>OZ026525.1:13927155-14564644 GCA_964019695.1 Loripinus fragilis
ACCTGATAAATGAATGGATACAGGAGTCTCTATGTCAGACAATGGAAGCAGGAGTCTCTAAATTGGACAGCGGATGGAGAAGTCTTTATCTCAGACAACGGATGCAGAAGTTTCTATCTAAGACAACGAATGCAGTAGTCTTGATCAGACAGCAAATGCAGAATCGTCGAGTCTGTATCAGACAGCAAATATCTCCATGAGACATCAGATACAGGAGTCTCCATCAGGAAGCGGATGTAGGAGTCTCTATATCAGACAGTACAGTGGATACACGAGTCTCTTCAGTATATCAGACAGCGGATGCAGGGTCTCTATATCAGACAGCGGATGCAGGAGTCTCTATATAACAGACAGCGGATGCAGGAGTCTCTAACCAGGCAGCTGGTGCAGGGGTCTCTACATGCAGCGGATGCAGGAGTCTCTATAAAGCATACATGGGGTGCAGGAGTCTCTTTATCAGGCAGCGGGTGCAGGAGTATCAGACAGCAGATGCAGGAGTCCCTATATCAGAAAAAGGATACAGGAGTCTCTATATCAGACAGCGGATGAAGAAGTCTCTATATCAAATAGCGGATGCTGGAGTCTCTATATCAGACAGCTGAAGCAAAAGACGCTTTATAAAAGACAGCAGATGTAGTAGTCTGTATCAGACAGCGGATGTAAGAGACTCTATATCAGACAGTGGATGCAGGAGACTCTATATCAGACAGCGGATGCAGGAGTCTCTATAACAGAGAGCGGATGCAGAAGTATCTATATTTGACAGCCGATGCAAGAGACTCTATATCATACAGCGGATGCAAGAGAGTCTATAGCAGACAGCGGATGCAGGAGACTATATCAGACAGCGGATGCAGGAGTCTATATATCAGACAGTTGATGCAAGAGACTATATCAGACAGCGGATGAAAGAGATTCTATATCAGACAGCGGATGTAGGAGTCTCTGTATCAGACAGCTGATGCAGGAGTCTCTATATCAGACAGCGGATGCAAGAGTCTCTATATCAGACAGCGAATGCAGGAGACTGTATCAGACAGTGGATGCAGCCTTCTCTATATCAGACAGTGGATGCAAAAGACTATATCAAACAGCGGATGCAGGGATCTCTATATTAGACAGCGGATGCAGGAGTCTCTATATCAGACAGCAGATGCAAAAGACTATATAACAGACAGCGGATGCAGTAGTTTCTTTATTGGGCAGCGGATGTAGGAATCCTGATATCAGACAGCAGATGCAAGAGACTATATAACAGACTGCGGATGCAATAGTCTCTATATCAGACAGCGGATGCAGGAGACTATATCAGACAGCGTATGCATGAGACTGTTTATCAGACAGCGTATGCATGAGACTGTTTATCAGACAGCGGATGCTGGAGTGATTATATCAGACAGCGGATGCAGGAGTCTCTGTATCAGACAGCGAATGTAAGAGACTATATCAGACAGCTGATGCAATAGATTCTATATCAGACAGTGGATGCAAGAGACTATATCAGACAGCGGATTCAGGAGACTATATCAGACAGCGGATGCAGGAGTCTCTACATCAGACAACGGATGCAAGAGACTCTAAATCAGACAGCGGATGCTAGAGACCCTATATCAGACAGCAGATGCAAGAGATTATATAGAAGAGCAGATGCAAGAGACTCTATATCAGACAGCAGATACAGGAGTCTCTTTATCAGACAGCGGATGCAGGAGTTTCTATATCAGACAGCGAATGCAAGAGTCTTTATATCAGACAGCGGATGCAGTAGTCTTTTTATCAGACAGCGGATGCAGGTATCCCTATATCAGACAGAGGATGCAAGAGACTCTATATCAGACAGCGGATGCGAGAGACTCTATATCGGACAGCGGTTGTAAGAGACTCTTTATCAGACAGCGGATGCAGGAGACTTTATATCAGACAGCGGATGCAAGAGACTCTGGATCAGACAGCGGATGAAGGAGTCTCTAAATCAGACAGCGGATGTAGGAGACTCTATACAACAGACAGCAGAAGCAAGAGTCTCTATATCAGACAGCGGATGCAAGAGACTCTATATCAGACAGTGGATGCAGGAGTCTCTATATCAGACAGCTGATGCAAGAGTCTCTATATCAGACAGCGGATGCAAGAGACTCTATATCAGATAGTGGATGCAGGAGTCTCTATATCAGACAGCGGATGCAGAAGACTATATCAGTCAGCGTATGCAGGAGTCTCTATATTGGACAGCGGATGCAAGAGACTCTATATTGGACAGCGATTACAAGAGTCTCTATATCAGACAGCGGATGCAAGAGATTATATCAGACAGCGGATGCAAGGGACAATTTAGACAGCAGATGCAGTAGTCTCTTTATATGACACTGGATGCGAGAGACTCCTATATCAGACAGCGGATGCAATAGACTCTTTGTCAGACAAGGGATGCAAGTCTCTATATCAGACAGCGGGCGCAAGAGTCTCTATATCAGAAAGCGGATGCAAGAGACTCTATATTAGACAGCGGATGCGATAAACTCTATATCAGCCAGCGGATGCAAGAGACTCTTTGTCAGACAAGTGATGCAGGAGTCTCAATATCAGACAGGGGGTGCAAAAGACTCTATATCAGATAGCGGATGCAAGAGACTATATCAGACAGCGGATGCAGGATTCTCTATATCAGACAGCAGATGCAAAGGACTCTATATAACAGACAGCGGATGCAAGAGACTCTATATCAGACAGCGGATGCAGGAGTCTCTATATCAGACAGCGGATGCAAAGGACTCTATATAACAGACAGCGGATGCAAGACACTCCATATCAGACAGCGGATACAAGAGACTCTATATCAGACAGTGGATGCAGGAGTCTCTATATCATACAGCATATGCAGGTGACCCTATATCAAACAGACGACGCACAAGTCTATATATCAGATAGCGGATGCAGGAATCTCTATATCAGACTATGGACGCAAGAGACTATATCAGACAGGATGCAAGATACTGTTTCTGACAGGATGCAGGAGTCTCAATATCAGGCAGCGGATGCAAGAGACTACATGTATATCAGACAGCGGACGCAAGAGACTCTATATCAGACAGCGGATGCAAGAGACACTATATCAGACAGCGGATGCAGGAGACTATATCAGACAGCGGATGCAGGAGTCTCTATACCAGACAACGGATGCAAGAGACTCTATATCAGACAGCGAATGCAGGAGTCTCTATATCAGACAGCGGATGCAAGAGACTATATCACACAGCGGTTGCAAGAGACTATATCTGACAGCGGATGCAAGAGAATGTATCAGACAGGATGCCAGAGACTATATCAGACAGGATGCAGGAGTCTCTATATCAGACAGCGGAGACAGGAGTTCTATATCAGACAGCAGATGCAAGAGACTCTATCAGACAGCAGATGCAAGAGACTATATCTGACAGCGGATGCAAGAGAATGTATCAGACAGGATGCCAGAGACTATATCAGACAGGATGCAGGAGTCTCTATATCAGACAGCGGATGCAGGAGTCTCTATATCAGACAGCGGAAGCAAGAGACTCTATATCAGACAGGGGACGCAAGAGACTCTATATAACAGACATCGGATGCAGGTGTCTATATATCGGACAGTGGATGCACGAGTCTCTATATCAGACAGCGGATGCAAGAGACTCTGTATCAGACAGTGGATGCAAGAGACTATATCATACAGCGGATGCAGTAGATTTCATATCAGACAGCGGATGCAAGAGACTCTATGTCAGACAGCAGATGCAAGAGACTCTATATCAGACAGCGGATGCAGGAGTCTCTAAATCAGACAGCCGATGCATGCAGGTGTCTCTTTATCAGACAGCCGATGAAGCAGGCAGCTTATGCAAGAGACTCTATATCAGACAGCGGATACACGAGCCTCTTTATCAGACAGCCGATGTAAGAGACTCTATATCAGACAGCAGGTGCAAGAGACTCTATATCAGACAGCGGATGCAGGTGTCTCTTTATCAGACAGCTGATGCAAGAGACTCTATAACAGATGGCAGATGCAAGAGACTCTGTATCAGACAGCGGATGCAAGAGACTATATCATACACCTGATGCAGTAGTCTTTATATCAGACAGCGGATGCAGGAGACTATATCAGACAGCGGATGCGGGAGTCTCTATACCAGACAACGGATGCAAGAGTCTCTATATCAGACAGCGAATGCAGGAGACTGTATCAGACAGTGGATGCAGCCTTCTCTATATCAGACAGTGGATGCAAAAGACTATATCAAACAGCGGATGCAGGGATCTCTATATTAGACAGCGGATGCAGGAGTCTCTATATCAGACAGCAGATGCAAAAGACTATATAACAGACAGCGGATGCAGTAGTTTCTTTATCAGGCAGCGGATGTAGGAATCCTGATATCAGACAGCAGATGCAAGAGACTATATAACAGACTGCGGATGCAATAGTCTATATATCAGACAGCGGATGCAGGAGACTATATCAGACAGCGTATGCATGAGACTGTCTATCAGACAGCGTATGCATGAGACTGTTTATCAGACAGCGGATGCTGGAGTGATTATATCAGACAGCGGATGCAGGAGTCTCTATATCAGACAGCGAATGTAAGAGACTATATCAGACAGCTGATGCAATAGATTCTATATCAGACAGTGGATGCAAGAGACTATATCAGACAGCGGATTCAGGAGACTATATCAGACAGCGGATGCAGGAGTCTCTACATCAGACAACGGATGCAAGAGACTCTAAATCAGACAGCGGATGCTAGAGACCCTATATCAGACAGCAGATGCAAGAGATTATATAGAAGAGCAGATGCAAGAGACTCTATATCAGACAGCAGATACAGGAGTCTCTTTATCAGACAGCGGATGCAGGAGTTTCTATATCAGACAGCGAATGCAAGAGTCTTTATATCAGACAGCAGATGCAGTAGTCTTTTTATCAGACAGCGGATGCAGGTATCCCTATATCAGACAGAGGATGCAAGAGACTCTATATCAGACAGCGGATGCGAGAGACTCTATATCGGACAGCGGTTGTAAGAGACTCTTTATCAGACAGCGGATGCAGGAGACTTTATATCAGACAGCGGATGCAAGAGACTCTGGATCAGACAGCGGATGAAGGAGTCTCTAAATCAGACAGCGGATGCAGGAGACTCTATACAACAGACAGAAAAAGCAAGAGTCTCTATATCAGACAGCGGATGCAAGAGACTCTATATCAGACAGTGGATGCAGGAGTCTCTATATCAGACAGCGGATGCAAGAGTCTCTATATCAGACAGCGGATGCAAGAGACTCTATATCAGATAGTGGATGCAGGAGTCTCTATATCAGACAGCGGATGCAGAAGACTATATCAGTCAGCGTATGCAGGAGTCTCTATATTGGACAGCGGATGCAAGAGACTCTATATTGGACAGCGATTACAAGAGTCTCTATATCAGACAGCGGATGCAAGAGATTATATCAGACAGCGGATGCAAGGGACAATTTAGACAGCAGATGCAGTAGTCTCTATATATGACACTGGATGCGAGAGACTCCTATATCAGACAGCGGATGCAATAGACTCTTTGTCAGACAAGGGATGCAAGTCTCTATATCAGACAGCGGGCGCAAGAGTCTCTATATCAGAAAGCGGATGCAAGAGACTCTATATTAGACAGCGGATGCGATAAACTCTATATCAGCCAGCGGATGCAAGAGACTCTTTGTCAGACAAGTGATGCAGGAGTCTCAATATCAGACAGGGGGTGCAAAAGACTCTATATCAGATAGCGGATGCAAGAGACTATATCAGACAGCGGATGCAGGATTCTCTATATCAGACAGCAGATGCAAAGGACTCTACATAACAGACAGCGGATGCAAGAGACTCTATATCAGACAGCGGATGCAGGAGTCTCTATATCAGACAGCGGATGCAAAGGACTCTATATAACAGACAGCGGATGCAAGACACTCCATATCAGACAGCGGATACAAGAGACTCTATATCAGACAGTGGATGCAGGAGTCTCTATATCATACAGCATATGCAGGTGACCCTATATCAAACAGACGACGCACAAGTCTATATATCAGATAGCGGATGCAGGAATCTCTATATCAGACTATGGACGCAAGAGACTATATCAGACAGGATGCAAGATACTGTTTCTGACAGGATGCAGGAGTCTCAATATCAGGCAGCGGATGCAAGAGACTACATGTATATCAGACAGCGGACGCAAGAGACTCTATATCAGACAGCGGATGCAAGAGACACTATATCAGACAGCGGATGCAGGAGACTATATCAGACAGCGGTTGCAGGAGTCTCTATACCAGACAACGGATGCAAGAGACTCTATATCAGACAGCGAATGCAGGAGTCTCTATATCAGACAGCGGATGCAAGAGACTATATCACACAGCGGTTGCAAGAGACTATATCTGACAGCGGATGCAAGAGAATGTATCAGACAGGATGCCAGAGACTATATCAGACAGGATGCAGGAGTCTCTATATCAGACAGCGGAGACAGGAGTTCTATATCAGACAGCAGATGCAAGAGACTCTATCAGACAGCAGATGCAAGAGACTATATCTGACAGCGGATGCAAGAGAATGTATAAGACAGGATGCCAGAGACTATATCAGACAGGATGCAGGAGTCTCTATATCAGACAGCGGATGCAGGAGTCTCTATATCAGACAGCGGAAGCAAGAGACTCTATATCAGACAGGGGACGCAAGAGACTCTATATAACAGACATCGGATGCAGGTGTCTCTATATCGGACAGTGGATGCACGAGTCTCTATATCAGACAGCGGATGCAAGAGACTCTGTATCAGACAGTGGATGCAAGAGACTATATCATACAGCGGATGCAGTAGATTTCATATCAGACAGCGGATGCAAGAGACTCTATGTCAGACAGCAGATGCAAGAGACTCTATATCAGACAGCGGATGCAGGAGTCTCTAAATCAGACAGCCGATGCATGCAGGTGTCTCTTTATCAGACAGCCGATGAAATAGCAGGCAGCTTATGCAAGAGACTCTATATCAGACAGCGGATACACGAGCCTCTTTATCAGACAGCCGATGTAAGAGACTCTATATCAGACAGCAGGTGCAAGAGACTCTATATCAGACAGCGGATGCAGGTGTCTCTTTATCAGACAGCTGATGCAAGAGACTCTATAACAGACGGCAGATGCAAGAGACTCTGTATCAGACAGCGGATGCAAGAGACTATATCATACACCTGATGCAGTAGTCTTTATATCAGACAGCGGATGCAGGAGACTATATCAGACAGCGGATGCGGGAGTCTCTATACCAGACAACGGATGCAAGAGTCTCTATATCAGACAGCGAATGCAGGAGACTGTATCAGACAGTGGATGCAGCCTTCTCTATATCAGACAGTGGATGCAAAAGACTATATCAAACAGCGGATGCAGGGATCTCTATATTAGACAGCGGATGCAGGAGTCTCTATATCAGACAGCAGATGCAAAAGACTATATAACAGACAGCGGATGCAGTAGTTTCTTTATCAGGCAGCGGATGTAGGAATCCTGATATCAGACAGCAGATGCAAGAGACTATATAACAGACTGCGGATGCAATAGTCTATATATCAGACAGCGGATGCAGGAGACTATATCAGACAGCGTATGCATGAGACTGTTTATCAGACAGCGTATGCATGAGACTGTTTATCAGACAGCGGATGCTGGAGTGATTATATCAGACAGCGGATGCAGGAGTCTCTATATCAGACAGCGAATGTAAGAGACTATATCAGACAGCTGATGCAATAGATTCTATATCAGTCAGTGGATGCAAGAGACTATATCAGACAGCGGATTCAGGAGACTATATCAGACAGCGGATGCAGGAGTCTCTACATCAGACAACGGATGCAAGAGACTCTAAATCAGACAGCGGATGCTAGAGACCCTATATCAGACAGCAGATGCAAGAGATTATATAGAAGAGCAGATGCAAGAGACTCTATATCAGACAGCAGATACAGGAGTCTCTTTATCAGACAGCGGATGCAGGAGTTTCTAAATCAGACAGCGAATGCAAGAGTCTTTATATCAGACAGCGGATGCAGTAGTCTTTTTATCAGACAGCGGATGCAGGTATCCCTATATCAGACAGAGGATGCAAGAGACTCTATATCAGACAGCGGATGCGAGAGACTCTATATCGGACAGCGGTTGTAAGAGACTCTTTATCAGACAGCGGATGCAGGAGACTTTATATCAGACAGCGGATGCAAGAGACTCTGGATCAGACAGCGGATGAAGGAGTCTCTAAATCAGACAGCGGATGCAGGAGACTCTATACAACAGACAGCAGAAGCAAGAGTCTCTATATCAGACAGCGGATGCAAGAGACTCTATATCAGACAGTGGATGCAGGAGTCTCTATATCAGACAGCGGATGCAAGAGTCTCTATATCAGACAGCGGATGCAAGAGACTCTATATCAGATAGTGGATGCAGGAGTCTCTATATCAGACAGCGGATGCAGAAGACTATATCAGTCAGCGTATGCAGGAGTCTCTATATTGGACAGCGGATGCAAGAGACTATATTGGACAGCGATTACAAGAGTCTCTATATCAGACAGCGGATGCAAGAGATTATATCAGACAGCGGATGCAAGGGACAATTTAGACAGCAGATGCAGTAGTCTCTATATATGACACTGGATGCGAGAGACTCCTATATCAGACAGCGGATGCAATAGACTCTTTGTCAGACAAGGGATGCAAGTCTCTATATCAGACAGCGGGCGCAAGAGTCTCTATATCAGAAAGCGGATGCAAGAGACTCTATATTAGACAGCGGATGCGATAAACTCTATATCAGCCAGCGGATGCAAGAGACTCTTTGTCAGACAAGTGATGCAGGAGTCTCAATATCAGACAGGGGGTGCAAAAGACTCTATATCAGATAGCGGATGCAAGAGACTATATCAGACAGCGGATGCAGGATTCTCTATATCAGACAGCAGATGCAAAGGACTCTATATAACAGACAGCGGATGCAAGAGACTCTATATCAGACAGCGGATGCAGGAGTCTCTATATCAGACAGCGGATGCAAAGGACTCTATATAACAGACAGCGGATGCAAGACACTCCATATCAGACAGCGGATACAAGAGACTCTATATCAGACAGTGGATGCAGGAGTCTCTATATCATACAGCATATGCAGGTGACCCTATATCAAACAGACGACGCACAAGTCTATATATCAGATAGCGGATGCAGGAATCTCTATATCAGACTATGGACGCAAGAGACTATATCAGACAGGATGCAAGATACTGTTTCTGACAGGATGCAGGAGTCTCAATATCAGGCAGCGGATGCAAGAGACTACATGTATATCAGACAGCGGACGCAAGAGACTCTATATCAGACAGCAGATGCAAGAGACACTATATCAGACAGCGGATGCAGGAGACTATATCAGACAGCGGATGCAGGAGTCTCTATACCAGACAACGGATGCAAGAGACTCTATATCAGACAGCGAATGCAGGAGTCTCTATATCAGACAGCGGATGCAAGAGACTATATCACACAGCGGTTGCAAGAGACCATATCTGACAGCGGATGCAAGAGAATGTATCAGACAGGATGCCAGAGACTATATCAGACAGGATGCAGGAGTCTCTATATCAGACAGCGGAGACAGGAGTTCTATATCAGACAGCAGATGCAAGAGACTCTATCAGACAGCAGATGCAAGAGACTATATCTGACAGCGGATGCAAGAGAATGTATCAGACAGGATGCCAGAGACTATATCAGACAGGATGCAGGAGTCTCTATATCAGACAGCGGATGCAGGAGTCTCTATATCAGACAGCGGAAGCAAGAGACTCTATATCAGACAGGGGACGCAAGAGACTCTATATAACAGACATCGGATGCAGGTGTCTCTATATCGGACAGTGGATGCACGAGTCTCTATATCAGACAGCGGATGCAAGAGACTCTGTATCAGACAGTGGATGCAAGAGACTATATCATACAGCGGATGCAGTAGATTTCATATCAGACAGCGGATGCAAGAGACTCTATGTCAGACAGCAGATGCAAGAGACTCTATATCAGACAGCGGATGCAGGAGTCTCTAAATCAGACAGCCGATGCATGCAGGTGTCTCTTTATCAGACAGCCGATGAAATAGCAGGCAGCTTATGCAAGAGACTCTATATCAGACAGCGGATACACGAGCCTCTTTATCAGACAGCCGATGTAAGAGACTCTATATCAGACAGCAGGTGCAAGAGACTCTATATCAGACAGCGGATGCAGGTGTCTCTTTATCAGACAGCTGATGCAAGAGACTCTATAACAGACGGCAGATGCAAGAGACTCTGTATCAGACAGCGGATGCAAGAGACTATATCATACACCTGATGCAGTAGTCTTTATATCAGACAGCGGATGCAGGAGACTATATCAGACAGCGGATGCGGGAGTCTCTATACCAGACAACGGATGCAAGAGTCTCTATATCAGACAGCGAATGCAGGAGACTGTATCAGACAGTGGATGCAGCCTTCTCTATATCAGACAGTGGATGCAAAAGACTATATCAAACAGCGGATGCAGGGATCTCTATATTAGACAGCGGATGCAGGAGTCTCTATATCAGACAGCAGATGCAAAAGACTATATAACAGACAGCGGATGCAGTAGTTTCTTTATCAGGCAGCGGATGTAGGAATCCTGATATCAGACAGCAGATGCAAGAGACTATATAACAGACTGCGGATGCAATAGTCTATATATCAGACAGCGGATGCAGGAGACTATATCAGACAGCGTATGCATGAGACTGTTTATCAGACAGCGTATGCATGAGACTGTTTATCAGACAGCGGATGCTGGAGTGATTATATCAGACAGCGGATGCAGGAGTCTCTATATCAGACAGCGAATGTAAGAGACTATATCAGACAGCTGATGCAATAGATTCTATATCAGACAGTGGATGCAAGAGACTATATCAGACAGCGGATTCAGGAGACTATATCAGACAGCGGATGCAGGAGTCTCTACATCAGACAACGGATGCAAGAGACTCTAAATCAGACAGCGGATGCTAGAGACCCTATATCAGACAGCAGATGCAAGAGATTATATAGAAGAGCAGATGCAAGAGACTCTATATCAGACAGCAGATACAGGAGTCTCTTTATCAGACAGCGGATGCAGGAGTTTCTATATCAGACAGCGAATGCAAGAGTCTTTATATCAGACAGCGGATGCAGTAGTCTTTTTATCAGACAGCGGATGCAGGTATCCCTATATCAGACAGAGGATGCAAGAGACTCTATATCAGACAGCGGATGCGAGAGACTCTATATCGGACAGCGGTTGTAAGAGACTCTTTATCAGACAGCGGATGCAGGAGACTTTATATCAGACAGCGGATGCAAGAGACTCTGGATCAGACAGCGGATGAAGGAGTCTCTAAATCAGACAGCGGATGCAGGAGACTCTATACAACAGACAGCAGAAGCAAGAGTCTCTATATCAGACAGCGGATGCAAGAGACTCTATATCAGACAGTGGATGCAGGAGTCTCTATATCAGACAGCGGATGCAAGAGTCTCTATATCAGACAGCGGATGCAAGAGACTCTATATCAGATAGTGGATGCAGGAGTCTCTATATCAGACAGCGGATGCAGAAGACTATATCAGTCAGCGTATGCAGGAGTCTCTATATTGGACAGCGGATGCAAGAGACTCTATATTGGACAGCGATTACAAGAGTCTCTATATCAGACAGCGGATGCAAGAGATTATATCAGACAGCGGATGCAAGGGACAATTTAGACAGCAGATGCAGTAGTCTCTATATATGACACTGGATGCGAGAGACTCCTATATCAGACAGCGGATGCAATAGACTCTTTGTCAGACAAGGGATGCAAGTCTCTATATCAGACAGCGGGCGCAAGAGTCTCTATATCAGAAAGCGGATGCAAGAGACTCTATATTAGACAGCGGATGCGATAAACTCTATATCAGCCAGCGGATGCAAGAGACTCTTTGTCAGACAAGTGATGCAGGAGTCTCAATATCAGACAGGGGGTGCAAAAGACTCTATATCAGATAGCGGATGCAAGAGACTATATCAGACAGCGGATGCAGGATTCTCTATATCAGACAGCAGATGCAAAGGACTCTATATAACAGACAGCGGATGCAAGAGACTCTATATCAGACAGCGGATGCAGGAGTCTCTATATCAGACAGCGGATGCAAAGGACTCTATATAACAGACAGCGGATGCAAGACACTCCATATCAGACAGCGGATACAAGAGACTCTATATCAGACAGTGGATGCAGGAGTCTCTATATCATACAGCATATGCAGGTGACCCTATATCAAACAGACGACGCACAAGTCTATATATCAGATAGCGGATGCAGGAATCTCTATATCAGACTATGGACGCAAGAGACTATATCAGACAAGATGCAAGATACTGTTTCTGACAGGATGCAGGAGTCTCAATATCAGGCAGCGGATGCAAGAGACTACATGTATATCAGACAGCGGACGCAAGAGACTCTATATCAGACAGCGGATGCAAGAGACACTATATCAGACAGCGGATGCAGGAGACTATATCAGACAGCGGATGCAGGAGTCTCTATACCAGATAACGGATGCAAGAGACTCTATATCAGACAGCGAATGCAGGAGTCTCTATATCAGACAGCGGATGCAAGAGACTATATCACACAGCGGTTGCAAGAGACTATATCTGACAGCGGATGCAAGAGAATGTATCAGACAGGATGCCAGAGACTATATCAGACAGGATGCAGGAGTCTCTATATCAGACAGCGGAGACAGGAGTTCTATATCAGACAGCAGATGCAAGAGACACTATCAGACAGCAGATGCAAGAGACTATATCTGACAGCGGATGCAAGAGAATGTATCAGACAGGATGCCAGAGACTATATCAGACAGGATGCAGGAGTCTCTATATCAGACAGCGGATGCAGGAGTCTCTATATCAGACAGCGGAAGCAAGAGACTCTATATCAGACAGGGGACGCAAGAGACTCTATATAACAGACATCGGATGCAGGTGTCTCTATATCGGACAGTGGATGCACGAGTCTCTATATCAGACAGCGGATGCAAGAGACTCCGTATCAGACAGTGGATGCAAGAGACTATATCATACAGCGGATGCAGTAGATTTCATATCAGACAGCGGATGCAAGAGACTCTATGTCAGACAGCAGATGCAAGAGACTCTATATCAGACAGCGGATGCAGGAGTCTCTAAATCAGACAGCGGATGCATGCAGGTGTCTCTTTATCAGACAGCCGATGAAATAGCAGGCAGCTTATGCAAGAGACTCTATATCAGACAGCGGATACACGAGCCTCTTTATCAGACAGCCGATGTAAGAGACTCTATATCAGACAGCAGGTGCAAGAGACTCTATATCAGACAGCGGATGCAGGTGTCTCTTTATCAGACAGCTGATGCAAGAGACTCTATAACAGACAGCAGATGCAAGAGACTCTGTATCAGACAGCGGATGCAAGAGACTATATCATACACCTGATGCAGTAGTCTTTATATCAGACAGCGGATGCAGGAGACTATATCAGACAGCGGATGCGGGAGTCTCTATACCAGACAACGGATGTAAGAGACTATATCACACAGCGGTTGCAAGAGACTCTATATCAGACAGCGGAGACAGGAGTTCTATATCAGACAGCAGATGCACGAGTCTCTATATCAGACAGCAGATGCAAGAGACTATATCACACAGCGGTTGCAAGAGACTATATCTGACAGCGGATGCAAGAGACTATATCAGACAGCAGATGCAAGAGACTATATCACACAGCGGTTGCAAGAGACTCTATATCAGACAGCGGAGACAGGAGTTCTATATCAGACAGCGGATGCAGGCGTCTCTATACCAGACAACGGATGCAGGAGACTATATCACACAGAGAATGCAGGAGTCTCTATATCAGACAGCGGATGCAAGAGACACTATACCAGACAACGGATGCAAGAGACTCTATATTAGACAGCGAATGCAGGAGTCTCTATATCAGACAGCTGATGCAAGAGACTATATCACACAGCGGTTGCAAGAGACTCTATATCAGACAGCGGAGACAGGAGTTCTATATCAGACAGCAGATGCAAGAGACTCTATCAGACAGCAGATGCAAGAGACTGTATCTGACAGCGGATGCAAGATAATTTATCAGACAGGATGCCAGAGACTATATCAGACAGGATGCAGGAGTCTCTATATCAGACAGCGGATGCAAGAGACTCTGTATCAGACAGTGGATGCAAGCAACTCTATAGAAGACAGCGGATGCAGGAGACTATATCAGACAGCGGATGCTGGAGTCTCTATATCAAACAGCGGATGCAAGAGACTATATCAGACAGCGGATGCAAGAGTCTCTATATCAGATAGCGGATGTAAGAGACTCTTTATCAGACAGCAGATGCAAGTGGCTCTATATCAGACAGCATATTCAAGAGACTCTTTATCGGACAGCGAATGCAAGAGTCTCTTTATCAGACAGCGGATGCAAGAGACTGTTTATCAGACAGCGGATGCAAGAGACTTTAACAGACAGCAGATGCTGGAGTCTCTATAACAGACAGCGGATGCAAGAGACTCTTTATCAGAGAGCGGATGCAGGAGTCTCTATATCAGACAGCGGATGCATGAGACTCTATATAACAGACAGCGAATGAAGAAGTCTTCATATCAGACAGCGGATGCAGGAGACTCTTTATCAGACAGTGGATGCAGGAGATTCTATATAATAGACAGCGGATGCAGTTGTCTCTATATCAGACAGAGGATGCAGGAGTCTCTAAAGTAGACCCTGGTGTATATAGAGCTGACTTGTATACTCTATCTAGAGCTTAGTAGCATCCATTGAGGGTCAGGGACTTGGCTCTAAATGGGGTCAATTGCAGACATCAGGTGCAGGAATCTTTACAAATGACAGCGGTTGCAGGAGTCTCTATACCAGACAGCGGGTGCAAGAGACTCTATATCAGCCAGCGGATGCAGGAGTCTATATATTAGACAGCGGTTGCAGGAGTCTCAATATCAGACAGCGGATGCAAGAGACTCTATATCAGACAGCTGATGCAGGAGATGCTATATCAGACAGCCGACGCAGGAGTCTCTATATCAGACCACGGATGCAGGAGTCTCTATAAAAGACAGCGGTTGCAAGAGACTCTATATCAGGCAACGGATACAGGAGTCTCTATAGCAGACAGCGGATGCAGGAGACTATATCAGACAGCGGATGCATGAGTCTCAATATCAGACAGCGAATACAAGAGACTATATCAGACAGCGGATGCAGGAGTCTCTACATCAGACAACGGATGCAAGAGACTCTATATCAGACTGCGAATGCAGGAGACTCTATATCAGACAGCGGATGCAAGAGACTAAATTAGACAGCCGATGCAGGAGTCTCAATATCAGACAGCGGATGCAGGAGACTATATCAGACAGCGGATGCAGGAGTCTCAATATCAGACAGCGAATGCAAGAGACTATATCAGACAGCGGATGCAGGAGTCTCTATATCAAACAGCGGATGCAAGAGACTCTTACAGACAGCAGACGCCGGGGACCCTATATCAGACAGTAGATGCAAGAGACTCTTTATCAGACAACGGATGCAAGAGACTCTATATAAGAAAACGGATGCAAGAGACAATATCAGACAGCGGATGCAAGAGACTAGATCAGACAGCGGATGCAGGAGTATCTATATCAGACAGTGGATGCAGGAGACTCTATATCAGACAGCGGATGCAGTAGTCTTTATATCAGACAGCGGATGCAAGAGACTGTATTTCAGACAGCAGATGCAAGAGACTCTATATCAGGCAGCGGATACACGAGCCTCTTTATCAGACAGCGGATGTAGGAGTCTCTATATCAGACAGCAGGTGCAAGAGACTCTATCAGACAACGGATGCAAGAGACTCTATATCAGACAGCGGATGCAGGTATCTCTATATCAGACCTCGGATGCAAGAGACTTATAACAGACAGTAGATGCAAGAGACTCTATATAACATACAGCAGATGCAAGATACTCTTTATCAGACAGCGGATGCAAAAGGCTCTATATAACAGACAGCGGATGCAGGAGTCTCTATATCAGACAGCGGATGCAAGAGACTCTTTATCAGACAGCGAATGCAAGAGACTCTATAGAAGACAGCGGATGCAGGAATCTAAATATCAGACAGCGGATGCAGGAGTCTCAATATCAGGCAGCGGATGCAAGAGACTACATGTATATCAGACAGCGGACGCAAGAGACTCTATATCAGACAGCGGATGCAAGAGACACTATATCAGACATCGGATGCAGGAGACTATATCAGACAGCGGATGCTGGAGTCTCTATACCAGACAACGGATGCAAGAGACTCTATATTAGACAGCGAATGCAGGAGTCTCTATATCAGACAGCAGATGCAAGAGACTATATCACACAGCGGTTGCAAGAGACTCTATATCAGACAGGGGAGACAGGAGTTCTTTATCAGACAGCAGATGCAAGAGACTCTATCAGACAGCAGATGCAAGAGACTATATCTGACAGCAGATGCAAGAGA
Organism: Loripinus fragilis; assembly: GCA_964019695.1. NCBI lineage: Eukaryota > Metazoa > Mollusca > Bivalvia > Lucinida > Lucinidae > Loripinus > Loripinus fragilis. The sequence goes on from OZ026525.1 coordinate 13,943,896, forward strand.
ATTTATCAGACAGGATGCCAGAGACTATATCAGACAGGATGCAGGAGTCTCTCTATCAGATAGCGGATGCAGGAGTCTCTATATCAGACAGCGGAAGCAAGAGACTCTATATCAGACAGGGGATGCACGAGACTCTATATAACAAACATCGGATGCAGGAGTCTCTATATCGGACAGCCAATGCACGAGTCTCTATATCAGACAGCGGATGCAAGAGACTCTGTATCAGACAGTGGATGCAAGAGACTATATCATACAGCGGATGCAGTAGTCTTCATATCAGACAGCGGATGGAAGAGGCTCTATTTCAGACAGCAGATGCAAGAGACTCTATATCTGACAGCGGATGCAGGAGTCTCTATATCAGACAGCCGATGCATGCAGGTGTCTCTTTATCAGACCGTGGATGAAATAGCAGGCAGCTTATGCAAGAGACTCTATATCAGACAGCGGATACACGAGCCTCTTTATCAGACAGCGGATGTAGGAGTCTCTATATCAGACAGCAGGTGCAAGAGACTCTATATCAGACAGCGGATGCAGGTGTCTCTATATCAGACAGCGGATGCAAGAGACTCTATAACAGACAGCAGATGCAAAAGACTCTGTATCAGACAGCGGATGCAAGAGACTATATCATACAGCGGATTCAGTAGTCTTTATATCAGACAGCGGATGCAGGAGACTATATCAGACAGCGGATGCAGGCGTCTCTATACCAGACAACAGATGCAAGAGACTCTATATCAGACAGTGAATGCAGGAGTCTCTATATCAGACAGAGGATGCAAGAGACACTATACCAGACAACGGATGCAAGAGACTCTATATTAGACAGCGAATGCAGGAGTCTCTATATCAGACAGCTGATGCAAGAGACTATATCACACAGCGGTTGCAAGAGACTCTATATCAGACAGCGGAGACAGGAGTTCCATATCAGACAGCAGATGCAAGAGACTCTATCAGACAGCAGATGCAAGAGACTATATCTGACAGCGGATGCAAGAGAATTTATCAGACAGGATGCCAGAGACTATATCAGACAGGATGCAGGAGTCTCTATATCAGACAGCGGATGCAAGAGACTCTGTATCAGACAGTGGATGCAAGCAACTCTATAGAAGACAGCGGATGCAGGAGACTATATCAGACAGCGGATGCTGGAGTCTCTATATCAAACAGCGGATGCAAGAGACTATATCAGACAGCGGATGCAAGAGTCTATATCAGACAGCAGATGCAAGAGACTCTATCAGACAGCAGATGCAAGAGACTGTATCTGACAGCGGATGCAAGAGAATTTATCAGACAGGATGCCAGAGACTATATCAGACAGGATGCAGGAGTCTCTATATCAGACAGCGGATGCAAGAGACTATATCACACAGCGGTTGCAAGAGACTCTATATCAGACAGCGGAGACAGGAGTTCTATATCAGACAGCAGATGCAAGAGACTCTATCAGACAGCAGATGCACGAGTCTCTATATCAGACAGCAGATGCAAGAGACTCTATCAGACAGCAGATGCAAGAGACTATATCTGACAGCAGATGCAAGAGTATTTATCAGACAGGATACCAGAGACTATATCAGACAGGATGCAGGAGTCTCTATATCAGACAGCGGATGCAAGAGACTCTATATCAGACAGCGGATGCAAGCAACTCTATAGAAGACAGCTGATGCAGGAGACTATATCAGACAGCGGATGCTGGAGTCTCTATATCAAACAGCGGATGCAAGAGACTATATCAGACAGCGGATGCAAGTCTCTATATCAGACAGCGGATGTAAGAGACTCTTTATCAGACAGCGGATGCAAGTGGCTCTATATCAGACAGCAGATTCAAGAGACTATATCGGACAGCGAATGCAAGTCTCTTTATCAGACAGCGGATGCAAGAGACTGTTTATCAGACAGCGGATGCAAGAGACTTTAACAGACAGCAGATGCTGGAGTCTCTATATCAGACAGCGGATGCAGGAGTCTCTATATCAGACAGCGGATGCATGAGACTCTATATAACAGACAGCGGATGAAGAAGTCTTCATATCAGACAGCGGATGCAAGAGACTCTTTATCAGACAGCGGATGCAAGAGACTCTATATAATAGACAGTGGATGCAGTTGTCTCTATATCAGACAGAGGATGCAGGAGTCTCTAAAGTAGACCCTGGTGTATACAGAGCTGACGTGTATACTCTATCTAGAGCTTAGTAGCATCCATTGAGGGTCAGGGACTTGGCTCTAAATGGGGTCGATTGCAGACATCAGGTGCAGGAATCTTTACAAATGACAGCGGTTGCAGGAGTCTCTATACCAGACAGCGGATGCAAGAGACTCTATATCAGACAGCGGATGCAGGAGTCTATATATTAGACAGCGGTTGCAGGAGTTTCAATATCAGACAGCGGATGCAAGAGACTCTATATCAGACAGCTGATGCAGGAGATGCTATATCAGACAGCGGACGCAGGAGTCTCTATATCAGACCACGGATGCAGGAGTCTCTATAAAAGACATTGGATGCAAGAGACTCTATATCAGGCAACGGATACAGGAGTCTCTATAGCAGACAGCGGATGCAAGAGACTTATAACAGACAGCAGATGCATGAGTCTCAATATCAGACAGCGAATACAAGAGACTATATCAGACAGCGGATGCAGGAGTCTCTACATCAGACAGCGGATGCAAGCAACTCTATAGAAAACAGCGGATGCACGAGACTATATCAGACAGCGGATGCTGGAGTCTCTATATCAAACAGCGGATGCAAGAGACTATATCAGACAGCGGATGCAAGAGTCATTATATCAGACAGCGGATGTAAGAGACTCTTTATCAGACAGCGGATGCAAGTGGCTCTATATCAGACAGCAGATTCAAGAGACTATATCGGACAGCGAATGCAAGTCTCTTTATCAGACAGCGGATGCAAGAGACTGTTTATCAGACAGCGGATGCAAGAGACTTTAACAGACAGCGGATGCAGGAGTCTCTATATCAGACAGCGGATGCATGAGACTCTATATAACAGACAGCGGATGAAGAAGTCTTCATATCAGACAGCGGATGCAAGAGACTCTTTATAATAGACAGTGGATGCAGTTGTCTCTATATCAGACAGAGGATGCAGGAGTCTCTAAAGTAGACCCTGGTGTAAGATACTATATCACACAGCGGTTGCAAGAGACTCTATATCAGACAGCTGATGCAAGAGACACTATACCAGACAACGGATGCAAGAAACTCTATATTAGACAGCGAATGCAGGAGTCTCTATATCAGACAGCTGATGCAAGAGACTATATCACACAGCGGTTGCAAGAGACTCTATATCAGACAGCGGAGACAGGAGTTCTATATCAGACAGCAGATGCAAGAGACTCTATCAGACAGCAGATGCACGAGTCTCTATATCAGACAGCAGATGCAAGAGACTCTATCAGACAGCAGATGCAAGCGACAATATCTGACAGCAGATGCAAGAGAATTTATCAGACAGGATGCCAGAGACTATATCAGACAGGATGCAGGAGTCTCTATATCAGACAGCGGATGCAAGAGACTCTGTATCAGACAGCGGATGCAAGCAACTCTATAGAAGACAGCGGATGCAGGAGACTATATCAGACAGCGGATGCTGGAGTCTCTATATCAAACAGCGGATGCAAGAGACTATATCAGACAGCGGATGCAAGAGTCTCTATATCAGACATCGGATGTAAGAGACTCTTTATCAGACAGCGGATGCAAGTGGCTCTATATCAGACAGCAGATTCAAGAGACTATATCGGACAGCGAATGCAAGTCTCTTTTTCAGATAGCGGATGCAAGAGACTATTTATCAGACAGCGGATGCAAGAGACTTTAACAGACAGCAGATGCTGGAGTCTCTATATCAGACAGCGGATGCAGGAGTCTCTATATCAGACAGGGGATGCATGAGACTCTATATAACAGACAGCGGATGAAGAAGTCTTCATATCAGACAGCGGATGCAAGAGACTCTTTATCAGACAGCGGATGCAAGAGACTCTATATAATAGACAGTGGATGCAGTTGTCTCTATATCAGACAGAGGATGCAGGAGTCTCTAAAGTAGACCCTGGTGTATACAGAGCTGACGTGTATACTCTATCTAGAGCTTAGTAGCATCCATTGAGGGTCAGGGACTTGGCTCTAAATGGGGTCGATTGCAGACATCAGGTGCAGGAATCTTTACAAATGACAGCGGTTGCAGGAGTCTCTATACCAGACAGCCGATGCAAGATGTACTTGATTGTATCGATTCCTGATCTTTGCACCATTACTTACTTCTATATCAGACAGCGGATGCAGGAGTCTATATATTAGACAGCGGTTGCAGGAGTCTCAATATCAGACAGCGGATGCAAGAGACTCTATATCAGACAGCTGATGCAGGAGATGCTATATCAGACAGCGGACGCAGGAGTCTCTATATCAGACCACGGATGCAGGAGTCTCTATAAAAGACAGCGGATGCAAGATACTCTATATCAGGCAACGGATAAAGGAGTCTCTATAGCAGACAGCGGATGCAAGAGACTTAAAACAGACAGCAGATGCATGAGTCTCAATATCAGACAGCGAATACAAGATACTATATCAGACAGCGGATGCAGGAGTCTCTACATCAGACAACGGATGCAAGAGACTCTATATCAGACTGCGAATGCAGGAGATTCTATATCAGACAGCGGATGCAAGAGACTAAATTAGACAGCCGATGCAGGAGTCTCAATATCAGACAGCGGATGCAGGAGACTATATCAGAAAGCAGGTTTCAGGAGTCTCAATATCAGACAGCGAATGCGTGAGACTATATCAGACAGCGGATGCAGGAGTCTCTATATCAAACAGCTGATGCAAGAGACTCTAACAGACAGCAGACGCCAGGGACTCTATATCAGACAGTGGATGCAAGAGACTCTTTATCAGACAGCGGATGCAAGAGACTTTAACAGACAGCAGATGCTGGAGTCGATTGCAGACATCAGGTGCAGGAATCTTTACAAATGACAGCGGTTGCAGGAGTCTCTATACCAGACAGCGGATGCAAGATGTACTTGATTGTATCGATTCCTGATCTTTGCACCATTACTTACTTCTATATCAGACAGCGGATGCAGGAGTCTATATATTAGACAGCGGTTGCAGGAGTCTCAATATCAGACAGCGGATGCAAGAGACTCTATATCAGACAGCTGATGCAGGAGATGCTATATCAGACAGCGGACGCAGGAGTCTCTATATCAGACCACGGATGCAGGAGTCTCTATAAAAGACAGCGGATGCAAGATACTCTATATCAGGCAACGGATAAAGGAGTCTCTATAGCAGACAGCGGATGCAAGAGACTTAAAACAGACAGCAGATGCATGAGTCTCAATATCAGACAGCGAATACAAGATACTATATCAGACAGCGGATGCAGGAGTCTCTACATCAGACAACGGATGCAAGAGACTCTATATCAGACTGCGAATGCAGGAGATTCTATATCAGACAGCGGATGCAAGAGACTAAATTAGACAGCCGATGCAGGAGTCTCAATATCAGACAGCGGATGCAGGAGACTATATCAGAAAGCAGGTTTCAGGAGTCTCAATATCAGACAGCGAATGCGTGAGACTATATCAGACAGCGGATGCAGGAGTCTCTATATCAAACAGCTGATGCAAGAGACTCTAACAGACAGCAGACGCCAGGGACTCTATATCAGACAGTGGATGCAAGAGACTCTTTATCAGACAACGGATGCAAGAGACTCTATATAACAGACAGCAATTGCAGGAGTCTCTATATCAGACAGCGGATGCAAGATAACCTATATCAGACAGCGGATGCAAGATACTCTTAATCAGACAGCGAATGCAGGAGTCTCTATATCAGACAGCGGGTGCAAGAGACTCATTATCAGACAGCGGATGCAGGAGTCTCTATATGAGAAAACGGATGCAAGAGACAATATCAGACAGCGGATGCAAGAGACTAGATCAGACAGCGGATGCAGGAGTCTCTATATCAGACAGTGAATGCAGGAGACTCTATATCAGACAGCGGATGCAGGAGTCTCTATATCAGAGTGGATGCAGGAGTCTCTATATCAGACAGCAGAAGCAAGAGACTCTATATCAGACAGGGGATGCAAGAGACTCTATATAACAGACATCGGATGCAGGAGTCTCTATATCGGACAGCGGATGCACGAGTCTCTATATCAGACAGCGGATGCAAGAGACTCTGTATCAGACAGTGGATGCAAGAGACTCTATATCAGACAGCGGATGCAGGAGTCTCTATATCAGACAGCCGATGCATGCAGGTGTCTCTTTATCAGACAGCGGATGAAATAGCAGGCAGCTTATGCAAGAGACTCTTTTTTCAGACAGCGGATACACGAGCCTCTTTATCAGACAGCGGATGTAGGAGTCTCTATATCAGACAGCAGGTGCAAGAGACTCTTAATCAGACAGCGGATGCAGGTGTCTCTATATCAGACAGCGGATGCAAGAGACTCTATATCAGACAGCGGATGCAAGAGACTCTATAACAGACAGCAGATGCAAGAGACTCTGTATCAGACAGCGGATGCAAGAGACTATATCATACAGCGGATGCAGTAGTCTTTATATCAGACAGCAGATGCAGGAGACTATATCAGACAGCGGATGCAGGCGTCTCTATACCAGACAACGTATGCAAGAGACTCTATATCAGACAGTGAATGCAGGAGTCTCTATATCAGACAGCGGATGCAAGAGACACTATACCAGACAACGGATGCAAGAGACTCTATATTAGACAGCGAATGCAGGAGTCTCTATATCAGACAGCTGATGCAAGAGACTATATCACACAGAGGTTGCAAGAGACTCTATATCAGACAGCGGAGACAGGAGTTCTATATCAGACAGCAGATGCAAGAGACTCTATCAGACAGCAGATGCAAGAGACTATATCTGACAGCGGATGCAAGAGAATTTATCAGACAGGATGCCAGAGACTATATCAGACAGGATGCAGGAGTCTCTATATCAGACAGCGGATGCAAGAGACTCTGTATCAGACAGCGGATGCAAGCAACTCTATAGAAGACAGCGGATGCAGGAGATTATATCAGACAGCGGATGCTGGAGTCTCTATATCAAACAGCGGATGCAAGAGACTATATCAGACAGCGGATGCAAGAGTCTCTATATCAGACAGCAGATGCAAGAGACTCTATCAGACAGCAGATGCAAGAGACTGTATCTGACAGCGGATGCAAGAGAATTTATCAAACAGGATGCCAGAGACTATATCAGACAGGATGCAGGAGTCTCTATATCAGACAGCGGATGCATGAGACTATATCACACAGCGGTTGCAAGAGACTATATCAGACAGCGGTTGCAAGAGACTCTATATCAGACAGCGGAGACAGGAGTTCTATATCAGACAGCAGATGCAAGAGACTCCATCAGACAGCAGATGCAAGAGACTATATCTGACAGCGGATGCAAGAGAATTTATCAGACAGGATGCCAGAGACTATATCAGACAGGATGCAGGAGTCTCTATATCAGACAGCGGATGCAAGAGACTCTGTATCAGACAGCGGATGCAAGCAACTCTATAGAAGACAGCGGATGCAGGAGATTATATCAGACAGCGGATGCTGGAGTCTCTATATCAAACAGCGGATGCAAGAGACTATATCAGACAGCGGATGCAAGAGTCTCTATATCAGACAGCAGATGCAAGAGACTCTATCAGACAGCAGATGCAAGAGACTGTATCTGACAGCGGATGCAAGAGAATTTATCAAACAGGATGCCAGAGACTATATCAGACAGGCTGCAGGAGTCTCTATATCAGACAGCGGATGCATGAGACTATATCACACAGCGGTTGCAAGAGACTATATCAGACAGCGGTTGCAAGAGACTCTATATCAGACAGCGGAGACAGGAGTTCTATATCAGACAGCAGATGCACGAATCTCTATATCAGACAGCAGATGCAAGAGACTCTATTAGACAGCAGATGCAAGAGACTATATCTGACAGCAGATGCAAGAGAATTTATCAGACAGGATGCCAGAGACTATATCAGACAGGATGCAGGAGTCTCTATATCAGACAGCGGATGCAAGAGACTCTGTATCAGACAGCGGATGCAAGCAACTCTATAGAAGACAGCGGATGCAGGAGACTATATCAGACAGCGGATGCTGGAGTCTCTATATCAAACAGCGGATGCAAGAGACTATATCAGACAGCGGATGCAAGAGTCTCTATATCAGACAGCGGATGTAAGAGACTCTTTATCAGACAGCGGATGCAAGTGGCTCTATATCAGACAGCAGATTCAAGAGACTATATCGGACAGCAAATGCAAGTCTCTTTATCAGACAGCGGATGCAAGAGACTGTTTATCAGACAGCGGATGCAAGAGACTTTAACAGACAGCAGATGCTTGAGTCTCTATATCAGACAGCGGATGCAGGAGTCTCTATATCAGACAGCGGATGCATGAGACTCTATATAACAGACCGCGGATGAAGAAGTCTTCATATCAGACAGCGGATGCAAGAGACTCTTTATCAGACAGCGGATGCAAGAGACTCTATATAATAGACAGTGGATGCAGTTGTCTCTATATCAGACATAGGATGCAGGAGTCTCTAAAGTAGACCCTGGTGTATACAGAGCTGACGTGTATACTCTATCTAGAGCTTAGTAGCATCCATTGAGGGTCAGGGACTTGGCTCTAAATGGGGTCGATTGCAGACATCAGGTGCAGGAATCTTTACAAATGACAGCGGTTGCAGGAGTCTCTATACCAGACAGCGGATGCAAGAGACTCTTTATCAGACAGCGGATGCAGGAGTCTATATATTAGACAGCGGTTGCAGGAGTCTCTATATCAGACCACGGATGCAGGAGTCTATATAAAAGACAGCGGATGCAAGAGACTCTATATCAGGCAACGGATACAGGAGTCTCTATAGCAGACAGCGGATGCAAGAGACTTATAACAGACAGCGAATGCATGAGTCTCAATATCAGACAGCGAATACAAGAGACTATATCAGACAGCGGATGCAGGAGTCTCTACATCAGACAACCGATGCAAGAGACTCTATATCAGACTGCGAATGCAGGAGACTCTATATTAGACAGCGGATGCAAGAGACTAAATTAGACAGCCGATGCAGGAGTCTAAATATCAGACAGCGGATGCAGGAGACTATATCAGACAGCGGATGCAGGAGTCTCAATATCAGACAGCGAATGCAAGAGACTATATCAGACAGCGGATGCAGGAGTCTCTATATCAAACAGCGGATGAAAGAGACTCTAACAGACAGCAGACGCCAGGGACTCTATATCAGACAGTGGATGCAAGAGACTCTTTATCAGACAACGGATGCAAGAGACTCTATATAACAGACAGCAATTGCAGGAGTCTCTATATCAGACAGCGGATGCAAGATAACCTATATCAGACAGCGGATGCAAGATACTCTTAATCAGACAGCGAATGCAGGAGTCTCTATATCAGACAGCGGGTGCAAGAGTCTCATTATCAGACAGCGGATGCAGGAGTCTCTATATGAGAAAACGGATGCAAGAGACAATATCAGACAGCGGATGCAAGAGACTAGATCAGACAACGGATGCAGGAGTCTCTATATCAGACAGTGGATGCAGGAGACTCTATATCAGACAGCGGATGCAGGAGTCTCTATATCAGACAGTGGATGCAGGAGTCTCTATATCAGACAGCGGAAGCAAGAGACTCTATATCAGACAGGGGATGCAAGAGACTCTATATAACAGACATCGGATGCAGGAGTCTCCATATCGGACAGCGGATGCACGAGTCTCTATATCAGACAGCGGATGCAAGAGACTCTGTATCAGACAGTGGATGCAAGAGACTCTATATCAGACAGCGGATGCAGGAGTCTCTATATCAGACAGCCGATGCATGCAGGTGTCTCTTTATTAGACAGCGGATGAAATAGCAGGCAGCTTATGCAAGAGACTCTTTTTTCAGACAGCGGATACACGAGCCTCTTTATCAGACAGCGGATGTAGGAGTCTCTATATCAGACAGCAGGTGCAAGAGACTCTTTATCAGACAGCGGATGCAGGTGTCTCTATATCAGACAGAGGATGCAAGAGACTATAACAGACAGCAGATGCAAGAGACTCTGTATCAGACAGTGGATGCAAGAGACTATATCATACAGCGGATGCAGTAGTCTTTATATCAGACAGCGGATGCAAAAGACTCTATTTCAGACAGCAGATGCAAGAGACTCTATATCAGACAGTGGATACACGAGCCTCTTTATCAGACAGCGGATGTAGGAGTCTCTATATCAGACAGCAGGTGCAAGAGACTCTATCAGACAACGGATGCAAGAGACTCTATATCAGACAGCGGATGCAGGTGTTTCTATATCAGACAGCGGATGCAAGAGACTCTATAACAGACAGCAGATGCAAGAGACTCTATATAACAGACAGCAGATGCAAGAGACTCTTTATCAGACAGCTGATGCAAGATACTCTATATAACAGACAGCGGATGCAGGAGTCTCTATACCAGACAGCGGATGCAGGAGTCTCTATATCAGACTGCGGATGCAAGAGACTCTTTATCAGACAGTGGGTGCAAGAGACTCTATATAACAGACAGCGGATGCAGGAGTCTCTATATCAGACAGCGGATGCAGGAGATTCTATATCAGACAGCGGATGCAAGAGACTCTTTATCAGATAGCGGATGCAAGAGACTCTATAGAAGACAGCGGATGCAGGAGTCTAAATATCAGACAGCGGATGCAGGAGTCTCTATATTAGACAGCGGATGCAAGAGACTCTTTATCAGACAGCGCATACAAGAGACTATAGAAGACAGGGGATGCAGGAGTCTCTATATCAGACAGCGGGTGCAGGAGTCTCTATAACAGACAGTGGATGCAAAAGAGTCTATGTCAGACAGCGGATGCAGGGTACTATATCAGACAGCGGAAGCATTTGTCTCTATATCAGATAACGGATGCTAGAGACTCTATATCAGACAGCAGATGCAGTAGTATCTTTATCAGACAGCGGATGCAAAAGACTCTATATCAGACAGCGGATGCAAGAGACTCTATAGAAGAAAGCGGATACAGGAGTCTCTATATCAGACAGCTGATGCAGGAGTCTCTATATCAGACAGCGAATGCAAGAGACTCTATATCAGACAGCGGATGCAAGAGACTCTATAAAAGACAGCGGATGCAGGAGTCTCTATATCAGACAGCTGATGCAGGAGTCTCTATATCAGACAGCGAATGCAAGGGACTCTATATCAGGCAGTGGATGCAAGAGACTATAGAAGACAGTGGATGCAGGATACTCTATATCATTCAGCGGATGCAGGAATCTATATATCAGACAGCGGTTGCAGGAGTCTCATTATCAGACAGCGGATGCAGAAGACTCTATATCAGACAGCAGATGCAAGAGACTCTATAGAAGACAGCGGATGCAGGAGACTATATCAGACAGCAGCGGATGCAGGAGTCTTTTAACCAGACAGCGGATGCAAGAGACTCTAAATCAGAAAGGTGGTGCAAAAGACTCTATATCGGAAAGCGAACACAAGAGCCTCTTTATCAGACAGCGGATGCAAGACACTATATCAGATAGCGGTGAAGGAGCCTCTATATCAGATAGCGGATGCAAGAGACTATATCAGACAGCAGATGCAAGTGACTCTATATAACAGACATCGGATGCAGGAGTCTTTATATCAGACAGTGGATGCATGAGTATCTACATCAGACAGCGGATGCAAGAGAGTATATCAGACAGCGGATGCAAGTTACTCTATATCAGACAGCAGATGCAGGAGTCTTTATATCAGACGGCGGTTGCAAGAGACTCTATTTCAGACAGCAGATGCAAGAGACTATATCAGACAGCGGACGCTGGAGTCTCTATGTCAGACTGCCGATGCAGGAGTTTTTATATCAGACAGCAGATGCAAGAGAATATATCAGACAGCGATATGCAAGAGACTCTTTATCAGGCAGCAGATGCAGGAGTCTCTATATCAGACAGCGGAAGCAGGAGTTTCTATATCAGACAGTTGATGCCAGAGACTCTTTATCAGACAGCGGATGCAGGAGTCTCTATATCAGACAGCAGATGCATGCAGGTGTCTATATATTAGACAGCGGAAGCAAGAGCAGACATTGGATGCGTGAGACTCTATATCAGACAGCGGATGGAAGAGACTATTTATCAGACAGCGGATGCAGGAGTCTCTATATAAGACAGACGGTGCAAGAGACTCTATATCAGACAACGTATGCAAGAGACTCTATATCAGACAGCGGATGCAGGTGTCTCTATATCAGACAGCGGATGCAAGAGACTATATAACAGACAGCAGATGCAAGAGACTCTATATCAGAGAGCGGATGCAGGAGTCTCTATATCAGACAGCGGATGCAAGAGACTCTATATATCAGACAGTGGATGCAAGAGACTCTATATCAGACAACGGATGCAGGAGCTTCTATATCAAGCAGCAGATGCAGGAGTCTCGATATCAGATAGCGGATGCAAGAGACTATATCAGACAGCCGATGCAAGAGACTCTTTATCAGACAACGGATGCAAGAGACTCTATATCAGACATCGGATGCAGGGGACTATACCAGACAGCCAATGCAGGAGTCTCTATATCAGACAGCGGATGCAAGAAACTATATCAGACAGCGGATGCAAGAGACTATATCAGACTGTGGATGCAGGAGTCCCTATATCAGACAGCAGATGCAAGAGACTCTATATACCAGACAGCAGATGCAAGAGACTCTATATCAGACAACAGATGCATAGTCTCTATATCAAGCAGCGGATGCAGGAGTCTCTACATCAGACAGCGAATGTAAGAGCGTATATCAGACAGCGGATGCAAGAGACTATATCAGACAGCGGATGCAAGAGACTCTATATCAGACACCGGATGCAGGAGACTATATCAGACAGTGAATGCAGGAGTCTTTATATCAGACAGAGGATGCAAGAAACTATATCAGACAGCGGATGCAAGAGACTATATCAGACAGCGGATGCTGGAGTCTCTCTATCAGAGAGCGGATGCAAGAGAAGAGTTGAGGGAACAGGGATGCAGAGAAGTTGCTTAGAGTAAGAAGAAGAGATAACAAGAGTTAAAGAAGCAAAGATGTATGTAGAGCAGTTGCTTTGAGTTAGATGAGACAAGAAGAGTTGAGGGAAGAAGGATGCAGAGCAGTTGCTTAGAGTGAGAAGAGAGAAGAAAAGATAAGGGAACAAGGATGCAGAGAAGTAGCATAGAGTTAGAAGAGACAAGAAGAGTTGATGGACAAGGGTGCACAGAAGTTGCTTTGAGGTAGAAAAGGAGAGAAGATAGAGTTGAGGGAACAAGGATGTTGAGAAGTTGCTTAAAGTTAGAAGAGAGAAGAAGAGTTGAGGGAACAAGGATACAGAGCAGTTGCCTAGAGTAAGGAGAGAGAAGAAGAGTTGAGTGAAAAAAGATGCAGAGCAGTTGCTTAGAGTAAGAAAGAGAGAAGAAGAGGTGAGGGAACAAGGATGCAGAGCAGTTGTTTAGAGTACGAAGAGAGTAGAAGAGTTGATGGAACAAGGATGCAGAGCAGTTGCTTAGAGTTTGAAGAGAGAAGAAGAGTTGGGGGAACAAGGACGCAGAGCAGTTGCTTAGAGTTAAAAGAGAGAAGAGGGTTGAGGGAAGAAGGATGCAGAATAGTTGCTTATGAGTAAGAAGAGAGAAGAAAAGTTGATGCAGAGCATTTGCCTAGAGTTAGAAGAAGAGATAAGAAGAGTTGTGGAATGGGGATGCAGAACTGTTGCTTAGAGTAAGAAAATAGAAGAAGAGTTGAGGGAACAAGGGTGCTGGGATGTTGCTTGGAGTAAGAAGAGAGAAGAAGAGTTGAGGAAATAATGATGCAGAGAAGTTGCTTAGAGTAAGAAGAGAGAGGTAAGTTGAAGGACAGAAGGATGCAGAGCAGTTGCTTAGAGTTAAAAGAGAGATGAAGAGTTGAGGGAACAAAAATACAGAGCAGTTGCTACGAGTAAGAAGAGATAAGAGGAGTTGAGAGGACGAGGATGCAGAGCAGTTGCTTAGAGTAAGAAGTAGAGAGAAGAAGAGTTGTGGAATGAGGATGCAGAGAAATTGTTAAGAATTAAAAGAAGAGAGAAGAAGAGTTGAGAAACAAAGACGTAGAGCAGTTGCTTAGAGTAAGAAGAGATAAGAAGAGTTGAGGGAACAAGAATGCAGAGCAGTTGCTTAGAGTAAGAAGAGAGAGGTAAGTTGAAGGACAGAAGGATGCAGAGCAGTTGCTTAGAGTTAAAAGAGAGATGAAGAGTTGAGGGAACAAAAATACAGAGTAGTTGCTAAGAGTAAGAAGAGATAAGAGGAGTTGAGGGGACGAGGATGCAGAGCAAATGCTTAGAGTAAGAAGAAGAGAGAAGAAGAGTTGAGGGAACAAGGTTGCAGAGAAGTTATTTAGAATTAAAAGAAGAGAGAAGAAGAGTGGAGAACAAAGCTGTAGTGCAGTTGCTTGGAGTAAGGAGAGAGAAGAAGAGTTGATGGAACAAGGATGCAGAGCAGTTGCTGATAGTTAAAAGAGAGAAGAAGAGTTGAGTGAACAAGGATGCAGAGCAGTTGCTTAGAGTAAGAAGAGAGAGGTAAGATGAAGGACAGAAGGATGCAGAGCAGTTGCTTAGAGTTAAAAGAGAGATGAAGAGTTGAGGGAACAAAAATACAGAGCAGTTGGTAAGAGTAAGAAGAGATAAGAGGAGTTGAGGGGACGAGGATGCAGAGCAGTTGCTTAGAGTAAGAAGAAGAGAGAAGAAGAGTTGAGGGAACAAGGTTGCAGAGAAGTTGTTTAGAATTAAAAGAAGAGAGAAGAAGAGTGGAGAACAAAGCTGTAGAGCAGTTGCTTGGATTAAGGAGAGAGAAGGAGAGTTGATGCAACAAGGATGCAGAGCAGTTGCTGATAGTTAAAAGAGAGAAGAAGGATTGAGTGAACAAGGATGCAGAGCAGTTGCTTAGATTAAGAAGAGAGAAAAAGAGTTGAGGGAACAAGGATGCAGAGAAGTTACTTAGAGTAAGAAAAGAGAAGTAGAGTTGAGAAACAAAGATGCATAGCAGTAATTTAGAGTAAGAAGAGATAAGAAGAGTTGAGGGAACAAGGATGCAGAGCAGTTGCTTAGAGTTAGAAGACAGAAGAATAGTTGAAGGAACAATGATGCTGAGCAGTTGCTTAGAGTTAGAAGAGAGAAGTAGAGTTGAGGGAACAAGGATTAAGAGCAGTCGTTTAGAGTTTGAAGAGAGAAGAAGAGTTGAGGGAACAAGGATGCAGAGCAGTTGCTTAGAATAATGGGAGAGAGAAGAAGGGTTGAGGGAACAAGGAAACAGATCAGTTGCTTAGAGCTAGAAAAGAGAAGAAGAGTTGAGGGAACAAGGATGCAGAGAAGTTGCTTAGAGTAGGAAGAAGAGAGAGAAGAATTGAGAGAACAAGGATGCAGAATAGTTGCTTAGAGTAAGAAGAGAAAATAAGAGTTGAGGAAACAAGGATGCAGATCAGTTGCTAAGAGTAAGAAGAAGAGAGAAGAGTTGATGGACTAGATGGCAGAGCAGTTGCTAAGAGTAGAGAGAGAGAAGAAGAGTTGACGGAACAAGGATGTAGAGCAGTTGCTTAGAGTAAGAAGAAGAAAGAAGAAAAGATGAGAGAACAAGGATGAAAAGATGTTGCTTAGAGCTGGAGAGAAAAAGAGTTGAGGGAACAAGGATGCTGAGCAGTTGCTTAGAGTAAGGAGAGGGAAGAAAGGTTGAGTGAATAAAGATGCAGAGCAAGTGCTTAGAGTTAGAAGAGAGAAGAAGAGTTGATGGAACAAGGATGCAGAGCAAGTGTTTTGAGTAAGAAGAATAGACAAGAAGAGCAGATGGAACAAGGAGGCAGAGCAGTTACTTAGAGTTAGAAGTTGGAAGTAGAGTTGAGGGAACAAGGATGCAGAGCAGTTGCTTAGAGTAAGAAGAGAGAAGAAGAGTAGAGGGAACAAGGATGCAGAGCAATTGCTTAAAGTTAGAAGAGAGAAGAAGAGTTGAGGTAACAAGGATGCAGAGCAGTTGCTTAGAGTTAGAAGAAAAGCAAAGAAGAGTTGAGTGAACATGGATGCAGAGATATTGCTTAGAGTAAGAAGAGAAAAGAAGAGTAGATGGAACAACTCTTCTTCTCTCTTCTTATTTTAAGCAACTGTTCTGCATTCTTGTTTCCTCAACTCTTTGCACCCTTACTTACTCTGAGGGAAAAAGGATGCAGAGAAGTTGCTTAGAGTAAGAAGAGAGAAAAAGAGTAGAGGGAACAAGGATGCAGAGCAATTGCTTAAAGTTAGAAGAGAGAAGAAGAGTTGGGGGAACAAGGATGCAGAGCAGTTGCTTAGAGTTAGAAGAAGAGCAAAGAAGAGTTGAGGGAACAAGGATGCAGAGAATTTGCTTAGAGTAAGAAGAGAGAAGAAGAGTAGAGGGAACAACTTTTCTTCTCTCTTCTAAATCTAACCAACTGCTCTGCATACTTGTTTCCAAAACTCTTCTTCTCTCTTCTTACTCTGAGCAACTGCTCTGCTTCCTTGTTTCCTCAACTCTTCTTCTCTATTCTTCTAACTCTAACCAACTGCTCTGCGTCCTTGTTCCCACAACTATTCTTGTCCTCCTACCTCTAAGCAACTGCTCTGCATACTTGTTTCCTCAACTCTTCTTCTCTCTTCTTACTCTAAGCAACTGCTCTGCATCATTGTTCCCTCAACTCTTCTTCTCTCTTCTTCTTACTCTAAACAACTGTTCTGTATCCTTGTTCTCTCAACTCTTAGATAAGAAGTGATGAGGGAGCAAGGATGCAGAGCAGCTGCTTCGAGTAAGAAGAAGAGAGAAGAAGAGTTGAGGGAACAAGGATGCAGAGCAATTGCTTAGAGTTAGCAGAGAGAAGAAGAGACAGCGGATGCAAGAGACCATATCAGACAGCAGATGCAAGAGACTCTTTATCAGACAGCGGATGCAAGAGACTATATTAGACATTGGATGCAGGAGACTATACCAGACAGCCAATGCAGGAGTCTCTATAGCAGACAGCGAATGCAAAAGACTACTGTATATCAGACAGCGGATGCAAGAGACTATATCAGACAGCGGATGCAAGAGACTCTATATCAGACATCTGATGCAGGAGACTAAATCAGAAAGTGAATGCAGGAGTCTTTATATCAGACAGAGGATGCAAGAAACTATATCAGACAGCGAATGCAAGAGACTATATCAGACAGCGGATGCTGGAGTCTCTCTAGCAGAGAGCGGATGCAAGAGTCTCTATATTAGAGACCGGATGCAAGAGAAGAGTTGAGGGAACAGGGATGCAGAGAAGTTGCTTAGATTAAGAAGAAGAGATAACAAGAGTTGAGGAAGCTAAGATGTAGAGCAGTTGCTTAGAGTTAGAAGAGACAAGAAGTGTTGAGGGAACAAGGATGCAGAGCAGTTGCTTAGAGTAAGAAGAGAGAAGAGTTAAGGGAACAAGGATGCAGAAAAGTAGCATAGAGTTAGAAGAGACAAGAAGACGTGATGGACAAGGATGCACAGAAGTTGCTTTGAGGTAGAAAAAGAGAGAAGAAGAGTTGAGGGAACAAGGATGTTGAGAAGTTGCTTAGAGTCAGAAGAAAGAAAAGAGTTGAGGGAACAAGGATGCAGAGCAGTTGCTTAGAGTAAGGAGAGAGAAGACGAGTTGAGTGAAAAAAGATGCAGAGCAGTTACTTAGAGATAGAAAGAGATAAGAAGAATTGGTGGAACAAGGATGCAGAGCAGTTGCTTAGAGTTTGAAGAGAGAAGAAGAGTTGAGGGAACAAGGACGCTGAGCAGTTGCTTAGAGTTAAAAAAACAGAAGACGGTTGAGGGAAGAAGGATGCAGAACAGCTGCTTATGAGAAAAAAAGAGAGAAGAAAAGTTGAGGAAACATGGATGCAGAGCATTTGCCTAGAGTAAGAAGAAGATATAAGAAGAGTTGTGGAATAGGGATGCAGAACAGTTGCTTAGAGTAAGAAAAGAGAAGACGAGTTGAGGGAACAAGGATGCAGAGAAGATGCTTGGAGTAAGAAGAGAGAAGAAGAGTTGAGGAAACAAGGATGCAGAGAAGTTGCTTCGAGTAAGTAGAAGAGAGACGAAGAGTTAAGGGAACAAGGATGCAGAGCAAGTGCGTAGAGAGAGAAGAGGGAAGAAGAATTGAGGGAACAAGGATGCAGAGCAGTTGCTTAGAGTAAGAAAAAAGAAGAAGAGTTGAGGGAACAAGGATGCAGAGAAGTTGCTAAGAGTTAGAAGAACAGACAAGAAGAGCTGAGAAACAAAGATGCATAACAGTTGCTTAGAGTAAGAAGATATAAGAAGAGTTGAGGGAACAAGGATGCAGAGCAGTTGCATAGAGTTAGAAGAGAGAAGAAGAGATAAGGAAACAAGGATGCAGAGCAGTTGCTTAGGGTAAGAAGAGGGAGGTAAGTTGAAGAAAAAAGGACGCAGAGCAGTTGCTTAGAGTTAAAAGAGAGATGAAGAGTTGAGGGAACAAAGATACAGAGCAGTTGCTACGAGTAAGAAGAGATAAGAGGAGTTGAGAGGACGAGGATGCAGAGCAGTTGCTTAGAGTAAGAAGTAGAGAGAAGAAGAGTTGAGGGAACAAGGATGCAGAGAAATTGTTAAGAATTAAAAGAAGAGAGAAGAAGAGTTGAGAAACAAAGACGTAGAGCAGTAGCTTAGAGTAAGAAGAGATAAGAAGAGTTGAGGGAACAAGGATGCAGAGCAGTTGCTTAGAGTTAGAAGAGAGAAGAATAGTTGAGGGAACTAGGATGCAGATCAGTTGCTTAGAGTTAGAAGAGAATGGAAGAGTTGAGGGAACAAGGATAAAGAGCAGTTGCTTGGAGTTTGAAGAGAGAAGAAGAGTAGAGGGAACAAGGATGCAGAGCAATTGCTTAAAGTTAGAAGAGAGAAGAAGAATTGGGGGAACAAGGATGCAGAGCAGTTGCTAAGAGTTAGAAGAGAGAAGAAGAGTTGAGGGAACAACTCTTCTTCTCTCTTCTTACTCTAAGCAACTGCTCTATATACTTGTTTCCTCACCTCTTCTTCTCTCTTCTAACTCTGAGCAACTGCTCTGCATCCTTGTTTCCTCAACTCTTCTTCTCTATTCTTCTAACTCTAACCAAATGCTCTGCGTCCTTGTTCCCTCAACTATTCTTGTCTTCCTAACTCTAAGCAACTGCTCTGCATACTTGTTTCCTCAACTCTTCTTCTCTCTTCTTACTCTAAGCAACTGCTCTGCATCCTTGTTCCCCCAACTCTTTTTCTCTTGCTTCGAGAAAGGAGAGTGAAGAAGAGTTGAGTGAAAAAAGATGCTGAGCAGTTGCTTAGAGTTAGAAAGAGAGAAGAAGAGTTGATGGAACAAGGATGCAGAGCAGTTGCTTAGAGTTTGAAGAGAGAAGAGTTGAGGTAACAAGGACGCAGAGCAATTGCTTAGAGTTAAAAAAGAGAAGAGGGTTGAGGGAAGAAGGATGAAGAACAGTTGCTTATGAGTAAGGAGAGAGTATAAAAGTTGAGGGAACATAGATGCAGAGCATTTGCCTAGAGTTAGAAGAAGAGATAAGAAGACTTGTGGAATAGTGATGCAGATCAGTTGCTTAGAGTAAAAAAAGAGAAGAAGAGTTGAGGGAACAAGGATGCAGAGAAGTTGCTTGGAGTAAGAAGAAGAGAGAAGAAGAGTTGAGATAACAAGGATGAAGAGCAGGTGCTTAGGGTAAGAAGAAGAGAGAAGAATAGTTGAGGGAACAAGGATGCAGATCAGTTGCCTTGAGTAAGAAGAGAGAAGAAGAGTTGAGGAAACAAGGATGCAGAGCAGTTGCTTAGAGTAAGAAGAAGAGGGAAGAAAAGTTGAGATAACAAGGATGAAGAGCAGGTGCTTAGAGTAAGAAGAAGAGAGAAGATTGTTGAGGGAACTAGGATGCAGATCAGTTGCATAGTGTAAGAAGAGAGAAGAAGAGTTGAGGAAACAATGATGCAGAGCAAGTGCTTAGAGTTAGAAGAGAGAAGAACAGTTGATGGAAAAAGGATGCAGAGCAAGTGTTTAGAGTAAGAAGAAGAGAGAAGAAAAGTTGATAGAAAAAGGATTCAGAGCAGTTACTCAGAGTTAGAAGTTGGAAGTAGAGTTGAGGAAACAAGGATGCAGAGCAGTTGCATAGAGTAAGAAGAGAGAAGAAGAGTTGAGATAACAAGGGTGAAGAGCAGGTACTTAGAGTAAGAAGAAGAGAGAAGAAAAGTTGATGGAACAAGGAAGCAGAGCAGTTACTCAGAGTAAGAAGTTGGAAGTAGAGTTGAGGGAACAAGGATGCAGAGCAGTTGCTTAGAGTAAGAAGAGAGAAGAAGAGTAGAGGGAACAAGGTTGCAGAGCAATTACTTAAAGTTAGAATAGAGAAGAAGAGTTGGGGGAACACGGATGCAGAGCAGTTGTTAAGAGTAAGAAGAGAGAAGAAGAGTTGATGGAACAAGGATGCAGAGCAGTTGCTTAGAGTTTGAAGAGAGGAGAAGAGTTGAGGGAACAAGGACGCAGAGCAGTTGCTTAGAGTTAAAAAAAACTGAAGAGGGTTGAGGGAAGAAGGATGCAGAACAGTTGCTGATGAGTTAGAAGAGAGAAGAAAATTTGAGGGAACATGGTTGCAGAGCATTTGCCTAGAGTTAGAAGAAGAGATAAGAAGAGTTGTGGAATAGGAATGCAGAAAAGTTGCTTAGAGTAGGAAGAAGAGAGAAGAAGAGTTGAGGGAATAAGGATGCAGAGAAGTTGCTTGGAGTAAGAAGAGAGAAGAAGAGTTGAGGACACAAGGATGCAGAGAAGTTGCTTCGAGTAAGTAGAAGAGAGACGAAGAGTTAAGGGAACAAGGATGCAGAGCAAGTGCATAGAGAGAGAAGAGAGAAGAAAAGTTGAGGGAACAAGGATGCACAGCAGTTGCTTAGAGTAAGAAAAAAGAAGAAGAGTAGAGGGAACAAGGATGCAGAGAAGTTGCTAAGAGTTAGAAAAATAGAGAAGAAGAGCTGAGAAACGAAGATGCATAGCAATTGCTTAGAGTAAGAATATATAAAAAGAGTTGAGGGAACAAGGATGCAGAGCAGTTGCATAGAGTTAGAAGAGATGAGGAAACAAGGATGCATAGCAGTTGCTTAAAAGTAAGAAGAGAGAGCTAAGTTGAAGAGAAAAGGATGCAGAGCAGTTGCTTAGAGTAAGAAGAAGAGAGAAGAAGGGTTGAGGGAACAAGGATGCAGAGAAGTTGCTTAGAATTAAAAGAAAAGAGAAGAAGAGTTGAGGAACAAAGACGTAGACCAGTTGCTTAGAGTTGGAAGAGATAAGACGAGTTGAGGGAACAAGGATGCAGAGCAGTTGCTTTGAGTTAGAAGAGAGAAGAAATGTTGAGGGAACAAGGATGCAGAGCAGTTGCTTAGAGTTAAAAGAGAGAGGTAGAGTTGAGGGAAACAAGGATTAAGAGCAGTTGCTTAGAGTTTGAAGAGAGAAGAAGAGTTGAGGGAATAAGGATGCAGAGCAGTTGCTTAGAGTAAGAAGAGAGAAGAGGAGTTGAGGGAACAAGGATGCAGAGCAGTTGCTAAGAGTTAGAAGAGAGAAGAAGAATTGAGGAAACAAGGATGCAGAGAAGTTGCTTAGAGTAGGAAGAAGAGAGAAGAAGAATTGAGGGAACAAGGATGCAGAGTAGTTGCTTAGAGTAAGAAGAGAATATAAGAGTTGAGGGAACAAGGATGCAGAGTAGTTGCTTAGAGTAGGTAGAAGTGTGAGAAAAGAAGAAAAAGAAGAAATAGATGTTGCTTAGAGTAGGAGAGAATAAGAGTTGAGGGAATAAGCATGCAATCAGTTGCCTAGAGTAAGAAGAGTTGAGGAAACAAGGTTGCAGAGGAGTTGCTTAGAGTAAGAAGACCGAAAATGATCTGAGAATCAGGATGCAGAGCAAGGGCTTAGAGTTAGAAGAGACAAGAAGAGTTGAGGGAACAAGGATGCAGAGCAGTTGTTTAGAGTAAGAAGAGATCAGAAGAGCTGAGAGAACAAGGATGCAGAGCAGTTGCTTAGAGATATAAGAGAGAAAGAGTTGAGTAAACAAGGATGCATATTAGTTGCTTAGAGTAAGAAGAAGACAGAAGAAGAGTTGATGGACTAGGAGGCAGAGCAGTTGCTAAGAGTTAAAAGGGAGGTGAAGAGTTGACGGAACAAGGATGAAGAGCAGTTGCTTAGAGTAAGAAGAAGAAAGAAGAAAAGGTGAAGAAACAAGGATGAAAAGATGTTGCTTAGAGTAGGAGAGAAAAAGAGTTGAGGGAACAAGGATGCTAAACAGTTGCCTAGTGTCAGAAGAGAGAAGAAAGTTTGAGGGAAGAAGGATGTAGAACAGTTGCTTTGAGTTAGAAGAGAGAAGAAGAGTTGAGGGAACAAGGATGCAGAGCAGTTGCTTAGATTAAGAAGAGAGATGAAGAGTTGAGGGAACAATGATGCAGAGCAGTTGCTTGGAGTAAGAAGAGAGAAGAAGAGTTGAGGAAACAAGGATGCAGACCAGTTGCTTAGTGTAAGAAGAGAAAATAGGAGTTTAGGGAATAAGAATGCAGATCAAGTGATTGGAGTTAGAAGAAGAGAGAAGAAGAGTAGAGGGAACAAGGATGCAGAGCAATTGCTTAAAGTTAGAAGAGAGAAGAAGAGTTGATTGAACAAGGATGCAGAGCAGTTGCTTAGAGTAAGAAGAAGAGCAAAGAAGTAAACGGAAACTTAGAGTAAAAAGAGAGAAGAAGAGTAGAGGGACCAAGGATGCAGAGAAGTTGCTGAGAGTAAGAAGAGAGAAGAAGAGTAGAGGGAACAAGGATGCAGAGCCATTGCTTAAAGTTAGAAGACAGAAGTTGGGGGAACAAGGATGCAGAGCAGTTGCTTATAGAAAGGAGAGAGAAGAGGAGTTGAGGGAACAAGGATGCAGAGCAGTTGCTTAGAGTTAGAAGAGAGAAGAAGAGTTGAGGGAATAAGGATGCAGAGAAGTTGCTTAGAGTAGGAAGAAAAGAGAAGAAGAATTGAGGGAACAAGGATGCAGATAAGTTGCTTAGAGTAAGAAGAGAAAATAAGAGTTGAGGAAACAAGGATGCAGATTAGTTGCTAAGAGTAAGAAGAAGAGAGAAGAAGAGTTGATGGACTAGATGGCAGAGCAGTTGCTAAGAGTAAAAAGAGAGAAGAAGAGTTGACGGATTAAGGATGTAAAGCAGTTGCTTAGAGTGGAAGAAGAAAGAAGAAAAGGTAAGGGAACAAGGATGAAAAGATGATGCTTAGAGTAGGAGAGAAAAAGAGTTGTGGGAACAAGGATGCTGAGCAGTTGCTTTGAGTAAGGAGAGGGAAGAAAGGTTGATTGAATAAAGATGCAGAGCAGTTGCTTAGAGTTAGAAGAGAGAAGAAGAGTTGAAGAAACAAGGGTGCAAAGCAGTTGCCTAGAGTCAGAAGAGAGAAGAAGGTTTGAGGTAAGAAGGATGCAGAGCAGTTGCTTAGAGTTAGAAGAGAGAAGAAGAGTTGAGGGAACAAGGATGCAGAGAAGTTGCTTAGAGTATGAAGAGAGAAGAAGAGTTGAGGGAACAAGGATACAAATAAGCTGCTAAGAGTAAGAAGAAGAGAGAAGAAGAGTTGAGGAAACAAGGATTCAGAGCTATTGCTTAGAGTAAGAAGAGAAGAGCAGAGGGAACAAGGATGCAGAACAATTGCTTAGAGTAAGAAGAGAGAAGAAGAGTTGAGGAAACAAGGATGCAGAGCAGTTGCTTAGTGTAAGAAGAGAGAAGAAAAGTTGAGGGAACAAGGAGGAAGAGCAGTTGCTTAGAGTAAGAAGAGAGAAGAAGAGTAGTTGGAAAAAGGTTGCAGAGCAGTTGCTTGGAGTAAGAAGAGAGAAGAAGAGTTAAGGAAACAAGATTGCAAAGCAGTTGCTTAGTGTTAGAAGAGAAATGAAGAGTTGGGGGAATAAGGATGCAGAGCAAGTGCTTAGATTTAAAAAAAAGAGAGAAGAAGAGTAGAGGTAACAAGGATGCAGAGCAACTGCTTAAAGTTAGAAGAGAGATAAAGAGTTGGGGGAACAAGGATGCAGAGCAGTTGCTTAGAGTTAGAAGGAGAGAAAAAGAGTTGAGGAAAAAAGGATGCAGAGAATTTGCTTAGAGTAAGAAGAGAGAAGAAGAGTTGATGGAACAAGGATGCAGAGAAGTTGCTTAGAGTAAGAAGAGAGAAAAAGAGTAGAGGGAACAAGGATGCAGAGCAATTGCTTTAAGTTAGAAGAGAGTAAAAGAGTTGGGGGAACAAGGATGCAGAGCAGTTGCTTAGAGTTAGAAGAAGAGCAAAGAAGAGTTGAGGGAACAAGGATGCAGAGAATTTTCTTAGAGTAAGAACCGAGGAGAAAAGTAGGGGGAACAATTCTCCTTACTCTAAGCAGCTGCTCTGCATACTTGTTCTCTCAACTCTTCTTTCCTCTTCTAACTCTGAGCAACTGCTCTGCATCCTTGTTTCCTCAACTCTTCTTCTCTATTCTTCTAACTTTAACAAACTGCTCTGCGTCCTTGTTCCCTCAACTATTTTTGTCTTCCTAATTCTTCTTACTCTAAGCAACTGCTCTGCATACTTGTTTCCTCAACTCTTCTTTTCTCGTCTTACTCTAAGAAACTGCTCTGCACCCTTGTTCCCTCAACTCTTCTTCTCTCTTCTTCTTTCTCTAAATGACTGCTTGGCATCCTTGTTCTCTCAATTCTTAGATAAGAACTGATGAGGGAACAAGGATGCAGAGCATCTGCTTAGAGTAAGAAAAATAAGAAAGAGTTGAGGGAACAAGGATGCAGAGCAATTGCTTAGAATTAGCAGAGAGAAGAAGAGATGAGGGAACAAGGTTGCAGAGCAGTTGCTCAGAGCATGAAGAAGAGGATGAAGAATTGAGGAAACAAGGATGCAGAGCAGTTGCCTAGAGTAAGAAGAAGAGAGAAGATGAGTTGAGATAACAAGGATGAAGAGCAGGTGCTTAGAATAAGAAGAGAGAAGAAGATTTGAGGAAATAAGGATGCAGATCAAGTGCTTGGAGTTAGGAGAGAGAAGAAGAAGAGTTGATTGAACAAGGAGGCAGAGCAGTTACTTAGAGTTAGAAGTTGGAAGTAGAGTTGAGGGAACAAGGATGCAAAGCAGTTGCTTAGAGTAAGAAGAGAGAAAAAGAGTAGAGGGAATAAGGATGCAGAGCAATTGCTTAACGTTAGAAGAGAGAAGAAGAGTTGGGGGAACAAGGATGCAGAGCAGTTGCTTAGAGTTAGAAGAAAAGCAAAGAAGAGTTTAGGGAACAAGGATGCAGAGAATTTGCTTAGAGTAAGAAGAGAGAAGAAGAGTAGAGGGAACAACTCTTCTTCTCTCTTCTTACTCTAAGCAACTGCTCTGCATTCTTGTTATCTCAACTCTTTGCACCCTTACTTACTTTGAGGGAACAAGGATGCAGAGAAGTTGCTTAGAGTAAGAAGAGAGAAGAAGAGTAAAGGGACCAAGGATGCAGAGCAATTGCTTAAAGTTAGAAGAGAGAAGACGAGTTGGGGGAACAAGGATGCAGAGCAATTGCTAAGAGTTAGAAGAAGAGCAAAGAAGAGTTGAGGGAACAAGGATGCAGAGAATTTGCTTAGAGTAAGAAGAGAGAAGAAGAGTAGAGGGAAGAACTCTTCTTCTCTCTTCTTACTCTAAGCTACTGCTCTGCATACTTGTTTCCTCAACTCTTTTTCTCTCTTTTTACTCTGAGCAACTGCTCTGCATCCTTGTTTCCTCAACTCTTCTTCTCTCTTCTTACTCTAAGCAATTGCTTTGCATCATTATTCCCTCAACTCTTCTTCTTTCTTCTTCTTACTCTAAACAACTGCTCTGCATCCTTGTTCTCTCAACTCTTAGATAAGAATTGATTAGGGAACAAGGATGCAGAGCAGCTGCTTAGAGTAGGAAGAAGAGAGAAGAAGAGCTGAGGGAACAAGGATGCAGAGGAGTTGCTTAGAGTTAGCAGAGAGAAGAAGAGACAGCGGATGCAAGAGACTCTTTATCCGACAGCGGATGCAAGAGACTCTATATTAGACATCGGATGCAGGAGACTATACCAGACAGCCAATGCAGGAGTCTCTATATCAGACAGTGGATGCAAGAAGCTATATCAGACAGCAAATGCAAGAGACTATATCAGACAGTGGATGCAGGAGTCTCTATTTCAGACAGCGGATGCAAGAGACTCTATATATCAGACAGCGGATGCAAGAGACTCTATATCAGACAACGGATGCAGGAGTCTCTATATCAGGCAGCGGATGCAGGAGTCTCTATATTAGACAGCGGATGCAAGAGACTATATCAGACAGCGGATGCAAGAGACTATATCAGACAGCGGATGCAAGAGACTCTATATCAGGCATCAGATGCAGGAGACTATATCTCACACAGAGGATGCAAGAAATTATATCAGACAGCTGATGCAAGAGACTATATCAGACAGCGGATGCTGGAGTCTCTCTATCAGAGAGTGGATGCAAGAGACTCTATATTAGAGACCAGATGCAAGAGAAAAGTTGAGGGAATAGGGATGCAGAGCAGTTGCTTAGAGTAAGAAGAAGAGATAACAAGAGTTGAGGAAGCAAAGATGTAGAGCAGTTGCTTAGAGTTAGAAGAGACAAGAAGTGTTGAGGGAACAAGGATGCAGAGCAGTTGCTTAGAGTAAGAAGAGAGAAGAAGAGTTAAGGGAACAAGGATGCAGAGAAGTAGCATAGAGTTAGAAGAGACAAGAAGACGTGATGGACAAGGATGCACAGAAGTTGCTTTGCGGTAGAAAAAGAGTGAAGAAGAGTTGAGGAAAAAAGAATATTGAGGAGTAACTTAGAGTAAGAAGAAAGAAAAAGAAAGAAAAGGAGTTGAGGGAACAAGATTGCAGAGCAGTTGCTTAATGTTAGAAAGAGAGAAGAAGAGTTGATGGAACAAGGATGCAGAGCAGTTGCTAAGAGTTTGAAGAGAGAAGAAGAGTTGAGGTAACAAGGACGCAGAGCAGTTGCTTAGAGTTAAAAGAGAGATGAGGGTTGAGGGAAGAAGGATGCAGAAGAGTTGCTTAAAGTAAGAAAAGAGAAGAAGAGTTGAGTGAACAAGGATGCAGAGAAATTGCTTCGAGTAAGAAGAAGAGGGAAGAAGAGTTGAGGGAACAAGGATGCAGAGCAGTTGCTTGGAGTAAGAAAAAAGAAGAGTCAAGGGAACAAGTTGCTAAGAGTTAGAAGAACAGAGAAGAAGAGTTGAGAAACGAAGATGCATAGCAGTTGCTTAGAGTAAGAAGATTTAAGAAGAGTTGAGGGAACAAGGATGCAGAGCAGTTGCATAGAGTTAGAAAAGAGAAGAAGAGATGAGGAAACAAGGATGCAGAGCAGTTGCTTAGAGTAAGAAGAGAGAGGTAAGTTGAAGGAAAGAAGGATGCAGAGCAGTTGCTTAGAGTTAGAAGAGAGATAAAGAGTTGAGGTAACAAAGATACAGAGCAGTATCTAAGAGTAAGAAGAGATAAGAGGAGTTGAGGGGATGAGGATGCAGAGCAGTTGCTTAGAGTAAGAAGAAGAGTTGAGGGAACAAGGATGCAGAGAAGTTGCTTAGAATAAAAAGAAGAGAGAAGAAGAGTTGAGAAACAAGGACGTAGAGCAGTTGCTTAGATTAAGAAGAGAAAAGAAGAGTTGAAGGAACAAGGATGCAGAGCAGTTGCTGATAGTTAAAAGAGAGAAGAAGGGTTGAGGGGAAAAGGATGCAGAGCAGTTGCTTAGAGTAAGAATAGAGAAAAAGAGTTGACGGAACAAGGATGCAGAGAAGTTACTTAGAGTAAGAAATGAGAAGTAGAGTTGAAAAACGAAGATGCAAAGCAGTTGCTTAGAGTAAGAAGAGATAAGAAGAGTTGAGGAACAAGAATGCAGAGCAGTTGCTTAGAGTTAGAAGAGAGAAGAATAGTTGAGGGAACAAGGATGCAGAGAAGTTGCTTAGAGGAGGAAGAAGAGAGAAGAAGAATTGAGGGAACAAGGATGCAGAGTAGTTGCTTAGCGTAAGAAGAGAAAATATGAGTTGATGGCACAAGGATGCAGAGTAGTTGCTTAGAGTAGGAAGAAGAGAGAAGAAGAGTTGAGGGAATAGGGAAGCAGCGCAGTGTTAAGAGTAAGGAGAAAGAAGAAGAGTTGAGGAAACAAGGATGCAGAGCAGTTGCTTAGAGTAAGAAGAGAGAAGAAGAGTTTAGGGAACAAGGATGCGGGGATGATGCTACGAGTAAGAAGAAGAGAGAAGAAGAGTTGAGGAAACAAGGATGCAGAGCAGTGCTAAGAGTTAGAAGAAGAGAAAAAAAAAAGGTGAGGGAATATGGATGCTGAGTAGTTGCTTAGAGTAAGAAGAAAAGAGAAGATGAGTTGAGGGAACAAGCATGCAAACCAGTTGCCTAGAGTAAGAAGAGTTGTAGAAACAAGGTTGCAGAGCAGTTGCTTAGAGTAAGAAGAGAGAAAACGACATGAGAACCAGGATGCAGAGCAAGTGCTTAGAGTTAGAAGAGACAAGAAGAGTTGAGGGAAAAAGGATACAGAGCAGTTGCTAAGCGTAAGAAGAGATAAGAAGAACTGAGAGAACAAGGATGCAGAGCAGTTGCTTAGAGTAAGAAGAGAGATAGAGTTGAGGAAGCAAGGATGCAGATAAGTTGCTTAGAGTAAGATGAAGAGAGAAGAAGAGTTGATGGACAGGAGGCAGAGCAGTTGCTAAGAGTAAAAGGAGAGAAGAAGAGTTGACGGGAAAAGGATGTAGAGCAGTTGCTTAGAGTAAGAAGAAGAAAGAGTAAAAAGGTGAGAAGATGTTGCTTAAAGCAGGAGAGAAAAAGAGTTGAGGGAATAAGGATGCTGAGCAGTTGCTTAGAGTATGAAGAGAGAAGAAGAGTTGAGGGAACAGGGATGCAGAGATGTTGCTTAGAGTTAGAAGATAGAAGAAGAGTTGAGAGAAAAAGGATGCAAAGAAGTTGCTAAGAGTAAGAAAGGAGAGAAGAAGAGTTGAGGGAACAAGGATTCAGAGCAGTTGCTTAGAGTAAGAAGAGAGAAGAAGAGTAGAGGGAACAAGGATGCAGCACAGTTGCTTAGAATTAGAAGAGAAAAGAAGGGTTGAGAGAACAAGTTGCTTGGAGTATGAAGAGAGAAGAAGATTCTGGGGACCGGGATGCAGAGAAGTTGCATAGAGATCGACGAGAGTAGGGTTTAGTGAACAAGGATGCAAAGAAGTTGCTTAGAGTAAGAAGAAGGGAGAAGAAGAGATGAGGGAACAAGGATTCAGAGCAATTGCAAAGAGTAAGATGAGAGAAGAGTAGAGGGAACAAGGATGCAGAACAGTTGCTTAGAGTAAGAAGAGAGAAGAGTTGAGGAAAAGAGGATGCAGAGCAGTTGCTTAGTGTAAGAAGAGAGAAGAGTTGAGGGAACAAGGAGGCAGAGCAGTTGCTTAGAGTAAGAAGAGAGAAGAAGAGTAGTGGGAACAAGGATGCAGAGCAGTTTCTTAGTGTAAGAAGAAAAAAGAAGAGTTGAGGGAATAAGGATGCAGAGCAAGTGCTTAGAGTTAGAAGAAGAGAGAAGAAGAGTTGGGGTAACAAGGATGCAGAGCAATTGCATAAAATTTGAAGAGCGAAGAAGAGTTGGGAGAACAAGGATGCAGAGCAGTTGTTAGAGTTAGAAGAAGAATAAAGAAGAGTTGAGGGAGCAAGGATGCAGAGAATTTGCTTAGAGTAAGAAGAGGGAAGAAGAGTAGAGGGAACAAGTATGCAGAGCAATTGCTTAAAGTTAGAAGAGAGAAGAAGAGTTGGGGGAACAAGGATGCAGAGCAGTTGCTTAAAGTTAGAAGAAGAGCACAGAAGAGTTGAGGGAACAAGTATGCAGAGAATTTGCTTAGAGTATGAAGAGAGAAGAAATGTAGAGGGAACAAGGATACAGAGCTGTTGCTTGGAGAAAGAAGAGAGAAGAAGAGTTGAGGAAACAATGATGCAGAGCAGTTGCTTAGTGTAAGAAGAAAAAAGAAGAGTTGAGGGAATAAGAATGCAGAGCAAGTGCTTAGAGTTAGAAGAAGAATAAAGAAGAGTTTAGGGAGCAAGGATGCAGAGAATTTGCTTAGAGTAAGAAGAGAGAAGAATAGTAGCCCCAACAAGGATGCATAGAAGTTGCTTAGAGTAAGAAAAGAGAAGAAGAGTAGAGGGAACAAGTATGCAGAGCAATTGCTTAAAGTTAGAAGAGAGAAGAAGAGATGGGGGAACAAGGATGCAGAGCAGTTGCTTAAAGTTAGAAGAAGAGCACAGAAACGTTGAGGGAACAAGTATGCAGAGAATTTGCTAAGAGAAAGAAGAGAGAAGAAGAGTTGAGGGAACAAGGATGCAGAGAATTTGCTTAGAGTAAGAAGAGATAAGAAGAGTAGAGGGAACAACTCTTCTTCTCTCTTCTGACTCTAAGTTATAGCTCTGCATACTTGTTTCCTCAACTCTTCTTCTCTCTTCTAACTCTGAGCAACTGCTCTGCATCCTTGTTTCCTCAACTCTCCTTCTATATTCTTCTATCTCTAACCAACTGCTCTGAGTCCTTGTTCCCTCAACTATTCTTAACTTCCTATCTCTAAGCAACTGCTCTGCATACTAGTTTCCTCAACTCTTCTTCTCTCGTCTTACTCAAAGCAACTGCTCTGCATCCTTGTTCCCTCAACTCTTCTTCTCTCGTCTTACTCTAAGCAACTGCTCTGTATACTTGTTGCCTCAACTTTTCTTCTCTCGTCTTACTCAAAGCAATTGCTCTGCATCCTTGTTCCCTCAACTCTTCTTCTCTCTTCTGCAACTCTTAGATAAGAAGTGATGAGGGAACAAGTATGCAGTGCAGTTGCTTAGAGTTAGCAGAGAGAAGAAGAGATGAGGGAACAAGGATGCAGAGCAGTTGCTTAGAGCCAGAAGAGAGAAGAAGAGTTGATGAAACAAGAATGCAGAGAAGTTGCCTAGAGTAAGAAGAAGAGAGAAGAAGAGTTGAGATAACAAGGATGAAGAGCAGGTGCTTAGAGTAAGAGAGAAGAATAGTTGAGTGAACAAGGTTGCAGATCAGTTGCCTTGAGTAAGAAGATGGAAAGCAAGAATGCAGAGCAAATGCTTGGAGTTAGAAGAGAGAAGAAGCGTTGATGGAACAAGGATGCAGAGCAAGTGTTGAGAGTAAGGAGAAGTGAAAAGAAAAGTTAACGGAACAAGGAGGCAGAGCAGCTACTCAAGGATGCAGAGCAGTTCCTTAGAATAAGAAGAGAGAAGAAGAGTAGAGGGAACAATGGTGCAGAATAACTGCTTAAAGTTAGAAGAGAGAAGAAGAGTTGGGGGAACAAGGATGCAGAGCAGTTGCTTAGAGTTAGAAGAAAAGCAAAGAAGAGTTGAGGGAACAAGGATGCAGAGAATTTGCTTAGAGTGAGAAGAGAAGAGGAGTAGAGGGAACAACTCTTCTTCTCTCTCCCTACTCTAATCAACTGCTCTGCATACTTGTTTCCTCAACTCTTTGCACCCTTACTTACTTTGAGGGAACAACGATGCAGAGCAGTTGCTTAGAGTTAGAAGGGAGAAGAAGAGTTGAGAGAACAAGGATGCAGAGCAGTTGATTGGAGTAAGAAGAGAGAAGAAGAGTTGAGGAAACAAGGATGCAGAGCAGTTGCTTAGTGAAAGAAGAGAAAATGAGAGTTGAGGGAATAAGGATACAGAGCAAGTTTTTAGAGTTATAAGAAGAGAGAAGAAGAGTAGAGGGAACAAGGATGCAGAGCAATTGCTTAAAGTTAGAAGAGACCAGATGAGTTGGGGGAACAAGGATGCAGAGCAATTGCTGAGAGTTAGAAGAAGAGCAAAGAAGAGTTGAGGGAACCAGGATGCAAAGAATTTGCTTAGAGAAAGAAGAGAGAAGAAGAATAGAGGGAACAAGGATGCAGAGAAGTTGCTAAGAGTAAGAACAGAGAAGAAGAGTAGAGGGAACAAGGATGCAGATCAATTGCTTAAAGTTAGAAGAGAGAAGAAGAGTTGGGGGAACAAGGACGCAGAGCAGTTGCTTAGAGCTAGAAGAAGAGCAAAGAAGAGTTGAGGGAACAAGGATGCAGAGAATTTTCTTAGAGGAAGAAGAGAGAAGAAGAGTAGAGAGAACAACTCTTCTTCTCTCTTCTTACTCTAAGAAACTGCTCTGCATTCTTGTTTTAACAAAGTTAGTAAGGTTGCAAAGATCAGGAATCGATACAATCAAGTACCACACCTGACCCAGGATACCAATGGGAAAGTGACAAACTCACAGAAGACACCACAAACGAGAGCCAAGAGGTCAGCCCTTTCCCAGCAGGTGACCACGAAGCACATATAAACAGACACGCACAAAACATAGCAAACACAAGACAGAACAAAAACTTAAAAGATCCACAAAAGAAGTACCGCCTTGGAACGGTCAGTAAAATATTTTACTGGAGGGCTTAAACCGGTTTAACGGCGCCAACCTCACCCTTAATTCAGATGTGGATCAAGACACATAGATATTTCGTTTGCATGAAAGACCCCTAACTTATCAATGCATCATCTCCTAAAACATATAAATCAAGATATAACAAGGAGATAAAGCAAGGATAAGGACTCAACAGTAAATTAAACTGAATACCGGAGCAAAAGAAATCCAACAGGTAAACCCCGGTGGGCCCGACAAACAGCCAAAGCATCAGGCCCCTACCATCTCATCAATAGATAAGACCCACCGGCGTGCAATTAAAGAGGAAAGCAAAGTTGCCAACTGTGATTGGGTTGACTACCAAGCATGCAGTCTGTTGCAATACATTAATGTTATAGCCAATCTTTTTATAATGGGAAATTATTTTAATGAACTGCGCTGAAAAATTATTAGAGCCAACAATCTTCTTCAACTTATACACCAAGTCACCATAGAAATCAGGTTCCGAAAGTCCTTGGCGCAAGAGAGATTTAAGTCCAACTTGGAATTTAGAAATCAAATCAAAGTATCGTCTATAAAATTTTGAAAATGTTTTGCGAAGTTTATGATACCGATAGCCCTGTTTAAGAAGTTTCTGAGTTAACAATATATTGCGATCGTTGAAGTCAGTAACATAGCTAGATGCTCTAGCAAAACGAATAAGTTGAGAGATATAGACTCCATAGGATGTAGAGCGAGGAACATCACCATCTAAAAATGGGAAATTGACAATTTCAAAATCAAAGTCGTCACGTTTATCATAAATTTTGGTAGAAACAATACCATTAGAAATTGACAAATGCAAGTCTAAAAATGCGGCTTTGGTATCAGAGGCATTGGCTTTATTAAGTTGGAGCTCTGAAGGGTATATTTGACTAACCATATTTTCAAAATAAACATTATTATTTAAAACATCGTCCAAATATCTGGAAGTAGTGTTAAACGCATCAATAACATCAGCCTGCTTATCATCAGAAAGAGACATCATAAAGTCCCTTTCATAACAAAGCAGGAATAAATCTGCAACCAGGGGAGCACAATTAGTGCCCATAGGAATCCCAACTACTTGTCTATAGAGCTTGGTTCCAAATCGAATAAAAATGTTGTCCAACAAAAAGGTCAGCGCATCACATACATTTTGACACGACCATGCATGATATTTTTTAGGTTTTTCTGAAGTAAAAAATGCATTTCTGTCACTACATGCAAGGTAAGGAGAGCCTTCTCTCTGGAAGGTTCTTTCAATAAGATCAATAAGTTTATCTTTAATTAAATTATGAGGTAAAGTAGTGTAAAGAGTAGAAAAATCATAAGTAGACAAACTGGTCGCATTGAAATCTCTAGCTTTAAGTTTATCTAAAATTTCACCTGAATTTTTAATCGACCAAAATAGGTTTTTACCGGATCTCTCATATACTTTTTCACAAAATTTGATAACATGTTTTTTAACAGCTGTAAGACACGATGTTAACAATTTAGAAAGTTCTGTTGTCGTACAAGAACTAGAATTTGCAATAAATCTTGCTTTATAGGGTTTTTTATGGAGTTTAGGTAACCAGTACAACGTAGGAACTCTTCTTCTCTCTTCTAACTCTGAGCAACTGCACTGCATCCTTGTTTCTTCAACTTCTCTTCTCTAGTCTTTGTTCCCTCGACTATTCTTGTCTTCCTAACTCTAAGCAACTGCTCTGCATACTTGTTTCCTCTCTTCTTCTTCTCTCGTCTTACTCTAAGCAACTGCTCTGCATCCTTGTTCCATCAACTCTTCTTCTCTCTTCTTCTTACTCTAAACAACTGCTCTGCATCCTTGTTTTTCAACTCTTAGATAAGAAGTGATGAGGGAACAATGATGCAGAGCAGCTGCTTAAAGTAAGAAGAAGTTAGAAGATGAGTTGAGGGAACAAGGATGCAGAGCAGATGCTTAGAGTTAGCAGAGAGAAGAAGAGGTGAGGGAACAAGGATGCAGAGCAGTTGCTTAGAGCAGTAAGAGAGAAGAAGAGTCAAGGAAACAAGGATGCAGAGCAGTTGCATAGAGTAAGAAGAAGAGAGCAGAAGTGTTGAGATAACAAGGGTGAAGAGCAGGTGCTTAGAGTAAGAAGAAGAGAGAAGAATAGTTGAGGGAACAAGGATGCATATCAGTTGCCTAGAGTAAGAAGAGAGAAGAAGAGTTCTTCCCTCTACTCTTCTTTTCTCTTCTTACTCTAAGCAACTTCTCTGCATACTTGTTTCCTCAACTCTTCTTCTCTCTTCTAACTCTGAGCAACTGCTATGCATCCTTGTTCCCCCAACTCTTCTTCTCTATTCTTCTAACTCTAACCAACTTTACTGCGTCCTTGTTCCCTCAACGATTCTTTTCTTCCTAACTCTAAGCAACTGCTCTGCATACTTGTTTCCTCAACTCTTCTTCTCTCTTCTTCTTTCTCTAGACAACTGCTCTGCATCCTTGTTCTCACAACTCTTAGATAAGAAGTGATGAGGGAACAAGGATGCAGAGCAGCTGCTTTGAGTAAAAAGAAGAGAGAAGAACAGTTGAGGGAACAAGGATGCAGAGCAGTTGCTTAGAGTTAACAGAGAGAAGAAGAGACAGCTGATGCATGAGACTATATCTGACAGCGGATGCAAGAGACTCTTCATCAGACAGCAGATGCAAGAGACTCTATATCAGACATCGGATGCAGGAGACTATACCAGACAGCCAATGCAGGAGTCTCTATATCAGACAGTGGATGCAAAAAACTATATCAGACAGCGGATGCTAGAGACTATATTAGACAGTGGATGCAGGAGTCTCTATATCAGACAGCGGATGCGAGAGACTCTATATATCAGACAGCGGATGCAAGAGACTCTATGTCAGACAACGGATGCAGGAGTCTCTATATCAGGCAGCGGATTCAGGAGTCTCTATATCAGACAGCGGATGCAAGAGACTA
Organism: Loripinus fragilis; assembly: GCA_964019695.1. Lineage (NCBI taxonomy): Eukaryota > Metazoa > Mollusca > Bivalvia > Lucinida > Lucinidae > Loripinus > Loripinus fragilis. The sequence continues at coordinate 13,979,496 of OZ026525.1, forward strand.
TATCAGACAGCGGATGCAAGAGACTATATCAGACAGCGGATGCAAGAGACTATATCAGACAGCAGATGCAAGAGACTCTTTATCAGACACTGGATGCAGGAGACTATATCAGACAGTGAATGCAGGAGTCTTTATATCAGACAGAGAATGCAAGAAACAATATCAGACAGCGGATGCAAGAGACTCTATATCAGACAGCGGATTCAGGAGACTATATCAGACAGCGGATGCTGGAGTCTCTCTATCAATGAGCGGAGGCAAGAGACTCTATATCAAACAGCGGATGCAAGAGTCTCTATATTAGAGCCCAGATGCAAGAGAAGAGTTGAGGGAATAGGGATGCAGAGAAGTTGCTTAGAGTAAGAAGAGAGACGAAGAGTTAAGGGAACAAGGATGCAGAGAAGTAGCATAGAGTTAGAAGAGACAGGAAGAGCTGATGAACAAGGATGCACAGAAGTTGCTTTGAGGGAGAAAAAAAGAGAAGAAAAGTTGAGGGATTAAGGATGTTGAGAAGTTGCTTAGAGTAAGAAGAAAGAAAAAGATTTGAGGGAACAAGGATACACAGCAGATGCTTATAGTAAGGACAGAGAAGAAGAGTTGAGTTAAAAAAGATGAAGAGCAGTTGCTTAGAGTTAGAAAGAGAGAAGAAGAGGTGAGGGAACAAGGATGCAGAGCAGTTGTTTAGAGTAAGAAGAGAGAAGAAGAGATGATGGAACAAGGACGCAGAGCAGTTGCTTAGAGTTAAAAAAGAGAGAAGAGGTTTGAGGGAAGAAGGATGCAGAACAGTTGCTTATGAGTAAGACGAGAGAGAAGAAAAGTTGAGGGAAAATGGATGCAGATCATTTGCCTAGTGTTAGAAGAAGAGATATGAAGAGCTGTGGAATAGGGATGCAGACCAGTTGCTTAGAGTAAGAAAAGAGAAGAAGAGTTGAGGGAACAAGGATGCAGAGAAGTTGCTTGGAGTAACAAGAGAGAAGAAGAGTTGAGGAAATAAGGATGCAGAGAAGTTGCTTCGAGTAAGAAGAAGAGAGAAGAAGAGTTAAGGGAACAAGGATGCAGAGCAAGTGCGTAGAGAGAGAAGAGAGAAAAAGAGTAGAGGGAACAATGATGCAGAGCAGTTGCTTAGAGTAAGAAAAAAGAAGAGTCGAGGGAACAAGTATGCAGAGAAGTTGCTAAGAGTTAGAAGGACAGAGAAGAAGAGTTGAGAAACGAAGATGCATAGCAGTTGCTTAGAGTAAGAAGTTATAAGAAGAGTTGAGGGAATAAGGATGCAGAGCAGTTACATAGAGTTAGACAAGAGAAGAAGAGATGAGGAAACAAGGATGCAGAGCAGTTGCTTAGAGTAAGAAGAGAGAGGTAAGTTGAAGGAAAGAAGGATGCAGAGCAGTTGCTTAGAGTTAGAAGAGAGATAAAGAGTTGAGGGAACAAAGATACAGAGCAGTTGCTAAAAGTAAGAAGATATTAGAGGAGTTGAGGGGACGAGGATGCAGAGCAGTTGCTAAGAGTAAGGAGAAGAGAGAAGAAGAGTTGAGGGAACAAGGATTCAGAGAAGTTGCTTAGAATTAAAAGAAGGGAGAAGAAGAGAAACAAGGACGTAGAGCAGTTGCTTAGATTAAGAAGATAAAAGAAGAGTTGAGGGAACAAGGATGCAGAGCAGTTGCTGATAGTTAAAAGAGAGAAGAATGGTTGAGGGGAAAAGGATGCAGAGTAGTTGCTTAGAGTAAGAAGAGATAAAAAGAGTTGAGGGAACAAGAATGCAGAGAAGCTGCTTAGAGTTAGAAGAGAGAAGAATAGTTGAGGGAACAAGGATTAAGAGCAGTTGCTTAGAGTTTGAAGAGAGATGAAGAGTTGAGAGAACAAGGATACAGTTGCTTAGAATAATTGGAGAGAGAAGAAGGGTTGAGGGAACAAGGATGCAGAGAAGTTGCTTAGAGTAAGACGAGAGAAGAGGAGTTGAGGGAACAAGGATGCAGAGCAGTTGCTTAGAGTTAGAAGAGAGAAGAAGAGTTGAGGGAACAAGGATGCAGAGAAGTTGCTTAGAGTAGGAAGAAGAGAGAAGAAGAATTGAGGGAACAAGGATGCAGAGAAGTTGCTTAGAGTAAGAAGAGAAAATAAGAGTTGATGGCACAAGGATGCAGAGTAGTTGCTTAGAGTAGGAAGAAGAGAGAAGAGGAGTTGAGGGAATAGGGAAGCAGAGCAGTGGTAAGAGTAAGAAGAAAGAAGAAGAGTTGAGGAAACAAGGATGCAAAGAAGAAGAGAGAAAAAAGTTGAGGGAATATGGATGCTAAGTAGTTGCTTAGAGTAAGAAGAAAAGAGAAGAAAAGTTGAGGGAACAAGCATGCAAACCAGTTGCCAAGAGTAAGAAAAGTTGAGGAAACAAGGTTGAAGAGCAGTTGCTTAGAGTAAGAAGAGAGAAAATGATCTGAGAACCAGGATGCAGAGCAAGTGCTTAGAGTTAGAAGAGACAAGAAGATAGTTGAGGGAACAAGGATGCAGAGAAGTTGCTTAGAGTAGGAAGAAGAGAGAAGAAGAATTGAGGGAACAAGGATGTAGAGTAATTGCTTAGAGTAAGAAGAAGAAAGAAGAAGAGTTGAGGAAACAAGTATGCAGAGTAATTGCTTAGAGTAGGAAGAAGAGAGAAGAAGAGTTATGGGAATAGGGATGCATAGCAGTGGTAAGAGTAAGAAGAAAGAAGAAGAGTTGAGGAAACAAGGATGCAGAGCAGTTGCTTAGAGTAAGAAGAGAGAAGATGAGTTGAGGAAACAAGGATGCAGAGCAGTGCTAAGAGTAAGAAGAAGAGAGAATAAAGTTGAGGGATTATGGATGCTGAGTAGTTGCTTGGAGTAAGAAGAAAAGAGAAGAAGAGTTGAGGGAACAAGCATGCAAACCAGTTGCCTAGAATAAGAAGAGTTGAGGAAACAAGGTTGCAGAGCAGTTGCTTAGAGTAAGAAGAGAGAAAATGATCTGAGCAACCAGGATGAAGAGCAAGTGTGAAGAGTTAGAAGAGACAAGAAGAGTTGAGGGAACAAGGATACAGAGCAGTTGCTAAGCGTAAGAAGAGATAAGAAGAGCTGAGAGAACAAGAAAATGCAGAGCAGTTGCTTAGAGTTAGAAGAGAGAAAGAGTTGAGGAAACAAGGATGCTGATTAGTTGCTTAGAGTAAGAGGAAGAGAGAAGAAGAGTTGATGGACTAGGAGGCAGAGCAGCTGCTAAGAGTAAAAAGAGAGAAGAGTTGATGGAACAAGGATGTAGAACAGTTGCTTAGAGTAAGAAGAAGAGAGAAGAAAAGGTGGGGGAACAAGGATGACAAGATGTTGCTTAGAGTAGGAGAGAAAAGAGTTGAGGGAACAAGGATGCTGAACAGTTGCTTAGAGTAAGGAGAGGGAAGAAAGGTTGAGTGAAAAAAGATGCAGAGCAGTTGCTTAGAGTTAGAAGAGAGAAGAAGAGGTGAGGGAACAAGGATGCAGAGCCGTTGTTTATAGTAAGAAGAGAGAAGAAGAGTTGAGCGAACAAGGACGCAGAGCAGTTGCTTAGAGTTAAAAAAGAGAGAAGAGGGTTGAGGGAACAAGGATGCAGAGCAGTTGCTTAGAGTAAGAAGAGAGATGTTAGTTGAAGGAAAGAAGGATGCAGAAAAATGCTTAGAGTTAGAAGAGAGATGAAGAGTTGAGGGAACAAAGATACAGAGCAGTTGCTAAGCGTAAGAAGAGATAATAGGAGTTGAGGGGACGAGGATGCAGAACATGTGCTTAGAGTAAGAAGAAGAGAGGAGAGGAGTTGAGGGAACAAGGTTGCAGAGAATGTGCTTAGAATTAAAAGAAGAGAGAAGGAAGAGTTGAGAAACAAAGACATAGAGCAGTTACTTAGAGTAAGAAGATATAAGAAGAGTTGAGGGAACAAGGATGCAGAGCAGTTGCTGATAGTTAAAAGAGAGAAGAAGGGTTGAGGGAAGAAGGATGCAGAGCAGTTGCTTAGAGTAAGAAAAAAGAAGCAGAGTCGAGGGAAGAAGGATGCAGAGAAGTTGCATAGAATTAAAAGAACAGAGAAGAAGAGTTGAGAAACGAAGATGCATATCAGTTGCTTAGAGTAAGAAGATATAAGAAGAGTTGAGGGAACAAGGATGCAGAGCAGTTGCATAGAGTTAGAAAAAAGATGAAGAGTTGAGGGAACAAAGATACAGAGCAGTTGCTAAGAGTGAGAAGAGATAAAAGGAGTTGAGGGGACGAGGATGCAGAGCAGTTGCTTAGAGTAAGAAGAAGAGAGGAGAAGAGTTGAGAAACGAAGATGCATAGCAGTTGCTTAGAGTAAGAAGATATAAGAAGAGTTGAGGGAACAAGGATGCAGAGCAGTTGCATGGAGTTAGAAGAGATAAGAAGAGATGAGGAGTCAAGGATTCAGAGCAGTTGCTTAGAGTAAGAAGAGAGAGGTAAGTTGAAGGAAAGAAGGATGCAGAGCAGTTGCTTAGAGTTAGAAGAGAGATAAAGAATTGAAGGAACAAAGATACAGAGCAGTTGCTAAGAGTAAGAAGAGATAAGAGGAGTTGAGGGGACGAGGATGCAGAGTTGTTGCTTAGAGTAAGAAGATGAGAGAAGACGAGTTGAGGGAACAAGGATGCATAGAAGTTGCTTAGAATTAAAATAAGAGAGAAGAAGAGTTGAAAAACAAGGACGTAGAGCAGTTGCTTAGAGTAAGAAGAGATCAGAAGAGTTGAGGGAACAAGATTGCAGAGCAGTTGCTGAAAGTTAAAAGAGAGAAAAAGAGTTGAGGGAAAATAATGCATAGAAGTTACTTAGAGTAAGAAGAGAGAAGTAGAGTTGAGAAACGAAGATGCATAGCAGTTGTTTAGTGTAAGAAGAGATAAGAAGAGTTGAGGGAACAAGGATGCAGAGCAGTTGCTTAGAGTTAGAAGAGAGAAGAATAGTTTAGGGAACAAGGATGCAGAGCAGTTGCTTAGAGTTAGAAGAGAGAGGTAGAGTTGAGGGAACCATTAATAAGAGCAGTTGCTTAGAGTTTGAAGAGAGAAGAAGAGTTGGGGGAACAAGGATGCAAAGCAGTTGCTTAGAATTATTGGAGAGAAAAAAAGGGTTGAGGGAACAAGGATGCAGAGCAGTTGCTTAGAGTAAGAAGAGAGAAGAGGAGGTGAGGGAACAAGGATGCAGAGCAGTTGCTTAGAGTTAGAAGAGAGAGGAAGAGTTGAGAGAACAAGGATGCAGAGAAGTTGCTTAGAGTAGGAAGAAGAGAGAAGAAGAATTGAGGGAACAAGGATGTAGGGTAGTTGCTTAGAGTAGGAAGAAGAGAGACAAAGAGTTGAGGAAACAAGTATGCAGAGTAGTTGCTTAGAGTAGGAAGAAGAGAGAAGAAGAGTTGAGGGAATAGGGATACAGAGCAGTGGTAAGAGTAAGAAGAAAGAAGAAGAGTTGAGGAGACAAGGATGCAGAGTAGTTGCTTAGAGTTTGAAGAGAGAAGAAGAGTTGAGGAGACAAGGATGCAGAGCAGTTGCTTAGAGTAAGAAGAGAGAAGAAGAGTTTCGGAAACAAGGATGGAGAGCAGTTGCTTAGAGAAAGAATAGAGAAGAAGAGTTGAGGAAACAAGGATGCAGAGCAATACTAAAAGTTAGAAGAAGAGAGAAAAAGTTGAGGGATTATTGATGCTGAGTTAGAAGAAAAGAGAAGAAGCGTTGAGGGAACAAGCATGCAAACCAGTTGCCTAGAGTAAGAAGAGTTGAGGAAACAAGGTTGCAGAGCAGGTGCTTAGAGTAAGAAGAGAGAAAATGATCTGAGAACCAGGATGCAGAGCAAGTATTTAGAGTTAGAAGAGACAAGAAGAGTTGAGGGAACAAGGATACAGAGCAGTTGCTAAGCGTAAGAAGAGATAAGAAGAGCTGAGAGAACAAGGATGCAGAGCAGTTGCTTAGAGTTAGAAGAGAGAAAGAGTTGAGGAAACAACGATGCAGATTAGTTGCTTAGAGTAAAAGAAAGAGAGAAGAAGAGTTGATGGACTAGGAGGCGGAGCAGCTGCTAAGAGTATAAAGAGAGAAGAGTTGACGGAACAAGGATGAAGAACAGTTGCTTAGAGTAAGAAGAAGAGAGAAGAAAAGGTGAGGGAACAAGGATGAAAAGATGTTGCTTAGAGTAGGAGAGAAAAGAGTTGAGGGAACAAGGATGCTGACTAGTTGCTTAGAGTAAGGAGAGGGAAGAAAGGTTGAGTGAAAAAAGATGCGGAGCCTTTGCTTAGAGTTAGAAGAGAGAAGAAGAGTTGAAGAAACAAAGGTGCAGAGCAAGTGCTTAGAGTTAGAAGAAGAGAGAAGAAGAGTAGAGGGAAAAAGGATGCAGAGCAATTGCTTAAAGTTAGAAGAGAGAAGAAGAGTTGGCGGATCAAGGATGCAGAGCAGTTGCTTAGAGTTAGAAGAAGAGCAAAGAAGAGTTGAGGGAACAAGGATACAGAGAATTTGCTTAGATCAAGAAGAAAGAAGAGTAGAGGGAAAAAGGATGCAGAGAAGTTGCTTAGAGTATGAAGAGAGAAGAAGAGCAGAGGGAACAAGGATGCAAAGCAATTGCTTAAAGTTAGAAGAGAGAAGAAGAGTTGGGGAACAAGGATGCAGAGCAGTTGCTTAGATTTAGAAAAAGAGCAAAGATGAGTTGAGGGGACAAGGATGCAGAGAATTTTCTAAGAGTAAGAAAAACGAAGAAGAGTAGAGGGAACAACTCTTCTTCTCTCTTCTAACTCTGAGCAACTGCTCTGTATTCTTGTTTCCTCAACTCTTCTCTATTCTACTAACTCTAACCAACTGCTCTGCGTCCTTGTTCCCTCAACTATTCTTGTCTTCCTAACTCTAAGCAACTATTCTGCATACTTGTTACCTCAACTCTTCTTCTCTCTTCTTACTCTAAGCAACTGCTCTGCATCCTTGTTCCCTCAACTCTTCTTCTCTCTTCTTCTTACTCTAAACAACTGCTCTGCATCCTTGTTCTCTAAACTCTTAGATAAGAAGTGATGAGGGAACAAGTATGCAGTGCAGCTGCTTAGAGTAAGAAGAAGAGAGAAAAAGAGTTGAGGGAACAAGGATGCAGAGAAGTTGCTTAGAGTTAGCAGATAGATGAAGAGATTAGGGAACAAGGATGCAGAACAGTTGCTTAGAGCAAGAAGAAGAGAGGAGAAGATTTGAGGAAACAAGGATGCAGAGCAGTTGCCTAGAGTAAGAAGAGAGAAGAAGAGTTAAGGAAACAAGGATGCAGAGCAAGTGCTTAGAGTTAGAAGAGAGAAGAAGAGTTGATGGAACAAGGATGCAGAGCAAGTACTTAGATTTATGAGTTGGAAGTAGAGTTGAGGGAACAAGGATTCAGAGCAGTTTCTTAAGGTAAGAAGAGAGAAGAAGAGAAGAGGGAACAACTCCCCTTCTCTCTTCTTAGAGTTAGAAGAGAAAAGAAGAGGTGGGGGAACAAGGATGCAGAGCAGTATTTAGAGTTAGGATAAAAGCAAAGAAGAGTAAAGGGAACAAGGATGCAGAGAATTTGCTTAAAGTAAGAAGAGAGAAGAAGAGTAGAGGGAACAACTCCCCTTCTCTCTTCTTACTCTAAGCAACATCTCTTCATACTTGTTTCCTAACTCTTTGCATTCTTACTTACTTTGAGGGAACAACGATGCATAGAAGTTGCTTAGAGTAAGAAGAGAGAAGAAGAGTAGAGGGAACAAGGATGCAGAGCAATTGCTTAAAGTTTGAAAAGAGAAGAAGAGTTGGAGGAACAAGGATGCGAAGCAGTTGCTTAGAGTTAGAAGAGCAAATATGAGTTGAGGGAACAAGGATGCAGAGAATTTGCTTAGAGTAAGAAGAGAGAAGAAGAGTAGAGGAAACAAATCTTCTTCTCTCGTCTTACTCTAAACAACCGCTCTGCATACTTGTTTCCTCAACTTTTCTTCTCTCTTCTAACTCTGAGCAACTGCTCTGCATCCTTGTTTCCTCAACTCTTCTTCTCTATTCTTCAAACTCTAACCAACTGCTCTGCGTCATTGTTCCCTCAACTATTCTTGTCACCCTAACTCTAAGCAACTGCTCTGCATGCTTGTTTCCTCAACTCTTCTTCTCTCTTCTTACTCTTTGCAACTGCTCTGCATCCTTGTTCCTTCAACTTTTCTTCTCTCTTCTTCTTACTCTAAACAACTGCTCTGCATCCTTGTTCTCTCAACTCTTAGATAAGAAGTGATGAGGGAACAAGGATGCAGAGCAGCTGCTTAGAGTAAGAAGAAGAGAGAAGAAGAATTCAGATAACAAGGATGAAGAACAGGTGCTTAGAGTAAGAAGAAGAGAGAAGAATAGTTGAGGGAACAAGGATGCAGATCAGTTGCATAGAGTAAGAAGAGAGAAGAAGAGTTGAGGAAACAAGGATGCAGAGCAAGTGCTTAGAGTTAGTAGTCAGAAGAAGAGTTGATGGAACAAGGATGCAGAGCAAGTGTTTAGAGTAAGAAGAAGAGAGAAGAAGAGTTGATGGAACAAGGATGCAGAGCAGTTGCTCAGAGTAAGAAGAAAGAAGAAGAGTTGAGGGAACAAGGATGCACAGAAAATGCTTTGAGTAAGAAGAAGAGAGAAGAAGAGTTGAGGGAACAAGGATGCAGAGCAGGTGCTTAGAGTTAGAAGAAAGAAGGAGAGGTGAGGGAAAAAAGATGTCAAGCAGTTGCTTAGAGTAAGAAGAGAGAAGAAGAGTTGAGGGGAAAAGAATGCAGAGCAGTTTCTTAGAGTTTGAAGAGAGACGAAGAGTTGAGGGAACAAGGATGCATAGCAGTTGCTTAGATTTAGAAATTGAAGAAGGATAGACGGAACAAGGATGCAGAGCAGTTGCTTAGAGTTAGAAAAGAGAAAAAGAGTTGAGTTACAAGGATACAGCACAGCTGCTTAGAGGAAGAAGAAGAGAGAAGAAGAGTTGAGAAACAAAGATGCAGAGCAGTTGCTTTGAGTAAGAAGAAAGAAGAAGAGTTGAGGGAACATGGAAGCAAAGCATTTGTTTAGAGTTAGAAAAGATAAAAAGAGTTGAGGGAACAAGGATTCAGAGAAGTTGCTTAGAGTAAGAAAATATAAGAAGAGTTGAGGGAACAAGGATGCAAAGCAGTTGCTTTAAGTTAGAAAAGAGAAAAAGAGTTGAGGGAACAAGGATGCAAAAAAGTTGCTTAGAGTAAGAAGAAGAGAGAAGAAGAGTTGAGAAACAAAGATGCAGAGCAGTTGCTTAGTATAAAAAGAGATAAGAAGAGTTGAGGAACAAGGATGCAAAGAAGTTGATAAGAGCTAGAAGAGAGAAGAAGAAATGAGGAAACAAGAAAAAAAGAGTTGTGGAACAGAGATGCAGAACAGTTGCTTCAAGTTAGAAGTGAGAAGAAGAGTTGAGGGAACAAGGGTGCAGAACAGTTGCTTAGAGTAAGAAGAGAAAAGAAGAGTTGAGGGACCAAAGATGCAGAGAATTCGCTAAGATTATAAAGAAGAGACAAGAAGAGATGAGGAAACAAAGTTGTTGAGAATTTCCATAGAGTTAGAAGAGACAAGACGTGTTGAGGGAACAAGGATGCAGAGCAGTTGCTTAGAGTTAGAAGAAAAGAGAAGAAGAGTTAAGGGAACAAGGATGCAGAACAGTCCCTTATAGTTAGAACAGAGAAGAAGGGTTGAGGGAACAATGATGCAGACTAGTTGCTTAGAGTAAGAAGAAATAAGAAGAGTTGAGGGAACATGGAATCAGAGCAGTTGTTTTGAGTTAGCAGAGAGAAGAAAAGATGAGGGAACAAGGATGCAGAGCAGTTGCTTAGAGCAAGAAGAAGAGAGAAGAAGAAATGAGAAACAAAGATGCAGAGAAATGAGGGAACAAGGATGTAGAACAGTTGCTTAGAGTTAGAATAGAAGAGAAGAGTTGAGGGACCAAAGATGCAGAAAATTTGCTAAGATTCAGAAGAAGCAAGAAGAGATGATGAAACAAAGTTGTAGAGCATTTGCTAAGAGTTAGAAGAGACTAGAAGTGTTGAGGGAACAAGGATGCAGGGCAGATGCTTAGAGTTAGAAGAAGAGAGAAGAAGAGTTAAGAGAACAAGGATGCAGAACAGTTGCTTGGAGTTAGAAGAGTTAAGGGACCAAGGATGCAGAGAATTTGCTAATATTAAGAAGAAGAGACAAGAAGAGTTGAGGAAACAAAGTTGTAGAGCATTTGCTTAGAGTTAAAAGAGACAAGAAGTGTTGAGGGAACAAGGATGCAGAGCAGTTGCTTAGAGTTGGAAGAGACATGAATAGTTGAGGGAACAAGGACGCAGAGCAGTTGGTTAGAGTTAGAAGAAGAGAGAAGAAGAGTTGAGAAAACAAAGATGCAGAGCAGATGCTTAGAGTAAGAAGAAGAGAGAAGAAGAGTTGAGGGAACAAGGAAGCATAGCAAGAACATAGAGTAAGAAGAAAAGAGTAGAAGAGTTTAGGAAACACGGATGCAGAACAGTTACTTAGAGTTAGAAGAGAGAAGAAGAGTTGAGGCAACAATGATGCAGAGCAGTTGCTTAGAGTGAGGAGAAGAGAGAAGATAAGTTAAGGGAACAAGGATTCAGAGATGTTGCTAGAGAGTAAACAGAGAGAAGAAGAGTTGAGCGAACAAAGATGCAGAGCAGTTGCTAAGAGTTTAAAGAGAGAAGAAGAGGTGAGGGTAAGGATGCAAAGCAGTTGCTGAGAGTAAGAACAGAGAAGAAGAGTTGAGGGAAACGGATGCAGAGCAGTTGCTTAGAGTTTGAAGAGAGAAGAAGAGTTGAGGGAACAAGGATGCAGAGCAGTTGCTTAGAGCTAAAACAGAGAAGAAGGTTTGAGGGAACAACGATGCAGACTTGTTGCTTAGAGTAAGAAGAGAGAGGAAGAGTTGAGGGAACAATGATGCAGAGTAGTTGCTAAGAGTAAGAAGAGAGAGGAAGAGTTGAGGGAACAATGATGCAGAGTAGTTGCTTAGGCTAAAAGAGAGAAGAAGAGTTCAGGAAACAAGGATGCAGAGTAGTTGCTTAGAGTTAGAATAGAAAAGAAAAGTTGAGAGAACAAGGATGCAGAACATTTGCTTAGTGTTAGAATAAGAGATAAGAAGGGTTGTGGAACAGGGATGCAAAATAGCTGCTGAGAGTAAGAAGAGAAGTGAGAGTAAAGGGAACAAGGATGCAGAGCAGTTGCTAAGAGTAAGAAGGGAGAAGAAGAGTTGAGGGAACAAGGATGCACACCTGTTGCCTAGAGTAAGAAGAGTTGAGGAAACGAGGATGCAGAGCAGTTGCTAAGTGTAAGAAGAAGAGCTGAGAGAACAATGAGGTAGAGCAGTTGCTAAGAGTAAGAAGAAGAGAAACAAGAGTTGAGGAAGTTGCTTAGATTAAGAAGAGCGAATAAGAGTTGATGGAACAAGGGGGCAGAGCAGTTGCTAAGAGTAAGAAGAAGAGAGAAGAGTTGAGGGAACAAAGAGGCAAACCAGTTGCTTAGAGTAGTAAGAAGAGAGAAGAAAAGTTGAGGGAACAAGGATGCAGAGCAATTGCTTAGAATAAGAAGAGCGAAAAAGAGTTGATTGAACAAGGAGGCAGAGTAGTTGCTAAAAGTAAGAAGAAGAGAGAAGAAGAGTAGAGGGAACAAGGAGGCAAAGTAGTTGCTTAGTGTATGAAGAGAGAAGAAGAGTTGAGGGAACAAGGATGCAGAGCAATTGCTTAGAGTTAGAAGAGAGATAAAGAGTTGAGGAAACAAGGATGCAGAGCAGTTGCTTAGAGTAAGAAGAGCGAAAAAGACTTGAGGGAACAAGGATGCAGAGCAGTTGCTTCAAATTAGAAGAAGAGAGAAGAAGAGTTGATGGGACAAGGAGGCAGAGCAGCTGTTTATAGTAAGAAGTTGGAAATAGAGTTGAGGGAACTAGGATGAAGAGCAGTTGCTTAGTGTCAGAAGAGAGTAAAAGTTGAGGGAACAAGGATGCAGAAAAGGTGCTTAGAGTAAGAGAGAAGAAGAGTGCAGGTAACAAGGGTACAGAGCAGCTGCTTAGAGTATGATGAGAATAGAAGAGTTTATGGAACAAGGAGGCAGAACAGTTGCTAAGAGCAAAGCGATAGCAGAAGAGTTGACAGAACAAGGATGTAGAGCAGTTGCTTAGAGTAAGAGAGAAGAGTTCAAAGAACAAGGGTGCAGATATGTTGCTTAGAGAAAGAGAGAAGAAGAGTTCAGGGAACAAGGATGCATAGTAGTTGTTTAGAGTAAGAAGAGAAAAGAAGGGTTGAGGAAACAAGAATGCAGAGCAGTTGCTGAGAACAATTAGAGAGAAAAGAAGGGTTGAGGGAACAAGGATGCAGAGCAGTTGCTTAGAGTAAGAAGAGAGAAGAGGAGTTGGAGAACAAGGCTGCAGAGCAGTTGGTTAGAGTTAGAAGAGAGAAGAAGAGTTCAGGGAACAAGGATGCAGAGAAGTTGCTTAGAGTAGGAAGAAGATAGAAGAAGAGTTGAGGAAACAAGGATGAAGAGCAGTTGCTTAGTGTAAGAAGAGAGAAGAAGAGTTCAGGGAACAAGGTAGCAGAGCAGCTGCTTAGAGTTAGAAGAGAGAAGACTAGTTGAGGGAACAAGGATGCAGACCAGTTGTTTTGAGTAAGAAGAGAGAAGAAGAGTTGAGAAAACAAGGATGCAGAGCAGTGCTAAGAGTAAGAAGAAGAGAGAAAAAAGTTGAGGGATTATTGATGCTGAGTAGTTGCTTAGAGTAAGAAGAAAAGAGAAGAAGAGTTGAGAGAACAAGCATGCAAACCAGTTGCCTGGAGTAAGAAGAGTTGAGGAAACAAGGTTGCAGAGCAGTTGCTTAGAGTAAGAAGAGAGAAAATGAACCAGGATGCAGAGCAAGTGTTTAGAGTTAGAAGAGACAAGAAGAGTTGAGGGAACAAAGATACAGAGCAGTCGCTAAGCGTAAGAAGAGATTAGAAGAGTTGAGAGAACAAGGATGCAGAGCATTTGCTTATAGTAAGAAGAGAGAAAGAGTTGAGGAAACAAGGATGCAGATTAGTTGCTTAAAGTAAGAGGAAGAGAGAAGAAGAGTTGATGGACAAAGAGGCAGAGCAGCTGCTAATAGTATAAAGAGAGAAGAGTTGACGGAGCAAGGATGTAGAACAGTTGCTTAGAGTAAGAAGAAGAAAGAAGAAAAGGTGAGGGAACAAGGATGAAAAGATGTTGCTCAGAGTAGGAGGTAAAAGAGTTGAGGGAACAAGGATGCTGAGCAGTTGCTTAGAGTAAGGAGAGGGAAGAAAGGTTGAGTGAATAAAGATGCAGAGCAGTTGCTTAGAGTTAGAAGAGAGAAGAAGATTTGAGGGAAGAAGGATGCAGAGCAGTTGCTTAGAGTTGGAAGAGAGAAGAAGAGTTGAAGAAACAAGGGTGCTAAGCAGTTGCCTAGAGTAAGAAGAGAGAAGAAGATTTGAGGGAAGAAGGATGCAGAGCAGTTGCTTAGAGTTGGAAGAGAGAAGAAGAGTTGAAGAAACAAGGGTGCTAAGCAGTTGCCTAGAGTAAGAAGAGAAAAGAAGGTTTGAGGGAAGAAGGATGCAGAGCAGTTGCTTAGAGTTAGAAGAGAGAAGAAGAGTTGAGGGAACAAGGATGCAGAGAAGTTGCTTAGAGTATGAAGAGAAAAGAAGAGTTGAGGGAACAGGGATGCAGAGATGTTGCTTAGAGTTAGAAGAGAGAAGAAGAGTTTGGGGAACAAGGATGAAAAGAAGTTGCTAAGAGTAAGAAAGGAGAGTAGAAGAGTTGAGGGAACAAGGATTCAGAGCAGTTGCTTACAGTAAGAAGAGAGAAGAAGGGTAGAGGGAACAAGGATGTAGCACAGTTGCTTAGAGTTAGAAGAGAGAAGAAGAGTTGAAGACACAAGGGTACAAAGCAGTTGCCTAGAGTAAGAAGAGATAAGAAGGTTTGAGGGAAGAAGGATGCAGAGCAGTTGCTTAGAGTTAGAAGAGAGAAGAAAAGTTGAAGAAACAAGGGTGCAAAGCAGTTGCCTAGAGTAAGAAGAGAGAAGATTTGAGGGAAGAAGGATGCAGAGCAGTTGCTTAGAGTTGGAAGAGAGAAATAGAGTTAAAGAAACAAGGGTGCTAAGCAGTTGCCTAGAGTAAGAAGAGAAAAGAAGGTTTGAGGGAAGAAGGATGCAGAGCAGTTGCTTAGAGTTAGAAGAGAGAAGAAGGGTTGAGGGAACAAGGATGCAGAGAAGTTGCTTGGAGTATGAAGAGAGAAGAAGAGTTAAGGGAACAGGGATGCAGAGAAGTTGCATATAGTTTTAAGAGGGAAGAAGGGTTGAGTGAACAAGGATGCAAAGCAACTGAGAAGAAGAGAGAAGAAGAGTTGAGGGAACAAGGATTCAGAGCAATTGCTTAGAGTAAGAAGAGAGAAGAAGAGTAGAGGGAACAAGGATGCAGAGCAGTTGCTTGGAGTAAGAAGAGAGAAGAAGAGTTTAGGGAACAAGGATGCAGAGAAGTTGCTTAAAGTATGAAGAGAGAAGAAGAGTTGAGGGAACAGGGATGCAGATATGTTGCTTTGAGTTAGAAGAGAGAAGAAGAGTTGGGGGAACAAGGATGAAAAGAAGTTGCTAAGAGAAAGAAAGGAGAGTAGAAGAGTTGAGGGAACAAGGATTCAGAGCAGTTGCTTACAGTAAGAAGAGAGATAAGGGTAGAGGGAACAAGGATAAAGCACAGTTGCTTAGAGTTAGAAGAGAGAAGGAGGGTTGAGGGAACAAGGATGCAGAGAAGTTGCTTGGAGTATGAAAAGAGAAGAAGAGTTAAGGGAACAGGGATGCAGAGAAGTTGCATATAGTTTTAAGAGAGAAGAAGGGTTGAGTGAACAAGGATGCAAAACAACTAAGAAGAAGAGAGAAGAAGAGTTGAGAGAACAAGGATTCAGAGCAATTGCTTAGAGTAAGAAGAGAGAAGAAGAGTAGAGGGATCAAGGATGCAGAGCAGTTGCTTGGAGTAAGAAGAGAGAAGAAGAGTTGAGGAAACGAGGATGCAGAGCAGTTGCCTAGTGTAAGAAGACAAAAAAAGAGTTGATAAAATAAGGATGCAGAGCAAGTGCTTAGAGTTAGAAGAAGAGAGAAGAAGAGTAGAGGGAAAAAGGATGCAGAGCAATTGCTAAAAGTAAGAAGAGAGAAGAAGAGTTGGGGGATCAAGGCTGCAGAGCAGTTGCTTAGAGTTAAATGAAGAGCAAAGAAGAGTTGAGGGAACAAGGACGCAGAGAATTTGCTTAGAGCAAGAAGAGAGAAGAGTAGAGGGAACAAGGATGCAGAGAAGTTGCTTAGAGTAAGAAGAGAGCAGAAGAGTAGAGAACAAGGATGAAGAGCAATTGCTTAAAGTTAGAAGAGAGAAGAAGAGTTGGGGGAACAAGGATGCAGAGCAATTGCTTAGAGTTAGAAAAAGAGCAAAGATGAGTTGAGGGGACAAGGATGCAGAGAATTTTCTTAGAGTAAGAAGAGAGAAGAATAGAAGAGAGAACAACTCTTCTTTTCTCTTCTTACTCTAAGCAACTGCTCTGCATACTTGTTTTCTCAACTCTTCTTTTCCCTTCTAACTCTGAGCAACTGCTCTGCATCCTTGTTTCTTCAACTCTTCTCTATTCTTCTAACTCTAACCAACTGCTCTGCGTCCTTGTTCCCTCAACTATTCTCGTCTTCCTAACTCTAAGCAACTGCTCTGCATACTTGTTACCTCAACTCTTCTTCTCTCTTCTTACTCTAAGCAACTGCTCTGCATCCTTGTTCCCTCAACTCTTCTTCTCTCCTCTTCTTACTCTATACAACTGATATGCATCCTTGTTCTCTCAACTCTTAGATAAGAAGTGATGAGGGAACAAGGATGCAGTGCAGCTGCTTAGAGTAATAAGAAGAGAGAAGAAGAGTTGAGGGAACAAGGATGCAGAGAAGTTGCTTAGAGTTAGCAGAGAGATGAAGAGACAAGGGAACAGGGATGCAGAACAGTTGCTTAGAGCAAGAAGAAGAGAGGAGAAGATTTGAGGAAACAAGGATACAGAGCAGTTGCCTACAGTAAGAAGAGAGAAGAAGAGTTGAGGAAACAAGGATGCAGAGCAAGTGCTTAGAGTTAGAAGAGAGAAGAAGAGTTGATGGAACAAGGATGCAGAGCAAGTGTTCAGAGTAAGAAGAAGAGAGAAGAAGAGTTGATGGAACAAGGATGCAGAGAATTTTCTTAGAGTAAGAAGAGAGAAGAATAGTAGAGGGGACAACTCTTCTTCTCCCTTCTTACTCTTAGCAACTGCTCTGCATCCTTGTTCCCTTAACTCTCCCTTCTCTTCTTACTCTCAGCAGCTATTTTGCATCCCTGTTCCACAACCCTTCTTATCTCTTATTCTAACACTAAGCAAATGTTCTGCATCCTTGTTCTCTCAACTTTTTTTTCTCTATTTCAACTCTAAGCAACTACTCTGCATCCTTGTTTCCTGGACTCTTCTTCTCTCTTCTAGCCTAAGCAACTACTCTGCATCATTGTTCCCTCAACTCTTCCTCTCTCTTCTTACTCTAAGCAACAAGTCTGCATCGTTGTTCCCTCAACTCTTCTTCTCTCCTCAAACTCTAAGCAACTGCTCTGCATCCTTGTTCCCTCAACTCTTCTTCTCTCTTCTTACTCTCAGCAACTGCTTTGCATCCTTACCCTCACCTCTTCTTCTCTCTTCAAACTCTTAGCAACTGCTCTTTGTTCGCTCAACTCTTCTTCATTCTCCTTACTCTCTAGCAACATCTCTGAATCCTTGTTCCCTTAACTTATCTTCTCTCTTCTTCTCACTCTAAGCAACTGCTCTGCATCATTGTTACCTCAACTCTTCTTCTCTCTTCTAACTTTAAGTAACTGTTCTGCATCCGTGTTTCCTCAACTCTTCTACTCTCTTCTTCTTACTCTATGTTCTTGCTATGCATCCTTGTTCCCTAAACTCTTCTTCTTTCTTCTTACACTAAGCATCTGCTCTGCATCTTTGTTTTCTCAACTCTTCTTCTCTCTTCTTCTAACTCTAACCAACTGCTCTGCGTCCTTGTTCCCTCAACTTTTCATGTCTCTTCCAACTCTAAGCAACTGCTCTGCATCCTTGTTCCCCCAACACTTCTTGTCTCTTTTAACTCTAAGCAAATGCTCTACAACTTTGTTTCCTCAACTCTTCTTGTCTCTTCTTCTTAATAGTATCAAATTTCTGCATCCTTGGTCCCTTAACTCTTCTAACTCCAAGCAACTGTTCTGCATCCTTGTTCTCTTGACTCTTCTTCTCTCTTCTTCTAACTCTAAGCATCTGCCCTGCATCCTTGTTCCCTCAAAACTTCTTGCCTCTTCTAACTCTAAGCAAATGCTCTACAACTTTGTTTCATCATCTCTTCTTGTCTCTTCTTCTGAATCTTAGCAAATTTTCTGCATCCTTGGTCCCTCAGCTCTTCTCTTCTCTTCTAACTCTAAGCAACTGTTCTACATCCTTGTTCCCTCATTTCTCTGCATCTTTGTTTCTCATTTCTTCTTTTCTCTTCTTCTTGCTCTAAGCAACTGCTCTGCATCCTTGTTCCCTCATCTTTTCTTCTCTCTGCTAACTCAAAAGAACTGCTCTGATTCCATGTTCCCTCAACTCTTCTTATTTCTTCTTGCTCTAAGCAACTAGTCTGCATCATTGTTCCCTCAACCCTACTTCTCTGTTCTAACTATAAGGAACTGTTCTGCATCCTTGTTCCCTTAACTCTTCTTCTCTTTTCTTCTAACTCTAAGCAACTGCTCTGCATCCCTGTTCCCTCAACACGTCTTGTCTCCTCTAACTCTATGGAAATTCTCAACAACTTTGTTTCATCATCTCTTCTTGTCTCTTCTTCATAATCTTAGCGTATTCTCTGCATCTTTGGTCCCTCAACTCTTCTTTTCTCTTCTTACTCTAAGCAACTGTTCTGCACCCTTGTTCCCTCAACTCTCCTTCTCACTTCTAACTTGAAGCAACTGTTCTACATCTCTGTTCCACATTTCTTTTTCTCTCTTCAAACTCAAAGCAACTGCTCTGCATCCTTGTTTCCTCCACTCCTCTTCTCTCTTCTAGCTCTTAGCAACTTCTTTGCATCCTTGTTCCTCAACACTTCTTATCTCTTTTTATACTAAGCAACTGCTCTGCATCTTTGTTTCTCAACTCTCCTTCTCTCTTCTTCTAACTTTAAGCAACTGCTCTGCATCCTTGTTCCCACAACTCTTCTTATCTTTTCTTACTCTAAGCAACTTCTCTGAATCCGTGTTCCCTCAACTCTTTTTATCTTTTCTAACTCTAAACAAATGCTTTGCATCTGTGTTCCCTAAACTCTTCTTCTTTCTTCTTACTCTAAGCAACTGCTCTGCATCTTTGTTTCTCAACTCTTCTTCTCTCTTCTTCTTACTCTAAGCAGCTGTTCTGTATCCTTGTTCCCTCAACTCCTTTTCTCTTTTCTAACTCTAAGCAACTGCTCTGAAAAATTATGTTTTATCTAAACCTGTGAGATTCTTGCATAACTCTCTAAAACATCTTGTCTACATGACTGATAAAACAAAAATTGTAAAAAAATTCTGGGCTAAATAGAAAATAATGTGCTTAATGTTTCAGGGTGATCCCCTACCAAGATTTCTCTTCTTACTCTAAGCAATTTCTCTGCGTCCTTGTTCCCTCTGCTCTTCTTGTCCCGTCTTCTTACTCTTAGCAACTGCTCTGCATCCTTGTTCCCTTAACTCTCCCTTCTCTTCTTACTCTCAGCAGCTATTTTGCATCCCTGTTCCACAACCCTTCTTATCTCTTATTCTAACACTAAGCAAATGTTCTGCATCCTTGTTCTCTCAACTTTTTTTTCTCTATTTCAACTCTAAGCAACTACTCTGCATCCTTGTTTCCTGGACTCTTCTTCTCTCTTCTAGCCTAAGCAACTACTCTGCATCATTGTTCCCTCAACTCTTCCTCTCTCTTCTTACTCTAAGCAACAAGTCTGCATCGTTGTTCCCTCAACTCTTCTTCTCTCCTCAAACTCTAAGCAACTGCTCTGCATCCTTGTTCCCTCAACTCTTCTTCTCTCTTCTTACTCTCAGCAACTGCTTTGCATCCTTACCCTCACCTCTTCTTCTCTCTTCAAACTCTTAGCAACTGCTCTTTGTTCGCTCAACTCTTCTTCATTCTCCTTACTCTCTAGCAACATCTCTGAATCCTTGTTCCCTTAACTTATCTTCTCTCTTCTTCTCACTCTAAGCAACTGCTCTGCATCATTGTTACCTCAACTCTTCTTCTCTCTTCTAACTTTAAGTAACTGTTCTGCATCCGTGTTTCCTCAACTCTTCTACTCTCTTCTTCTTACTCTATGTTCTTGCTATGCATCCTTGTTCCCTAAACTCTTCTTCTTTCTTCTTACACTAAGCATCTGCTCTGCATCTTTGTTTTCTCAACTCTTCTTCTCTCTTCTTCTAACTCTAACCAACTGCTCTGCGTCCTTGTTCCCTCAACTTTTCATGTCTCTTCCAACTCTAAGCAACTGCTCTGCATCCTTGTTCCCCCAACACTTCTTGTCTCTTTTAACTCTAAGCAAATGCTCTACAACTTTGTTTCCTCAACTCTTCTTGTCTCTTCTTCTTAATAGTATCAAATTTCTGCATCCTTGGTCCCTTAACTCTTCTAACTCCAAGCAACTGTTCTGCATCCTTGTTCTCTTGACTCTTCTTCTCTCTTCTTCTAACTCTAAGCATCTGCCCTGCATCCTTGTTCCCTCAAAACTTCTTGCCTCTTCTAACTCTAAGCAAATGCTCTACAACTTTGTTTCATCATCTCTTCTTGTCTCTTCTTCTGAATCTTAGCAAATTTTCTGCATCCTTGGTCCCTCAGCTCTTCTCTTCTCTTCTAACTCTAAGCAACTGTTCTACATCCTTGTTCCCTCATTTCTCTGCATCTTTGTTTCTCATTTCTTCTTTTCTCTTCTTCTTGCTCTAAGCAACTGCTCTGCATCCTTGTTCCCTCATCTTTTCTTCTCTCTGCTAACTCAAAAGAACTGCTCTGATTCCATGTTCCCTCAACTCTTCTTATTTCTTCTTGCTCTAAGCAACTAGTCTGCATCATTGTTCCCTCAACCCTACTTCTCTGTTCTAACTATAAGGAACTGTTCTGCATCCTTGTTCCCTTAACTCTTCTTCTCTTTTCTTCTAACTCTAAGCAACTGCTCTGCATCCCTGTTCCCTCAACACGTCTTGTCTCCTCTAACTCTATGGAAATTCTCAACAACTTTGTTTCATCATCTCTTCTTGTCTCTTCTTCATAATCTTAGCGTATTCTCTGCATCTTTGGTCCCTCAACTCTTCTTTTCTCTTCTTACTCTAAGCAACTGTTCTGCACCCTTGTTCCCTCAACTCTCCTTCTCACTTCTAACTTGAAGCAACTGTTCTACATCTCTGTTCCACATTTCTTTTTCTCTCTTCAAACTCAAAGCAACTGCTCTGCATCCTTGTTTCCTCCACTCCTCTTCTCTCTTCTAGCTCTTAGCAACTTCTTTGCATCCTTGTTCCTCAACACTTCTTATCTCTTTTTATACTAAGCAACTGCTCTGCATCTTTGTTTCTCAACTCTCCTTCTCTCTTCTTCTAACTTTAAGCAACTGCTCTGCATCCTTGTTCCCACAACTCTTCTTATCTTTTCTTACTCTAAGCAACTTCTCTGAATCCGTGTTCCCTCAACTCTTTTTATCTTTTCTAACTCTACAAATGCTTTGCATCTGTGTTCCCTAAACTCTTCTTCTTTCTTCTTACTCTAAGCAACTGCTCTGCATCTTTGTTTCTCAACTCTTCTTCTCTCTTCTTCTTACTCTAAGCAGCTGTTCTGTATCCTTGTTCCCTCAACTCCTTTTCTCTTTTCTAACTCTAAGCAACTGCTCTTAAAAATTATGCTTTATCTAAACCTGTGAGATTCTTGCATAACTCTCTAAAACATCTTGTCTACATGACTGATAAAACAAAAATTGTAAAAAAATTCTGGGCTAAATAGAAAATAATGTGCTTAATGTTTCAGGGTGATCCCCTACCAAGATTTCTCTTCTTACTCTAAGCAATTTCTCTGCGTCCTTGTTCCCTCTGCTCTTCTTGTCCCGTCTTCTTACTCTAAGCAACTGCTCAGCATCTTTGTTCCCTCAATTTTTCTTCTCTCTTCGTATTAATCTTAACAACTGCTCTGCATCCTTGTTCACTGAACTCTACTTCCAACTTCTAACTCTAAGCAACTTCTCTGCATCCTTGTAACCTAAACTCTTCTTCTCTCTTCTTACTCTAGGTAACTGCTCTACATCCTTGTTCCATCAACTCATCTTCTCTCTTCTTACTCTAGGCAACTTCACTGCATCCTTGTTCCCTCAACTCTTCTTCTCTCTTCTTACTCTAAGCAACTGTTCTGCCTCCTTGTCCCATAAACTCTTCTTCTCTCTTCTTCTAACTCTAAGCAACTTCTCTGCAACCTTGTTCCCTAAACTATTCTTCTCTCTTCTTACTCTGGGCAACTGCTCTGCATCCTTGTTCCCTCAATCATTCTTCTCTCTTCTTTCTCTAAGCAACTTCTCTGCATCCTTGTTCCCTCTACCCTTCTTGTCTCTTCCTACTCTAAGCAACTTCTCTGCATCCTAGTTCCTTCAACTCATTTGCCTCTTCTAGCTCAAAGCAACTTTCTGCGTCCTTGTTCCCCAAACTCTTCTCTCTTCTTACTCTAAGCAACTGCTCTGCATCCTTGTTTCCTCCCTCTACTCTTCTTCTCTCTCCTTACTCTTAGCAACTGCTCTGCATCCTTGTTCCATCAACCCTTCTTCTCTCTTCAAACTCTAAGCAACTGCTCTGCATCCTTGTTCCCTCAACTCTTCTTCTCTCTTCATACTCTAAGCAACTTCTCTGCATCCTTGCTTCCTCAACACTTCTTCTCTCTTCTTCTTACTCTAAGCAACTGCTCTGCATTCTTGTTCCCTCAACTCTTCTGCTCTCACTGACTCTAAGCAACTGCTCTGCATCCTGGTTCCCTCACCTCTTCTTCTCTCTTCAAACTCTAAGCAACAGCTCTGCATCCTTGTTCCCTCAACTCTTCTTCTCTCTTCATACTTTAAGCAACTGCTCTGCATACTTTTACCTCAACTCTTCTTCTCTCTTCGAACTCTAAGCAACTGCTCTGCATCCTTGTTCCCTAAACTTTTCTTCTCTCTTCTTCTTACTCTTAGCAACTGCTCTGCATCCTTGTTTATCAGCTCTTCTTCTCTCTTCTTACTCTTAGCAACTGCTCTGCCTCTTGTTCCCTCAACCCTTCTTCTGTCCTAATACTCTAAACAACTGCTCTGCATCCTTGTGAAGCAGTTGCTTAGAGTAAGAAGAGAGAAGAAGAGTTGAGGGGAAAAGAATGCAGAGCAGTTTCTTAGAGTTTGAAGAGAGACGAATAGTTGAGGGAACAAGGATTCAGAGCAGTTGCTTAGATTTAGAAAGAGAAGAAGGGTAGACGGAACAAGGATGCAGAGCAGTTGCTTAGAGTAAAAAAAGAGAAAAAGAGATGAGGGAACAAGGATACAGAATAGCTGTTTAGAGTAAGAAGAAGAGAGAAGAAGAGTTGCGAAACAAAGATGCAGAGCATTTGCTTAGAGTAAGAAGAAAGAAGAAGAGTTAAGGGAACATGGATGCAAAGCATTTGTTTAGAGTTATTAAAGATAAAAAGGGTTGAGGGAACAAGGATTCAGAAAAGTTGCTTAGAGTAAGAAAAGATAAGAAGATTTGAGGGAACAAGGATGCAGAGCAGTTGCTTAAAGTTAGAAAAGAGAAAAAGAGTTGAGGGAACAAGGATGCAAAAAAGTTGCTTAGAGTAAGAAGAAGAGAGAAGAAAAGTTGAGAAACAAAGATGCAGAGCAGTTGCTTAGTATAAAAAGAGATAAGAGGAGTGGAGGAACAAGGATGCAAAGAAGTTGCTAAGAGCTAGAAGAGAGAAGAAGAAATGAGGAAACAAGGATGCAGAGCAGTTGCTTTGAGTTTGAAGAGAGAAGAAGAGTTGTGGAACAGGGATGAAGAACAGTTGCTTCGAGTTAGAAGTGAGAAGAAGAGTTGAGGGAACAAGGATGCAGAACAGTTGCTTAGAGTAAGAAAAGAAAAGAAGAGTTGAGGGACCAAAGATGCAGAGAATTCGCTAAGATTAAGAAGAAGAGACAAAAAGAGATGATGAAACAAAGTTGTTGTGCATTTCCATAGAGTTAGAAGAGACAAGAAGTGTTGAGGGAACAAGGATGCAGAGCAGTTGCTTAGAGTTAGAAGAAAAGAGAAAAAGAGTTAAGGGAAAAAAGATGCAGAACAGTTCCTTATAGTTAGAACAGAGAAAAAGGGTTGAGGGAACAATGATGCAGACTAGTTGCTTAGAGTAAGAAGAAATAAGAAGAGTTGAGGGAACATGGATGCAGAGCAGTTTTTTTGAGTTAGCAGAAAGCAGAAGAGATGAGGGAACAAGGATGCAGAGCAGTTGCTTAGAGCAAGAAGAGAGAAGAAGTGTTGAGAAACAAAGATGCAGAAAAATGAGGGAACAAGGATGTAGAACAGTTGCTTAGAGTTAGAAGAGAAGAGAAGAGTTGAGGGACTAAGGATGCAGAGAATTTGCTAAGATTCAGAAGAAGAGACAAGAAGAGATATTTTTTTTTTTTTTTTTACATTATAATCGGAAATTCCAGTTTGATCTATATGACCTCCACCTGAAAAGCGAAAGAAGGAAAGAAGATATCTAAACATGGAAAAATAAAGATGTACTTTGGTCTTAACTAACTAAACTGTTCCGATGAAGTGAGAGACTTGTCAGATAACACAGAATGTGCAGGTGATGAGCTCATACCTCGATACTCACTATATACTTTTGATTAATTACATTATTATTATTATGGCCAGGTCTCTGTCTCCGCAGCGCACCACGGGCGCTGGACACTGTCTCTAGGGAACCCATGTCTTACTTTGCTGTCATGTTCATCTCCTCAGCCTCTCGCTTAGTACCGCCCATGCCCCCGTCCCAGCCCCCTTCGACCATTGCGAGCCCAACGTTATTCTGAGATCAGATCTCCTCCCTCCAAGCAAATTCGTAAGCATAATATAAAAATACTAATATAAAAGGCTAAATACATATATATTTATGTTTATTTATACTATTTTTATTTTTTATACCCTCGTATCAACCGCGAACTGCATTCCGCTTCGAGTGCGAGCCATTCGCTCCCGTTGCTTACATGCCTAACACGGCTGTACATGTATGTATAAACGTTACATTTAATATAACTAATCCGCGGCGGACAGCGTTTAGACTGTCAAGTGTCACGGATTGAAATAATTTTTGGACTTGCAAGCTTTTTATAGCCAATGCCAGAGGTCCATAATGACGGCACAACATGTATAAAAATAAAATAATATCACGGATCCGCCTGGAACGAGTCTTGCCTCTTGTTGGGTATGTATGTGTTTGCGTCGCCATGGGACCGGGGCCAGCACACAGGCGACCCTCGCTTGGCCTCGGAGATGTTTCACATTTTTTAGTTTGAGTTCCCAAACTTCCGTAGATATCCCTGAATCCACCCTCCGTCGCCAATTCTGCGCGTCAGAGTTTAGAAGCCCCCTTTTCTTTTACTGGTTCTCCGCCTCTACAGGATGCCTGCAGATGCAAAGAACCATTAAAAGCATGCACTTCATGGATTTTTTACACGTGTCATGATCGATCAAGACGGCAAGGTTGAGCCCATCTCTGCATATGATATGGTCAGTATACTACACGCTTTTTGTTGATCTTAGTTCTTATTTATGCTTCACTGAGAACAGTTTAGTTAGCTAAGTTTAGGTTTTAAAAAATTTAAGAATGCTTTAAATGGGCATAGACTGTAATAAAGTCAGGTCTACTCGGACAATCGGGTAACTTCGGACATGCAATGCATACGGCAGATATGTAGATAAGTCGTCTATCTCCATGTTTGTCTAATTTATTTAGCTTTATATATACTTATATTTAATAATGAAAAATGAAACATGCATGGTTGCTGTCCGAATTTAACCAGCTGTCCTAGTTTATGTGCAGAGAATTTGCTAAGATTCAGAAGAAGAGACAAGAAGAGATGATGAAACAAAGTTGTAGAGCATTTGCTTAGAGTTAGAAGAGACAAGAAGTGTTGAGGGAACAAGGATGCAGGGCAGATGCTTAGAGTTAGAAGAAGAGAGAAGAATTGTTAAGAGAACAAGGATGCAGAAATAGTTGCTTGGAGTTAGAAGAGTTAAGGGACCAAGGATGCAGAGAATTTGCTACTATTAAGAAGAAGAGACAAGAAAAGTTGAGGAAACAAAGTTGTAGAGCATTTGCTTAGAGTTAAAAGAGACAAGAAGTGTTGAGGGAACAAGGATGCAGAGCAGTTGCTTAGAGTTGGAAGAGACATGAATAGTTGAGGGAACAAGGACGCAGAGCAGTAGAGTTAGAAGAAGAGAGAAGAAGAGTTGAGAAAACAAAGATGCAGAGCAGATGCTTAGAGTAAGAAGAAAGAAGAAGAGTTTAGGGAACAAGGATGCATAGCAAGTATATAGAGTAAGAAGAGAGTAGAAGAGTTGAGGGAACAAGGAGGCAAAGCAGTTGCTAAAAGAAAGAAGAGAGATGAAGAGTTAAGGAAACACGAATGCAGAACAGTTACTTAGAGTTAGAAGAGAGAAGAGGAGTTGAGGTAACAATGATGCAGAGCAGTTGCTTAGAGTGAGAAGAAGAAAGAAGATAAATTAAGGGAACAAGGATGCAGAGATGTTGCTATAGAGTAAGGAGAGAGAAGAAGAGTTGAGCGAACAAAGATGCAGAGCAGTTGCTTAGAGTTAGAAGAGAGAAGAAGTGGTGAGGTTAAGGATTGAAAGCAGTTGCTGAGAGTAAGAAGAGAG
This sequence comes from Loripinus fragilis, assembly GCA_964019695.1. Taxonomy (NCBI): domain Eukaryota; kingdom Metazoa; phylum Mollusca; class Bivalvia; order Lucinida; family Lucinidae; genus Loripinus; species Loripinus fragilis. The sequence goes on from OZ026525.1 coordinate 14,005,368, forward strand.
AAGAAGAGTTGAGGCAACAAGGATGCAGAGCAGTTGCTTAGAGTTTTTGAAGAGAGAAGAAGAGTTGAGGGAACAAGGATGCAGAGCAGTTGCTTAGAGCTAAAACAGAGAAGAAGGGTCGAGAGAACAACGATGCAGACTTGTTGCTTAAAGTAAGAAGAGAGAGGAAGAGTTGAGGGAACAAGGATGCAGAGTAGTTGCTTAGAGTAAGTTAGAGCAGAAGAGTTGAGGGAACAATGCTGCGAGCAGTTGCTTAGGCTAAAAGAGAGAAGAAGAGTTCAGGAAACAAGGATGCAGAGTAGTTGCTTAGAGTTAGAATAGAGAAGAAGAGTTGAGAGAACAAGGATGCAGAACATTTGCTTAGTGTTAGAATAAGAGATAAGAAGGGTTGTGGAACAGGGATGCAAAATAGCTGCTGAGAGTATGAAGAGAAGGGAGAGTTAATGGAATAAGGATGCAGAGCAGTTGCTAAGAGTAAGAAGGGAGAAGAAGAGTTGAGGGAACAAGGATGCAGACCAGTTGCCTAGAGTAAGCAGAGTTGAGGAAACGAGGATGCAGCGAAGTTGCTAAGTGTAAGAAGATGAAGGAAGAAGAGTTGAGGGAACAAGGAGGTAGAGCAGTTGCTAAGTGTAAGAAGAAGAGAAATAAAAGTTGAGGAAATAAGGTTGCAGAGCAGTTGCTTAGATTAAGAAGAGCGAAAAGAGTTGATGGAACAAGAAGGCAGAGCAGTTGCTAAGAGTAAGAAGAAGAGAGAAGAAGAGTTGAGGGAACAAGAAGGCAAAGCAGTTGCTTAGAGTAAGAAGAAAAGAGAGGAAGAGTTGAGGAAACAAGGATGCAGAGCAGTTGCTTAGATTAAGAAGAGCGAAAAAGAGTTGAGGGAACAAGGCGGCAGAGCAGTTGCTAAGAGTAAGAAGAAGAGAGAAGAAGAGTTGAGGGAACAAGGAGGTAGAGCAGTTGCTAAGAGTAAGAAGAAGAAAGAAGAAGAGTTGAGGAACAAGGCGGCATAGCAGTTGCTAAGAGTAAGAAGAAGAGAGAAGAAGAGTTAAAGGAACAAGGAGGTAGAGCAGTTGCTAAGAGTAAGAAGAGAGAAGAAGAGTTGAGGGAACAAGGATGCAGAGCAGTTGTATAGATAAAGAAGAGCGAAGAAGACTTCAGGGAACAAGGGTGCAGAGCAGCTGCTTAGAGTTAGAAGAGAGAAGACTAGTTGAGGGAACAAGGATGCAGAGCAGTTATTTAGAGTAAGAAGACAGAAGAAGGGTTGAGGGAACAAGAGGCAGAGCATTTGCTAAGAGTAAGAAGAGAGAAGAAGAGCTGAGGAAACAAGGATGCAGAGCAGTTGCTAAGAGTAAGAAGAAGAGAGAAGAAAAATTTAGGGAACAAGGATGCAGAGCAGTTGCTTAGAGTTCGAAGAGAGAAGAAGAGTTGAGGGAACAAGGATGTGAATAGTTGCTTGGAGTTAGCAGAGAGAAGAAGAGTTCAGGTAAAAGTACGAGGGCTGTTCAAATATGAATGCAAGTAGCTTCATAACTGTCTTCACATAAATGCTACGACAACATGTCACACCTTTCTGGAAAGAACTATTTGTCGTTTTTAAAATGGCACCAAACATACAGAAACACTCACTATTTTTCTCGAGTTACAGACCCTTATATAAAGATCATTCCTGTATACTGAAGTTTTTCTGAGGAAAATTGCAATGCACGTTTTGGTACATTTGCAGATATAGTGTCATATCTTTGTAAGTTTTAGACAAAATGTCACCACATTTTAGATGCAAGTTTAAGTAACAATCCATAGGTTGCTTGCAGGAAAACGTTCATATAATCATGTTTCAATCTCGAGTAAACAGACACGTGTGTGACGTCATTAATTTTATGATAAACGTCATTTTAAGTTATCTACTGGTGATGTACTAATGAACATCGCTGTTTCGTTTTCTTTGCATGTTGCTGAAAACATGCTAAATATGTCATAAGGGGGTTTTCAAAACGCGCCGTCCCCTATTTACAGAGTAATTTCATTTTATATAATTTTCAAGCATTTTTCTGCTTCTTATTGACGTGTTTACATTAATTGAAATATGTTCAATCTGTCTGGCCCTCGAGACCAGGTGCGTAATTTTATAGTAAATAATGCCTATAGTGGTCAAACTTAAAGTTTATGTTCAAATTTAGAAAAAAAAGTCGCAATGTTATGACAAAAAAATCAGTATAAATTTTATAGCCCCTTCACTTTAGGCATTTTGACTTAATAAAAATGCTTTTCAGCGTTTAAAATTACCCACTATCCATCAATAATTTGTAGCAACAACTCAGTTTTAGCGATCAACATATTGTCTTTGAGTTAAAACTAGTTTTAATAGTGCTTCGTGCATTTTGTTAAAGATAATTTTAACTGAAAACTGAAAGGTGGTGTTTTGTTTACCATTTATTTGCAAACATAAGGAGACTTTAGTGAAAACGATTCGTTGTAATTTAATAAAAGCATGTCGGATTTTCGCAACTTTCACAGAATCATTATACAAGAATATGTGGATACTTCCTTAAAAATTTCAAGAATTTTTACTTGTTTATCGAAGAATTGTACGCTCGTCTATATCACTGGTATATGTTCGAAGCATTGAGTTTGTTAGTATACTAACGTGACCCTCATTCAAAAGGCTATAGCTTGATGAGTATACTGTATTTTCATTTAGTTCTGGTGCCAGTTTAAAGGTGACATATAGTCCTTCATAGAAACGTTTACCATTTTGTCGTAGCATATATGTGTAGAAAGTTATGAAGCTACTTGCATTCATATTTGAACAGCCCTCGTATGCAGAGCAGTTGCCTAAAGTATGAAGAAAGAAGAAGAGTTGAGGGAACAAGGATGCAGAGCAGTTGCTTAGAGTTTGAAGATAGAAGAAGAGGTGAGGGAACCAGGATGCAGAGCAGTTGCTTAGAGTCAGTGAGAGCAGAAGAGTTGAGGGAACAAGGATGCAGAGCAGTTTCTTAGAGTAAGAAGAAGAGAGAAGAAGTGTTGAGGAAGCAAGGATGCAGAGAAGTTGCTTAGAGTAAAAAGAGAGAAGAAGAGTTGAGGGAACAAGGATGCAGAGCAGTTGCTTAGAGTTTGAAGAGAGAAGAAGAGTTGAGGGAACAAGGATGCAGAGCAGTTGCTAAGAGTTAGAAGAGAGAAGAAGAGTAGAGGGAGGGAACAGGGATGCAGAGCAGTTGCTTAGAGTAAGAAGAGAGAAGAGTTGGGGGAACAAGGATGCAGAAAGTTGCTTCGAGTTAAAAGAGGCAAATGAGTTGAGGGAACTAGGATGCAGAGAAGTTGCTTAGAGTAGGAAGAGACAAGAAGGGAAGAGGGAACAAGGATGCAGAGAAGTTGCTTAGAGTAAGAAGAGAGAAGAAAGATTGAGGGAACAAGGATGCAGAGCAGTTGCCCAGAGTAAGAAGAGAGAAGAATAGTTTAGGGAACAAGGATGCAGAGAAGTTGCTTAGAGTTAGAAGAAGAGAGAAGAAGAGTTTATGGGACAAAGAGGCAGAACAGTTGCTTAGAGTAAGAAGAGAGAAGAAGAGTTGAGGGAACAAGGATGCAGTGAAGTTGCCTAGAGTAAGAAGAGAGAAGATGAGTTGAGGAAACAAGGATGTAGAGCAGTTGCCTAGAGTAAGAAGAGAGAAGAAGAGTTTAGGTTACAAGGATGCAGAGAAGTTGCTTAGAGTTAGAAGTTGGAAGTAGAGTTCAGTGAACAAGGATGCAGAGCAGTTGTTAAGAGTAATCAGAAGAGAGAAGAAAAGTTGAGGGAACAAAGATGCTGAGCAGTTGCTTAGAGTTAGAAGACGGGGCAAGAAGAGCAGAGGGAACAAGGACGCAGAGAAATTGCTTAGAGTAAGAAGAAAAATCTTGGTAGGGGGTCACCCTGAAACATCAAGCACATTATTTTCAATTTAGCCCAGAATTTTTTTACAATCTTTGTTTTATCAGTCATGTAGACAAGATTTTTTAGAGAGTTATGCAAGAATCTCACAGGTTTAGATAAACATAATTTTTCAGCGTAAAATTGTAAATATTTTCTTACCCATAACTTGTAGCGTATGTTTTGGGTGCTTAAAAGAGCCATCTCATTGAGATGGTTCCTTTGAGTACCCACAACATATGTTTTGGTTGAGAAATGGGAAAAATTATTTTTCTATTACGCATTCTTAACTTAAGGCCTAACTTAGATTAGTTTGTATTATTTTTTCTTAAAATCAGTCCATTTGTTTTTTTGACAGCACACTTTTAAAGCGTTTCATTTTTTGTAACCATGGCAACCAGAATTCTGCAGGGAATGGAAAGATTGTAACTCAAAAGGTGAACACACACATATCTTTCAAGTGACGTTTGGGAAAATTCCATCCTGTGGTTAAGAAGTTGTACAAGTCTTGAACCATCTGTAATCTTAAAATTTGTGTCATTTTTTCTCTATGGCTGCAAGCGGCACATTGCAAACAGTTTTGACAATGGTCAGGACATGACAAAACGTCGGTCTTGATCTGGTTCCTAACCGTATAACAGTCTTAAAGTGTTCCTGAAAGAATTTTTGGAAAACAAGTTAATCGAGCCGCATCATGAGATTTCCAATTATGTGGTATGTGCGGCCAGCAAAGGCTCAGATCAGTCTGCGCATACCCACAGCCTGCTAAGAGTCTTTGCTAGTCGCTTGAATGTTCTATGAATATTAAGCTACTGACCGAATATCATTTGGAGTTTCTACACACAGGCTCATCTGGGTCTATTCATGTCAAAATGCTACATTGTTGGAAATCACATGTCGCGGCTCAATTTAGAAATATAGGTTAGCAACAACAACAAAGGACTTATCATTTGCTGAAAACCTTTACAAACTTTTTGTACCCATACCAGGACGTAACAGAACATCGGTTCTGATCTGTATTCAGACCCATTAACACTCTGATAGTGTTCCTGAAAGATATTTTTCGAAAAAATTAATTTAGACAAAAAAGTCAGCAACGACAACAAAAGACTTTGTCATCTGCTGATAACCTTTGCAAACTGTTTGGCACTCAGATAGTTTTGCTGATAACCCATGCGTGGATCCAGAAAGTTTTGTGAGAGGGGGTCGCACTTTGACAATGTTGCTTTTTTAAGTTGATGAGGGGAGAAAGGAGTCAAATACCACTATAAGCGGGCCATCATTGGCCCACCAGCGAAACACCATTTACATGGCGTTTTGCTGGCGTGCCGATGATGGCCCAACATTGAATGCTGGCTTGATAGCTTTGTGTTTTTCAGGGGATCCGGACCAGTATTCTAAGAAACCCTATATTTTTGTTATTTTTCGATGGGGTCCGTACCCCCTTACCCCCCCCCCCCCTCTGGATCCGCTCATACAACCTTTACAAATTGTTTGGACCCAAATCAGGACCAACGTTCTGTTGGTCCTGATCTGGATCCAAACCGATTAACATTGATAGTGTTCCAGAAAGATTCTTAAAGTTAATTTTGAAAAAAAACTCAGCAGAGGACAACAAAAGACTCTTGTCATCTGCTGTTAACATTTGCAAACAGTTTGACAGACACTTTGATAGTTTTCCTGAAATATTTTTTTGAAAAAGTTAATTTTGAAAGAAGTCAGTAGACGACAACAAAAGCATAAAAAATTGCCAAGCATCCAGGGCCCGGAATTACAATGCCTCCTTAAAGTTAAGGAAGACTTAAGTTAAGTATTGATATTTCAACATAATATATTAAATGCTAAATAAATTGCCTGAATCGATGCGGTACTTGTGGTCAAAAATTATCATTGTGATCTTCAGAAAAAATGAAACTGTTTTGATTTTTATTAGCTTGAAAAGGTTATTTTTCGCATCCTTAAAAATCAATACTTAACTTAAGTCTTCCTTTACTTAAGGAGGCATTGTAATTCCATATTAGACAGATTACTTTAACTCTTTAAGCACCAGCAAAAATGCACCCGAAATTGTTGTCTGCATAAATCATCTGCTGCTTATATTTGATAACATTATAAGTAAATGTAAACATAGAAGCAAATAGTGTTGATCCACATCAGACTGCTTCAGTAGTCTGATCTGGATCTAGACTGTTTGTCGAGTAGGCCTCTAAATGATTTCAGCAGACGACAGAATAAGAGACGAATTGGTCGTGGGTTAGATTATTTTTCTTTCTTTTATTTCCTCTGATGCAAAATTCCTGAAAAAACAACAAAAAAGACATGGTTAATTTTAATTGAATTTCACAATATCAAACCATTTTTGTGCATGTAATACTTTTCAAAGACCCGCTTGTCTGTTAACTCTTAAAGCGCCAATCAAAACAAAATTGCTGTCTGCTTTCTCGTCTGCTGATATGATTAAGAAGTCTCTATGGCAAACAATGTTGATCCAGATCAGACCTAAGCAGATTTGTTTGTTTGTTTGATTTGATTCTTTACGTCCCATCAACAATCTCTCAGTCAAACAGGGACGGTTCTTCCTGGGTTGAACCAGTACTAAGCTAGGATAAATGTGTCTTTCTCAAGGACCACAACGCAGTGACGCCGGTGAGGCTCGAACCCGCGGCCCTTCGGTCTCGAGTCAAGCACTCTACCACTGAGCCACAGCGCTCCCTAGACCTAAACAGACTCTGATCTGGGTTCATGCTGCTTGCTTCTATATTTAAGTTTGTCAGTAATGTTCGACAATTGTTTGCAGAAGACATCTTCATCAGACATTATTTTCAGATGCATTTTTGTCTTGGCGCTTTAAGGGTTAAGACGCACCACTGTCCTGTACCGAATATTATTATGCAGCGTGCATTACTTCAAACCCCTTCACTTAAGGTAGCAAGTGGAAACAGGTTTATAAAAATCAAATATAAGAGTCCACACTCTACAGCAACAACATAAAAAAAATAGTGGATTACAGTAGTTATCGATAATATGATGATGTTTCCCCCCCCCCCCCCCCAAAAAAAATCAACACAATTCTAGGTTTCACCAGTAAATATAGGATGGGTCGGGTTTCCCTAAACACAGGTTTTTCTTGGCCTAAACTAACGTTATACAACTGATTTTTTCCAAATATACTTGTAAATTACCTAAATACCGACAACTTCTTGACATTCAGAACACCGAAATATTTCAGTTATCCCTAAATAACTTAGATTTTAATTTTTTTACACATCCATTATCTCTGGCTTTTGTTCCCGCTTTACTCTTCTTTTCTCTACTTATTCAATGCTGCTTTTAAATTCTTGTTACAATCTACTCTACTTGACGTTGTCCTTATGTCTTCTTGTTCGACAGGTCCTCTTCGTGTCTCTTCTTACTGTAGACTTCAGGTAACCACGTGCCTTCTACTCGTCTTGTCTCTTGATCTGCTTTTCTCTTCATTCTGAAGACTCACTTCCTGTCTTCTTGTTCCCTATACTCTTCTTGTCTCTTCTTACTGTAGACTTCTTCTAACCTCGTTCAATCTACTCGTCTTGTCTCTTGATCTGCTTGTCTCTTCTTTCTGAAGACTGACTTTCTGTCATCTTGTTCCCTATACTCTTCGTGTCTCTTCTTACTGTAGACTACTTCTGTCTTCTTGTTCACAGATCCTCTTCTTGCCTCTTCTTACTGTAGACTTCTTCTAACCTCGTTCCATCTACTCGTCTTGTCTCTTGATCTGCTTGTCTCTTCTTTCTGAAGACCCACTTTCTGTCTTATTGTTCTCTCTACTCTTCTTGTCTCTTCTAACTGTAGACTGCTTCTCTGTCTTCTTGTTCCATCTATACATAATGCCTTTATTTATTCCATATGGATTCTCTGTTTCTTGTTTTACATGCGTTCCTTGTTTCATTTTACTATTGGTTGCTTCTCTGTCTTTGTGTACCACATACTCTTATCTCTATTTTTCTAGTTTGCCTTTGTTCCCTATACACTTATTGTGTGAACTTGTTGCTGGCTGCTTCGCTGTCTTGTTTCGTTTAATCTTCTTGTCTCTTCTTATTGCCAAATGCTTCTACATCTACAAATAATTTACTGCCCCCACACAAAGACCTGTTGATTCATTGTTTATCGTTGCTCTCTTTCAGTTTTTTGTTATGTTTGGTCTTTATTTTGTTATGCTGTACTTAGTGTTCTCTCTAGTTTTACAATCATCTCCTTGAGGAACTGGACAGGTTGCTTTACTTTAACTGTTTTTTTTTCATGTCAAATGTGTGTGTTTTGTTTGTTTTCCTCACTGCGTCGTGGGCTGGTCTGTAGTGTGTGAATGTGTGGCATTCCCTGATCATACTCACTTAGATTTGGAGCCAAAAGATTTGAAGACAAAGTAAGTAAAGGAGCAAAGATCAGGAATCGATACAATCAAGCACCACACCTGACCCAGGATACCAATGGGAAAGTGACAAACTAACAGCAGACACCACAAACGAGAGCTAAAAGGTCAGCCCTTTCCCAGCAGGTGACCACAAAGCACATATAAACAGACGCACACAAAGACATAGCAAACACAAGACAGAACAAAAACATAAAAGATCCACAAAAGAAGTACCGCCTTGGAACTGTCAGTAAAATAATTTACTGGAGGGCTTAAATCGGTTTAACGGCGCCAACCTCACCCTTAATTGAGATGTGGATCAAGACACATAGATATTTGGTTTGCATGAAAGACCCCTAACTTATCAATGCATCATCTCCTGAAACATATAAATCAAGATATAACAAGGAGATAAAGCAAAGATAAGGACTCAACAGTAAATTAAACTGAATACCGGAGTAAAAGAAATCCAACAGGTAAACCCGGGTGGGCCGGCCAAACAGACAAAGCATCAGGCCCCTACCATCTCATCAATAGATAAGCCTTTAAGTCATAGAGTCTGAAGTTGACAGACAAGTAGAATCTACATTTTGAAGGAATTTGAAGACCAGTTTCGAACAGATGTTATGTAAAAGTGAAATCCAACTTTTGAAGACAATTTAAGATATATTTGAAAGCAAAATGAAAATAATAGGGACCCAGATGTGGATGAAAATTTAAAACTACTGAACAAGCTTCAGACGAAAATCGAAGAGTTGTGGAAGAAATATGAAGATAGCTGAACTGAAGCTATGGGAAAATGAAAAAAAGTGGATCTTACCGTCAGAGGAAAATGAAAGACAACTTAACTCTATAGAAGAAAACTTATCACTACTGGACTCAAGCTGTGGAAGAATATTTAAATCAAATGAACTTTAACTTTGGAAGAAAATTTAAATTGAGAACAGCTGAACTCTATCTTCAGAAGAAAATTGAAAACCCAGCATTTCTAGTCAAGGAGGAAATATAAAAGCAATGAACTCTATAGAATAGTGTTGAGTAAAAACTAGACACAAGCTGTGGAAGAAAGATAAAGGCAATTGGACTCAAAGAAGTTTGAAAAACTGAATTCTAGCTTTGAAAGAAAACTGAAAACAAATTGACTCTTGCTTTGGAAGAAAATTGAGGAAAACGAACTCTTGCTTAGAGAGAAAATTGAAGATATCTGAACTCTAGCTTTGGAAGAAAATTGAAGGCAATTTAATCCTAGCTTTGGTGGAAACAAAATGCAGACTACTGAACTCTAGCTTTGAAAGTAAATTAAAGACAACTAAACTCTTGCTTGGAAGGAAATTGAAGACTGAACTATTTCTTTGGAATATAATTGAAGACAATTGTCAAAACTCTAGCTTTGGAAGAAACTGAAGGCAACTGAATTATAGCTTTGGAAGAAAATTTGAAAAACAACAACTGAGCTCTGGCTTTCGATGGAAATTAAAGACAGCTGCCAAAACACTAGCCTTTGAAGAATATGGAAGGCAACTGAACTCTAGCTTTGGAAGATAATAAAAAAAACTGAACTCTAGATTTTGATGGAAATTAAAGACAGCTGAATATTGAAGATAAATGACCTCAAGCTTATGAAGAAAATTGAAGATACCGGAACTTTAGCTTTTGAAGAAAATTAAAGTAAGTAAGTGTGCAAAGATCAGGAATTGATAAAATCAAATACCACACCTGATCCAGGATACCAATGGGAAAGTGAAATACTCAAAGACTACTGAAGAAGATTGAATGCAACTGTCAAAAATCTAGCTTAGTGGGAAAAATGAAGGTAAGTGAACTCTACAGATTTAGAAGAATATTGAAGATAACTGAACTCTAGCTTTGAACGAAAATTAAAGAGAACTGAGCTCAAGCTTTGGATGTAACTTGAGACAACAGACATCCACGTTTGAAAGAAAATTAAAGATCACACTTAAGTTCAGCTTCAGAAGATTATTGAAAAGAATTGAACCTAAGCAATTGCATTAAACTGTACAACAAAATATTTGATTATTGTGTCTAAATAACGAGATACAGACAAAACATTGAAAGATTCCAGGCTAGAATATGGTGAAATATAGCAATTATATTGGTTCATCACATTAACTGTGGAAAATATTCAGCAACTGGTTCTCATTTTTTCTTCTGACCCTGGTACCACAAACATATATTGGGTTGCTTCCAATAACACATTGAAATATATTGTAGTCCCAGATGAGACCTAACATCATATGACATCTCAATACAGTCTGCACTGATTGCTTACTTTGGGAAAACACATAATTCAATCTAGAAATGTTAATCTCTTACTTTCAAAATGGGAGATTTCATCCACTAAGAATGAGTTAAAATTAGTTTAGTAAAAAGCTATAAAATATTTTATTTTTCTTTCCATCTGCAGCTATCTGTCATTACATTAGGTTTGCTGCAGATTTTTATCAACACTTCCCTCAGATTCTATGAATTGATTCAACTGCAATTTCTGCAATCCTTATACAATTTATGAATGATAAAATATAAATTCATTAAATACTCATTTTCCTTACTTCAAAAACCAAAATCAGATATTAAAGAATTTCTACCTTATCTTGCCTCCAAACTATTAAATGCAAAAAATAGCTTTCTTATTATTGATGGGAAAACAGATAAAATATGAAAAAATGCACGATTAGTTATAAAATGTCTCTGGTCGCTTTCACTCTATATATTATTATAAATCTAAGAAAAGAATCAGACAACAATCCGAAAATGCATATCGCTTTAGAAATATATATGTTCCAGGTCTATTTGACACATCAAAAAACATATATGTTATTTGTCACTTTGATTCTATACCTTTATATAATGAGAAGAACTAAATCAGACAAAATGTCCTTAATTGCATATCATTGTAATAGGTATATATATAAATGTTCTTGGTTTATTTGACTATGCACCTTGTTATAATTATGACTCTGTATCTTTATTTTATCAAAGTAAAATTCAGACAAAATATCCAAAATGCAAATATAAAAAATGTTAATTTCTGACCTTCAAAATTGTATCAACCTGAATGGGAGATTTCATCCACCAAGAAAGAGTTTATAAATTAGTTAAGAAAGAGGCTATAAAGGTAAATCTATTTGTCTTTCTATCTGCAGCTATCTATAATTTACATCAGGTTTGCTGCAAATTTGACCAACACTTCCCTCAAGTTATATTTTATGAATTGATTCAACTGCCAGTTCTGCAAGCTTTATACAATATTTGAATGATAAATTCATCAAATACTCATTTTCCCTACCCTATAAAAACTGGCCGTATCTTGGCTCCAAACTATTATTTAAATGCAAATTGTATAGCTTCTTATAATCAGAGGAAAAAGATCAGACAAATATCAAAAAATGCACTATTTTTACCAGCAAATGCCCTGGGTATCTTTGAGAGCTATCCGTTATTAATAATACAAGAAAACTATCAGTCAAAAAATCCAAAAATGCATATAATTTTAATATATAAATATGTTCTAGGTCTTATTGACTCTGTATCTTTATTTTATCAAAGTAAAATTCAGACAAAATATCCAAAATGCAAATATAAAGTTATAGGTCTCTTTGACTCTATATCTTTATGTAATTATAGTACAAATCAGACAAAATATCCATAAATGCATATTGAAAACAATGAACATGTCAGAGATCTCTTTGACTCTATACCATGTTATTTGCAGATAAAAAAAGCAGACAAAATATCCAAAAAAGCAACATAAAAAATATGCCCTAGGTCTTTTGACCCAAGTCCTATCAAAGCGAGAAATTTAATGAATCCGTTTCCTGCAGAAGTGGTCATTTTTCATTATCAACGGGGACAGAAAAACCAATCCATAATTGCTTAACAACTTGAGAGAAGTGTCACCTTAATCAGGCAGTCGGTTCCTTGAATTAAAACTAGGATGCAGTAAGAGCTCGCAGGTTCCTTGATTTGATTGATCTATAACTCTTTAGAAAATAACAATCATCATTTACAGATGATAAACTTGAGGGTATGTAACTAAGATCACACTTTATATTTATACAGTTTTACACAAAAATAATATTCCTTTCCAGCTTCACCTTATATAAAATCAATGTCAAAATTATTTTTGTTCCTATACTTAGCAAACAGGGCAGTCCATGTTGAGATGCAGTAACCTGTAGCAATGTTTTTGTCAACGTTTTATTGGAATCCTTTCAACATGTACTGTTGGTACTCAATGGTAGCATCTCAGTAAAGTATGTTGGATTATGGTACTAAGTGGATGTGTTTGATTGACATGCTTAAAATGAACAACACAAAAAAGGATTCATGGTAAAATTAAATAGAAAAGTGGTAGCAAAGCCTATCTTACATATATTGTCTAACTCACCTAGTTAATTTGGATGGACAGAACTAGACCAGGACAGATAACTCTAGCTTTGAATTAGCTTTGAAGACTACTGATCTCTGGCTTTGGAAGTAAAACACACAAAAAATCTAGATTGTACGAAGATTCAAGATAAAAGTTTAATCCAGCAGAGGAAAATTGAAGTGAACTCTAGCTTTGCACAAGAAATATAAGACAACTGATCTATAGCTGTGAAAGAAGGTTGAAGATAATTGAACACCAGATTCAAAAGAAAATTGTAGAAATAAATGAATTCAAGCTTTGGAAGCAGAGACAAAATAAAGTCTAGATTGGAAGAATATTTAACAAAAAAGTTAAATCCAGCTTTCTATGACAATCGAAGTGAACTCTAGCTTTGGACGAAAATTGAAGTGAACTCTAGATTTAGAAGAAGTACAGAGAGAACTGATATCTAGCTTTTAAGATCATTCAAAAAATTAATTCAAGATTTCTTATTATTCTTATTATTCATATTACTTTGCAAGAAACTTGAAAATAACTGAATCTATGCCTTGCATGGAAATAGTACAACAAAGCGTTGATTTCTCTTTCTAAACAGCGAAATACAGACAGAACCTTGAAGAATTCCAACCACATTTTGATGCAATTTAGCAATTACATTAAATGTCATCTCAACACAGTCTGCACTAATTGCTTAGTTTGGAGATAGTAATCTGAAACAACTTGGTTTTAGCTTTGGAAGAAAATTGAATATTGGAATTCACTCCAGATTCAGAAAAAAACAACAACAGAGATTTTCGAGTTGGAAGATATTTGAAGATAAAATTTAAATCCAGCTTTGGGAAAGAAAAATGAAGACTACAGTAAACTAACTTTGTCAAATTGATAGAATTATACATAAGACATAAGAAAAATTGTATTTAAAGTCAGAGAATATATACAGGGATACAGTTAGCTATGTATAGCTATTTACTGACTAATACAAACAAACTATCACTTGCTTTGTAAGAAAATTGAAGATAAAATTATATCCAACTTATTAAAAACAAGATAAAGTAAATTCCAGCTTGAAGAAAAATTATAGTTAAAACTTAACTCCAGCTGTGAAATTGAATTGATGCCAACTGAGCTCTAGCTTTGAAAATGTATTGAAAACAACCAGACTCCAAATTTGGGAGAAAATTGAAGAAAAAATAAGCACTAGCTCTGGAAGAATATTGAAGACAATTGAACTCTAGTTTTGAAAGAAAATTAAAGGCATGTAACTCTACCTCTGACAGACACTTTAACTCTAGCTCTGGAAGAAAATTGAAGAAAATTGAAGACAATTGAATTCTAGCTATGGAAGAAAATTGAAGACAACTGAACTCTAGCTCTGGAGGAAAATTGAAATTAATGACAGCTAGGTCTGGGTTTTAAACTGAATTTAAAACAACTTAACTCTAGCTCTAGAAGAAATTTGAAGGTAACTGAACTCTAATTCTGGAAGAAAATTGAAGACAACTGAATTCTAGCTCTGGAAGATAATGGAAGATAACTTACTTCTAGCTCTGGATGAAAATTGAAAACAATTGAACTCTGGCTATGGAAGAAAATTAAAGACAACTGAACTCTAGCTATGGAAGAAAATTGAAGACAACTGAACTCTAGCTATGGAAGAAAATTGAAGACAACTGAACTCTAGCTCTGGAGGAAAATTGAAGACAATTGAACTCTAACTTTGGAAGAAAATTGAAACCATCTTAACTCTGGCTGTGAGAGAAAATTGAAAGCATAACTAAACTCCAGTTTTGGAAGATACAACTGTGCTTCTGCTTTGCAAAATAATCAAAAGACAAAAATAATTCCATCTCAAAATGAAATTCGAAGACAACTGATCCTCATTTTTCGCAGAAAATGGAAGAAAACATTAACTCTAATTTGGAAGAAATTTAAGACAAAATAAACTCCAGTTAGGAAGAAATTAAAGACAAAATAAACTCCAGTTTGGAAGAAATTTAAGACAAAATAAACCCCAGTTGGATGAAAAAGAAGGCATATGAACTCCAGTTTGAAAGAAGAAAATAGTAAAAATTAGCTCAAAGTTGGTAGAAAAAAGACTGAATGGACTCCAGTTTGACTAAAAATTGAAGACAAGTGAATTACAGTTTGAACAAAACTTGAAGAGAAGAAATTAACTCTGGCTATGCGAGGAAACGACAAAATAATATCTAGTTTTGAAGAAAATCGAAGTTAAAAATGAACTTCAGCTTTGGAAGAACGTTGAAGACATATAAAATCAAGCTTTGTGAGGAAAATCGAAGATAAAAATGAACTCCAGCTTTGGAAGAACGTTGAAGATATATAAAATCAAGCTTTGTGAGAAAACTTAAGGCAACTGGTCTCTTGCTTAGAATGAAAATTGAAAACATTACTGAACACCAGCTTTACGCTTACACTGCAGTCCCTTTATGAGAAAACTTTCCATTCCTATGGACACATGCATAGCGTCTGTTCCAAACTACTTATTTTACGACCTTGCCTAGCACAGCACTTTACAGACCAGCAGCTCACATACAGAAAACTTCCAATCGGGCATTATTGGTTCAAACTTAACTCACTGTATTCCCAACCTTCTGCTTCAGGTTGCGACTCACAATTAAATATTGGCACATAGATTTATGTAGTCCTAACCAAGTGGTCTTGGTAAACATTATTCATCATATGACGTCGCGTCTGGGAGTGAAATAAGGCCATGCAATAAAATTGATATACCACTAGTGGGTTATAGATTTACGGGAAACATTATGACGTCCATAACAACGTTGCGTACATAATGACAAAACTATAACGTTTTTACACTAGAAATGAGATTTCAAAGTATTTGTCATATGATAAATAGAATCTAACATTCGTGCTCTTGTATTATTGAATTTATTATACACGTTGCGAAAAAGAGATAAAAATGCTCTGCAAGCCTCGCATTTTATCTCTTTTCCCCAACTCGTTTAATAAATTCAATAAAACATGAGCACTCATGTAAGATCCTCTATGTTTCCATTACAATCATCTTGCTGAGGAAGAGAGATCTGGTTGCCTTTCTTAAATTGTAGTCTCGCTGTTGTGCGGCTTTTGGTGTTCTGTGTCTCTTCCTTAAGGTCCTGTGGGTTGGTCTGCAGTGTACGATTGTGGCATTTCCTGATCATACTCACTTACTGTTCGCAGTGTGGAACAATTGTTCAACTACAATCAACATGCGGTAGGCCATGCTATGACATGCAACAAATGGGAATAAATTACATGAAATATAATACCAACCCTCAGCTGCTCTTTGAACTCTTTCTTTGGTGCCGGCGACTTGTGTTGTCTGCTGATGACCATTGCAAACAGTGTGGCCGTGGGTCCCTTTTATGGAGTCAACATCCCTAGTTTGGCCTGTAAAACAGTAACAAATGCTACAGTCATGATTGGGGTAATACATGAACTCTTTCCTTGCTAGCGCTGCTTTTTGTCATCTGCTGATAACATTTGCAAACAGTTTGGACACAGATCTGGATATTCAATGTCGGCCCTGATCTGGATCCAAACTGTTTAACATTCAGGTAGTGTTCCTAAAAGCTCTTTTTGAAATGGTTAATTTAAAAAGTAGCAGACGACAACAAAAGCATGAAAGCATTGAGAGAGTTAAGGTATTTGAATCCTAAAAAAATGCTACCTGACTACTGTCCTACCAGCCAAGAGTGACAGTGACGTAATATTTTGTTTACAACTGTTAAAGTAAACATTAATTGTGTACTCCACTTGAGCTAACGCGAATCGGTAGATCGTTTGTGTATTAATCCTATCCGCAGGATTCGAAGTCCCTGATAACTTTGTAAACAAAACATGACGTCATTGTCACTCTTGGCTGGCAGGACAGAAGTGCCACTTCTGTTTCAAAAAAATGCCAAGTATGTAGCTACTGCACTGGAGAAAGCATTGTTGTTTAGTTTGTCACGGTTGTGTTGCTTACGTCCCAATGTGACCCTTTGTGTTGATCTGTATAGTGGACAAATCCTTGTGTTTTCTATGACCTTGATGACGGTGTGTGTTTTGTCATCTGTGTAATAAGGTTTTGGACATAGACAACTTGATAAGCGTGTTTTATTTATTCTTGTTTTCCTTATTCAAAAGCTTTGGGCACGAAAACATGTCGTTTTCTATGGTATAAATTGTTTTTTTCGTCCGCAAATCACTATTGCTTGCGAGAATTACACATCACCTGTGAACAGAAAATCGACCGATTGAGCGCTTTGATTGAAACAAAATATCGGTCAATGCCTTTTTAAGATAGAGTTATGATCTATGATAGCAGTCACTTAAGATAAATGTCGTTGGAAATGCGTATGAAAGCACACGAGGAGCATGAGTGATCATTCCCATAATTTTCAGACTGCATGGCATGTCGCAGAACTAGTGTATAGTTTGTGTTATGACACTTCGACTTGTCTGTATCGTGTGTCGATTTTAATATGCAGTAGTTTATAAGTTTAATTGAAAAATATTTTTCTTTGCAACAAAAAAAAATATGCTGAAGTATGTAAAGCAAAGCTACGTTAACCGTTTACCTCAATGAGAGACGCCTTTAACACTTTTTCAATCAGGGCAGACACAGATCAGCAGCTCTTGTCAGAGCTGCCTGTTCAGGGTTTACTCTGTTTGATAATATAAAAGGTTACAAAAGTAGATATGACAAGTAATTTATTAGGTAAATGTATAAACGTGAAATTTTATTATTGCCACAACTTTGGAAAAGTTGCAGAGGCGTATTGAAATAAGCTTGTTTTGAAATTTTATTGATGGATTTAAACAAATGCTCCGGGTATCTTTAATTCTATAACTGTTTATAATGAAACGTAAACAAAAGCAGACAAAAGATCCAAAAAGCATACCAATTAAAAATATATATGTTCTAGGTCTTATTGACTCTGTAGCTTTATTTTATCAAAGTAAAATTCAGACAAAATATCCAATATGCAAATATAAAGTTATAGGTCTCTTTTACTCTATATATCTTTATGTAATTATAGTACAAATCAGACAAAATATCCATAAATGCATATTGAAAACAATGAACATATCAGAGATCTTTTTGACTCTATACCATGTTATTTGCAGATGAAAAAAGCAGACAAAATATCCAAAATTGCAACATAAAAAACATATGCCCTAGGTCTTTTTGACCCAAGTCCTATCAGAGCGAGAAATTTGATGAATCTGTTTCCTGCAGAAGTGGTAATTTTTCATTACCCATGGGGACAGAAAAACCAATCCATAATTGCTCAACAACTTGAGAGAAGTGTCACCAGAATCAGCCAGTCGGTTCCTTGGATTAAAACAAGGATGCAGTAAGAACTCACAGGTTCCATGACTTGATTGATCTATAACTCTTTAGAAAATAACAATCATCATTTACAGATGATAAACTTGAAGGTATGTAACTAAGATCACCCTTTATATTTATACAGGTTTAAACAAAGATAATATTCCTTTCCATCTTCGCCTTATATAAAATCAATGTCAAAGTTATTTTCTCCCTTTCCTTAGCAAACAGTGCAGTCCATGATTGGACAATAAACTGTGGCAATGTTTTTATCCACGTTTTATTGGAATCCTTTCAACATGTACTGTTAGTACCCAATAGTTGCATCTCAGTAAAGTATGTAGGATTATGGTACTTAGTGGATGTGTTTGATTGACATGCTTAAAATGAACAACACAAAAAAAGATTCATGGAGAATAAAATAGAAGAGTGGTAGCAAAGCCTATCTTACATATATTGTCTCACCCACCTAGTTAATTTGGATGGACAGAACTAGACCAGGACAGGTGACTCTAGCTTTGAATTAGCTTTGAAGACTACTGATCTCTGGCTTTGGAAGAAAAACACAAAAAATCTAGATTGTACAAAGATTCAAGATAAAAGTTTAATCCAGCAGAAGAAAATTAGAGTGAACTCTAGCTTTGCAGAAGAAATATAAATACAACTGATCTATAGCTTTGAAAGAAGGTTGAAGATAAGTGAACACCAGATTCAAAAGAAAATTGTAGAAATAAATGAATTCAAGCTTTGGAGGTAGAGACAAAATGAAAAATAGTAAGTGAGTATGATCAGGAAATACCACAATCACAAACTGCAGACAACCCCGTGGTACCGCGAGGAAGAGCCGATCAACCACCACGAGACACCAGGAAGACAAATTAAGCAAAGCAATCAGCTCTCTCTTCCCCATCAAGATGATTGCAATACTAGAATGGACATAAAGTAACGTACAACAAAACATAGAACAATTACATACTCCCACAATGGGAGTAACAATAAACAAAAAGTCAACAATCGCAGAACCACCGCCTTAGAACGGACAGCAGCCTAAGCCACCGGGGGGGGGGGGGGGGGGGGGGGGGCTTAAATGCATTTTTTTCTGGTACCAAATCTTCGCCCTAGATTCTGCTGTTGTAGAAGTACAAGAAAAGTTCAGCTCGCATGGAGGCCATCTAACTAATGCAATATATCATCATGGAAAACACTCTAATCAAATTACGACACCATGAAAGTCTAGATTGGAAGAATATTTAACAAAAAAGTTAAATCCAGCTTTGTATGACAATCGAAGTGAACTCTAGCTTTGGGCGAAAACTGAAGTGAGCTCTAGATTTTGAAAAATTACAGAGAGAACTGATATCTAGCTTTTAAGATCATTAAAAAAAATTAATTCAAAATTTCTTATTATTCTTATTATTCATATTACTTTGCAAGAAAATTGAAAATAACTGAATCTATGCCCTGCACGAAAATAGTACAACAAAGCGTTTATTTCTCGTTTCTGAACAGCGAAATACAGACAGAACCTTGAAGAATTCCAACCACATTTTGATGCAATTTAGCAATTACATTAAATGTCATCTCAACACAGTCTGCACTAATTGCTCAGTTTGGAGATAGTAATCTGAAACAACTTGGCTTTAGCGTTGGAAGAAAATTGAATATTGGAATTCACTCCAGCTTCAGAAAAAAAACAACAACAGAGATTTTCGAGTTGGAAGATATTTGAAGATAAATGTAAATCCAGCTTTGGGAAAGAAAAATGAAGACTACAGTAAACTAACTTTGTCAAATTGATAGAATTATACATAAGACATAACAAAAATTTTATTTAAAGTCAGAGAATATATACAGGGATAACATTAGCTATGTATAGCTATTTACTGACTAATACAAACAAAACTATCACTTGCTTTGTAAGAAAATTGAAGATAAAATTATATCCAACTTATTAAAAACAAGATAAAGTAAATTACAGCTTGAAGAAAAATTATGGTTAAAACTTAACTCCAGCTGTGAAATTGAATTGATGCCAACTGAGCTCTAGCTTTGAAAATGTATAGAAAACAACCAGACTCCAAATTTGGGAGAATATTGAAGAAAAAATAAGCTCATGCTCTAGAAGAATATTGAAGACAATTGAACTCTAGTTTTGATAGAAAATTAAAGACATTTAACTCTACCTCTGACAGACAATTTAACTCTAGCTCTGGAAGAAAATTGAAGACAATTGAATTCTAGCTCTGGAAGGAAATTAATGACAGCTAGGTCTGGGTTTTAAACTGAATTGAAAACAACTTAACTCTAGCTCTAGAAGAAATTTGAAGGTAACTGAACCCTAACTCTGGTAGAAAATTGAAGACAACTGAATTCTAGCTCTGGAAGAAAATTGAAGATAACTTACCTCTAGCTCTGGATGAAAATTGAAGACAATTGAACTCTGGCTTTGGAAGAAAATTGAAGGCAACTGGACACTAGCTATGGAAGAAAATTGAAGAAAACTAAACTCTAGCTATGGAAGAAAATTGAAGACAACTGAACTCTAGCTCTGGAGGAAAATTGAAGACAATTGAACTCTAGCTTTGGAAGAAAATTAAAACCATCTTAACTCTGGCTGTGAGAGAAAATTGAAAGCATAACTAAGCTCCAGTTTTGGAAGATACAGCTGTATTTATGCTTTGCAAAATAATCAAAAGACAAAAAATAATTCCATCTCAAAATGAAATTCGAAGACAACTGATCCTCATTTTTCGCAGAAAATGGAAGAAAACATTAACTCGAGTTTGGAAGAAATTTAAGACAAAATAAACTTCAGTTAGGAAGAAATTTAAGACAAAATAAACTCAAGTTTGGAAGAAATTTAAGACAAAATAAACCCCAGTTAGGATGAAAAAGAAGGCATATGAACTCCAGTTTGAAAGAATAAAATAGTAAAAATTAGCTCAAAAGTGGTAGAAAAAAGGCTAAATGGACTCCAGTTTGACTAAAAAATTGAAGACAAGTGAATTACAGTTTGAACAAAAATTGAAAAGAAGAAATTAACTCTGTTATGCGAGGAAACGACAAAATAATATCTAGGGCCCAGACCTGTAATTGTTTTTCCATAGACCTCCATTATAGCTTTTAAGTAGGCTTGGTCCTCACAACTCTTCAATCACAATGAGGCTGCCATAGAGTTACAGATTGGACCTAGTTCAATCAAAAAACAAGAATGAGATACCCTGGTGACCGCCATGTTTTGCCACTTTTTGGCCCCTGAAGGTGGGCACCCTACATGAGAGGAAAATTCTACTGTAAAAAATACCAGAATACAAGGTCCTTTTTTCTAAGCCACACCAGTAAACTTTATCAACATAAGCAATGAAATGTTGTTCCAAAAGGTACAGCAAAGATAGACCCGTCTAATAAATACAATATATTTCCTAGTTTTATTATTGACCAATCATGAAACACCTTACAACTTAAAAATATTGTGCTGAGCTTCCACCCACCTTTTGAGCCAATCACTGCCCTTTTTACATTTACAGGTCTGTGACCTTTAGTTTTGAAGAAAATCGAAGTTAAAAATGAACTCCAGCTTTGGAAGAACGTTGAAGATATATAAAATCAAGCTTTGTGAGAAAACTTAAGGCACCTGGTCTCTTGCTTAGAAAGAAAATTGAAAACATTACTGAACACCAGCGTTACGCTTACACTGCAATCCCTTTATGAGAAAACTTTCCATTCCTATGGACACATGCATAGCGGTTGTTGCAAACTGCTTATTTTACGACCTTGCCTAGTACAGCACTTTACAGACCGGCAGCTCACATACAGAAAATTTCAAATCGGGCATTATTGGTTTCAAACTTAACTCACTGTATTCCCAACCTTCTGCTTCAGGTTGCGACTCACAATTAAATATTGGCACAAAAATCAATGTAGGCATTACCAAGTGGTCTTGGTAAACATTATAATTTCATCGCAGTGTTCCTCTGAAGAGCTTTTATTTATTAACAGCAGGTATCTGGATAAGATTCTTGACTTGATCCTTGGTTTATTTAACTGCTGTGGGTGTCCTGCAATCGGGGTATGCGGTAGGTAGCTAGAGTTTCAAACACCAAACCTCTAGGTTCCTCTGTTCTATGGATCTGTGCCACGAAGGTTGTATGCCCTCATATCAGGCTGACACATTCAGACCATGTCTTTTTTGGCCTTTCTCGTCCTCTGAAGCTTGGAAGGACCATACTCATGACTGGGTTGATACATGAGGTCGCATGTGAAACATCCACATACAATCTAAAACGCTTTATGTGTGAGAGTGTGTATTTTTTAAATGCTCAACCAAAACCTATGCCGTAGATCAAGCTTAAATAGACTTGGTTAAATGGAGACTCTTATATCAAAGTGTGTGCTTGAAATCAAAAAATAATGTCACTAATGAAGCTCTATATACCTGCAATGTACGAAAAAAAAACTAACTTTCTCCATTTTGCAGTCTTGCAAATTACTCCTTTTTTTCATATAAATTCCAAGAATACTCAGTTCACACCGGATAGGCAGCACTCAAAAACGATCTTATCAATCGACGAACGCGGATCAAAAATCGACAGAAACAATGTTTTCAATTGCCTAATGGCAATCAAAAACTATGTTTCTAACTATTTTTATTTATGTACGTCGATAGTATTAACGTTTTCGATTGCCGCCTATCCAGTTTTTTTGTATAAATCCAAAATTACTCAAGTGGCTAGTGACTTACAGAAGTTTAGTTACTCTTTGGAAGCATTGTAATTTTGGTGCTTTTGTTGTCATCTGCTGAGTTTTGTCAAAATGAGTCTGTTTGGTTTTTTTTGTTTTCTTTTTTTGTTTTGTTTTTTATTTTTTCAAAAAAAATTTCAGGAACACTCTTGTCAAACGGTTTGGATCCAGATCAGGCCCGACATTTCGTCGACCTGATCTGGGACCAAACTGGTTGTAAAGGTTATCGACAGACAACAAATGACATCGGTAGTATGCACAGAGTTAACCGCAAAGATTAAATATATTCCGTTAAAGCCTTAGGAATTATATGTCAAAGTCATCAGTTACTAAGAACAGTCAAGGAATTCTGGGAATGAATGGTCATGCATGATCAGTTTTACACTCACCAGCTAGAAAAAAAAATCATGAATTAGTTTGATTACATGTAACGAGTGCATGACCGATCAGTGCTCCCCAGTTAACTTTGGCTGTTGTCCGCTCCAAGGCGGTGGTTCTGTTGTTGGTTCGTTTATATTGGATGTAGGTCCCATTGTTTGTGGAGTTTTGTGTAGTGTCCTTGTTTTGTGATGCAGTACTTGTGTTCCTTTTAGTTTTACAATCATCTTGTTGAAGAAGAGAGAGCTGGTTGCTTTACTTAATTATATTCTTTCTGTCGCGTGACTGTTGGTGTTCCGTGTCTCTTCCTCATGGTGCCGTGGGTTGGTCTGCAGTGTACGATAGTGCCATTTCCTGATCATACTCACTTACTGTTTGCACTGTGAAATATTTGTTCAACTACAATCACTAGGCCCTAGGCCATGCCATGGCACACAACAAATGGAAATAAAGTATATGAAATATAATACCAACCTTCAACTGCTCTTTGAACGCTTTCCTTGGTGGTGCAAACAGTGTGGTCGAGGGTCCTTTACAAGTAGTCTATCAGAACTAATGTGATCTACTAAAAAGAGAAAAAGAAAAAAAAAATTCTTATAATAATATTTATCCTTTTTGGCAGTCGTGACTGGGATAAAACAATGATTCTTTCCTTGCTAGCGGCGACTGTTGTCATCTGCTGATAACATTTGCAAACTGTTTGGACACAGATCTGGATATTCAATGTCGGCCCTGATCTGGATCCAAACTGTTTAACATTCAGGTAGTGTTCCTAAAAGCTCTTTTCGAAATGGTTAATTTAAAAAGTAGCAGACGACAACAAAAGCATGAAAGCATTGAGAGAGTTAAGGTATTTGAATCCTAAAACAATGCTACCTGACTACTGTACTGCCAGCCAAGAGTGACAGTGACGTAATATTTTGTTTACAACTGTTAAAGTAAACATTAATTGTGTACTCCACTTGAGCTAACGCGAATCGGTAGATCGTTTGTGTATTAATCCTATCCTGCGGATAGGATTAATACACAACTGATCTATCGATTCGAAGTCCCTGATAACTTTGTAAAAAAAACATGACGTCATTGTCACTCTTGGCTGGCAGGACAGATGTTCCACTTCTGTTTCAAAAAAGGGCCAAGTATGTGACTTTTGCTCTGGAGAAAGCACTGTTGTGTAGTTTGTCACGGTTGTGTTGCTTTACGTCCCAGTCAACAGCTATGGTCATGTAGGGACTGTCAGTTCACCAAGCCACAAATCAAAAGTGCTTAATAGGCGGGGTAAGGCTCGTATTTCAATATATAATTCTTTCATAGATACTATTGGCATAGCTGTTTGAATCAATTGTCAGATAAGCAAAATTCTTTAAAAAAAAATATTTAAATTGATGGTTGAGGGGCTCTTCCTCGCGGTGCCATGGGGTTGTCTGCGCTTTGTGATTGTGGTATTTCCTGATCATACTCACTTATTATTTTCTGTTGTGCTTGCAGGGCGTTACATAGGGAAAAGAATTGCACAGGTGTGCAATTATGAGTGTGTTATTGATTTATTTTCTTATTTCTCAACCAAACATATGTTGCGAGTACTCAAAAGAACTGTCTCAGTGAGACGGTGTTTTTACTGAGACGGTTCATTTGAGCACCCAAAACATATTTTTAAATTCATGGGTAAGAAAATCATGTGAACTTCGTGCTTGTAGCCAGAACGATTATTTTGCTGCTACTTTTGTAGCAATTTTATTAACTTCGAACGTTTTCATCCAGACGCCATTTTGTATAGATTAATCATGTCTTTAGATTTTTTAAAAACATTTTGGCAGCCTTTTCAGTGTATTATTTGCAGGAATCAGGTAAAAGCAAGAATAACACTCAAGCATTTGTTTGTTTTGACGATTTACATCTCAGTCACCTCGGAAATGGAAAGTGCAACAAATCTCATGCACCCCTAGCACTGGCTATTCTGCTTTCCACCAGAACCCAATATTCTTGACGGACATATCAACACTATATCGATATTAGTATTACTTGACTTTTAGCTTACTGTAAAAGCGGCAACTTTAATATTCATATCAGGGTGTGGTTCGGCTATTCCGTCTGCTAAGGAAAGGACATCAGATTTTATTTATAATTTGGTAAAAAGTTAATAAGCTTTTTGAGCCGCGCAAACGTGCGTGCATTTCATGAAAATCCTAACCATATAACACACTGAACTCACATTCATTAACCCTTAAAGCGCATAATCACAAAATGTATGTTTTTTCGTCGTCCACTAAACTATTTGAAGCCTCATAGATTAACAGTGTGAACCCAGATCAGACTGCTCCTGTAGGAGCAGTCTGATCTGGGTCCACAATGTTTGCCTCCCTGCTTATGTTAAATAGACATTTTCAGATGCAGTTATTTTGCTGGCGTTTTAAGGACTAAATAATGACTGAGGTCGTGGCACAAGATGATACAGTTACTTTGGAATAAAACCACGCCTCATTTTCAGCTTTTACCTATGCCTAAGGTTGATTAGTCCTAATTACGCATTCATGAGGTGCCGCCTTTACAGTAAGCGAAAAGTCAAGTAATAGTGATGCCACAATGAACAATAAAAATGATTCTCACCGCTGGCGTACCATCATCATCCTCGGTCGTGGAAAATCTTTCAACACGGAGGTCGTTAACATGCGGCTCTGACGGTCACTGGCACGAGTTTCGCCACCTCTCCGTCCAACACATCTTTGAAACCATCACCCCATGCCCCTATATACTTGTTCTGGTCATTAACATGCGAGTCTGACGGTCACTGGCACGAGTTTCACCACCCCTTCGTCCAACATATCTTTGAAACCATCACCCCATGCCCCTATATAAAAATATGATATTTAAAATTAATTTTCTTATTTCTCAATCAATTAATTGTTAAGAAAAATATTCGCAATTTTACGCTAAACAATTATGCCTCTATAGTTCTGGGGGAAAATGAAACATCTAAGACATGCCCGAGTCCCTATAATCATAATTAATTTGAGATAAACAGTCCCTTTAATTGTTTAATAAAGTGAAACTCCCTTTAACCTAGACTTCAAAATGTAGATTTCGAACATTGTATTAAAGGGAATAAAAAGAAACTAACGTTTATGAAAAAGGCTGAAAGACAGAAGAAAAAAATTAACAGACTTTGGAAAGCCCATGTACACCTTATCGCCAGAACTTTCAATTTCAAATAAACTCTGAGCATGCTGATTTACTTACTAATTTACATTGCAAAATTTTTGTTGCCATCAGATCATTTTATAAATCAATTCAAAGAATTCTTAAGTCTTTAAGGAAACCCTTCAGAGTGTCCAACAGTTTGGACCAGGATCAGGCCCGACATTTTGTCTGGCCTGGTCCGGGTCAAAACTATTTGCAAATGCCATCAGAAGATGACTAGACATGCGCGGATCTAGAGAGGGGGCAGTGGGTCCGGAATAACATGTATCTTCACCGATAATCTGAATGACGTCTTGACATTGGCGATGTCTTGACATCGACGGCATCCCAACTGGAGCTGCAAACTCGAACACACACACATCTGAAAAGCAAAGTGTTTCTTTCAAGCACCAGAAGTTATGCACCAGTCATTTGTATGCCCCGCCCCCTTTGGGCCGCGGATACCGTGGACATAGCGGGGCTTAAGTGTCGGGATTTGACCTACGATGTGTCCCCGCAGTGCCGTGGATGTACCGGGGTTTTAATTTCCCGCTTAAATAGGCTACTACTGAAATAACTATCCTGAAATATCCTCTAAACAGCGCACCTAAACATCCAGCTATGTATATGCCAATATAAACCGAAAGGGGTACAACCCGTGGGGCGGGGGGGTATTTAACTGGGATTTTAACACAAATTTGGCCCCGCAGTTCAGGGCTTTTAGCAGGGCCTTGAAAATTGAAAAGCTAAAAGCCTCGCTATTCCCCGACCTCGAGGGGCGGGGGATACAAGTGACTGGTGCATTATATTTAGATTTATTTGTCTCTTGTGTGTAATGCTTCCTTGTTTTTGTCACTCAGTTCAAATATGATGTCTCAGGTGAGGTGTGGTACTTGATTGTGTCGATTCCTGATATTTGCCTTCTTTTTACTTTTAGCACTGGGTACGTAACTTTTCCATCATTTGAACAGTGTAGATACAGAAGCTGATCAGAATTTACACTGTTTATCATACACATGATGAAGTTATAGGCCGAAATTTATCAGTAGATCGAGCCCATTTCTATTTTAAATGGCGTTTCGCTGGCGGGCCGATGATGTCCCAACATTTAATGCTAGCTTAATAGCTATTTGACTTTCCAGGGGGGGGGGGGAATCTGGGCCAGTATTGCTAAGGAAACCCATATAGCTGTTTATAATCTTCCAGGGGGTGGGGTCCGGACCCCTCCCCTCTCTGGATCCATCCGTGAACAAACATACATACGAACAGAAAGACGAATACTGCCAATACCAGGCATGCGTGGATCCAGAAAGTTTTGTCAGAGGGGGTCCAATTTTGAAAACGCTTTTTTTTAGTTTGATGAGAAGAGGAATGATCCAAATAACACTATAAGCGGGTCATCATCGACCCTCCAGCGAAATGCCATTTAAATGGCGTTTCGCTGGCGAGCCGATGATGAAACTACATTGAATTCTGGCTAGGAAGCTTTGTGATTTTTCAGGGGATCCATACCAGTATTGCAAAGAAACCCTATATTTTTGTGATTTTAAGGGGGGGTCCGTCCGGACCTCCTGTCCCCCCCCCCACTGGATCCGTACATACCAGGAACCGTATGCATAAATGCTGGTGGTTAAAAAAGCATAAAAATACCTGATTCTATTCCTTTTCTTCAAGGTGACACTTTTCTGGCATGTCTCGTGAATTCTAAATAGTGAAGGAAGTAACTACTCACTCAAAGCGAAATCATGCACCATAATACAATACATAAAGTCCAAGCCCCCAGGTCATGATCACCAATTGTATAGGCCAGAGTACATGTAGTTGATAAACCGTTGTCTAAATCCGCGTTAAATCTTTGCATGCAAGGTAATTTGCACGCTTTTTTTGTCGTCCGCTGATTTCCCAAAAACCTAACATTTTAAAAAATTCCGCCAGGAATACTATCTGTAGCGTCAAACAGTTTGAATCCAGATCAGGCCAAACATTTCATTTTGTTGAGCCTGATATTGGTTAACCATTTGAATTCGAGAAACCCCTACACGAGAACTTTTGCTAACAGTGAATACCCTGATGAAATACAGCATAATGCTGCATTTCATCAGGGTCTACTCTGTTTGTAAAGGTAAGACATATTCAGACAAAACTTGTAAAGGATAACCTGATACCCCTAGATATTTACAATGGACTATCCCAATTTTATTGCATCAAACCAGAAGGAAGAATCCATTAGTATACAAAGGGTTAAACTGTTTGTAAAGGTAATCATCACTGATGATGCCAAAAGTCGCCAGTAGCGGGACAGAGTTCTGATGAAGCCGTCTGATCAGGAATGACTCTGTTTTTCATGTGACTTCAGAATCACGGATGGTAAACAGGGGAACAAGCTCCAAACTTGAGGAGTTGACATAATTCGTTCCAACGGCACATCCAGAAACTCTCGAGATTGCTCCAAAGACAAAAACATAAAAAGGTAGGTGTACATCGCTTTTATAACTAAATCAACAGTGTCTAGACAATGTTAAAATGTATAAGTATGCAAAAATTTTATCAAAATTTTTCCTTGTGGTTCAAGAGTTATGAGCATTTTCACTAACCCATTTTGCATACCAGTGGATGGACAATGTTTCAATAAATTTTATAACTTAATCAACAGTGTCTAGACAATGTGAAAATGTATAAGTATTCATAATTTGGTCCAAATATACCATGTGGTTCAAGAGTTATGACCATTTTCACTAACTGAACACGACCGGTCGGACTGAAGCTCAGCAAAGTAAAGGCCCTGTCACACTACGCGTATAGCACCAACATATGCCGACGTATGAAAAAATCAGCAAGTACGTTGGTATACGCTGAGTACGTTAGAAATAAGTTTTAAACACGTTACGCATACGCTATAGTACGCGGCCAAGAGGTCTAAACTTTTGTGCATCCATAAAAACTACAGCGTATGCGAACGCACTGCTTCATTACCTTTAATTCATTGCCTGTTTTTGGAAAAGCACTCGCAAATATATAATGTATGTATGTCTGTAAGGACATGTGTATTTTTGTATCTATCCGTCTGTCTGTCTGAACATGCACATGTATCCGTCTGTCTGTCTGAACATGCACATGTATGTTTCTTTCCGTGTGAATGTTAAGACAGACAGACGGATAGAAACATAAATATACATGTCCTGACAGACAGACAGACAGACACACAGACAGACTATATATATTAGCTAGTTTTTTTTAACAAAAACACGGCAACGAATTAAAATGTAACTGATAAAGAACGAATCCAGTGTCGTTGCATTAATATGTCAGACTTTAATCTCGGACCCAGCAAGTTTGGGTCCAGCATGTCGGCATATTTATTGATCTTTTATGACCCCCTCTTTTATTACACCAATGACAATCACTTGTGAAAACACTGATTGCGCCAGTCTGCGGGGCGTGTCGTTCATTTATAAAGCACGGATCTGTTACGGTGTCAACCGTGAAAATCAAATATTTTACATGGAATTTTAGTTATATATGTGTGTGATAAATTATACGTAAGTTAATTGTTTTTAATTAGCCTATTTAATTTACATTTTGGACTGTCAATAATCACTGGTTTTGAGATGATATCACGGATGCGTGAGAGAGAGAGAGAGAGAGAGAGAGAGTAAAAACTGACAAACAAGCAGGTGGATTCACTCTGTTCATCATAAAAATGCATAAACAAACCAAAATTTTACATGTTTAAAGTTTATATGGGTTTTATTGGAAGAAATATCAGTGTTCTGCTTGACACTTCTGGACTCCCGCAGCCTCATATTTTGCCTTTTAAATGAATAAATGTTTGTTTTTCGGAACCTTTATTTATCGGTAAGATGTATTTTGAATGTATATCAAAGAATACAAACACGTTTTGATATGACATTGGCTATAAAAGCCCATTTTCTCAAAATATAAACCCACATTTAACACAGATTCCATAGAGCTGGCCCTACCGTTGACGGCCACGGATTTGCGCATGCGCGAAAATGACGTCACTTTGGGAATTCCTAAAACCTCCTATAGATGTACAGCAGGTAAGTTATGCATACTATACTTCTACCAAACGCTCTGAGGCGTGACTGTAACGGTAAATGCATTGAATAAATCGAGGGTCATGCCTTAGAGGTCGTGGTAGAAGTATAGTACTATACGTTAAATGATAAACGGGAACAATAAATATTCGTTCGAAAATCCGTTAACTATTTATAGATGTTCTTCTTTCGTTTTATAAAAAGGCACTGTCTCGGGGTCCGGTACCGGACACCTAGACTACGGGGCTACGGGTCCGGTACCGGACACCGAGCCACGCCTATGAGGACTGTCTCGGGGTCCGGTAGTTTGTGAAACAACTACTCGGCACGTCTAGGGATACGGGGATGCGTGTACGTACCTGCACGTATATGTAGTAACAGTTATTTTACCAACAAAAACTCGTGTTGAAGTTTCACTTTGCTTCGTCAGCCATCTTTGATCATCTGTATTTACTGTCACACTATTCTAACAAGTATAAGCTTATACAAAAGGTATAAGATTTTTAACGGTGAAAAAAAACATAACTTGATATAATTTGTCTTACTTTATTCCTTTTATTTTTATTTTTCTTATCCTTATTTTTTTCAATATGGTCATTAATAGGTAAATAATGCCAGGGGGAAATAACTATCGCAACAGTGAATACGTGCAGGGTTTGATGTCCTTTAATTGGTGTTTGTCTCAATGTTCTTATTAATTTATTGTTGTTATCCGTCTACTTGATTATTAACCTAAAGGTAAATACCAATTTGCACTTTCATTGAAGTAAGCTAACGGTGATTGCAGGTGCATTGTTTAATTGCTTTCATACCGGCTAATTGGTCACATGTCTGTCTGTCTGTCCGCCCCGTCCATCCACCACAACCACCAGTGAAACGCATGGGCCGATGGTGGTTCGAAGTTATTCAAAATAAAACAGCTTAAAACATGGGCCGATTTTGGCCCGATACAACATGATATCACGGGAAGTTATTCACAGCGGTGAGACGGTTCTGACCCAAAAGCTTAAGACCAAATAAGCACACAAAATCAGACCACTGTCGAACACCAGCCAAACGCATGGACCGATTGTGGCTCGGTAATAGCATGCTGGCACAGGACGTTATTCACAACAAAACAGCTATATATTACTATTGAGCTCTACGAAATGTGGTGCTCAGAAATTTATGATAGGGATCTAACATCAGCTGGGCGTAATCATGATGCGATGATCCAGAGGAGGTGGGGGGCAGGGGCTCCAGAGCCCCCTCCCCCCCCCCCATCCCCCGAAAAATCATAAGAAATATAGGGTTTCTTAGCAATACTGATCAGGATCCCCTGAAAAATTAAAAAGCTACTAAGCCAGCAATGTTGGGCCATCATTAGCACGCCAGCAAAGCGCCATTTATGTTCTGCTAGATTATTCCATTCCAGTCTTTTTAGCAAACAGTGTGGATCCGAATTAAACTGCTCTCCTAAGAGCAGTCTGATCCAGGTCCACAATGTTTGTCTGTACGGAGAAATTAGCCATTGACATAAGCATAAGTTGCATTTCCCTGACATAACGACCCATAAGCCGACTTTGTAGCAAACAGTGTGGACCCGTATCAAACTACTATCCTAGGAGTAGCCTGAACCGGATTCGCAATGTTTGTCTGTCCGTAAGACGTCTTTGTAGCAAACTGTTTGGACCCAAATCTGACTGCTGTCCTAGGAACAGTCTGATCAGGGTCCATGGCGAAATTAGCCGTTGGCGTAAGCATCTACGTACATGGAGCAGATAACTCCAGCAGACGTAAATTTTAGATACATTTCCGCGATTGAGTCGTTCAACCTATGTAGATCCATTTGTAACGTCTCTGTAGCAAATAGTGTGGACCTAGATCAAACTGTTATCATAGGAGCAGTCTGATCTTGTTCATCACTGTTTGTCATTATTTAAGATGCATTTCCGCGATCGAGTCTTCAACCTTAGGATATACATTTGTATCGTCTCTCTAGCAAACAGTGTGGATCCAGATCAGACTGTTATCGTATGAGCAGTCTGATCTTGTTCAACACTGTTTGTATTTATGCTAAAAAGTCATTTCCTTTTCAGACCATATCAGTTGTTTAAAAAAAGACAAAAAAAGACTCAGAGTCTTCTTATAAAGCTATGTCCGAATGTCAAAAGATACCAGTAAGATCCACTGCCGTTGTCCCAGTAGTGCTATATAGTTGAATAATGAATCTACATTACAGACTATGTAAGCTTATTTGACACTGCTCACTTATCTCACTAATCAGCTGTCAACAAGTAGTTTAATTGGTTCCCTTAATTGACGATGAGAAGATCATTGATTTGTTACAGGTGAGTTAAGTTCTTTTTTTTACTTTACCGTTATTATTTATATACCTTTTGTATAAGCTTTATTGTTTGAATAGTGTGACGCATGACAGTAAATACAGATTGGTTTCTCTTTGAGGATCAAAGATGGTGAACGAAGCAAAGTGAAACTTCAACATGAGTTTTTGTTGGTAAAATAACTGTTACTACATATACGTGCAGGTACGGACCCGTATCCCTAGACTTGTCAGTAGTTGTTTCACAAACTACCGGACCCCGAGACAATCCTCATAGGCGTGGCTCGGTGTCCGGTACCGGACCCCTAGAATCAGTGTCTAGGGGTCCGGTACCGGACCCGTAGCCTCGAAGTCTAGAGGTCCGGTACCGGACCCGGAGACAGTGCCTTATAAAAAAGTGCCTGTACTCCAAATTTTAATAAACGATGCCTATAACTGTCGAAGAACTCTCGTCAAAGTTAAAAGATGAGTTAAAAGTAATCCACTTGGTAAGTGACACGACCTTTATGCTTTTGGTTGATAAATATGCGAAAATGAGACGAACAGCTGTCATTGTCATTAGTTTTCGTGGGTTATAGCATATACTGGGATAATCAGTTTTCGCCAACGTAAGCAGATATGGCTCTGAGGATAGCAAAACAAAATACAACCTGACCAGAAAAGGATTTTATCATAAAATTTCAAACTTTTATAATAATATGTGATACCTTAAAACATTAAAATATGTTATTTAATTTTCAAAAATTTTGATTTGTTTGTGCATCCGTTTTTCAGCCATCTTGAAAATAGTAATCTAAGTTCGACAACTCTTGTTGACCAGAAAAAGAGGCCTCATTAAGGGTTGGATAGATAAAAAATCAATAGGTGTTATGAGACAAACCATTTTTTCTTTCAATGAACAAAAATTATTGTAAATCTTTTGTGATTTAATTCATTGTAATCAAAAATATTTCAGTCACGTTTTTTTTTCAATATTCAATTCGAATTCAGATTGATTTGGACCCCTAGGTTCATTGGGGTGCTACCACACAGACAGTAAATGAAAAAGTAGACATAAAAGCTTTCTTTTATGTACTTTAGGGACACATCAAGCCATTGCAGGTGGAAAATTGATACAATTTATCAAAAAATCATTTTTAGATATATGGTCCATACAGCTGCTTATTAGCCAGACCATTGTTTCTTAGTCTTAACATTGATAAGAACCCCCTCATGATAAAATCAATGATTTCCCCACTTGGGACCCCAATCCATCACTGAGTTTTCTTACCTGCATCGTGAGGATGTCAGCAGAAATGAAGATGGAGGAAGCGATGTATTTACCCAATAAAAAAATATCAGGATCATGATTTAAAGATTGGGGTTAAAAAGATTTAGTGAAAATGGCGAGAAAACATTGATACAGGCAAGTGACCATTATTTTACCGCTCAGGTAAGCATTTTCTTACTACTTAACAATTTAACAGACAGCATTTCTTCTGCCCTTGGAAATCCCCTTTTCAGAATGAGCCTGTGACTTCACACAAGTGAAAAAACTGTGGGAATGTTCAATTGGCGAAATTACATTCTTGGCGAAAATAGCTTACTCCACTCTACATCATAATGCAAAGTCTGAATATAATGTAATAAATACTGTTGGAGTTAGATTACACAAACCAGACACCTACTAAGCATTTTTGGATGGAAAAGTATCTAAGTTCAACCCCAGGGGGGTACTCTGATATTTTCATACATACGTAGGTTCAGGTCATTTTTTGGGGTGCAAAAGTTTGAATTTCAATATTTTTTTTTTTTTAGAAAAATGAATATTTTTTGGGGTATGAAGATTATGTGGATATTTTTTTTTGGGGTCATCACAAAATTGGACTATACTTAGGGGTCATTTCTATGCATTTTAGGATCTTTTCTTAAGGTCAGCAGGGCTCTCACTAACTGAAGATTTGCAGTTCTGAACTCCCTTTTTTGGTGCTGGGACTCCTATTTTTTGAAGGAGGCTATATTCTTTTGTATTATGGGACTCCCACTTTTTGGCAAAAAGGGCTCTGGGACTCCTGTTTTCAAAATCCTAGTGAGAGCTCTGGGTACAGAATCAGGGATATATTTTTGGGTTGCTGAATCTTCAAATATTTTGTTGGGGTGCTTGAAATTTTTGGGGGTGAACGGTACATGCTGGACCCCGAGCCTATGTATGAAGAAAAAATGAGAATACCCCCCCCCCTCCCTCCGAGAGTTCAACACCCCTAAAAATGAGAAAAAAATTGTGAAGTGTGCACAAAATGGGAGGTGCACATCTTCAATATGTGAACAGCCATTATGCAAAGTTTGAATAAAAAGGAATGAAAACTTTTGGAGTTACAGATAACACAAACTAGGCACCCCAAAAGTGTTGCGGACGGACTGACCAACATATTGGTTGTTAAGAGACTTGGAATTATGTGGCTGAAAATTATATGGCGACTGGTGTTTTATGTGTCGCCAACAGCAGTTCGTACTTCAGAGGCGTCGTTTTAAAAAAAGTCACCGTGTGACATTGACTTAAACATTATTTTTATTCTTTTTTCAAATGTTATGTTTACTTTACCAATTAACACAGTAAAATGTTAAAAAGCTTTCATTTTTTCTCCAAAACTACTATAATTGTGAGGAACTATTCTTGCCCAAGTTTTCTGTGGCAAATTCTGTGACCAATATGGACGTCCAAATTCCGTTTGGACACCTGTCCAAGGTGTCCAAACATTTTAAGTAACTTTTTGCTGAGAGGCTTCAGAGTGCCCCCTAGGACTCCAAAATACACATCAGAAATTAGGTTTAAGTGGCTAGGCACTTACATGTAAACCCATTTAGACACTTAAGGGTCAAACCGGCTCATAGACAGCCACAGAATGACCAATTTGTGAGAATGAACAGACAGAGTGGCTTTTGCAGGTAAAAACAAGAATACATTTTAATAAAACAATTTGCATTTAGGATTAAAACTTTACCCCCACAGGGCTCGAAAATAGCACTCGTCCGCTCGTATTTACGAGTGCCTCAGGCTGCAGGGCAAGTGAAAAATTTTATATTTCTATTGAAAATCTATTTTTTCCCATATATGCCAATGGTTTTTGTGATGCAGGGCAAGTGCCTATTTTCAGATATTTCGAGGCCTGCCCCAGCACAGATGCTTTCTAACATTAATGCACCAAATCTTTGATACCAAGGGCATGAAGACAGATTAAAACTCTATTTCTGTTAGATACCAGTACAGGCCTTGTCTCACGAAAACCTGATTTTGTTGCATGCAAGCAACAAAGGCACAGACCAACCTGCACATCCTGCGTGCACATTCCCGCAGTCTGATCAGCGCCTGGATTATTTAATTCTAAAGTAGCTCCCTGCAAAGTATAAGTGACTTTTCTCACGTCACATAGGAGCCAATTTTCCACATACTTGGGTCAAGTTACTGGAATAAACTGCATGTTTAACTCACAAATGTAGACTTAGGTGACAAACTTTCCCAATTCGCAAGCCATTACTGTACCTGTGGATGTGTAGGGATCGTAGGTTTAGATAAACACCATTTTCCAGCGTAAAATTGTAAATGTTTTCTTACCCATAATTTTTTGCATCTCAAAAGAACCATCTCTTTGAGACGATTCTTTTGAGTACCCACAACATGTGTTTTTGGTGGTAAATAAGAAATTATTTTACTGTTACGCACTACTTAAGGCCTGGTAGGGATAATTGACTGACAGTCTGGCACCAACTTACAATGGATACCTAACATCCACAAAACACACACCATCATGACCATGAGCATGTTGTGCACAGGTGAGCTAAATGCCCAATTTAATTATAAAACTTTTTTTAACCCTTAAAGCGCCAAGAAAAAAATGCATCTGAAAATGTCGTCTGCTGAAGTTGTCTGCTGCAAATAATTGCCTAGCATTACTGACGAATTAAGTATAGAAGCAAACAGCGTGGACCAAGAACAGACTGCTCCTGCAGGAGCAGTCTGATCTGGGTCCACACTGTTTGCCATAGAGGCTTCTTAAACATTTCAGCAGACGAGAAAAGCAGACAACTTTTATTGCGATTGGCACATTAAGGATTAAAATTTACTGAAAGGGTCTGTTTCTTAATTACAGGATATAAAGGATACATCTGATGGTTGTGGAGCCAAATTTCAAGCCACAATAGTTTCTTCTGAGTTCGAGGGGAAACCACTACTCCAGAGACACAGGTAAATACAACAAACAATTTTGTTTGTTTTGTTGCTTTACGTCCCAAGTCAACAACTATGGTCATGGCGGGACGGTCAGTTCACCTAACCACACTTTTTCCTGGGGAAGCTTGAACAAGCAGTTAACCAGTACTTCATGCACATACCTTCGCTTGTAACTGACAACAACCCTTCTTGAATGATTCAGCGGAGGGGAGGAGAATGACCGTAGAAATTGGTTCATGATCAATCTCCACGAAAGTAAGGGACCGAGCCGAGATCAAACTAGCAACCCCTGGGTCTGCATTCAGACTCGCATCTGTTGCCAGACACGTTAGGCGCTGTGCTGAGCCGTCCGGTACTACAAACAATCACACAAAATCTTGATATTTCTGTCAAGGTGGATCTTGATTTTCAGCTCACCAGATTTTCAGCTCACCTAAGGGAGCAGTTTGATCTCTAAATTATTCTCCTGAACTGCTTAACTATTGTGCTTTAAATTTGGTGTGGACATTCAGGGCATTTGGTAGGTTAATTTA
The DNA here is from genome assembly GCA_964019695.1 of Loripinus fragilis. NCBI lineage: Eukaryota > Metazoa > Mollusca > Bivalvia > Lucinida > Lucinidae > Loripinus > Loripinus fragilis. Next base: position 14,042,800 of record OZ026525.1, read on the forward strand.
GATTATTTCGAAACATGTCACCCTGATGCATAAATAGAGAATACTAGTGAGTGAGTGAGTGTCTTTTGATATATCAAGTTTACCAGGCAAGGCTTTGAGAACGCTTGTTGACATCGCGAGGCTTGCCGAGCAATTCAACATGCGTTCTCAAAGCCGAGCCTGGTAAACTTGATATCAAAATACGCAAACCTGGTATTGTATTTATCAGTTTACCCATTGTTTCACTCTTCAAACTAGCGATTATGACGTAGTTTTCAATTTTTGTGTTGATTCAGCGTCATTAGTGACGTCATTCAAAAGTGCAACGTCATCATAACCTGATAAAGGTAACATGCCTTGAGATAGAAAACATTTATTAGGTTATGTTGAAACAATTCAGTTAATATTAGGGGTGACTGATAAGAGGGCCTTTCATCTTAATAACAGATCTGCAACTTCCTCCATTGAATCATTTAGGGTATCAAGTTAAATTTTTGTGTGTATCTTAGGGTTATCTAATAGGTTCATATTAGTTCAAAGGGTGTCACCTCAATGTATCCATTATCCAATATTCTAACACTGATCACCTATATAGCCAATGATTAAATTCAGTGATTTATTGGTTGATAAATCACTGCACAGACTGGGCAAATAAATCACTGCATGGACTGGGCACTGACTGGTGTGACATCATTCGGTCACCAGTTTGATTTTCTTGACGTCATCTATCACATACAGCCTTGTAATGTTGACAATAGATGGTGTGATGTCGTTTTAAGAACTAATGGACATTGAAAACGTATGAAAAATTATGCGTTTCAGTCCAAACAAGAGTTACAGGAAATTCTAACACTCTGTTCAAGATGGCGGAATCATTATCGACTCGAAGGATTCGTTCATTTTTTGATTCTTTTTTGCGTGTTAGAATCAAAATTAATTTTGACTGGCAGTGATTTGTTGCCAAATATATCACTGTCTGTTGGTCAGTCATAAGTAGATAAATCACTCATGGGAAGCGCTCATGATTTATTCACTTTAACGACTGACCTCCAGCCAGTGATATATTAAGCAACCAATCACTGAGAGGGCGAATCTATTTCTTAAATAAGTTTTTGACTACTCCAGAATTGCCTCAAATTGGGTATGGATAGATGGACACTGTTTGTTTTGGGCTTAACGTCGTTTTCAACAATCTTTCAGACATATCATGACATCATCTGACATCATATTACATTCTTTCTGAGCAGGCTGCTCTAAAGCTGTGTACCAGTACTTGATGTATGCATACTTTCATCATTAACTGACAACTACCCATCTTGAATCAGGGGTAGGGAGAGAATAACCTCCTAGTAGCCTGCCTGACCTGGCCTCGAGGTTATAAAACTTGAGTTCATTCTCAGACTCAAAATAAAGTGCAATGATTGGCTGCTTGCGGACAGGTGTCCGCAAGCAGCCAATCATTGCGCTTTATTTTGAGTCTGAGACTGTACTCAAGTTTTATAACCTCGAGGCCTGGGTTCGAACTCACAACCCCACTGTTACAGTCCATAGAAGTCAGTCTATCAATTTGACTTGTGACCAAGTGCAATGGCCTCAGGTGGAGACATCTTGTACATTATGTCCAAAATCAGTTCATCAACACTGGTCCCAGATTAGCAATTTTTTGTGAGTAAAATTAGATATATTTTCATATCCTTCAGTTATCCTTCAGTTAAAACGTGATTTGTGTTTTGGATGCTGTAAGGAACCCCCTCAATGAGACGGTTCTTTTGAGTACCCACAACATATGTTTTGGTTGAAAAATAAGACGAAAAATAACTAAAGGCCTGTGTGATCATGATGACATTATTTCTGGCTCTTTCTGTCTCAAGTTCTGGATAACAAGGATTTTGTAATGTGGTCGTCCCGGGGTGGTCGTCTTGATTACAATATTGTTTTACCTCGCAGAATGGTGAACTCTGTATTGGCAGAAGAAATGAAGGAGATCCATGCATTTCAGATGAAAACAATGACACCAGAACAATGGGAGAAACAGAAATCTTGATGATAATAGAACTTAGAAACATACCGTGTGATAATAGTAGTAGAATATTCTAGACAGGAGCCAGTCTTTGTGAACTTTGTACCTCCTAACTTAAAAACATACCATTGTGATAATAGTAGAGCATTTCTAGATGCAAGCCCGTCTTTGTGAACTTTGTACCTCCATGAGTGAAAATTAATATCTTGATGATAAAAGAACTTTAATAGAATCATACCATGTGATAAAGGTAGAACATTTCTAGAGGCGAGTCAGTCTTTGTGAACTTTGTACCTGCTAACTTAGAAACATACCATGCGATAATAATAGCACATTTCTAGACACAAGCCAGTCTTTGTGAACTTTGTACCTCCAAGCTTAGAAACATATCATGTGATAATAATAGCACATTTCTAGACACAAGCCAGTCTTTGTGAACTTTGTACCTCCTAACTTTAATAGAAAAATACCATGTTCAAATAGTAGAACATTTCTAGACGCACGCCAATCTTTGTGAACTTTGTACCTCCATTGGTGAAAATTGATATCTTGATGATAAAAGAACTTAGAAACATACCATATCATAATAATATTAATAATAATAGAACATTTCTTGACGCGAGCCAGTCTTTGTGAACTTTGTACCCCCATGGGTGAAAATTGATATCTTGATGATAAAAGAACTTAGAAACATACCATGTGATAATAATATTAATAGAACATTTCTAGATGCGAGCCAGTCTTTGTGAACTTTGTACCTCCATGGGTGAAAATTGATATCTTGATGATAAAAGAACTTAGAAACATAGTTTAACATACCATGTGATAATAATATTAATAATAGAACATTTCTAGATGCGAGCCAGTCTTTTTGAACTTTGTACCTCCATGGGGAAAAAATCGGTATTATTACTGAATTCAGGATTTTGAGGCTGACTTTCCATAGAAAGTCAGCCTCAAAATCCTGAATTAGGCTGGTTGTAACAGCTTCTTTGAATAATTCATTTTTATCAAAAACAATCAACCATTTAAACATAAAATTGTTATTTTTTGTAGTAATATTGAAAATTTTAAGGTTTGAATTTCTAAATTTTGGGATTTGGGAAATTTTGGACCTTGTCCTTTTGATAAAGTACCATATTAACCCTTGTCATGCTGAATATTTTTATTTACTACACTCCTCCCCAAATCTAGTATTTTCAAAACAGGATAAGTTGGGGTTCAGCAGGGCAAGGGTTATATGCAATATTCAGGTTTGACACTGATTTTCTGAAAAAAAAATCAGCTGACAGCAAAAAATCATGAAAAACTTCACAGCATTTAAAAAAAGTCTATTTGACGCCCTGATGATGAATGGGTGAAAGTTTTCAGGATTATTCATGAATTCAGGATTTTGAGGCTGACTTTCCATAGAATAGAAAGTCAGCCTCCAAATGCTGAATTCATCAGGTAATAATGGCTTTTCTGATTTAGTTTCAGTTTATCTAAAGGTATTTGATCATTTAACTTGGAATTTTTGATAATTTGGAGGCATGCAGCAGGAAATTTTGAACTTTCACCCATGATGATGTGAGTAAAATATTAACTCTACCTGCCAGTGATGATTTTGTCATCTGCTGATTGAGCAGTTTAGACCATGCACGGATCCATGGGGAGAGGGGGGGACAGGGAGTCCGGACCCCCCCCCTGAAAAATCACAGAAATATAGGGTTTCATAGCAATACTGGACAGGATCCCATGAAATTCTCAAAGCTACCAATTTAGTATTTAATGTTGGGTCATCATCGGCCTTTAAATGGTGTTTCGCTGGCGGGCTGATAATGGTCCGCTTTTAGCGGTATTTGGATCCTCTCTCCCCTAAAAAAACAAAGTTGTCAGATTTGGACCCCCTCCGACGAAACTTTCCGGATCCTCGCATGTAGACCTATGTCTAGCCAGAAAAAATAACCTAAGGCCTGATCTGGATCCAAACTGTTTGAAATCCTGATGACATTTTTAAAAAGAAATATTTTTGATAAAATCTGCAGACAGAAAAAAGATTGCAAACTTACTAAGCTTGCAAAGAGTTTATTCTTATCCCGCCACTAGTTTTTGTTCTGAAAATGTTGCCTGCTTTTTACATCTGCTGCATTAATTCAAGTGCACTTCAGACTAGATTTTATTATGGAAGCAAACATTATGAACCCTGATCAGACTGTTCCCTTAGACAGATCTGGGTCCATATTGTTTGCAAAATAGGCTACCTTAGAAAATAAGCAGGCAAGAGAGCAAATGACAAGTCTTGACTGGCCGGTAAAGTTGGAGAGGCCCAATGTGTGAACTCAGACCAGTTGTCCAAATATTAACGGGAAATATATAAGTATATTTCTAGACTAAGCCATTCATCATGAATGAAAGAGTTTTTCCTTGCAGTAAATGCAGCATATTTGTTGATGCCGTACTTGTAGAAAAATATTCACGGTGAAAAATTAAATTAAAAAGGGCCTTACTCCTTAAATGCTATTTTTACCCCCTGGACAAAACATCTGCTTATAAAACATCGGCTTATGGCCCTGAGGTTATAAAACTTTTTTCATGCTCAACTCAACTGAGCACGAAATTTATCCTCATAAATGTTAAAATGCCAACAATGTTAAAATGTCAACAATTGTCGACATTTTAACATTTATTAGCATGATAAAAACAACATCTGAGAGACTTAAAGCAAGAAACTTCTTTATTTGTTGGCATTTTAGTTTTTATGAGCAGTTGAAATTTCGTGCTCCGTTGAGTTGAGCATGAAAGAAGTTTTATAACTTCGGGGCCAGGCTTTTAGATAAGGGTGGGTTATTGAAAATTAATATTCTTTTTTCTCATCCAAAACATCATTATGTTGTGGATACTCATAAGAACTGTCTCAATGAGACTGAAGATGAAACCAGTTTTATAGTGAATATTTTTAGGCCAGACAGCAAGTAGACAATTTTACTTAATCGAGATGCTTGTTGGATTGGGCTGAAACTTTGTGTGGAACATTGGTCATCACTGAGGTAAGATTCGCTAGCTGTTTTCTAGCTGAGCTGAATATAAGAACAAATGGAAAAGCAGAACAGCCAGTGTGAACGTGGACAGCTAATGGAGCAAACAAGAGCCTTGTTTTGCACATGGGACTCAGGTGTGGCTCACTGTCAATCTCAACACCAGTGTCACTTCTGGCGAATGAATTTGATGTTCGAAGCGTATTGCACAGGCAAGTGAGCTTGGCCGCTGTCAATCAAATTTATGTCATTCATGAGGCTATGAACGGTTGCAAAAATCTTAACTTGCTTTGAAAATGTAAATATAGTGATAACTAAAAATTACAGTACTGTAAATGTTCTAAAATTTCGAACACTTCTCTTTCTATTCTCAAATAAAATGTTGGTTTTCAGGGCTGTAAATTGCCAAAATGGATGTCAGAATAGCAAACAAAAAAGACCCTGATAAGACTGCTTCTTCTTCAGAAGCAGTCTGATCTGGGTCTGTGCTGTTTATCTAGGCTCTTTTGGAAGCCAACTAGTGTTCGAAATTTTAGAACATTTTCCATACATGACTGTTTCCTTACACTGTTGGGTTCACAGGGGCAAGTCCAGCTTAATAATCAGTGATTTTGTTACATGCGCATCCTGCATCTTTTGCGCATTTTTCTCTGGGATGCAAAGTTTTTTATTTCAGCGAGTCCCAGGATGCAGTAGTATTGCAGACTTGTCATTAAAAATAGTGTTCTGTACTCATAAGTTTGCAGTTGTTCTCATTGATATGGGAAACAGGGAGTCCCATAAGCCCAAAATTGTAAATGAATCACTGAATAATATGCCATCTCAGATAATATACTGAAATAGACTATAAACTAGACTTGTGGCATACTGTAAACACTGGACTGGCCCCTGTGGTTGGGTTCATCTGGTAGAATGAGCAAATCTGAGTGCGAACTATAAAGAAATAATTTTTTAACTGCTTTTATATTATTTAATCAAAATACACCTAACAGACTATGAAATAGTTTTTTTACAGTATCATACTCACATAAGTAAAACCTGTGTAAAACGGCAACTCTCAAAAAGACCAAAAATTTGTTTTCAAGACCAATTATCGCTTAATGGTAATGCAAGTCAAAAGTATTGCAGAATGCTCCAAGGGGAGCATTCTGCAATAATTTTGACCTTCACTAAGCTACCATTTGTCATTAAGATCTTTGCTTTGTCTATTTTTGAGTGGCTGTTTTACACAGGTGTTACTGTATTAGCCTTTTCATGATGGTACCAAGTGACATGTGCCAAAGGTAAAGACTCAGATCAGCCTGGCTTCATGGCCAGGCTGATCTGAATCTTCACTGGGCACACATGCAACTTTGTTGGTTTTGTCAAGAGGTGGCTTATATATTAAATTTTATGTACAAGTGGCGACATTTTTGGGCTTGGGAGTGTCTCACTGTATTCACCTTAATGAGAGGTAAGTGCTCTTAAAAAACATTTCAACGGCATGAATTGCTTTGGTTATGCATTATATGGATAGTCACTTTTAGATGTTCATCACATCTGCTGTATTGACTGGACAGCGTGAGCTTAAAGGGAAACGCACACAAAACATTAATGTAACTTTAGCTGAAAGTTTTCTTACAAACCATGATGCCTGGTAAAAATTTCATGAAAATTTGACCAACAGTTTGAAAGATACAGGCTTTGAAATATTTCAAACTTTCTGTCATGGGCGCCGCCATTTTGATTTGGCAGTCAGGTGACTGATTTCTAAAAATGGCTATACAAAGGAGTATTAGTGCTTGTCAAGCACAATTCATTAATAGTAACACAAATAATACACCCGATTAGTATTTCAGTAGATATATACATCGGCATAAATGTTATTTGAATTGTTCAGTTGTGGGGTTATGACATCATTTACTCACAGCCAGTCACGTGACTTGTACAAAGGTAGCCATTGTTAAATCTTTCAACAGCTATATCTTCTAAACCTTTGGTTCTATTTGCATGAATTTTTTACCATATACAGTAAGTTTTGTAAGCGTTTCCCTTGAATTAGATTTAAATGGGGTCTTATCCTGCCAATATATGTTGTCCTGTAAAATGTTATCTGCATATTACATCTGCTGTATATATTAAAATCGATGTCAGACTACGGTACTTTTATTATGGAAGCAAACACTATGAACCCTGATCAGATTTGCAATATAGGCCACCAAAATACATAAGTGGATAAGCCATTAAAACTTTTGTGAATTTTAGAACATACACACTTATTAGGGCAAAGTAAGTATCTGACACACAAATAGAACACAGAATTACAAAACAGTTAAGTATCAATACACGCATACATACACCCATCCATACTCACACACATGCATGCAAACACACTCACACATAATTTTTTTATGTACAAATAGCGACATTTTTGTGCTTGGGAGTGTCTTGCTGTATCTACATTAATAAATACACAGTGCTCTCAGAATTTCATTTTTAACAGGATTTTTTAACACCATAAAACATCTAGTTGTTTTTGACACTTTGGGCATATTATCTTTTAGTGCTAAATTTCTTAACTAGAATCTTACTGTTGATGACACATGTCCGCAAGCAGCAAATCATTGTGCTTTATTTTGAGTTTGAGAATGGACGCTAGTTTTATAACCTCGGGGCCTGGACTACTCAGTCCTAGTTATTAATGATTAATTTGCTGCAAAGAAAGCAAACAAAAAGTTCCTGATCAAACTGCTTCTAGAGCTAGGACAAGACTGATATGGGACTACTTAGTTTGCGCATGTTTTTCCTGTCTGAGGAGTTTGGTTCTGACTCATATTGTGATTCTTAAAATTCCTGTCTTTCTAAGAGCATTGTATGCTTATTGTGGTTGATAAAGTTTGAACACAAACATACATGAAGGAAAAATACAAAAAACATTTTCCTTAATGTGCCATTTATGACTGCCGCAGACGACAATAGCTGTGATATCTTATTGCAGTGTTATTCATTTTGTGGAAAATATTAAAAGTATTGAGCTTTATTTAGTGGCTTAAATTGGCCGATAATGTCGTCTGCTGCATATCATAGGTGGCACTTTAAGCTTCAAAACAAAACTAACAATGTTATAATATCACAGTTACTTTACATCAGTAGAAAAATTTTAACAAGACAAATAACAACAAAAATAAAAAAAATTTTAAGTGTAAGATACTTTTCTTATAGCATGTGTTTATAATCATGTGTCCTAAAAATTCAACCATTCTTTCATTTCACAACAAAATATATGCTGAAGTACATGGCCCATATGGGCCTTGTCCCGAGAAAACCTGTCCTCAGTGTTTCAGACAAAGTGTGTTTCAAAGCAGTCTCCTTAGCTACAGAGAGTGGTTAAAAAATTGAAATTTCACCAGTAGCAAGATTACATCTGATACTTTCTAAAAAACGAATAAAAAAGGCACAGATCAGACTGCGCGGATGCACAGGCTGGTCTGCGCCTGTGTTATTAGCAAACACCGGAAGACAGGTGTTCTTAATTTTATAACGGCAGCATCATTTCCTGCCAAGGGAGCCGCACATGCTTGTTTCAACAGATGTTTTACCTGCTTCATACCTATATTTAGGAGCAAGAAGGATAGAAAGAATTTTTTCGTAAAATTCAACAAAAAAGCAACTGAAAAAAAAATGTATTGTAAAGAATCATAATTAACCCTTAAAGCACCACCTATAATTTGCAGCAGACGACAATTTCAAACTTTGCCACTTTTTCAAAAATAACAAATAAGGCATGATATTTCATGACAATCGTCTGCTGGCAGACGATTCTCATGAAAATCATTCCTTATTTCTTTCGAAAATTAGGAAAGATGTCACAAAATTTGTCGTCTGCTGCAGTCGTGATTGGCACTTTAATGGTTAATAACATTCAGTTATGGAATTTTGATAATTGTTGAGGACCTTGGTTTAATTCACCGCCCTCTGTCTTTGTGTCAACTGGATTGCCAACGGAGAGTAGCAACAAATGTTAATCACATTGAACCCAGTTTTCAACCTGACAAGCACACGTGCACATATAAGTGCACATTGAATACTTTAATGGTTCTGATTCCTAGTCAATAACTGTAGCTTAATATAATTACTTGTATTAATATGGATTCATCACTTGGATGAAAAAAGTGAATATCCTGATCAGATGGCTTCATTAGAAGCCAGCTGATCTGGTTATTCACTGTTTTCAAAAGAAGGTATAGAATTGTGCATGGTGTGCTTATTAGATCAAATACTGTATATTCAATAATTTGCTCCTACAGTAAAACCTGTCTTAAGCGACCTCTCAAAAAGACTAATTTTTTTTTTTGATATTCACTGTTTTCAAAAGAATTGTGCATGGTGTGCTTATTTGGGCAAATACGGTATATTCAATACTTTGCTCCTACAGTAAATTTTAAACCTGTCTTAATTGGGCACTCAAAAAGAATACCAAAATCAGTTTTTCAGACCAATTATCGCTTAATGCAGGTCAAAAGTATTGCAGAATGCTCCAACTGGAGCATTCTGCAATACTTTATACCTTCATTAGGCTACCATATGTCATTAAGATCTTTGTTTTGTCTATTTGTGAGAGGCCCCTTACAGGGGACAGCAACCCAAATGAGAACCATGAATTTGATGTAAGTACCATCAAAATCGGTTAAAAAATGGGGAAGTTAAGGGCATTTAAAGAATTCAATATTGCCAACATTTAGCTGCAATTTTAAATATTTAACTAGAGTGCGCAGTCGATGGGGCGCCATCGCAAATCCCCACACTAAAGTTTTTGACTCCCCCAGCACCCGGCAGTCCCACCCCGGGGCATGACCTTGGCAACAGAATGAAAATTCTGTACAATATGTTTTCTATCTTTTATTTGTGAGAACACACACAAAGTTTGGTATAAAAATCATTGAAATTGACATGTTAATGATATTTGACCTTTTGACCTCGCCCCAAGGTCACCAGTTTGACCCTAGGATGAAAATGTTACTTGCATTTTGTTATGCTCGCCATCCCCGTCGATTTGATATACCACATGACCATGTTTGAAAAACAATTTTTTTTGACCCCCTAGGCACCCCCAGCGCCCCAAAGTCCCACCCCTGGGGCATGACCCAGGGGACAGAATGAAAATCCCATCTGATATGTTTTGTATCTTTCATTTGTGATAACACACACAAAGTTTGGTATTAAAATCTTTGAAATTGACTTTGTAATTGAAATTAAATGATATTTGACCTTTTGACCCCGCCCCAGGGGGCGGGGCCAAAAAAAGTTTGACGTTGCACGCCCCATTCATGTCAGTAACTCACACACCAAATTTGGTTGAATTTCATCCAATGGTTTAGGAGGAGATAGCATAACGGACAGACGGACGGACGGACAGACGGACGGAGGCGTTTACAATATATCCTTCGCTTTTTTAAAAAAGCGTGGGGATATTTAGTTTTCAGAATATTTTCAACTGCTTAATTTTTAGTTATAAATACTATCACAGCATCTGAATTTCAGCAGATATGCAGCTTTAAACACATATAAACTGTTTTATTAAAGATAATTGCAAGTAATCAATTGGTTTGTCTTTAATTTAGGTTACGCATATTTAATTAGGCTGTGTGACGTCACTAAGCCTATAATATGGCCACTTCCATTACAGTCCATTTGCAAATATTCAAACGCCCACAACTTCTACGTTTTTCAACAGATTTAGATGAAACTGGTATCAAAATTCATGGTTTATTAAGATCTTTCATATAAAACGTATTAATCATCAGGGTTGCCGTCCCCTTTAAGACAGGATTTACTGTATCTGGAGCCCAATCCCCCTGGAGGACCTAATGTCTATTTCTTCTTTTTGCCACCTCCCTTCTTCTTACGAGCCTTGAGTGCCTTCCTGACCTTGTACGACCTCCAGAATGCCTGTATGGTTGTTGAGGCCTTGACCATCAATGACATCTCCCTCTCAGCTGCCTCGCGTCTCTCTCTTGCGAGACGTCTCTCCTCCATGATCTGCTGGTATTCTTCCTCTAGCGTCTTGAATCGTTCCTCAAGCTCGTGTAGTTGTTTCTTCTCCTCGGTGTATACAGTGTCAATCTCTTCATACTCATTCTGAAAATGATCACATGTTTACATAAACAAAAAATTTCAACGTAAAATTGCAAATACTTTCTTAACCATAATTTTTAGCATATGTTTTGGGTGCTCAAAAGAACCCTCTCATTGAGACGGTTCTTTTGAGTACCCACAACAATATGTTTTTGTTGAGAAATAAGAAAATTATTTTTCTGGTCTGAATGATTATAAGAAATGTGAAGAAAAGTCGTGTGACCTGTGTCAAACCAAACATATACTGTACATGGGCCTTGATATGAGATAGCGTGACTTTGTTGCATGAGAAGAACAAAGGTGCAGACCAGCCTGCCTATCTGTGCAGTCTAATCAGTGCCATTGTTAATCACTCTCTAGAAAGTATAACAGCACATGCAAAGTTTCAATATTCTAGCTTGTCTCTGTAGCTGTGCTGACTGGAGTCGATTCCAGTGTCTCAATTGGTTGGAAACACCGTAGACAGGTTTTCTAGCGACAAGTCCATATAATGGGGGTAGTTCATGAGAAAACCAGCATTTGTTGTATGCAAACAAAAAGTGGATTTAACATGAGTGCTCTTTAATCCTTTGTATACTGGCAACCTCTAAATGGGTACTTTAATTGGCAAACAGTGCAGACCCAGATGAAATTTAGCATCATGCTGCATTTCATTAGGGTCTGAACTGTTTGCTAATTTAAAACAATCTTCAGAGACAGAAACACGTCATAATTAAGAAAATTATATCTGTGACCCCTTAAAGTACACAATGGGCAGTCCTATACTTGTTGTATCAATATGTATGGGAAAAGCCATCAGAATACAATTGATTGATTAAGTACAGAGCTTTTTCCAGCAATTTTGGAAAAAGGCCCCTTGCCAAAATTGGGAAAAAATTATCGACTTTACATCAAACTTGGGAGAAATTAACAACATAGAACATAACAACGGTAGCAAAATATATCCTCAAAATCAAGTTAATTTAGATTGTATTATGTCAAGTATACCACTTAAGCACAAGTGTTTTAGTATCATTCTGAAATGGGTCATTGTTTCTCATAAGTAGTAGTGGTCTCTACAAAAAAAAAAGTACAAAAAAAAGGCGGGCCACGTAGCTTAGTCGGTAATGTGTGGCTACAGATGCGTGTCTGACTGCAGATCCAGGGGTCGCGAGTTCGATCCCGGTCCGGTCCCATACTTTCCTGGAGATTGATCATGAAATTATTTCTACGGTCATTCTCCTCCCTTCCGCTGATTTATTCAAGAAGGGTTGTTGTCAGGTACAAGCGAAAGCATGTGCACGAATTACTGGTTAACCGCTTGTTCAAGCTTGCCCAGGAAAAAGTGTGGTTAGGTGAACTGACCGTCCCGCAATGACCATAGCTGTTGATTTGGGACGTAAAGCAACAAAACAAACAAACAAAACAAAATTTTTTTTTTTACCTTTCTTAATTGGGAATGGTATTGGGAAAAAAGGTATTTTCGATTGGGAATGGGGCAGAAATTGGGCCTCTAGAGATAGGCAGAAAATCCCCTGAAGTAAGATATCGTTTTCTTTACAAACCTGTCTTTCTCCCATATCTTGGTCATATTTCTGTATCCAGTTCTCAACCTCTGTTTCTATCTTGAACTTTTTCTGAAAAAAAAGAGAATTTATTTTCATCTTTACCTTTGTAATACAGAGTAAAACCTGTGTAAAGCAGCCTCTCAAAAATAGACAAAACAAAGATCTTAATGACAAATGGTAGCTTAAGGAAGGTCAAAAGTATTGCAGAATGCTCCCCTTGGAGCATTCTGCAATACTTTTGACCAACATTAAGGGATAATTGGTCTTGAAAACCAATTTTCGGCCTTTCTGAGAGTGGCCGTTTTACACAGGTTTTACTGTACTGAATATTTTTATGTATTACAATCCTTCCAAATTTTCCCCTAAAAATGGTGTCTGCTTTTTACATCTTCACCATATCAAGTGCCATTCAGACTAGATTTTTTCACGGAAGCAAAAAATACTTCGGGTCTCTTGAAAAGTACTTTGTCAAGAGACCCGAAGTATTTATGATTCCATGAACATTCCAAAAATTGAATTTATTGCTTATATTGACATTTTATTATAAATATCTAAAATATAAAAAATCTTTTTAATTTAGGAATTAAAACAATTTTGTATTTAAAATATAATCATAGTAACGGTTTAGTTGGAGTGTAAAATGGAAAAGCGGAACAGCCAGCTTGAACATGGACAGCCAATTGAGCAAACAAGAGGCTTGTTTTGCACGTGCGACTCAGGTGTGGCTCGCTGTCAATCACAACACATATTATTTCTGGCAAATGAGTTTGATGTTCGAAGGGTATAACACAGGCATGTGAGCTTGGCAGCTGTCAATCAAATTTGGGTAATCCATGAGGCAAGGCTGTGGAAATACCATGCCCGACTTGTCCGACCTGGTCCCATTTCATTCAGGACAAGTTGAAAATTTCAATTTACTTGTCCTTGGACAAGGGCAAAATTTGAAAAAAGTTAACAAAATTTTGTATTTCATATTTTGATTAATTATTATGAGTTCACATGTTGCATTAAAAACAGTGTGGATCCTGATCAGCTGGCTTCTTCAGTAGCCAGCTGATCTGGATCTACACTGTTTACAAGAGAATTGATATCTGCATGGTTTCATACTGTTTTCGAAAGTGTAAATTGTTTAAGCACAGAAAGGTATAAGCTAATCTGTACTATCAGAAAAGTATAATTTTCTTTGGACAAGTACATTATGGCCATTTACTTGTCCTTGGACAAGTAGAAAATTTTACTATTTCCACACCCCTGCATGAGGTTATGGACGGTTGCAAAAATTGACAGAATCATTAAAGGCTTGCTTCGAAAATGTAAATATAATCATTTGAAATGAGCCAGTTCACAAGATTATGGCACTTATCACATATGCACAAAAGCCTCCAATAAATGCCCATGCTGACCTATCCAGTGGGGCTACATAGGGCCAGTTAGGCAAAATATTAAGCGTAAAATTGTGATTATTATCTTATCCACCAGTTTAAACGTGTGTTTTGCGTGCTTAAAAGAACCGTCTCATCCAGACAGTTCTTTTGAGTACCCACAACATATGTTTTGGTTGAGAAATAAGAAATTTTTTTTTTTTGTACACACTCTTAACTAAAGGCCTGGTTCTAGATTTTAGTCTGGGCCTTCATTTACATTATAAAATTTACTTGCAACTTGCAAGTCTAAGCATTTACGCAGGCTCGCCCATGTGCAGATCCAGAAACTTTTGTCAGAGTGGGTCCAACTTTGATAACCTTTCTTTTTAGTTGATGAGAGGAGAGATGATCCAAATATCACTATAAGTGGACCATCATCTGCCCGCCAGCGAAACGCCATTTAAATGGCGTTTTGCTGGCGGGCCAATGGTGGCCCAACATTGAATGCTGGCTCGGTAGCTTTGTGATTTTTCAGGGGATCCGGACCAGTATTACAAAGAAACCCTATATTTTTGTGGTATTTCAGGGGGGAGGTTGGACTCCCTGTCCCACCTCTGGATCCGCCCATGTCGCCTGGGCCTTCTTTACTCAACAATGTTATAAGTACCACCTTCTCATGTTCTGGCTCAAATAATGACCAAATAATCTTTCACTTGTTCCTTATTTGATAAGTATTGTACCACAGGTTTAGATAAACAAAAAATTTCAGCATAAATTTGTAAATATTTTCTTACCCACAACTTTAAGCATTTGTTTTGGGTGCTCAAAAGAAACGTCTCATTGAGACGTTCTTTTGAGTACCCACAACATATGCTTTGGTTGAGAAATAAGAAAAATAATTTTCTGTTATGTACTTTTATCTGGAGGCCTGCTTTAAGTATGGTACCCTTTACACATGAGCTTGATCATATATAGATTCAGCAACGACCCTAATCAGACTTTAAACACTCAAGTTTATCAACTAGAATTACACTCATGAAAGGACTCTCGCACACTTATCTGCAGGAGATATATCTAAGTTCACGATCATTTTGAATTGTGATAAGATAATTTTAACCCTTAACACGACACATACCACATTTGACCAAATAAGCCCACATACTCTTATTATCCCGAACACATACAAAACAAAAATTGATCAAAGGTAAAGTGATTAAAAATTGATCAAAGGTAAAGTGATTGAAAATTGATCAAAGGTAAAGTGATTAAAAATTGATCAATGGTAAAGTGATTAAAAATTGATCAATGGTAAAGTGATTAAAAATTGATCAATGGTAAAGTGACTAAAGATTGATCAATGGTAAAGTGACTAAAGATTGATCAATGGTAAAGAGACTAAAGATTGATTGATGGACAGTGACCTAGAAGATTGACTGATGAACAGTGAATATGGATTGATTGATGGACAGTGACTAAAGATTGATTGATGGACAGTGCTAAAAGATTGATTAATAGACAGTGAATATGGTTTGATTGATGGACAATGACTGATGACTGATTGATAGACAGTGACAAAAGATTGATGGGCAGTAAATGAAGTTTGATTGATGGACAGTGAACAAAGATTGATTGATGGGCAGTGAACAAAGACTGATTGATGGACAGTGACTAAAGATTGTTTGATGGACAGTGACTAAAGATTGATTGATGGACAAGGACCAACGATTGATTGATGGGCAGTGACAAAAGATTGATTGATGGACAGTGACTTGAGACAGATTGATGGACACTGGACAGTAACTGAAAATGTTTGATGGAGAGTGACAAAAGATTGATTGATGGAAAATGACCAAAGAATGACTCCTGGGCAGTGACCAAAGATTATTGGTTAATCTTAAGAAGTTGTATGAGTATTCTATCTTTCTTTTATTGCAAAATATACATCATTGAGCACATACCATTAAGCCTTAGCATTAGGGTTCAGTAATCTATTGACACATTTCTAGTTTACATGTAAATGTTATTGTGCTTATCTGTTATCTATAAGGTGTTCTTTCTTTTCATTCAAATTTTATGGCCATACATGTTTTGGCAATGTTTATCAGCTGCTGTTATAGATAGTAGAAAAGATATTAAGAAAGATAGTGAATGTATGACACCAATTTAATTCTTAACATTTTGCCATTGAGAAAAAAAGTAAGAAGTGAGAAGTTAGTGAAGTGTAATTAGTATTTTACAAATAATGGAGTATCAAGCCAGTAAATGAGATTTTGAAGCGAACATGGATGGATTCGCTTGCACAGATCATAGATTCAGATAAGGAAATTTTATAAGCGTAAAATTGTAATTATTTTCTTTAAACCCATCAATTTGAACATGTGTTTTGGGTGCTCAAAAGAACCAAGTCATTGAGACGGTTCTTTTGAGTACCCACAACGTATGTTTTGGATGAGAAATAAAGAAAATAGTTTTCCAATATGCACTCATATCTGGAGGCCTGACATTGCCAGTCTTACCAGAGATTCTCAACTGGAACACACAAAGTTCATGGGGTCTCTGGCCAAAAATTAGATTTCTAGCCCCACTGGTTAGCTGAGCATGCATGCAAAGCATATGCAATAAGTAACATGATCTCAGAGGTCAAAAAATCCACTCATCCGTTATCAGCTCATGGGAGCGCAGTGGCTCAGTGGTAGAGTGCTTGACTCGAGACCGAAGGGCCGCGGGTTCGAGCCTCACCGGCGTCACTGCGTTGTGGTCCTTGAGCAAGACACATTTATCCTAGCTTAGTACTGGTTCAACCCAGGAAGACCCGTCCCGCATAACTGAAAGATTGTTGAGTGGACGTAAAGAATCAAATCAAACAAACAAACATCAGCTCATGTTTGTGAGTGCCTCAGGCTGCAGGGCAAGCACGATCCTATGTAAATTAACATTTATTCCACCTATGCAAATATTTTTGTGCTGCAGGCAGGACTTAAGTTAAGAGTGCGTAACAGAAAAATAAATTTCTTATCTCTCAACTAAAACATATGTTGTGGGTACTCAAAAGAACCATCCCAATGAGACGGTTCTTTTGAGCACCCAAAACATATGCTTAATGTTGTGAATAAAAAAATATTTACAATTTTACACTGAAATGTTTTGCTTATCTAAACCCACAGGTGTGCAGGGCAAGAGCAAATTTTGAGATATTTCAAGGTTTGGATCTCATACATGTACATGTAGCAAGGGTAACAACCTACGTCATAGCATTGATGTTGTAAACACGTAGTATGGCGCCATCTTTGATTTACAAGGTCAGTTTTCCCCTTCGTAAAATTAAACAAATGAGTGTCTGTACAAACAAAGCAGTGCAGGCGGTGCCTAACATCACACTTGAACACAATATATAACGGTCACGCCCCGATATGCCGTTGCCTTTGTAATCATTCACCCACAAGAATCGAAGCGGGAGACAAGAGGATAATTTTAGCAGTCACCCACTTCGATTTTTGTGGGTGAATGTTTACAAAGGCAACGGCATTTCTGGACGTGACCGTTGTATATTCTGTTCAAGTGTGATGTTAGGCACCGCCTGCACTGCTTAGTTTTGACAGACACTAATTTGTACGACATTTACGAAGGGAAAAACTAACCTTGCAAATCAAAAATGGCGTCATACTACGTGTTTACAACACCCACGCTATGACGTAGGTTGTTACCCCTGATGTTGGCGGGCCAACTTTTTGTGTTGGCTAAAGCCGAGCAGAGGCCAATATTACCTATCAGTCGCCAATTAATTGTGATAATGGTCTCTCCAAATGCCAGTGAATTAATGGTTCATTATCAGTTACCTCTCATACTAGCTTCATTGTTGCATGTTGACCTGAAAAATGTTTCCTATCTCATGGCATGTGCCTTTATCAGGTCATTATTATGTTGCACTTTTTGAATGACTTTGTCAATGACATCATCGATAATTACATCATTATCGTTAGTTTGCAGAGTGAACCAACTTGTAAACTGATAAATAGAATACCAGGTTCATGTCTTTTGATATCAAGTTTACCAGGCTCGGCTTCAAGAATGTGTTGAATCGCTTGCGATTGAAAAAGCGTTCTCCAAGCCTTGCCTGGTAAACTTGATATCAAAAGACACTCACCTAGTATTCTCTATTTACAAATTGGCTATAGCTGACCACTGTACCAGTATAAATATAAAGACCAGCACATCATCTTCGTAAGCCAAGGGTACTAAGTCCACTTCGTTCCTTACGCGTAAGGAACGAATTGGACTCAGTACCCTTGGCATGCGAAGATGCCAGCACATGAGATTTTGGTACTTATGGTATATGCATAGGCCTCGACGCGAGAAATTTTACCTGTCTTCGGGGGTTTGCGAACAACAAATGCACAGACCAGCCTGTGCATCCGGGCAGACTGATCAGCGCCTTTGTTATTCGCATTTTGGAAAGTATAATCTCTAAACATGCTACAAACAAAATTTTGATATTCTAGCTAGTCTCTGTAGCTGAGGAGACTGGTTTGAATCTCACTTTGACGGAAACCCTGAAGACAGGTTTTGTCGCGACGAGGCTCATAATATGGGTATGATCACAGGACACAACCGATCAAAAATTGGGACCTATAATAAATGGAACCATGCAAGACTTTGAACAAACAACTGGAAAGGCTAGAAATCAAAAACCATGGAAATAAAATCATTTAAGAGGACAAGGTGTTAGAAGGAATCAAGGGATTAACTTGAGCTTACAGAAATCTGAAATGATAGACTAAGAGCTTGTATAAAACTGTTATAAAACAAAGACCTGATCAATGAAAAGAATCGTGGTAGATGAAAATTCTAATGTCAATCATGGACCACAGTTGATTGAAGATATGAATTTGGAACTGCCAACATATTGCTATATGATAGGTAAGTATATGATAATAGGCCTGGCCCAGAGTTTTTACATTTTTAAAGCTCAACTCAACTGATGAAATGCTGCTTTAATGTGGCATTTCATCTGGGTCTTCATTGTTTGCCAAAGTCCCTGTCTACTGGTATCCAGAATGAAAGGGGCTACAGGCCTTTAGTTAAGAGTGCTTACCAGAAAAATAATTTTCTTATTTCTCAACCGAAACATATGTTGTGGGTACTCAAAAGAACCGTCTCAATGAGACGGTTCTTCTGATCACCCAAAACATATGCTTAAAATTAAGGGTAAGAAAATATTTTACAATTTTACGGTGAAAATATTTGTTTATCTAAACCTATGGGTTAATAATTCCCTGTACAAACCTTTCGCAATTCTTGTTCATTCTTCCGGTTCTCCAGCGTTAGGCTCTGTAGCTGTGTATTTAACTGAGTGATTTCTTGTTGAAGTCTCTGCTTACGACCTTCACTGTTTTTCTTGTCAGTGTTTTCTTGTTTCTCAGCTTCTAACTTCACACGCCTAATATGGTCTTCGGAAAATTTCTGAATCTGACGCAAGTCAGCCTGGAGGCTTCTGATGACATCATTCTTCTTTCTTATCTGAAATTAGATATGGGTTTCAAAAGTGCTTGTTGAATATTAGATCTGCATTTTTGTAGTTATATATTTTTTACCAATGATTCAAGTACATGTCACACAGCTGTCAGTAACTGGCAAAAGGTTGGGTTATAGTTTGGCTATTGTCTCTAAATGACCATAGTTGTTGAATGGGAAGTAAAACATACTTTAACAATATCCACAGGAATCGATTCAATCAAGTACCACACCTGTCCCAGGATACCAAATGGGAAAGTAACAAAATCACAATAAACATCACAAACAAGAGCCAAGAGGTAAGCCCTTTCCCTTCAGGTGACCACAAGGCAGCAATGAACAGACGTGAAAGCATGACAAACACAAGACATCAATAACAAAAACGATCCACAAAAGAAGTACCACCTTGGAATGGTCAGTAAAAATATTTTACCGGAGGGCTTGAACCGGTTGTGCTTGCTTATAAACATATACAGGGCAGGTACTATAACATAACAGGTATGTATGCAGACAATTCTCAAAAGGAATTAGGGTCAGTATTGGGCTCTCAAGGACCTCTGACGGTGGTAATGGGAATCACAGTGTATCGCTGCCTATAATTTTGATAAAAAATAAAGTCAATCAAATGCTTCCATCTTCATATATAAGCTCGCTGTTGGTCTCTATTTTATGATTTTGCATTTGATTTTCTATTTCCATAAATATACGGCTTAATTTTGGGGCTAAAATGGTCAGTTTTTGTATTATACATTTAGGAAATAGAAAAATATTTTTAAAACATCATTCCCCCCCCGAGTCCCAACTAATCCTTTTGCACGAAAGTGTGTTTTCATATTGTACATAATATATGTGAAAAGCTAGTTGGGACTCGGGGGGGGGGGGGGGGGGGGGGGGGGGAATGATATCCCACAGCCCAAAATGTGACGTCTGGGCGAGCCCAAACATTAGCATTTGGATTTTTGGTGTGCTCTCTTGAAAATATTTTTTTTCAGTACAATCAAATAATTAGTACAAGTAAGCTTCCTTTTCATAACCCATTAGTTATGAAATATTACAAGGCTTTAGCATATTTTTCTTTAGATTATGAAAATTGTCCTTTTACTAAATTCAGTTGGTAGATTATTTTGCACATATACTGTATCTATCCAATACACATAAACTACATGGCCATTGCCTAGGTGTACTTTACGCATGGATGAATGGTTATAGTACATTGCTGCATAATATTGCACCAGGTAAATACATTGTCATCAAGGTTGAATATAGGCTACAGTTGCACTTCAAAATATTTCTTAACAAATCAGATAGAAAACAACAACAACAAAAATGATCATTGAAATGCTCATGATTTTGGACTTTAGAATACTTTCACTGTGATTTGTAATCGAGTATTAATGATATAATACCCTAACACGTGAAAATAATTGATTTCTAAATGTTTTGGTGAAGTCAAATTTTGCAACCCCTACCCCCTTTGGTAGCGTCTCCTGTTTTGTCGTAGGGATCTGCCTGTCTAATTATAACCTTAATTCGTTCCTAATACATCAAGCATCCTATTCAAACGAATACCAGTGATATCTTATGCATAGGGAAGTTTTGGGAAGCATCTGAAAAATAGGCAGATACCCTATCAAAGTGTCAGAGGTCCTTTAACCCATATAATTGTGGGAAATAGGCAAACAGTGCAGACTCATATCAATTCACTATTATTAGTAATCAGACCCTGCAGAAATCATCCTCTGATCAGGGTCTTCACTGTTTGCTTATTGAATACTCTATAAAATTTGAATAAAAATGAATAGTACAATCCAACAACCCCTAAAACAGAAATGGACTGGTCCAATTGATAAGAATGCAAAATTCAATTTGACTAAAACAGGTTAAGCTTGAAAAATCCTTTCAGTTGAGTTCTTAACTAGAAAAAAGAAAATGTGCACAAAGCCAAAGAGTGTAGACCACTAGACCCAGATGAAATTAGAATTTCACATCTCACAGGGGTCTGCACCATTTACTATGAAAAAATAAATTTTAGGAACATATATTATATGCAATGTCATTGGGAAATTATTACCTGTGACCCTAAAATATAACTCAAGCAAGACATACAACTTGAGTGCATCAGACTAGATGGAAGATATCATCAGTCAAAAAATGGGTTAAAAAAAATTTAGCTGATTTTTTCTTACTTCATCATCTTTGTCATCTTGGGCAGCTTTCAGTTCAACTTCCAGCTTATCAATGACGGCAGCATTATTTCTTTCTCTCTTGGATATCTCCTGTAAATATTCCATTCTTTCTTTTTCTTCCTCTGGAGTTGTAAGCAGTTTATTCAACAAAATTTCCTTCAGCTCATTCATATATGTGATTAATTCCTGACTGTGTATATCTCGCTTTGCAAATTCATGTTTAATTGTGTTCATAGCAGTCGGATTAATGCTAAATGCGCGAAGAAGATTTTTACATGATGTGTTCAACTGCTGTGCAACCATTGTTAGACTTCGAACTGTTCTTTCAATTTGGCTGTCCATACTAAAATGTGATGCTTCACTGACTACACTCCGAGCTCTGGAATCAGCTGAACCTTTAGACTCTCTGCCTGAGGCACGAGATCCTTTAGCAGATGCCTGGGAACCTTTCTCTGAGGCTTGAGACCCTCTTCTGGATCCTTGCAAAGAGCCAGGTCTTGATACATCAGATTCTTGCCTTGAACTTGTGTGGGTGCTTGCCTTTGACTGTGGTCTAGAACCACCTTCTGAATGAGCATCTTCTTGTTCAGTTAAACCTTGCTCTACTTCAGGCTCCGGTGTTTGTGTCTGTGACCTTTCTGAGGGTGTTTTAAGCTGGGCTGCCTTTCCTCTATTCATTTGCTTGTCTAGTGTTGATTTGATTTCTTCATAGCTATCCAAGATTGTTGCATGGTGTTCCAAGAGTTCTGCCAATTCTATCCCAAGCATAATACGGAAGCGATCAAGGTTTTCAATAATGTAAGGCATCAGAGTTACAACCTCAGATCGTCCAATTGTGTCTTCAAGCACTGACATAACTCTTTGTGCCTCTATTGTTGCAATTTTCTTTCTGGCAGGTTCAAGGGCCCTAGAGGGATCCAGTCTCAGGCGATTTCTGAGTTTATTGCTAATTAATCCTCCTTTACCCTGGGGTGGCTCAGCCAAAGTTAGTTTCATCTGTAACGTGGGCTCTGCTCCCACTGTTTGGGTAAGTGTTCTCGCCATTGCAGCAGTCGCCATGTTTACCTTTTCTATAGTTAGAGAACACCTTAATTTCTGTTTAAATTTGATATTTCAAATGTTAAAAACAATCAGATGTATAAAATATAGTTTGAAAAATCACACGGCAATTCCTTTCCTCTTTTTATTGGTCTTCTGGCAATAAAATTCAGTCCAAATAGGCATTGTGTCTCATTTGCCTACTCTACGCCATCTTTCAAACCGCCTCACTCCTCTAGTGTTTATTATCCTGGCAACGGCAACAAATAGTTCTAACGTTTATTAATTTCATCTGACAAAAATGAATAAGTGACAACGATTTATATATCAAAATAATTTAAAACAATTAGAATTAATGACAAATAAGCAAAAATGCAATAAATGACAGTTTAAAAGAGCCAGCGCAATGATTTGCGTTGCCAGGTTGGGACTATTGCGATATTGACCCTGACCTACTGCATTGGCCAATAGATGTCGCTCCACACAGAATATGGCGAATAGTGTTGACTTATCTGAAATCGAAAGTAGAGAAAGCGACGATGAACTGCTCTTACCTATATCAAGTAATGCAGAGATAAAAGTTAGATATACTTCAGATTAAGAATGGCCACAAATTAAAGAAAAATCAGTCTGAACATATCCCCTCAAATCCGGATACTAAATGTAATATGGGGCAAACATGAGCAAGCATAGACTTTTAAAAATGCTGTTAGCAAAATGCATACACTTTGGTAGTTACAGATTGCATGCAGCAAATTTAATTGTGAAAAACAAAACAAAAATAAACAAACACTTGGAAATGGTTCTTGCATGATAATGATCAGGCCGAATAAATGTTTATTAAACAATAAATGTCAAAATTGTTAGCAAAGGTTTTCGGCAAATGACAAACTGTCATTGGCAGGTTAAGTTTTAAATTAAGAAGGAAGTAAATATCTGTTTGCCTGAATAATTAGCAAGGATGCCTTTTTTCCATGTTAAGGCATAATATATGTTGTTATTATATTAGATAATATGCGCACATTGATGGACCATTAACCCATAGCCCGCTAGTCAAGACCTCTGCCATCTGTTCTTTTCGTCTACTTATATGTTGTAATAGCTCTTCCATAGCCTATTTAGATATTGCAAACAATATGAACCAGATCAGACTGCTCCCATTCTCATCAGGCCCCATATTGTTTGCTTCCATGAAAAAATCTAGTTTGAAGTACATGCTTTTGAATAAATGCAGTAGAGTAGATGTAAAAGCAGACAACATTTTCTGGACAAAAAAAAAAGTGACAGGGTATTAAAATGGTTAAACTTAAGATAATATTGTAGCACTAACTGTTATAAACTGGTACTGATTAGATTTTTTATGAGCATATTAATATAATTGCATCACAATGACACATAATGTACAACTCTGTACATTGAACCAGGTTAAGATTGCGTATTTAAAAAATAATTTTCTTATTTATCAACCGAAACATTATTGTGGGTGCTCTGTGCAATGAGATGGTTCTTTTGAACACCCAAAACACGTACATGTTTAGAAATATGTTGTGGGTGCTCAAAAGAGCCGTCTCAATGAGGTAGTTCTTTTGATTGCACAAAACACATATTTAAATTGATGGGTAAGAAAATAATTACAATATTATGCGTAAAAAACCCTTATCTGGATCTATGGTAACTAACACAGGTTTAGATATACACAATTTTTGAGCATAAAATAGTAAATATTTTCTTACCCATCAGTTTTAACATGTTTTGGGTGCTCGAAAGATCTGTCTCATTGAAAAATATTTTTTTTAGGTCACAACACACTCTTAACTAAAGTCCTGACAATGAAGACCAGCTGCAGGGACTTCTAACTCATGACCCCATTTTTACATTTCGAAATATGCCTTGAATCTATATATTCCACGTACACCTAGGTGTTAAATATGTTTTGTGGTGGTTCTGAAACCTTATTGGTTTTGTTTGTGTTGATGCTTTACATCCAAGCCAACAATTTTTCAGTCATATCAGGACATTTTCCTGTCTTCCTGGGTTGAACCAGTGTTAAGCAGAGGATAAAGCATCTTGCTCAAGGACACAAAACAGTGTCACCGGTGAGTCTCAAACTAGCGACCCTTCGACACTTGAGCTCATCACCATAATGGTTCAGGTACATGTAAATTTTGTATTTGGCATGAATTCCTAATTATCCTATGTAAATAGATTTACCTTTTAACACCAACAGAATCTTTCATATTATCTAAAACATTATTGTTTGTATCATAGGATCAAAATTTAAAATTGTGGAGCCCAAAGGCTTAGTTGGTAGAGTGTTAGACTGGGGATTGAATGGTTGCTGGTGATAGAGACTCACCACCAGCAGAGTCACTGTGTTGTGTCCTTGAGCAAGACACTTTATCCGCTGTTTAGTATTAGTTTGACTCAGGAAGACCCATCCGGATATGATTGACTTAAAAAAAAATCCAACCAAAAAAAGACAAACAACAAAACAATTTAAAATTTCCAAATTTCAGTCTATTGTCCCTGAAGATTTACTGTTACAAACAGTGACAACCATGCAGAATTCACTCGTAATATTTTCTTAGTCTGCACTATTTGCCATTTTTCATCTTATTACATGTACTTTTAGGTTTGAAAAAAGGTTTAATTAAGGGAGTTTATGTGGGCTATTTTTAGAAATACAATTTATGTGGTTCTGACAATTTTAGTACTGGCTGTAAGCTAAAGCCCAGATTTTAGTCAGCATGCTCATGTGTTGATTATTGTACATGATAAAACATGATAAATGATAATAATTATGTTCATATCATACTGACTCCTGTCACATGAGAAGAAATCCTACATTTAAATCTCACTTATAAAAGTGCAGTGGTATCAGCTATGTTTATACAAACTTTATAACACACAAATTTGGATACAACACGTTCATGTTGTGCCTTCCAAATTCTTTTACCATGGAATTTTAAACAGGAATAATAGGAAAATGACCATGACCAATAATTCCTTTGTAAATTTGTCCCCTGTAAACATAGTGTTATAAAGGGACTGCACTGTACCATGCTCGAAAATTGTCCACAATAATCCACAAGATGATTTGTCATAGGTTTAGATAAACAAAATTTTTGAGCGTAAAATTGTGAATATTTTCTTACCCATCAGTTTGAACATATGTTTTGGGTGCTCATTGAGGTGGTTCTTTTGAGTTCCCACAGCAAATGGTTTGGTTGAGAAATAAGAAAAGTATTTTTTTGGTGCACTCTTAACTAAAGTCCTGTGTACATTGCAATAATCCACAAGATTAAAAGTTAAATGTTAATGCCAATTTTCCAGGGCTACTTTCAGCTCTTTAGCCTTTCAGCACCCTTTGACACAACTCTCCCTGATCATTGGGTTACCTTGTGAAATCTACAGTCGAGTCTCCCCAAGGAAACTATTTCTCTCCCCTTTTCAAGTAGCGTACATAGAGATATCGCACTTAGGGAATAGCCGACTTGAACAAACACCGCCCTATCAGGGTACCCATTTATACACCTTGGTGAAGAGGAGCAAACGTGGGACAAATTTTCTGCTCAGAAAAATCCGACAGTCCTGATGGGATTCCAACCCTGGACCCCTCAATCCTGAGTCCTGAGTCTTACCACTAGACCACTAGATGATTTGTACATTTGGACAACCATGGTGTTACTATCATACTCATAGTTTAGGCCAGAATATTTTAATAAGTTGATCTACAAACCCTCCTACTGTAATTTTCCGGAAAGTAGGATAAAAATTAAATTTAATTTCTAAAATTATTTTTTTATTTTATCTGCCGACTCTAAATATTATTTGTTTCATTGAAAAAAATAATATTTTTTGAGGTTCTGTCTGTATGTTTTTGAAAGTGACACAGTTAAAAGTGATTGTCCTGTCCAGATTTTTAGGAAAATGATGAAATACTTAAAGATCTAAGTTTGCATTACTAGTTTTACTGTAACATTTTTTTTTACTGTCAACTGGTCATTTTCAGAGCTTTTTTTTCAAATTCAGGAAAACCATCAAAATTTCAAACAGTTTAGATCCAGAACAGGCCCCACAGTTAATCTGCGTGCGCAGATCCAGAAAGTTTTGTCAGAGAGGATCCAAATTTGGCAACAATTTTTTTCTATTTTATTTTAAGCTGATGAGGGGAAAGAGGATCCGAATTCCCCTATAAGCTGGCCATCATATGCCCATCAGCGAAACGCCATTGAAATGGCGTTTTGCTGGCGTGCCGATGATGGCCCAACATTGAATGCTGGCTTTGTGATTTTTCAGGGTATCTGAACAAATATGTTAAGAAACCCAATATTTTTGTGATTTTTCAGGGGGGGGGGGGGGGTCCAGACCCCCTGTTCCCCACCCCTACTTTGGATCAGCCCATGCTTGGTCAAAATTGTTCGGAGGTTAATTATCAGCAGACCAAAAAAGTTATCACTATTGTGGTGAAAGAGTTATGAACATTTTCCTGTGGTTTGGCTTGATGTTACGTGATTATGGATGTCGATTTCATATTGATAACTTTTTATCAGACTTATTTTTGGATCAAGATCTGTAACCTTATTGACCATGTTAACAGTGGATAGCTTGAAGTATTCAAGTGTTTAAAAGTTTAAAATTCGGAAATTGATTGTTTATTACTTGGATATTTCCATTTTCCGATAACAATTCCATAATTCCATGGTTGTGAATTTTTCTTTATAATATAAAATATAAAACAACATTAAGGGGTTACAGGGATGTTTAGATGGCTATTTTTCTACAGATGTCAAGTTTGCTAGTCTTGACTTGGGTAAAATTGAACTGCAACATAATAATTTAATAATAAAAGTATTGTTTTTACTGAAAATCCTGGAGAGATGTCTCATCTGGGTCTTCACTGTTTTATAATTTGATTGACTAAAATTTAGAAGTTCATATTATTATACTGACAGGCAAAATAACCGCTACAATAGAATTTTGTCAGATTAGACATGTGGTTCACAAACACGAGCACATGAGCGCATTTTTTCAGTGGTGGAATGCTTGACTCGAGATGAGGGGCCAAGGGTTCGAGCCTCACTGGCGTCACTCTGTATTGTCCTTGAGCAAGACACATTAATCCTAGCTTAGTACTGGTTCAACCCAGGAAGACCCGTCCCCATATATCTGGATGATTGTTGATGGGATGTAAAGAATCAAATCAAACAAAAAAAACAAACCCAAGCTGCATGAGCTTACCATGACCAGAACCTTGAGTAAAGCATTTGGGTTATTCAAATTTATTGATTTTTGTTTATCATATTATATGCATGAATACTTTAACTACTGTCACTAATTTTATTTTCTTCTGAGTAATTTATTGAAAATTTTGCATGTAGCATTTCTTTTGCTCGTCAGTATAGAAAACAACAACAAAGTAATTAACTGTTTCCTTGGTAACAGCCATTTGTGTCCTATGCCCAAAACTTTTGCAAACAGTTTGGACTCAGATCAGGACCGAAAAAATGTGGGTCCTGATCTGGATCCAAACGGTTTGACACTCTGATTGTGTTCCTTAAAGAATTTTTAGAAAAAGTGAATTTTGAAAAAGTCAGCAGACGACACCTAAAGCATGAAAAATTACCCAGCATGCAAAGAGTTAAGTGAGCGCTTATAAGAGCATGTGCACCTAATTGATCCAAAACCATGTAAATTTTCGTGAATAGAGTTAAAGGCCCTATACCCGAATCAGGATGGCAGCAGACAACAAATTTCTTGCGTTTCTGGGCAAATAAGGCTTGACATTTCATGCGAATCATCTGATTCACATGAAATATCAAGTTTCATCTGTAATCTTATAACAGGGACACAATTTGCAAGCTGTCGTCTCCACACCGGATAGGCGGCAATGGAAAACGTTAATACTATCGACGAACATATACCAAAAATAGTTAGAAACAGAGTTATCGATAGCCATTTGTCGCCAGATTGGTGACAAATGACAATCGAAAACACTGTTTCTAACGATTTTTGATCCACGCTTGTCGATTGCTTAGAGCGTTTTTGATTGCCGCCTATCCGGTGTCGTCTCAGTGCTGCAAATTTTAGGGGGGATTTCAAAGATAAATAACTTTTATAGGAAACTAATTACAATGGATTAAACCAATAATATCATGATCTCGAGATGGAAAAAAACAACATCATGAGAGTGGGCTTATGTGAAAAGGAAATAATAAAATAATAAAAAACAAAATATAAACAATATGTTATATGCTAAAAACAACTATGGATACTAAGCTGATTGATGACATTGATTCAACTTTCGAGAAAATTGAATGGGGTAAGGATTTCAGTTTTCTTTTTTTAACTCTGCATTCTTGCGATTGGTTTTTGTCATATTTCCAGATTTGAGCTGGGAAGTTAATGTGTGATCTCAATTTGATGCACAGGCTCTCTAATGTATATATACTACTACACAAAACAGATTAAGATAGACTGAAAAAAAATGACTATATTGTGAATAAAAAAAAAAGTTTTGCATTAATACCTATACGCATGGCTGTTTGAAGCCATTGTCAAATTAACAAAAATCCATTTTCAAATTATGAGATTCATGTGTTGTTTTAAACAATACTCAACCCTTAAAGCACCAATCACGACTGCAGCAGACGACAAAATTTAAAACATATTTCCTAGTTTTCAATAAAAATAAGGTATGAGATTTCATGAGAATCGTCTGCCAGCAGACGATTCATGAAATATCATGCCTTATTGTTATTTTTGAAAAAGCGGAAAAATTTGAAATCGTCGTCTGCTGCAAATTATAGGTGGCACTTTATAGGGTTAAAATGAGCCCTGAGTTGTTTGCGTGACATTATATGGAAAGTGGGCGGCCCAGACTGATCATTTTGAAGTTGTTTTTGTTTGCAAAAAAGTTGTACGCTGCTGTGTATGAAGTAGTGACAATGTTTTGACGTTTGAAAGTTTACAGCAAATGCCATTTTGTTTATAGAAATCCAGTGTAAGAAAAAGGATCATGAAATGACATGTGTGATCCCTATATTCTCTGTACTTTTTTAAATTATAAATTATTCAACACCAACACGAATATTAACAATTTTATTGACATATCCAATGTTTCATTATATTGGCTTCTTCAGGTATGTAATGAACAAGTAAATAAATCAATATATCATCAGGGTCTGCACAGTTTGCTAGAAGGGACAGAACTTAAATTCTGTAACCCCACACTGGTAAATAGACCGGAAGTGGTAGATATTGGTGTAAATACTATATAGAAAAACATGCCATATACCTAAAGGACTATAGACTTCAATCATTTTTAAGTATTCAGTATGTGCATGGCGATTTATGTTATTATTTAGGAATAAATTCCAGTACCGATCTTGCATGCCTGATACTTAAGAATGATCTAATTCTATAGTCCTTTAGGCATATGTCATGTTTTTCTATATAGTATTAACACCAATATCTACCACTTCCGGTCTATGAAGTACCGGCAATACGCGTAAATACCACCAAATCAATGTATACATTTACTAGTGTGAACCCCTTAAAATATGCAATAGGCTGTCCAGATTGTATTCTAACATTATGAGTGGAAGAATCTATATATTTGGTCAAATATGCGTTAATTAATGTCTATTTTATTTTCAGATGACCCGGAGGGTGACATCATCAATGAATCAGGCAACTACATCATGGGACATCATGGCATGTCCAATAACCTGAAACTGGGAAATCCAAACGGCAAGAAAATATGGCAACTTAATCATCAGGTACATTTTTCACTCTTATCTACATGTACAGGTATTGTTTGAGGAATGATTGCAAGTTGGAGACTGTGTTGTGTCATCGAGCAAGACAGAAAATTGTCCCAACATGACTGAACAATTGTTGACTGAGACGTAAAACATCAACACAAATTGTTGTCTGCAGATTATGTCTGTTGCATGTATTCATGTGCACTTCAGACTAGATTTTGTCTTATAAACTGGTACTTTGACAAACAGTAAAGACCCTGATGTATTTTAGGTGATCACAGGTAGAAATTATGATGATTTTCTGTCATGAAAATTTGTTTTTATCTTTGCAAACAGTGCAGATCCTGATTAAATCAAAATACAAAATGGGCAATCCCATACTTATTCTATCAACATGCATGGGAAAATCCATTAGAATCAAAAGGGTTAAAAAGTGTTGTTTTCGGTTAGAAAAAAAGTTTTTATCTGACTATGTAAATTATGTTTCAGTTTTCGAGTTAAGTTCAGCAAGCAGTAACTCTTTATGCTCACACATGAAATATTGGTTTAAATTATCAAGTGTCTATTAAATGCCTTAATGATTATAGTGTTT
Organism: Loripinus fragilis; assembly: GCA_964019695.1. Lineage (NCBI taxonomy): Eukaryota > Metazoa > Mollusca > Bivalvia > Lucinida > Lucinidae > Loripinus > Loripinus fragilis. Next base: position 14,073,934 of record OZ026525.1, read on the forward strand.
AATGGGCATATTTTGATACCCAGTACTTTTGTAAAGTGTAGGGTATTTTTTATGCCCAACATGCAAATATTGCATTTTAACCCTTTAAGAGCCAAGAAAAAATGCATCTGAAAAATAACGTCTGCTGAAGTCGTCTGCTGCAAATAATTGCCTAACATTACTGACTAATTTAAGTATAGAAGCAAACAGGGTGAACCCAGATCAGACTGCTCCTAAGGAGCAGTCTGATCTGGGTCCACACTATTTGTCATAGAGGCTTCTTAAACATTTCAGCAGACAAGAAAAGCAGAGGACTTATGTTGCGATTTGCGCTTTAAGGGTTAATGTTCTTCTGTCCATCATTGTTTTCTTTCTGCTCTCAATTTTGTGTATTTTTTATCTATTTTCTTCAAACTTCTCATAAGACTTGATATTTGGAAAGAGAGGATTGGAAGCCTTTATATTTGGAAAGAGCGGATAGGGATTGCAGATTGTTATTTCTTTAAATAACAATAGAGTTATGGCCCTTGATTCATGTAAACATTTCATGAAAGCACAGTTTTTGTCATCATTTTCTTGATTTTCGTATCACTTGGCACAAGTGCCTACAATAACGGTTTTAGCCCAGGTCTGTATGTTCAAGCTCGGTTAAAGTCAAATCAAAATTGTACGGAAAATTTGTTTCCGGAGCATAACTTCCAAATCTTTTAGTAGATTTTCATATAATTTCAGAAACAAAACGTCCACAGCCTTGCCCAATTTTCACGTATTTGGTACAATTGTCCACCATTACAAAGGGATGTGTCATGTTTATGATCACATTGTATATGACCACATCTGTGTCCAAGGTCATGGTCAAAGAAGCATCTCATTGAGATGATTTCAATGAGTGCCACTAAAGATTTTTTTAAGCAGAACTAAGAAAAATGTCATCATTTTTAGGCTGAACAAAAATCATTCCATCTAAAATATTGTTACCCTTAAAGCACAATTCACGCCTGCAGCAGGCGACACATTTTGTGACATCTTTCCTAATTTTCAAAAAAATTAAGATATGACATTTCATGAGAATCGTCTGCTGGAGACGATTCTCATGAAATATCAGGCCTTATTTGTTATTTTTGTAAAAGCTACAAATTTGAAATTGCCGTCTGCTGCAAGTTATAGGTGGCGCTTTATGGGTTAACTCTTTGCCTACTGGGTAATGTTGCATGCTTTATTGTCATTTGCTGATTTTTTTCAAAATCATTTTTTCGAAAAATTCTCCCAGGAATAAGATTAGAATGTCAAACAGATTGAAAGTGCTTGCAAAGGTTATCAGCAGACGACACTATTAGGTAAAGAGCTAATGCAGTTTGATTATGATTATGTTATAGGAGGCAGCCATTTATCTTCAAGAGGGAGAGGACAACGATAAATTCTACACCCACCCCAGAAACCATGACGCTCTTCCTGCCTATGAAATTGCCCACAACAAATGGTTTTATCTCCTCGATATGGCAGCAGCATTACTCGTGCTTTCCTTGGCAGCTTTTGAACGACCCGCAGTGAACGCCATTCAGCTACCTGTTGGGGTAGGTAGAATTTCTCAATTGTCATAGCCCAAGATTGAGCATTTATTAAAAAGGGTATGGCAACCCTGATGATTTCTATGTTTTATATGAAAGATCTTAATAAACCATGAATTTTTATACCAGTTTCATCTAAATTGGTTGAAAATGTGGTTGTTGTGGGCGTTTGAATATTTGCAAATGGACTGTAATGAATGGCCATATTGTAGGCTTAGCAACGTCACTCAGCCTGATTAAATATGTGTACTCAAAATGAAAGACAAATTGCTGGATTATTTGCATTAATCTATAATGAAACATTTTCCTTATGTATTAAGCTGCATATCTGCTGTAACACAGACGATGTGATAGTAGTGATAACTAAAAATTAAGCAGTTGAAAAAATTCTGAAAACTAATTAAATATTCAAAATGGTGGCTAAATGTTGGCCATATTGAATTTTTTAATGCCCATAACTTGCCCATTTTTCAACCGATTTTGATGATACTTGTATCTAAATTCATGGTTTATAGAGCTCTTTTTGATAAAACATACTTTACTATTAGGTTTGCTGTCCCCTTTAAACTGTGTCCTGCTAAGCTCAGATTTATCCTATTTTAAAAACACTGTAGATCCAGATCAGCTGGCTTCTGATGAAGCCATCTGATCAGGATCCACACTCTTTTCCCCTATGGTCAAAAATAAATGAGCAGTGGCATGAGATTTCCAACAATGTGGTATGTGCAACCAGCAAAGGTTCAGATCAGCCTGCGCATACGGGCAGTCTGATCAGAGCCTTTGCTAGTCGTTTAAATATTATATGACTGTTAAGCTACTGGCAGTTTCTAAGCTTAAAAAGAGGCTGCACAGGCTCGTACGAGTCTATTCATGTCAAAAGGCCACATTGTTGGAAATCACATGTCATGGCTCAAATGCTTATATACACAGCCGCCAATCCATCTCCTTCAAAGCATAAAATCAATACTGTGTTATGAAGAAGAGGGACCTGTTTCCTATGAATCAGAGGGACTTAAATTTCAGCAAAATCGTTATTTTTTCTAACAAATACAAAAATTCGAAAATGCTGTTCAATGGCCTTGATGTGTACCTTTGAAATACTTTAAATAGTGTGCCCTGACACATAAACTGATTCTAGAAACTGTGTTGAAGTTGAAAAAATGCCATTTTTCTTCACTACAAACCATTTTAATCTGTCAAGTAGAAAATCCTTTTAAAACCGATGTCAATGTCAAAAAGTTCAATGAGTGTCTCATGGAATAGCATTGCTCGATTTCTAAAATTTGCTGTCAAAAATTAAGAGACAGAGAGTTTAATCCAACTGGTATAGGCAATGAAGGAGATGGATTGGTGGCCATGATATAACTGAAAAGCTGCAGATCAACAGGATAAAAGTTGGGGAGGAGTGTGGTACATTAATAAATTCAGCATGAACCAGTGCATAACAAAACCATTGAACAATTCAACATTATGCCCAGTGACGATACAGAGCAGCCTGGGCACCCATCTCATCAGAGTCTACGCTTGGTACATAAAAAACGTTTGGAAACTCGAAGCTTCCAATTAACCCATAAAGTGCCATCTTTAATTTGCAGCAGACAACAATTTCAAATTTTGCTGCCTTTTCAAAAGTAACGAATAAGGCATTATATTTCATGAGAATCGTCTGCTGGCAGACAATTCTCATGAAATATCATACCTTATCTTTTTCGAAAATTGTGAAAGATGTCCTTTGCTGCAGTCATGATTGGTGCTTTAAGGGTTAATTTTACAACATAGATTGATGCACGTGTTGATCTGAGTCTTCACTAGGTGCTAAGCCTTGGGGTCTTAATTAACCAACCTCTAAACAGGTATTTTGACAAACAGTGAGGACCCATATGAAATGCTCCATAATGCAGCATATCAACAGGGTCTACCAGAACTTTAGTTAAGAGCGCATAACAGAAAATAGTTTTCCTATTTTTCAACCAAAGCATATGTTGTGGGTACTCAAAAGAACCGTTTCAATGAGACTGTTCTTTTGAGCAACCAAAACACATGCTAAAAAATATGGGTAAGAAAATATTTACAATTTAACACTGAAAATTTTTGTTTATCTAAACCTGTGGTCTACACTGTATGTTTAGGTAAAACAATCCTCAGGGACAGATTTACATTATAATTGGGAAATCTTTACCTGTGATCCCTTAAAACACAAAATGGACTATCCCATCCTTATTGCTTTTATCTGTATGGGTAAATCTATCTGAAAACATTCAGGGTTAAATTAGCCCTTAAAGCGACAATCACGACTGCAGCAGACGACAAATTTTGCGGCATCTTTTCTAAATTAAAAAAAAATAAGGTATGATATTTCATGAGAATCGTCTGCCAGCAGACGATCCTTATGAGATATCATGCCTTATTTGTTATTTTTGAAAAAGCGGCAAAATTTGAAATTGTTGTCTGCTGCAAATTATAGGTGGCACTTTATGGGTTAGTGGTTTTATTATACACAGACTCATTTTTATTAGAATTAAAAAATACATGGAAATTGAATGAATATATTTTGGACTTTGAGAAAGTCTCTCCAACCATCTGTAACCTGTGCTGGATAACAAACCAATAAATTGCAGGCAGTTATTGAGTATAAATTCGAAAAAAAGTAGGTGCAAATATAAATTGTAGATAAATGATCACTGCACAAACTAAACAGGATGTTTAAAGCTGACTGACAGATTATCTTATGGTGTAAGATGCTGCTTTATGTTGCTGGAAATTATATAAATATTACCATGAACAACGAAGTTATTGGGAGTTGAAAGTGGCCAAAATCGTGCCTCATGTCTGCCATCTCTGTAGAGCGTATCCTGACGTGAAAGAACCATACGCTCATTGCCATTGCGCATCAGACGAACGACTGGTATTTTACAATATCACCCCCTGCTATGGCAAATGAGTGACAGTATTCGCCGTCGCTATAGCAGCGGGTGATATTATAAAATATCAGTTGTTCGTCTATGAAAGTTTTGTATGGGGAATTCACGTGAGGTATAATAACAGAAGTTATATATAATGTATGATAACCTGTATACTACCCTGGGTGCACTTTAGAAGCATTTGTGCTTATTTGTTCAATATTGTATTGTACACACAATTTGTGTTACAAATGTTTTCAAATGTTAAAATGTTATTGTATTTATAGGTGCATGGTTCCCTTGAAATCTTTGGTTTGCTGGTATTGGGTCTGGAGCTGGGAATCAGGATGAGGTGGCTGGGACCAAGGGTTTATTTTAATCATCCAAGAACTGTGATAAAGGTATTATAAACATGTTCATATTCAATGTACATATAGTATATTATGACTGTGGCATGGGCAGATCCCCCCATAATATTATAACATAATATTAGAGCCAAAAGTTGACTAGATAACATAATATTAGAGCCAAAAAGTTGACTAAATAACTTATAATACTAGAGCCAAAAGTTGACTAGATAACTTTTAAATTTCATACTGTAGCCAAAAGTTGACTAGATAACTAATAATTATATTACAGCCAAAAGTTGACTAAATAACTTATTATACTAGAGCCAAAAGTTGACTAGATAACTTTTAAATTTCATACTGTAGCCAAAAGTTGACTAGATAACTAATAATTATATTACAGCCAAAAGTTGACTAAATAACTTATTATACTAGAGCCAAAAGTTGACTATATTACTTATAATGCTAGAGCCAAAAGTTGACCAGATAACTTTTAAATTTTATACTGTAGCCAAAAGTTGACTAGATAACTAATAATTATATTACAGCCAAAAGTTGACTAAATAACTTATAATATTACATCCAAAAGTTGACTAGATAATTTATATATAGAGGAGTGTGGTGCCTCAGTTGGTAGAGTATTAAACTTGAGGTCTAAGAGTAATTGGTTAAAGACTCACTGCATTGTGTCCTTGAGCAATCCTCTACTTAGTACTGGTTCAACCCAGGAATTCAGGAAACCATCTCAACATGACTGGTAAAATTGTTGACTGGGATGTAAAACACAAAGATAACTTTTACTGATAGCTATGTAATAATCACATTAATGAGCCGCGACATGAGATTTCCAACAATGTGGTTTGTGCGACCAGCAAAGGCTCAGACCAGCCTGCGCATATGCGCAGTCTGATCAGAGCCTTTGCTAGTCGCTTGAGTAATCTATGACTGTTAAGCTACTGAGAGAACATCATTTGGAGTTTCTAACCTTAAAGAGAGGCTGCTGAGGCTCGTCTGAGTCTACACTTGTCAAAATACCACATTGTTGGAAATCACATGTCACGGCTCAATTCCATTATTCAAATTTTATATTTCAGACATTAGTCCTAACTGTTGTTTTCATCGAAGCTGTAGTTGTGATAATACGACAGACAAATCATTTTAGAGTCACCAGGGCATTGAGGCCAATGTTTCTGTTGGATGCTTACTATGCAAGGGGCGTCAGAAGGTAGGATTGTATTGACTTGATATCAGGGATAGTTGTGATAATACGACAGACAAATCATTTTAGAGTCACCAGGGCATTGAGGCCAATGTTTCTATTGGATGCTTACTATGCAAGGGGTGTCAGAAGGTAGGATTGAATTGACTTGATATCAGGGATAGGTGTGATAATACGACAGACAAATCATTTTAGAGTCACCAGGGCATTGAGGCCAATGTTTCTATTGGATGCTTACTATGCAAGGGGCGTCAGAAGGTAGGATTGTATTGAATTGATATCAGGGATAGTTGTGATAATACGACAGACAAATCATTTTAGAGTTACCAGGGCATTGAGGCCAATGTTTCTATTGGATGCTTACTAGGCAAGGGGCGTCAGAAGGTAGGATTTTATTGACTTGATATCAGGGATAGGTGTGATAATATGACAGACAAATCATTTTAGAGTCACCAGGGCATTGAGGCCAATGTTTCTATTGGATGCTTACTATGCAAGGGGCGTCAGAAGGTAGGATTGAATTGACTTGATATCAGGGATAGGTGTGATAATACGACAGACAAATCATTTTAGAGTCACCAGAGCATTGAGGCCAATGTTTCTATTGAATGCTTACTATGCAAGGGGTGTCAGAAGGTAGGATAGTTTATTGACTTGATATCAGGGATAGTTGTGATATTTTAGATGATACCTGGCTAAATGAGCATTGGGTAAATAGTTTCAAAGTTTTGACTATTGAGTACTAATTAATGGCTTTAGCATAGGTCTGTGGTACAAGTGGTTAATTGACTGTCTCTATATGATCACAGCTGTTTGCAGATATGTTGTACATCAAATGTAAAATACTGAGTACATGTAGCTGTGATGCAGCATTATTTGGGCCTTAATGCTAGAAAACCTGTCAGCCTGGTTTGCGACCAGCTAGGGCTAAACCAGCCTGCTCAGCTACAGAGACAAGCTAGAATATTGAAATAGTGTAGGTTTCTAGTTTAATTTCTATTTAATTTTCAATGAGTGAAAAAACAAAGGTGCTGATCATACTGCCTAGGCAGGGGACAAAAATTCCACTCGTCTGCTAGTCTAGAAAGGATGAGTTATTCTTCCCAAAGCATTATAAGTCACTCATCCTGCAGGACAAGTGCAATAATGAAATATTTTGTCCCCTGCTTGGTGCACTGGGTGGTCTGCACCTTAGTTATGTGTTGTATCATTCTGTCCTACATGCCATCTTAACTCTTTCCTTGCTAGGAGACTTTTGTCTTCTGCTGATAACCTTTGCAAACAGTTTGGACCCAGATCAGGACCAAACAGAATGTTGGTCTTAGTCTGGTTCCAAACTTTTTGACACTCTGTGATAGTGTTCCAGAAAGAATTTTTTGAAAAAATCAATTTTGAATAATGTCAGCAGACAACAATAAAAGCATGAAAATAACCCAACATGCTAGAGAAGTGTAAGTTCATGATTTTGAACATTCTTTAATCAAAAATAAGTATTTCATTATGTAAAGATTTAATTTTCACAGATCATTTATTCATCTGCTAAGTTAATTACAGCAGTATTTATTGCTATTCTCTAAACATCTAGGAGCAGTCATCTTACAGCAATTGGCATTAAGCAGATACACAGTAACCTCTATTCATGTCAACTTAATAATTCATAGTAGCACCTTTCAGTGGGTTCCATACATTTCTTCATTTCAATATTGGATAATGGATATTCCGTTTTAATTACAATCAACAGTTAGATCAATGCAAATTAAAATGTAACAACTATCTAAAGAAAAGTTTTTGTTTTTTTCAATAAATTTCATTTGATTTTGTTCTGTCTTTTTGTACCTAAAATGAAGAAAGTTGATACAAAATATCTTGTCTGCTATAGTAGTAATTAGTGCTTTAAGGGTTATATTTTAGAAATAATTATTTAACATTGGACAGGTATCAAAATATACTCATCAATGAACACAGTGCTTGAAATATTACTCTGAAATATTGTGCATTTTTGCCATTATCAAGGATTTATAATTCTGCTCTTGTAGTGTGTAAACAGGTGATAGTGCTTCCAGTTCTCTTGTGTGGAGTTTATTGACCTGAAAAATGGCCAAACTCCATGGGGCAAGCAAAAGTAATTAATTACAGGCTAATTGAAGAGCGTTCACAAACATTTAATGAGGGATTATTCCTACCATACTGTAAGCTCTATAATAAATTCATTTGAAAAGAAGTGTGAATTTTCACTTTAAGCTTCCCTTCAGCTAATTCTGGCACGTTTTGTTTCTTTTCAGGATAGCCAGACAGACACTCCAGTCATTACCTCCTATTCTAGACATGTTAGGGCTATTATTGTTTGTGATGTTAATTTTCTCTATACTAGGTATGTTGCTCTTTTCTGTCTGCAAATTACAATGTACAGTAAAACCTGTGTAAAACAGCCACTCTCAAAAAGACCAAAAAATTATTTTTCAAGAGTACTTGTTGCTTAATGCAGGTCAAAGGGAGCATTCTGCAATACTTTTGACCTTCATTAAGCTAGCAATTGTTGTTAAGATCTTTGTTTTGTCTATTTTTGAGTGGCCGTTTTTGCAAGTTTCAATTGCACGATATTAGCACCCAATCAGCAGTAATTAGTGATTAGTGGCCATGAAGCGATGACTTGTACAGGTAACCCTGCCTTTGCAATGAAGTCAGTGACGTTTTCATTGATGAAACTTTTAAATGTTGTGCAAATTATTTCTTCAAATATACAATATACATGGATTATGCAATGGATATTATGTTCCTTTAGTGTTCATGTTGTTGCCTGGCAAGTCAGAGAGCATTTACCATAGCATGTGGAGTGTCATTTGATCTTTATGTGAAAGACATAATTTAACCCTTGAACCTACCACCGTTCACATAGACTTGAAAGTAGCCTTGCATGCAGTGCTTAAAAATGCTCAATTCACCTTTAAAAACGAGTTAAAGCTAGCTGTTATGACTTTCAACAACCTTAATGACCCCTTATTAATTTTTGATGTGGGTGAAAAAGGTGCGCAAACGATATGCAGAATTGTGCGCAAATGAAGGAGTCAAATTGCACAAAAGATATTCTGAAGTGCGTCAAAAAAGCGCCATTTTACACAGGTTTTACTGTAGTCTAAAATTTCACACTCTATTTTGTAAGTTTGTGTTGATGCTTTACATGCCAGTCAACAATTTTTCAGTCAAGTTGGGTTGTTTTCCTATCTTTCTTGCTTGAATCAGTTCTAAACAGAGAATAAAATGTCTTGCTCAAGGACACAACATGGTGCTGCCAATGAGCCTCGAACCAGGGGCCCCCTCGATCTCAAGTCTACCACTCTACAACTGAGCCTTTGCGCACCTCTCCATCAATAGAACTAGGTCAATTTTGTATATACGTTGATTGCATTAGCATATCCTGTTATGTGCTACTTTATATTTCTGCTTATACATGTGTCATGACCACAATGTCAATATGGTATTGTAATGTTACCTTTACTGCTACAAAAAAACAACAACAAAAAACAGTTACATAAAAACCAAAAAAAGTAACAGCAATCATAACAAAAACAACAACAAAAAAACTCTAACAAAACAAATAAAATATCTTGCTCTACTGTAGGCGGAGGATAAGTTGAAAGTGACATCATACCTTGTTTTGATAAGTGGACACTGTCCATTGCTGTAAACAGGTTAAACAGATTCACTAATAGTTTACATATGAGCCACGACAAGTGATTTCCAACAATGTGACATTTTGACAAGTGTAGACTCAGACGAGCCTGTGCATCCTCCTGTTAAGCTTAGAAACTCCAAATAATGTTCAGTCAATAGCTTAAGTCTCATAGAATATTCATTCGACTAGCAAAGGCTCTGATCAGATTGTGCGTATGCACAGGCTGATCTGAGGCTTTGCTGGTCAAACATACCACATTGTTGGAAATCTCATGTCGCGGCTCAAATGTTTTGCAATATTTGGCAGTTGTGTTTAAATTGGCCTGTGTATTTATGGCCTAGTTCGTGCGTTAACTAGCCTATAGTCTAGTCCCTTTAGTCGGACCATAGAAGCAATAAAACTCTCTGGTTTTACACACTGCACATACCTGGTTTCCCTAGACTAACCGGACCAATTCTGTGGTCAGACCATAGTTGATTGGTTCCAGTCCTCAAATGCAAACTTAGAATTGCCAAAACCTGCATGTTTTTTATCGATGGCTGTGATTGGTGGACTGTTTTACTGGGGAGGAATGCTGACAGTGGGAAGAGCAACTATAGTATCTATGGTTAATGTGCGAACTCCACCAGTACGTATTTTTTCTCTTTTCAGGGTTTTACCTGTTTTCAGCCATACCAGATTGTGAAGTAAGTATTATTTGTCCTCTAGATAAGATATTGATAAAATTAGTCTTAATAGTTTGCTATGCTTAAAATAATCCTAATAATCCTTTGCTGTCAACCTTGTAGATAGAGGTATATGCCCCATCTGGCAGCGCTTTTGTTAGCTCATCTGCTCCCTTAGACTCATAATTTTTATCGAAAAATCTCCTCTGAAACCATGAAGTCAGCAGCTCAGGTGAGCGGAATAGGCTTATTGAGACTTGTTTTTAAAAGCTGTACAGTTAAGAAACGTGAACACATTGATTATTTTCTTTGTTTCTTACAAACAGATGTTTCTTACAAACAGATATATTGTGAATACTTAAAAGAACCATCTCAGTGAGATGGTTCTTTTAAGTATTCACAACATATCTTTTGATAAGAATTAAGGAAAGGGCAGAAAGACATCTTCAGGTAATGACATAAGCAGGTACAGTGCAGTCCCTTTATAACATACAGTGGGGATCCAGAGGGGGTTCGGGGTTAACTATTTTATTTTTATCTCTGTAAATCTTCTACTAACACCGCACAGACATGCACCCACCCCCCCCCCCCCCCCCCCCCCCCCCCCACACACACACACAGACGAAATTATTGCATGTTCATGGAGAATTTTCAGAATAATCAGGAAAAAATACCAATTAATTGGGTAAAATTAACAAATCGAACCCCCCTTTGTAAATTTCAACCCCCTTTCAACAAATCCTGGATCCGCATCTGACACACCTCATTATAACTCTGATTTGGATATAAGACGGTCATGTTTTGGCTCTCATTTTTTTTTAACCACAGAATTTTACAAAGGAATCATACGAAAATGTTCATGGTCATTTTCCTATAATTTCTTTGTAAAATTGTCTCTCTATAATGCCCTTCACTTATACCATGGTTAATTTCTATGGACCCTAAATATAGCATAATAAAGAACAGGCCTTTAGTTAAGAGTGTGTACTGAAAAATTATTTTTCTTATTTCTCAACCAAAATATATGTTGTGGGTACTCAAAAGAACCATCTTAATGAGATGGTTCTTTTGAGCACCAGAAACGACTGATGGGTAAGAAAATATTCACAGTTTTAAGCTTAAAAGATTTGCTTATCTAAACCTGTGATAAAGATACCTCACTGTACTCTTTAGTATTTGGATTTGAATTATCTAGAGCTCATTGTATGTTGATTTATCTTGCAGTATTTCCAGACCATTCAAGACAGCTTTATTAGTTTGTTTATTCTGTTGACTACAGCCAAGTAAGTTCATTTTATATCAGACTATATTTACATTTTTGAAGCAAGCCTTTAATGAATTTTTAGATTTTGGCAACCGTTCATAGCCTCATGAAGACATAAATTTGATTTTTAGTTGCCAAGCTTACTTGCCCATGCAATACACTTCGAACATCAAATTCAATGGCCAGAAGTGACACTGGTGTTTGACAGCGAGCCACACCTGAGTCGGACATGCAAAACAAGCCTCTTGTTTGCTCCATTGGCTGTTCGTGTTCACACTGGCTATTCCGCTTTTCTGTTTTACGCTTTTAAACTGATTTTGTTTCCTAAATTGAATTAATTTCTATATTTTAGATATTTTAATAAAATGTAAATATAAACAACAAATTGAATTTTTGGTCTGTTCATGGAATCATGAATACTTCAGGTCTTGCAAAGCTAATCTGAAGCTCGTTCATGGAATCATGAATACTTGGGTCTCTTGCAAAGTTAATGTGAAGCCTGAAGTCACCATAAAACTAAATTTCCAACTGTATTTCCGGTTATCCCGTAATTATAAAGTTATAAACATTATGCATTATTTTCGATAATGTACAGCGTAAGACACTGTTTTTATGATTGTGCAAACTTCACATGACACTTTTTCCCGCCACATTGCAAACATTTGACATCATCTTTTGTAACATCATGCAATGGAAACATGTGATGAACTCTGAGTACAGGTACAATATTGCTAAGTTTACAGATATTGGATGGTCACAGTTTAGAATTTCAAAATTAAGATAAATTTCAAAATTAAGATATATTTCAGTCCCTGAATAATCTGGAAAAATGGATCCCTCTGAAATAGAGAGAACCTACATGTACAAATTACAATATAAGAAAACAGCAGACTCGGTTGTATTGAGTCCGTTCAAAGTGCAACAATTCTCACACCCCCTAGCTCCGGCTTAAGCGGTATTCTGCTTTCTATTAGAGCACAATATTCCTGAAGGACCAGAATATGAAAAAAATATATAAGTTTGGTTTAATATTTAATAGCAAACAGTGCAGACTCTGATGAAATGCCACAAAATGTGGCATTTCATCTGGGTCTACATTGTTTGCCAAATAACCCATTTACCAGTTTCTAGTATATGAAGTTGTCCTGACATGACTGACATAATTGAGAAATTGTTGACTGGGATGTAAAGCATCTAAACAAACATATTTTTTCTTCCTAGTTATCCAGATGTGATGATGCCAGCATATTCAAAGAACAGATTCTATGCACTCTACTTTATTACTTATCTTGCCATAGAGCTATATTTTATGATGAACTTGGTAAGTACAGTAAAGAGGCCCTGAAAGGGGGGTGTCCCAGTATCCCATATCCCTTTAATTATGTTGAAAAATATCCCATTTCCCTAAAATAACTATGGCAAATGTCCCAAAAATTCAAAAAGCTTTGTATCCCCATATCCCTAAAATTTATCAAAGTATCAGGTATCCCTTAAAATATTTACAAAAAAATCGCTTTAAGTTTTTGACCAATATCCCTGTATCCCTAAAAGCCCTTCCAGGGCCTCAGTAAAACCTGTGTAAAATGACCACTCAAAAATAGACAAAACAAAGATCTTAACGACAATTGGTAGCTAAATGAAGGTCGAAAGTATTGCAGAATGCTCCTCCTCTTGGAGCATTCTGCAATACTTTTGACCTGCATTAAGCGGTAATTGGTCTTGAAAACCAATTTTCTGTCTTTTTGAGAGTGGCTGTTTTACACAGGTTTTACTGTACATTGTAATTTGCACACAGAAAAGAGTAACATACCTAGTATAGAGAAAATTAACATTAAGCGATAATTGGTCTTGAAAAGCAATTTTCTATCTTTTTGAGAGTGGCTGTTTTACACAGGTTTTACTGTAGTCTGTAAGACAACATGGGTCTCATTCCTAGAACACCTGTCTTCAGAGTCTATGACCAGGTAAGGCTTAAACCAGCCTGCTCAGCTACAGAGACTAGCATATTGAATTTTTGTATGTCGCATTGTTAGCAGCTCTTCCCCTTCCGCAAAATGGTCAGGATTCTTCTCTAAATGTACATTTGACCACCAAAGAGGGAAAACCGGGCCGCGTAGCGCAGTCGTTAATGTGTCTGGCAACAGATGCGAGTCTGAATGCAGATCCAGGGGTCACGAGTTTGATCTCTGTCCGGTCCCATACTTTCGTGGAGATTGATCGTGAAATAGTTTCTACGGTCATTCTCCTCTCTTCCGCTGAATCATTCAAGAAGGTTTGTTGTCAGTTACAAGCGAAATAATATGCACGAAGTACTGGTTAACTGCTTGTTCAAGCTTGCCCAGGAAAATGTGTGGTTAGGTAAACCGTCCCGCCATGACCATAGCTGTTGACTTGGGACATAAAGCAACAAAACAAACCAAAGAGGGAAAGAGACAGCTAACTCCTAATGTCCAATTAAAACTGGTAAAAACAGGTACCATTGTTGGTTATGGTTGCAGGAACGGACAGTACCTAGACTGACTGAGAATTCTTTCAGGGTGGGAGCATCTGTGACATTGGCATGGGTGAATGTTTTCAGGATTAATCCTGAATTCAGGATTTTAAGGCTGACTTTCCATGGAAAGTCAGCTTCAAAATGCTGAATTAAGGAGACTATAATAGCTGCTTTGATTAGTTTTAAAGATTATCTCAACAAAATTAATCATTTTAACTTGAAATTATCCATTTTTGTAGGCATCTTGCAAGTTTGAAAATTTAAATTTCTAAAGTTCAGGATTTTGGAAATTTTGAACTTTCACCCATGCCGATTGGTTGGCACCAGGTTCCACTCTCTGATGGTCCTTGGGAAGAAGTTCTTAAATACTGTTACCATCGCAGCTGGTCTCTGGAGTATTTGTCATTGGACCATGCAATATCACCAGTGTCTTTTTCTTCCAAATCCTGCAGGATCTTGTACAGTGTTGCCTGTCCCTTAGCGCAGTCTGTACATGTCTGGCAACAGATACGAGTCTGACTGCAGATCCGGGGGTCGCAAGTTCGATCTCGGTCCGGACCCATATTTTCATGGAGATTGATCATGAAATAATTTCTACAGTCATTCTCCTCCCTCCACTGAATCATTCAAGAAGGATTGTTGTCAGTTACAAGCGAAAGTATGTGAAAGAAGTACTGGTTAACTGCTTGTTCAAGCCTGCCCAGGAAAAAGTGTGGCTAGGTGAAATGACCCTCCCGCCATGACCATAGCTGTTGACTTGGGACGTAAAGCAACAAAACAAACAAACAAACAAACTGCCTTCTCTTCTGTGGAGGTTTTCGTCACAGTCGAGTGATTTCTAATGAAACCATGTCCCGAGGTTATAAATATTTTTTTCATGCTCAACTCAACTGAGCATGAAATTTCAGCTACTCATAAAAACTAACATACAAAAAAATTAAGAAATTTCTTGCTTTAAGTCTCTCAGATGTTGTATTTATCATGCTCATAAATGTTAAAATGCCAACAATTGTTGGCATTTTAACATTTATGAGCAGGATAAATTTGATGCTCAGCTGAGTTTAGCATGAAAAAAGTTTTATAACCTCGGGACCTGAGTAACATTTTCTAAAAATGAATACTATCTAGGACGATGAAAAAAATTAATCTCCACTCTGTTAACCTTAAAAAAACCCCAAAAAACTTAAAAAATCAACCTATAGATGATCTATCTATGTTAATCTATGCTAATGTGGTTTCCATTTCAGTTATTAGCCGTAGTATATGACACTTTCTCAGGATTGGAGAAAAAGAAACTGCGTAAATTGTTCTTCCATAAGCGCCAAGGTTGCCAACTTGCCTTCAGACTGCTAGTCACAAAAAAGGTAAGATATAGTACTGTGTAGTCCCTTTACAATGCTATCTTTGGGTCCATTCCTATGGACCGAGTTATTAGTGAACCATGGGCTGATCCAGAGGGGGGGGGGGGGGGGGGGGGGTGGGGGGTGGGTCTGAAAAATCACAAAAAATATAGGGTTTCATAGCAATACTGGTCCGGATCCCCTGAAAAATCACAAAGCTCCTAAGCCAGCATTCAATAACTGAACAAAAGGGCTGCCAGAGCTTCAGATAAGAAATATATTTAAACAGCATTTCCTCCTTAACCACTTGTCCAAATTCAAAATAATTTCAAAGAATTATTTCTCATGATGCATTCTACCAAAATCGTACAAATGGTATGGCTCTGCTGAACAAAGGGGCCACCAGTGCTCTAGATAAGAAATGTCTTTAAACGACATCTCCTGATCCACTGGTCCAAATTCAAAATGATTTCACAGAATTGACCGCATGATGTACTCTACCCAATTGCACAAAAGGTTCCGATCTACTGAACAAAGGGACTGCCAGAGCTCTAGATAAAAATGTCTTTAAACAGCTTTTCCTTTTGAACCACTGTTCCAAATTCAATACTGTTTCACGGAAATGTTCCACATAAGGCCCACAACCATAATTGCACAAATGGTTTGGAAGCACTTAACAAAAAGGCAGCCAGAGTTATAGATAAGAAATACACTGAACAAAAATTCTAATTGGTCATCTCTGTTTTATTCAATTATGCAACAATAAATCAAACAATTTCCAAAACAAATGCACCAATCTTTAGTTTGGTAAACAAGTCACCAAGGTTTTAGATTATTATATACCAAATTCCAATGATATATTTTCCATACCTTTTGCAAAAATCAAATATTAAGGATGACCTATAGATAGAGATGTCCAATTAGAAATTTTGTTCAGTGTATCTTTAAATGACCTCTCCTCCTGAGCAACTGGTCCAAACTAAAATATTTCAAAGAAATGTTCCTCATAATGCCTTCTACCAAAATTGATCAGAATGTTTAGCTCCCCTGAACTACATGACCACCTTTAAATGATATCTCTTTAGCCATATGCCAAAAGACCATCTTATGTGCCAGGACTCAGGTGAGCGATCCAGGGCCCTAGGACCCTCTTGTCATCCTCTACAGAGCCTGTTATTGTGTTTGGGGTTGGCATCACTTTCAGAAATATTTCAGTCATATAAGGACTGTCCATTTATCATAACACTGTTTTTGGCAGTTTGCCATCACATGACTCACCAGTACCTAGTGTATGTACACTTTTATCAGTAACTGACAACTGCCCAACTTGAAACAGTGGTAGGGAAAGAATAATCTCTACTGAAATCATTTAAATGAGCACACCAACACAAGGGGGTGGGGGGAATTGAAAAAAAATGTAGCTGTTTTTTTAGCAAAAAACCCTGATACATAGCTATGTGGATTTGATTATAATGTTCCTGTATGACATTTATTTTATCTTATAGGATCCAACGTCTGTGAACCTTCGTTCTTTCATTGGTGCCATGATGTATTTCAGGCCAAATTTAAGTAAGTATTACACAAGTCATGTTCTTAAGAGCTTGGGGCTTAGTGATTTTAACCCTGAAAACGCCAGCAAAAAATCATCTGAAAATTCTGTCTGCATTTGTCGTCTGCTGCAAATTTTTGCTTACATTATTTTGCAAAGTTAAGTATAGAGACAAACAGTGTGGACCCAGATCAGACTGCTCCTATAGGAGCAGTCTGATCTGAGTCTGCATTTTTTGTTAGAAAGGTTTCTAAAACATTTCAGCAGATGACAAAAGAAGACGAATTTTGTTGTGATTGGCGCTTTGAGGGTTAAAGCATCATATGCTGGCCTAGCTTTTCATCCCTGAGTTTAAGTGGACTCTTCCTAACCCTATTGCACACAGAGTGGCAAAAACTCTATAGAGTGCAAAAGGTGTGAAGAGGCAATAATAAAAACCTCACTTTGAATAAGTGGGGGTCTTCCTTGATTTGCCTTGTTCTTACGTTATTCTGTAATTCAGTCATTGGCCTCCAGATAGAAGTGCATAATTATAATTAGTCTTCTTTTTTCTCAACCAAATCATGTTTAAATCAATGGATTAGAAAAAAGTCACAAGTTTATACTGCAAAAAATTTGCCCATCTGGACTCATGTAAAAAGTAAGTGAGTATGATCAGGAAATACCAAAATCAAAATCTGCAGACCAACCCATGACACTGTGAGGAAGAGCTACAGGACATTTACTGTAACAAGACATCCACAAAGCAACCAGCTCTCACTTCCTCGTCAAGATGATTGCAAAACTAGAAAAGACATAAAGTAATGCATACCAAAACAAAGACCAACACAGAACCCCCCACGCACAATGGGGGTACATAAAACAATTAATCAACAACAAAAGAACCACTGCCTTAGAACGGACAGCAGCCTAAGCTACCAGGGACTTAAATGCATTTTACCAGCTCCAAACCTTCACCCTAAATTCTGCTGTTGTTACATCAGGACACAAAAGCACAACAAATACATTCACCACAATAATACCACATCCAAAGTCAAGCAAACATCTCACATGCAAAAGATGATCACTTGACAAAAGTACAGTCACTCTCATTAATTTAGGCTATGAATTGATGTTTTAGAACTATTACATTCATGCTTCTTCATGATTAGAACACTCTAAAGAATGTTAACGTATTAAAAGTCATGAAACCGTTGAATTCTTTTTGGCTATAATTACTCAGCTCACACATTGAGCATATTAAAGTGTTCTTTGAACACTGTGAACCTCAGAATGGCCAAATTCTAATATTTACATTTTTGAGGCAAGCCTTTAATGAATCTTTAGATTTTTGCAACCATTCATAGCCTCATGAATGCAATGAATTTGATTGACAGCTGCCAAGCTCACTTGCCCGTGCAATACGCTTCCAACATCGAACTCATTCCCCAGAAGTGACACTGGTGTTGTGATTGACAGGGAGCCTCACCTGAGTCGCACGTGAAAACAAGCTTCATGTTTGCTCCATTGGCTGTCCGTGTTCACACTGGCTATTTCATTTTCAGTTTTACACACCAACAAAAACGTTAATACAATTACATATTAAATACAAAACTGTTTTGTTTCCTAAATTATAAATAATCTCTATATTTTAGATATTTATAATAAAATGAAAATATAAGCAATAGATTCAATTTTTGGAATGTTCATGGAATCATGAATACTTTGGGTTTTCCAAAAATCAAATTCAATTCTTAAATGGACACCTTTGTACTGAAATTCTAAAATGAAATGCTCCAGTCAACCCTTTACCTCATAGAGAAGAATAGAGAAGAATGATATATCTGATCCTACACTTGTGGACATGACAAGTAATTTCTTTGTTGATGTTGATTTTTCAGTTTTATTGACGGTGTGCTGTGGCCCCTCGCAAAATTACATAAAAAGCGCACACGACACACCCAGTTTTATGCACCCACTAAGGCTTCAAAGAAGGAGTTCTGGCTGTAACCCGTCATTATCCTACAAATTTCTTTGTTCCAACATAAACGTTTATTTATATAATTATTCATAGTGGGTGGAGCCTAGAATGAATATTCATGAAGGAAGGGTTAAAGAATGGCTTATGCATATACAATAAATACCAAAATTTCATGAGCCAGCCCATTTATTTCCAGGTAGAAAAGATGTATATTTGATGTTTAAGGCTCTGAATACAGATAAAACAGGGAAATTATCTCTAGAAGAATTCTACAATATTTATGATGTCTGTGACTTGGATTGGAAGGTAGGTGTATGTCTCAAAGGATATAAGATGATTAAAAGGTATTGAATATAAGAAGCAGCCTGATCAGGGTCTTCCCTGTTTGCTTTTCTGACTAGCATTTTGTGAATTATAGCTCTGAAAACCATTTTTTAACAGAAAGAGAAAACTGTTCAGAATTTTAGAACATATACCATAAGTTAATGATGATTCTAACACACCTCGCCTATAGAGCCAACGGTAACAAACTGTGATATATGAGACAATAATTCACGGCTAAAGTGTGTGATAGCTGACGTCACTGGAAAATGACGTCATTCATGGCGTTAGACGGTGTAATGTAATTTTCACACTTGAAAGACGTTACAATTACATGTAAACATATGCGACGTAGTCTAAGTATTGGCGGGAGTTCTTCAGTGCAATGGCGGGAAGTTGGAAGCGGCTGAAGACTTTGAATGTGCTTTCGTCGTTTATTGTGTGTTAGAATCGAAATAGATCAGGTCCAGTGTGTGAATTGTTGAGTAATAATTCACTGTTTGTAGGTCAGTTGTACGAAGTTAAATCACTCGCGCTGCGTGCTCGTGATTTGATCTTCTTTACAACTGACCTCCAAACAGTGAATTATTACTCAACAATTCACTGCTGGAGCTGATCTATTTCTTAAATAACACATTAGGTCCGAATTTTATAAAATTATGTTTGATAGTTTTAAAAACAAAAAATTCCAGCTTCTCATATTTGCCAGATTGAAATAAAGTACAGGTACATAAAACTCTTTTCAGGGTTCCCACAAGCTCTGGAAATCATGTAAAAAGCTTGAAAATCACCCCAAAAAAAGTTCCATGCATGGATAAATCATGGAATTTGAAGAAAACTGAATAATCATGGAAAAATCATGGATTTTTTTTAAAAATAATTTGATGAAACACCCAGTAGCCAGAAAACTAGCTGTCAGACACACAAAACTTGTGTGTCTGACAGCTAGTTTTCTGGCTACCCGGGGTATCAAGTTTTTTTAAAATTATTTCAAAATACATGGTCTACAAGCATGCTTATTTTAATACATTACTGTTGCTGCGTTCCGCATTTATCTGAGCTTGGTGAGGATGCAGCTAAAAGGGGAGGTTGGAGGCCATGCATTAAGAAGTCATGGAAATTACATTGTTGATCATGGAAAATCATGGAAAATTCATGGAATTGTGTTTTTGAATCTCTGTGGGAACCCTGCCTTTTGAAACCACATGATCAGGAAATGCTCAAATGTGAGTTATTGTGATCGTGTGTGATATGTTTTGCATGATTTTTTTAAGCATCTCCTAAACTTGGCTCAAATTCAAAATAATCCCACATGAAAATCAATAAAGATGCTAAAGATACCACACATTTGTTGTTTGCTACAGTTGTGATTGGCATTTAAAAGGTTAAAAGTCTACAAACAAAAATCCTACATACACATTATTACGTTAGTAACTTGATCTGATGGGTCTGATCACGTCGAGTGGCTGCGCCACAAAGTCTAATGTGATCCAGTAGTTCCAGGCGCAGCCATGAGACCTGATTCAATCCATCAGATCAATTTACTAAAGTAATGATGTTTTTATTATATACCTACATAAAAACAACAAAACTCCTCAAGTTTAGCAATAAACTCAACAAATGTGTAAAATTGACACAGTGTGAGGCGACATTGCGACACCAAAGCAAATAACTTCGCGCCCAATTTTTGATGAGGTCACATATGTAAACATATTACGGCAGAAGAAAATGCATTTATCATGTTTAATGCCTTTTCTTATACGAAGAAACACGTCATTTAAGCGATTAATATTGTTATAGCTCAGATTGCGATTTCGATTCCAAGTTCGCCATTGGTTGCGGGATTTTATGTGATGAGATGGGTAAAATATGGAGGATGGTGATACGGAAAAATATCACATTAGTAGCCTGACACAAGATTTTGTATTTTGCAGTAGGAAAATGGATTGTGTCATGTGCATTTCATCTCTGTTATATAATAAAATGGAAAACCTTAGCTCTAGACTGTGTCTTCATCTGTTGGCAAAGTGTAATAATTTTTTATTTGTACTTCATGTCTCTTTCAGTCTCGAAATGAAGATGCAGCACTGTGGTCCTCAAATTTCCGGCATCCCTGCAATAAAATTTTTAAAGGTAGACATGCACAATATTCTTTTAAGGTGATTTGTTTGATTTGATTCTTTTTGTCCCATCAACAATCTTTCAGTTATGTAGGGAAGCAGTGTTCTGCTAAGAAATTTTATAGGAGGGGACAAATGACCCATAGTGCTGACAAAACGAGGGACAAATGTTCGTTATTGTGAATAAATTGAGAAACTTATTCAAATTTCATGTGACAATGTCCCACGGAACTCGAACAAATTGGGACATTTAGAAGTTTTATGTGTCAAATGGCGCAAAAAGACAGCCTTGGCAGAACACTGAGGGACAGGTCTTCCTGGGTTGAACCAGTACTAAGCTAGGATTAATGTGTCTTGGTCAAGGACACAATGCAGTGACGCCGGTGCGGCTCAAATACACAGCCCCTCAGTCTCGAGTTAAGCACTCTACCATTGAGCCACTGCACTTCCTCTTTTAAGGTGAATTATTTGTTTTAGAAAAGCTAAAATTTGGAGCTATTTCAACTTTATTTTAGAGTGTTATTTATTTAGCAACTTTGTCCCCATAGACATATTCGCAGAACTAATAATTTGCAATTTTTAAGCTGTTATGCGAGACATACCTCTTGGATCATACGCACACAGCTTTGATGTATTAATCTTGCTTTTTTTTTTAAAGCTAAAACATAATTATCAAATGACGTCCCATCTGGATGTAATATAATGTCATATATTAAAATTGATAAAACACTAGTGGTTTACACAAGTGGTCTTCACATTATTTTGATGGCCATAATAAGGTCACATATATTTTGCCAATTCTTAGCATTTTCGATTACCGATCGGTTATAAATAAAAATTCAAGGACCGATTATTGATTAGCATTTTGGTGTTGATTAGCCAGCCCTACTGTAATATGAGCCAGTGCATGAGATTTCCAACAATGTGGTATGTGCAACTAGCAAAGCCTCAGACGCGTAGTCTGATCAGAGCCTTTGCTAGTCGAATGAGCATTTTATGATTGTTAAGCTACTGACTGAACACCATTTGGAGTTTCTAAGCTTAAAAGGAGGCTGCAGAGGCTCGTCTAAGTCTACACATGTCAAAATGCCACATTGTTGGAAATCACATGTAACGACTCATATGGTATGCTAAAGTGATGAAATAGCAAGCAGCGTAAGCCTTAGACCACTACTACAGGAGCAGTCTAATCTAGGTTTACACTGTTTGCTCATGTCTATCTGTGTAAGTAATGGTATATTTAGGGTATATTCGGTAATTAACTACTATTTTATTTCAGGTCTTAATTGGTTTGTTAATTGGAAATGGTTTGACTATTTCATATGTAAGTAAAAACAAGTTTTACATCGGTGTTTTAACAAGGGATTATCTGCATTTTTCTAGGGGCCAAAGTCAATTAAAAATATAAACCTTCCCAATTTCATGTATATTTTCTGTATTAAGAAGATGATAAAAATGACCCCATTTTTAAGTTTCAGACAGACTACCACTACCTCTCTGACCACAGACTATGCAACAGACTGCTCAATTTGCAGAAAGACATAAAAAGGCTTTTAAAATATTTATAAACTTGTATTTCCCATAAAATACGAGGGTTGAGCAAAAAGTTCGTAGAATTTCTTCATAACTTTTTTATTTGAAGTCCCATTGTCTTTAGATTTTCACATGCATAAATATGGTCTAATATCAATTTTCAAGTAAAGTTTCATAAGTCTAAATCCACTTTAATTATTTTTATTTAAACCTTAAAAAGTGCAGGTTCCACTACCCCGGAGCACGCCGTTAATTCACTGATGTCATGCTTTAAAAAATCATCATATTTCAAAATTGTCTTATTCAAATCTACTGAAACTACATTAACGTCAAGAATGGTGCCATTTTATGTTCCATACTAAATTTCCGATGTCACTCTCGAAAAATAAAGGAATGGCGATAGATTTTGTGAGCCCTATTGGAGGAAAAATACAGCAAAATGTGGTTTTACGAGATGTGAAAGAAACTCGCATAGCGATAAAATTATTTTTAAATTTATGATATTTGCCAACTGAAACCTATAATTTATTACAACTAGCTGAGAAATCATCAGAAATGTAAAAAATGTCAGTGTTCAAGTGGCGTGAAGGTTTTAGCAATGAAGAAAGACCTTTGCATAAGCCCAAGGAATGGGCGTGCAAAGATAATAAGTGATAAACTTGTGACGTGTATCTGTGACGTCGTGAAAAAGACTGCACTCAAACGTTTAGAGAGCAGTATAATCCTCGGATTAAAATGTAAAAACTGTTTTGCATGATCTCTTGCACATGTATCATCTATTCGCACCATGTGTGCAAAAATAATTGACATTTGAGGAGCAGGAAAGAACGGTTATTGTCTGAAAGTAGTTTTTGGTGGCCAAATACGCATGAAGATGATATGTTCTTTAACATGATTTTCATGTGTGATGAAAATCGGCTTTGGCAATTCTACTCCAAAATAAAGCAGCAATCTTAACATAAGAACAGAAACAGCTGGAGGTCCAAGTTGCTAAGAGTTGAGAGAGATTTAAGTTAAAAAAGTGTTGATAAATAGGGAATCTTGTTATGCAAAGCTGTAACCATGAGGGTCACGGTCAACTCACAGTATTATGTAAAAGTTTTTAACTTATTTTATAAATTTCTGATCGACTAGAGATATAAATTATTTTACATTCAGATTTATTAATTACCGCTGATTATGAGGTCCATCTAATGTGCATTAAGCAGCAAAGACCATAATTATACGCTGATAGAGCGTCGTCATAACGTTAAAATATTGTCAAATGACGTTAACGTCCTGGCGTGCTCCGGGTACACTTTACATACCTTGTAGAAGGAGTCATAGCGACAAAAGTTTTCTACCGATTTGTCTGAAACTTTCAAATTTTGTCAGAATTAAATGGATCTTAAACATGTAAAAGTTTATGTGCAACAACACTAGTACTTTTATTTTTATTTACGAATTCTACGAACTTTTTGCTCAGCCCTCGTAATCTAAAATACCTTGATATTTAGGATAAACTTTGTTCTTGAATGTTATTAAATAAACTTTTTGTCTATTTTTTTTTTAATTTGTGGAATTTTGTTAATTTTCCCTAAGCATATTGTTGGTGATACAGTGTTTCACATACAGTGTCTAGTTGTCAGTGAAACTATTTATGACTTTTCCACAGGTTTAGATAAACACAAATTTTCAGCGTAAAAATGTAAATATTTTCTTACCCATCAGTTTTAACATATGTTTTGGGTGCTCAAAAGAACTGTCTCATTGAGACGGTTCTTTTGAGTGCCCACTACAATCGTTTTGGTTGAGAAATAAGAAAAATAAATTTTCGTTACACCCTCTCAACTAAAGTCCTGCTTTTTCATCAAAAAAAGGATAATCCATACATATTATTATGGTAGTAACTAGATCTGGCTTACTGTATCATGTCGAGTGGATGAGGTCATACCATCGGATCACACGAGATGCAATTAGTCCAAGAGCCAGCAATACTTTTAATCAAAAGGTTGAGGCCAAAAGGTTTGAATGTGTTTTCTTATGTAGAGAAGTATGCTGAATTCAAAAATCAAACTCTTAAAAAAATCGGCTGGTACACGAAAGTGCTATGGGCGACGGAATACCCCCTGGGTAGGCAATTTCTGGAATTAGCACTGAAATGGGGTACCCCATACCACAGAATCTAATTTGACATATCTTGCACCCCCATGACAATTTTCATTGGTGACAAATAGTTTCCTGGGCCCCCTGAATGAGAAAAAAATGTTCCTCAACATAAACTCATTTGGGCTATGTGAAAAAGCATGGGAACCATGGCAACCCCGTTGTGCAATTCTTACAGCTAGGGGTGTACATACAAGTTCAGTCATATCTTAGCTGATACTTATCATAGACTACTAAGCTTGGTACCAAATTAAAGGTTAGACATACGCCTTTCATCACATGACCTGAGATGCAAATTAACTAATTTGCATATTCATAAATATTCATGAAAACCTTCAAAAATAAGGAAAATCATTAAAAAACGATAATTAACTGATTTCAGCCCTAAACCATTATCAAACCACCATTGTTGCATGTTTTTATATCATCAGTGATACAATTTGACAAATACTGTCATCTTATGTTCTTATATGGAAATTATCTAATTTGCTGGTCATGAAAATTAATGAAAACTTTTAAAATGAGGACAAAGCCATTGCATAAACTAGAACCCCAAGGGGTAATTAGACCTACATTGAATTCCTGGGAGCATAGTTTATTGATTTCAAATGGTTCAATGAGGCAACTTTTAAAAAAAACAAACTCTATTTTCTTCAATAATACACCCATTTGGTGCCGGGCCGCGTAGCGCAGTCGGTAACGTGTCTGGCTACAGATGCGTGTCTGACTGCAGATCCAGGGGTCGCGAGTTGACCCTGGCCCGGTCCCATACTTTCGTGGAGATTGATCATGAAATAATTTCTACGGTCATTCTCCTCCCTTCCGCTGATTCATTCAAGAAGGGTTGTTGTCAGTTACAAGCGAAAGTATGTGCACAAATTACTGGTTAACCGCTTGTTCAAGCCTGCCCAGGAAAAAGTGTGGTTAGGTGAACTGACCGTCCCGCAATGACCATAGCTGTTGACTTGGGACGTAAAGCAACAAAAACAAACAAACAAAACACCGATTTGGTTATTTGAAATGGCATGGTTTCCATGGCAACCCATTATGCGATTTTAAAGACTGGGAGTGTAGCTTCAAAAATATTCATATCTCAGCAGCATCTCATCCTAGAACACTAAATCTAGTATCAAGTTATTTTTTTACAGGACTGTCGGATATGCAAATTATCTCATTTGAATATTCATGAATGTTCATGAAAATATTAGAAAGAAATGAAAAATCGCAGAAAAATCAAGGGGTAGTACTCATAAAATTAATCATATCACACTTGATAATTGCCCTAGAGTACCAAACTTGATATCAAAGTAATGCTAAGACATTGTACTAATACTTTATGCGTGGTTACAAAAGAAATCTAATTTGAATATTCATGAACTCTAATGAAAACATTAGAAATTAATAAAAAAAAAAATAGCTGAAAAACCAAGGAGTAATACTTACAAAATTACTCATATCGTACTTGATAATTGCTCTTTAGTACCAAACTTGATATCAAGTTAATGCTAAGATAAAGTAATCTTACCTTATGGGTGGTTACAAAAGAAATCTAATTTGATTATTCCTGATTTTTAATTTAAACATTAGAAATAAATGAAAAAATCGTGTAAAATCAAGGGTTAATACACACAAAATTACTCCTATCTCACTTGATAATTGCCCTAGAGTACAAAATTTAATATCAAAGTAATGCTAAGACATAGTACTCTCACCTTATGGGTTGTTATTCAAGAAATCTAATTTGAATATTCATAAATTATAATGAAAACTTTAGAAAAGAATGAAAAATTATGGCAAACTATAAGGCACGTACATACAAAATTGCTAACTTCTTTTCTGCTGATTGCTTTTGAGTAGCACAATTTGTCTCATATAAAAACTATTATCTTGGCTTTGATTCTATACCAAGTTTAGAAGCCTAAGACTAATACCAACTGAGATATGAGCACTTCTGTAAGTATGCCTCCATGATTTTTCTTTGAATTTTTCATTCTTTTCAAATGTTTTCATTAAAATTCATGGATATACAAATTACAGTCAAATCTCAGTTATCCTAACGCCGATTATCCGAAACTACTGGGTTATTCGAAGACGATGGACAGTCCCAACTCTTTTCTCTATTATCTATTGCAATAAAACTACCAATTATTCGAATTTCGATCATCCGAAAAACTCAATTTTTCGAAGTGATTCGTCGGTCCCGATTGAAGAAGTTGCTATTAAATTACCCTTCAAGATTCGAAGTCCAAAAGTCACGCATGGTGATCATGATTTCTTTGTTTGGTCGAGTTCCATTGCACACCTGAGCAATTTAGCAAACAAAGTTGCAACAGGTAATTGACACCGGATTAACGTTCACACTATTACGTGATGGACCGTTAAGTGAGTAAATGGTGTCTTTTATCAAGGTCGTCTGCAATGATGGTTTTGTTTAATGTTTTTAAAATGTCTAATTAGGGGCATAAATGAGCTAAAATTGATTTTAATTTGATCGTCTCGCATCCTTTGATTTATTCTTGACCATTGTACATTAAGCGAACACACCAAGCGCACCGACTTTGTACAACAAAAATGACAATTTCGATAATAAACGAATATCACGGACATGTGTTTGGGTGCTCAAAAGAACCGTCTCATCGAAACATTTCTTTTAAATGCCTAAACCACAATTTTATGATTGAGGGAAAACAGCCAAAACCTAGGTTTGGATGCATAACGAGACGGTTCTTTTAAACACACAAATCGTATGTTTTGACTGAAATAAAATAGAATTTCGCAGCCCAAAAAGCACACATCGTAGGGCCACCAACGGCCTGCCAGCGATATGCCATCTCAATGGCCTATCGCTGGTGGGCCGTTGATGGTCCGACGCTGTGTGCTAGCTGGAATGGAGACCTTATGACATTAGGGCGATTAAAAAGGAGACAGTATTTCGTCAGTAAATGGTTCGTCAATTTGCATTTAACCTTTATTTTCATTGTTGTTATCGATGTTGTTACATGTAGATGTCAATAAAGATCGTATTTTCTTTCTTTTCGGCGTTCTTAGACCTGCATAGCATAAGAGACAATGAGACCACAACCTCCAATAAGCTCATTTTCTTTAATGCTTTGACAGATGTTCCGATTATATAATTACTTCACGGAAAACACGAGTTGAAGTTGCAAAACAATGCCGTTCTATGAAAGGTCCGAGTTTTTCCGAAAATATCCGAAAACTCCCGTTTTCGATCATTCGAACTACCGATTATTCGAAAGGATTCCTGCGGTCCCTAGCACTTCGAATAATCGAGGTTTGACTGTAGATTCTTTCCATATCTGCCCATAAGGTAAAGGCGCTATGTCATAGCATAACTCTGATATCAAGTTTAGTACTCTAGGGCAATTATAAACTTAGATATGAATAACTTTGTAACTATATGGAGCTTTTTCCGCAATTTTTCACTATTCATAATGATTTTGCAAAGATTTATTAGTATTCATATAAATTTGTTTTCATATATGTCCATAAGATAAGAGTGCTATGTTTTAACATTACTTTGGTAATAAGTTGTGTACTCTAGGGCATTTATTAAGTGAGTCATGAGCAAAATTGCAAGTATGCCATTCATAATTTTTCCATGATTTTTCATTCTTTGCTGATGTTTTCATTCAAAATTCATGCTTATACAAATTAGATTCTTGTCCTATCTGCCTGTAAGATACAATCACAAATTTTTTTAGCATTACTGTGATATCATGTTTGGTACTCTAGGGCAATGATCAAGTGAAATACTAGTAATTTTGTAAGTATTGCCCCTTGATTTTTCTGCATTTTTTATTCATTTCTAATGTTTTCATGAACATTCATGAATATTCAAAATAAATAATTTGCATATCCAACCATCATATAAAAGTGCTATATCTGCAGATTAATGTGATACCAAATTTACTGTTCTAGGATGTGTTGCTATTGAGATATGATTATTTTTTGTATGTACGCTCCCAGTATTTTAAAATCGCATAATGGGTTGCCATGGAAACAATGCAATTTCACATTAACAAATCAATTTATTATTGAGGAACATGTTTTGCCTTTAAGTGACCTCATTGAACCATTTGACATGAATAAGAAATGCTCCTAGGAGTTCAATGTAGATCTAGGTCTAATTACCCCTTGGGTTCTAGTTTATGCAATGGTTTTGCCTTCATTTATTAAGTTTTCATTAATATTCATGAATATGCAAATGTGATAATTTCCATATAGGACCATAAGATGAAAGTATTTGTCAAATTGTATCACTGATAATATAAAACATGCAACAATGGTGGTTTGATGATGGTTTGGGGCTGAAATCAGTTATTTATGGTGTTTTTTTAGGATTTCCCCCTTATTTTCGAAGGTTTTCATGAATATTTATGAATATGCAAACTAGGTAATTTGCATTACAGGTCATTGGATAAAAGGCGTATGCCTTACCTTTAATTTGGTACCAAGATTAGTAGTATATGATAAGTATCAGCTAAGATATGATTTAATTTGTATGTACACCCCTACCCGTAAGAATTGCATTAAGGGTTGCCATGGTAACCATGCAATTTTGCATTGCCCAAATGTGTTTATTTTTCAGAAACATTGTTTTCTCATTCATGGGGTCCCAAGAAACAATTTGGCACCAATGCAAAATTTTCCTTGGGATGCAAGGTAGGTGAAATTAGATTATGTGGTATAGGGTGCCCAATTTCAGTGCTAATTTGAGAAATTGCCTACCCCTGGGGTATTCCGTTGAGCATAGCATTTTTGTGTACCAGCCGATTTTTTTAAGAGTTTGATTTTTGAACTCAGCATACTTTCCTACATAAGAACACACCTTCAAGCCTTTTGGCCTCAACCACTTGATTAAAAGTATTGCTGGCTCTCTGACTAAATGCATTGAGGGTGATCCAATGGTATGATCTCATCCAAAAGACATGATACTGTACGCCATATTAAGTTACTAATATAACAATATGTTTATTATATACCTTTTTTCTGACATTATTCTGATTTTATAAACTGATTTGCTCTTTAATCCAGAACCTTTACGTTTCGTTTCTTGATGTTACGTTATCATGTTTTCTATCTCTGGTTCCTTGCTTAAAATTTTACTTTACATAACGTCTCCGCCAAAAAAGGTAACCGAATTTAACCTCATTTTAAAGGACAGTGATATGGAATCAGAAAACATCATTTTGTTGATCTGGCTTTCTATATCAGATGGCCAGAAAACAGACAGCTCAAAAGTTGTATCATTTATAGGTATACAATAAAAGCAGTATATAGTCCCGATCTCATAATGCATTTTGTGGCATCTAATACTAATTCATATTGTTTGCCAAATATCCTATTTTGGGTACCCCAGACATTATTGCCTTTTGCTGTTTTGCAGCATATTTTCATTTATTGTCTTATTTGTAGATGTTGTGATATTTGCTAATTTTGTGTGGATACTTGTGGAAACAGTACGCCTTTCAGGTAAGCTATTAAATGTGAATGGATGCAAAGAGGATTGATCCATTTTGTCAATATGCCATCTCGACTTGATACTAAAAATAGATAATAATACAAACTTAACAAATGCAAGCTAATATGTGCACAACCTCCTTTATGCCCATACTGAGTACTATATGAGTTGTTTACACTCTATGGGTTGTTTACACTATACTTAAGGAATCTTCCAACGCATACAGTAAACAATTTACTACAAAAGCTTAATAATGTTAAACAATTTCAATATTCTGTTGTTAAACAAAGATTCAATACTATTCACATCATTTGTGAAAATTTCAGAACAATACCTTGGGTATTATGCAAAATACAGCTTATTCAATTTGAAAGGGTCAAAATCGAAAGTCACAAAATATGGAATTTAGGCTCGTGTTTGTGTTTCAGTGAGGTTATTTTAATTTCATTTGTCATGCTGAACAATAAAAAAAAATGTCATTATGAATCAGAAATGCATGAAATTCACGGTGGGTCAGACTCAGACTCCATGAAGACTATGGCATAACACTTTCATCGGTGGGTCAGCGCCTGATGTTTGTCTTTCAAATTAGCTTGGCTTCATTTTGGCTCAACTGAGGTTTTTCTTTAGCTCTGACTGTCAGTGAGTTGAGAGCCCTTTTCTTTGTTTCCTGGCAGTATGTTTATATATTTGATTGTTTCCCCGTGGTGATACATTGGATAAGTAAGGAAGCCTGGTGAGCTTATAATTTTTTTCTTGTTTGACAACAGCAGAATCTAGGGTGAATATTTGGCAATAAAATTAACTTAAGCCCCCAGTGACTTGGGCTGAGCATTCTAAGGTGGTGGTTCTTGTTGCTGGCTCATTGTTTATTGTTGCCTTCATTGTTTTGTGTGTGTGGGGGGGGGGGGTGGGAGGGGGGGTTATGGTTGGTCCTTGTTTTGTTGTGCACTAATTAGTTTCTAGTTTTGCAATCATCTCGCTGGGAAAGAGAGCTGGTTGCTTTACTTTTATTGCCTTTTAATGTAATTTGACAGTCAGTGTTCTGTGTCTCTTTCTCACGGTGCTGTGGGTTGGTCTACAGTTTGTGATTGTGGCGTTTCCTTGTCATACTCACTTACTTTTTCATGTGATTTGCACAGTCCAATTCTGTAAGCACCATCTGCATGGCTCTGCTATAAGCTAGCAGGATAAATGTTTTAGCATGGCCATCCTGCTACTCTGATCGAAACCCAATTGAGCACATATATGCGGTGCGATTGTCAGGAATTATCTAATTACTTGTGTGTGCAATTGTCTGTACAATTTTATAGAGAAAGAAGATAGAAATTGGAAGATTTTTTTATTTTATGAATAATAGAACGCAAACGGACTTACATTTGAAAATAATTCAGAATCATATCTCATAAAAAAATGGAATACGGTGACAAATTGCTATTCCGTATTGATTTGTTTGAAAAATGTTAAATTTTCAATTTTCATTTTTTGAAGCTTTCAACTGAAACTTCCATATTTTAAAAGTTCTGAGTCAGTTGTCTCTCAAAATAACCATGTATTACTGGAAAACATTGTTCTAATGTATTCCAAAATATTTTTAAATTCAAAATTCAAGTTTTCAAGAAAATGCGAAAACAAAAGTGTATGCGTTAGAAGATTCCTTAGGTGTATATGGGTTGTTTACACTATATAGTATATGGTATGTTTACACTATACTATATGGGTTGTTTACACATAAACTTTTGATTTCCAGTCAATTCAGTGGTGCAATTTCATTATTAATATGGCTTCTATGTGTGGATGAAAAACAGTGTGGATCATAGAACATCTGCATGTTTTAAAGCAAAAAACAACAGCCCCCCACCTCCCCCCCATAAAAAAAACAAACAAAACAAATAGCATTTTGGCCTATATGAAGAGTTGAAATTTCATGCACAGTTGAGCTGAGCATGAAAAAAGTTTATAACCTTGGGACCTGGCTTCATTGCTCAGCTGTGCATGCATATTTGAAGAAAGACTTTTCACTTCTATATAATATGAACCATTGTCAGGTGGGTAGGCCCATTTCTTTGATATTTTAAAAAGTAGCCTTTGATAGAAATTATCGTATAAAAGTGTTTGTTCCAATTCTAGAATGATTTGTATAATATATAGTTGAAAATATAAGTTTTTCCTATCCTAGAATGAATTGTGTAATATTTCCATTTCAGTGAATGACATTGAAGTGAGGTCATACAAGTTTTCAGGCACCTATGCTTCCATTGTATTTGTCTGTGGTAAGTTTTTTTTTCTGGTAAATTCTTCACATGTATAAAAGAGGGTCTGGATGGGGGGGGGGGGGGGGGGGGGGTCTGGTATTCACTACTCATTAAAACTTTAGCCCATTATTCATCTCATTAAAATTTTGGGTTATTCATTAAAATAAGACCAGTTACTTATTAAAAGTAAGAAAGGTGGCAAAGAAATCTGATTATTAACTATTCATTTTTTTTTCTTCAATTCATTAAAAAAATAGGATTATTCATTAATTTTTAGGCCCTCATTATTCACTATTCATTATTTTTTTGGCTCATTATTCACTATTCATTATAAAAAAGGGACATTATTCACCAATCATTATACCCCATCTAGACCCTCATAAAAGGGGATTCTTAAGGTAAATGTGAAAAAATTTCGAACACTGTTCTCAAATTAAATGTTGGTTATCTGAGCTGGAATTCACAAAATGTTTGTCAGAAAAGCAAACAGGGAAGACCCTGATCAGACTGCTTCTTCAGAAGCAGTCTGATCTGGGTCTGCACTGTTTGTTTAGGCCTTTTTTGGCAAGCAACTAGTGTACAAAATTTTAGAATATCTACCATACTTTTTAGGCCCGTACTGGTGTTCACACTGGAGGTGACTATATGTCTGTCCATCTGTCTGTTTGCTGAAATCTGAATCCCAAGATAACTCAAAAACTATTCATGCTAGCTTGATGTAACTTGGTATATGAACATGTTGCAATGTGCTGGTTATGCACATCATTTTTTTTTTCACGGTCATATGAAAATTGTGGTTGGTGTGGAATTGGAAATAGTTCAAATGTTGCAAAAACATATGGATCCTGAGATAACTCAATAATTATTCAAGATACCTTGATGAAACTTGGTATGTGAAGAGGTCGCAATGTGCTGATTATGCACATTTTGTCAGTGTCGCATGAAAACTGTGGTTGCTATGGTAACAAAAATATTCAAAATGTTTCAAAAACTTAATATGGATTCTGAGATAGCTCAAAAATTATTCAAGCTACCTTGATGAAACCTGGTATGTGAACAGGTTGCAATGTGCTGATTCTGTACATTTGTTTTGGTGTCGCATGAAAATTATGGTTGCTATGGTAACAAAAATTTTCAAAATGTTTAAAAACATATGGATTCTGAGATAACTCAAAATTATTCAAGCTACCTTGAAGAAACTTGGTAATGAAGAGGTCGCAATGTTCTGATTATGCACATTTCTGCACTGTGGCATAAAAATGTAGTTTCTATTGTAACAAAAATATTCAAAATGTTTCAAAAACATATGGATCCCGAGATAACTCAAAATTTTTTCAAGCTACCTTGATGAAACTTGGTATGCGCTTAGGTGGCAATGTGCTGATTATGCACATATTTTGGGGTGTCACATTAAAATTGTGGTTGCTATGGTAACAAAAATATTCAAATGTTTCAAAAACAAATGGATTCTGAGATAACTCAAAAACTATTTAAGCTACCTTGATGAAACTTGGTACATAGACAGGTGGCAATGTGCTGATTATGCATATCATTTCTTTTAGTTGTCACATGAACATTGTGGTTGCACCAGTAGGGGACTTGTGTGCTGCAGACAACAATTGTGCCTTGTTGATAACTTCAAGTGAAACAGAAAGCCATGATTTCTTGGAGTTATCAACAGTGTAGACAAGAGTTGTCTGTCCATTTGATATTTCATTCAGAGCTACACCATATATGTCTTTAACAGTATTTTCAAAAGATATATTAGCTCCATAGACTTGTACTTGGCAAATACCAATGTAATTTAGCTTGGTCACATGATAATTATTCAAAGCCATGTGTATATGATCAAAATGTGAGTGGCTTTATCTTGTTTTATTGTGTAATTTTAGCTCACCTGAGCCTTTGGCTCATTGTGAGCTATTGTGATTGTTGGATGTCCGTCTTGTGTCTTCATCTATTGCTTCAAAGGATTTCTCTTCCTGAACTACTGGCTGGATTTTGACCAAATTTGATAGGAATGATCCTTGCATGGCCCTCATTAAAAATGGTTAAAATGTATTAGGTCTGTTTCATATCTAGGTCACACAGGCTAAAAATAGATTTTCAAGATGAAAACTTCTCTTAAAGCACAAGGCTTAGAGCTTAAATATTTGGTATGTAGCATCACCTAGTGACCCTCTACCAATTTGTTCAAATTATCCCCCTGGGGCCAAATATGGCCCTGCCCCAGGGGTCACAAGTTTGCCATAGGCTTATATAGGGAAAACATGGAAAATCTTCTTGTCTTAAACCATAAGGCCTAGAGCCTTGATATTTGCTATGTAGCATGACCTAGTAGACCTCCACCATGTTTGTTCAAATTATGCCCCTGGGGCCTAAATTGGCCCCACCCCAGGTGTCACTAGGGACATGGCCAGCTTTCAACATGTACCTATATGTAAGCGTTAAACAAAACTCAGGTAGGCGACACATGTCCGCAAGCAGCCAATCATTGCGCTTTATTTTGAGTTTGAGGATCCAATCACAGATCACAGACCAACCCACATAGCTTGAAAAACATGTCAATATAGTTCAATATGAGCATGGTTATGGTGACATAGAGGATCTTACATGAGTGCTTATGTTTTATTGAATTTATTTAAACGAGTCGAGGAAAAGCTATAAAATGTGAGTCTTGCTGAGCATTTTATCACTTTTGCTGAACGAGTTTAATTGATTCAATAATACAGGAGAACGAATGTTAGATTTTATTTATCTCTTGACATTAAAACTACTTGAAAATTGCATTTTTGGCGTGAAAACATCAATGTTTTACCAAATTTTATCCAACATTATAATGGATGTCATTACGTTACATCACTAAATCTGTAAACCACTAGTGGTATATCAATTTTATTGCATTGTGTTATAACACTCCCAGAGGCGACGTCATGTGATAAATAGAGGATATTTACTTTTTTGAGGTGAATACCAAATATATGTCATCGAGTGTGTTGAAAACATCAGAATTTTCATGAGTGCGCAGCACGAACAAAAATTTCGATGTTTTCAACTCACGAGATGACATATATTTGGTATTTACTAAACAAAGTAAATTTTCTTTTTATTTTATACTTTTTTAGAAGATTTACAGTTAATCAATTAACCATGCTTCAAGCAGAATCACAATAATGTAAAAGAAGACAAAGGAGTATTTGTGACAGAATACCTGGATCAATCTATAGTCATCAGGACTTACAGATAAAAAGAAATTTATTCAGCGTCAAAGTGCGCGACAAGTGACGTCATAAGCGACGTCATTATTTGTTGATGACGTTGCGTAGCATAGGTTACATGCATTGCCTAACTCACTGAAGCGGGAGGTGTTAAAAAATGAAAATCGAAAAATTTTAGCAAATCTAAGTTATTTTGGTACCAAAATGTTCCTCATGTTCTAACTAAGAAATTGCCTACCTACACTTGATGTTTATGTTAACAAACAAGAAAGTTATAGGCGTTTGAACTTTCGAAGTGAGCTGCATTACGTTAATGGAAAAGTCAGAGGTGATCCAAAAAACGCTACAGTGAAAATATAGGCTGATATCAATCACTAGTGATTGATATCATATCATTTCACTAGTGGTTATATCACTTTTATTTCTTTTGATATGCATTGATTTCACTGCTAAGTATAAAATAAAAGATAATAATATGTTGTTAAAATGGTATCCTTTGGAAGCAAAGACTGCACCAAAGAACTGAAACTAGAGTGTGCATATTCCCTGGGCCAGACTAAACCTATCTGATGTGTTTGCTGTGGCCTATCCATCTGAATAAACATGTTAATTTACTTTGGCACTTTATTTACAGTTTATTGTATAGAGGCCATGTTGAAAGTTCTAGGAAAAGGTCCGAAGGAATACTTTACAAATGGATGGGATGTGTAAGTGGTGGAATTGTTTAACCCTTAATGCGCCAATCGCAACAAAAGTCATCTGCTTTTCTCGTCTGCTGAAATGTTTAAGAAGCCTCTATGGCAAACAGTGTGGACCCAGATCAGACTGCTCTTATAGGAGCAGTCTGTTCTGGGTCCATGCTGTTTGCTTCTATACTTAATTCGTCAGTAATGCTAGGCTATTATTTGCAGCAGACGACTTCATCAGGCGACACTTTCAGATGCTTTTTTTTCTTGGCGCTTTAAGGGTTAATTCATAGAAATGTGGCCTCTTGCTAGATATATAAGATTTGGTCTGTGTCTTACCCATCATCAGATGGTCATACAAGGCCTGTCTTATGTTTTTTGTAACAATTTTGAAATGCCTATGATTTATTTAGTCTTTAAAATAAAATATTAAAATAATTTCCCATTATAAAAAGAATAGCTATAACATTAATGTATTGCAACAGACTTCATGCTTGGGGGTCAACCCAATCACAGTTGGCAACTTTGCTTTCCTCTTAAATTTCACGCCGGTGGGTCAGACTTCAGACTCTATGACAGTTCTGACTTAAAGACTTATCTATTGATGAGACGGTAGGGGCCTGATGCTTTGGCTGTTGTCAGACCCACCGGGGTCTACCCGTTGGATTTATACAGTTTTATGTTGAGTCCTTGCTTTGCTTTATCTTCTTTTTATATCTTGATTTAAATGTTCTAGGAGATGATGTACAGATAAGTAAGGGGTCTTCATGCAAACCAAACATCTATGTGTATTGACCCACATCTGAACTAAGGGTGAGGTTGACTGATTAAAGTCCTCCAGTAAAATATTTTTACTGACCATTCCATGGCGGTACTTCTTTTGTGGATCATTTGTGTTATTTATGTCTTGTGTTTGTCATGCTTTTGTATCTGTTTATTGCTGCCTTGTGGTTACCTGAAGGGAAAGGGCTGACCTATTGGCTCATGCTTGTGATGTTTATTGCGCTTTTGTTACTTTCCCATTTGGTATCCTCGGACAGGTGTGGTACTTGATTTTATGGATTCCTGATCCTTGCTGTCTTTCTTACCTTTAATATTTTTGCAAATTTACTATGTTATATTAAGCCAAAACTATAAATCATTGCTCCTCTTTCACTTGTTTTTAACAACGTTGCAAGTGAAGTGGAGTTATTAGAAAGCCCTGCAAAACCCCACTAAAATGGTTATTAGAAAGCCCTGCAAAAACTCATTAAAATGATTATTAGAAAGCCCTGAAAAAACCCCATTAAAATGGTAAAAACTCTGAAGGTTTGCAGTGATCATTCCTTAGCAAGTTATTTTTTGAACCTTAATGCATTCTTACAACAATGCTTAAAGACCTCAAGTGATTAGCAAGAATGTGAATATTATCAATTACAGTAAAACCTGTCTTAGGCAGCCACTCAAAAATAGACAAAAGAAAGATCTTAATGACAAATGGTAGCTTAATGAAGGTCGAAAGTATTGCAGATCGGAGCATTCTGCAATACTTTTGACCTGCAATAAGTGATTAATATTCTTGAAAAACAATTTTTGTTTTTTTTGAGAGTGGCT
The DNA here is from genome assembly GCA_964019695.1 of Loripinus fragilis. Lineage (NCBI taxonomy): Eukaryota > Metazoa > Mollusca > Bivalvia > Lucinida > Lucinidae > Loripinus > Loripinus fragilis. The sequence goes on from OZ026525.1 coordinate 14,112,245, forward strand.
ATTTTAGACAGGTTGTACCGTAGTTTATATCACAAATGTAACAAGAATTTTCATTGGAAGACCCTGATCAGAAGCAGCCTGGATCTGGGTCTGCGCTGTTTGTCTAGGCCTTTTGCCCAAAGTTTTAGAATATCTACTATAGCTATTTTAATGTCAGGTTAAGCTTAATTTAAAGCTAAGCAGGCTGGTTTGAGCCTTAGCTGATTGACCAGTTTTCTGGTGTCACGGCCCATATGGGCCGCAAAGCGAGAAACCCTGTCTTCGGGGTTTAGGACAAAGAGAGTTTCAAACATGTCTCCTCAGCTACAGAGACTAACTAGAAAATTGAAATTTCACCTACAGCAAGTTAACATATGATACTTTTCAAAAAGTGAATAACAAATGCGATGATCAGACTGCGCAAATGCGCAGGCTGGTCTGCACCTGTGTTGTTCGCAAACCCCCGAAGACGGGTTTTGTCATGTTGCGGCCCATATAATACCTATAGTTTACACAATCAAATTAAGAAATTCTAGCTTGTCTCTGTAGCTGAGCATGAATGTTCCTAACTTGTTGCAACCAAATTTTCAAGATTGTAACATGTAGGCACGGAGCATGTAGGTGTCACATGCGAAAAACCTTAGAAGATTTCTGCTAGTATCTGTAGCTGAGTATCTAAGTACAAGCTTTACATTGTCAGAACCCTTCAGAAACACCATTAGGCCAGAATTTTTTTGTTAGTTGATTTACAAACCCTCCTACTGTAATTTTCCAGAAAGTAGAAAAAAAAATAATTTCTAAAAAATGTTTTTATTTTATCTGCCGACTCTAAATGTTATTTGTTTCGTTGAAAAAAATGATAAATTTTTGAGGTTCTGTCTGTGTATTTTTGAGAGTGACACTGTTAAAAGTGATTGTCCTATATACAGATTTTTAGGAAAAGGATGAAATATTTAAAGATTTGATACAGACTGTTGGTTTACTTTACTAGTTTAACTGTTTTTCCGGAGATATTAAAAAAAAAAAGCTCTGAAAATGACCATTTGTCTGGTCATTTCCAGAGCTTTTTTTTTTTTCGTCCCCCTACCCTAAATCTGAAAAAAATCCTCTAAATCAACTAATAAAAACATCTCGCGTTATTATATAGATTGTTTTGTAGGTTTGATTTCCTGGTGACTGTGGTCAGTCTGATCGGGGTGCTTGGTCAAGCTTTCTCGGATGGCTTCTATTATATTACAGTTCTCAGGCCATTTAGATTGCTGAGGTAAACCTGTTTTTTCTACTACAGTAAAAACTTGATAGTTCAATTTCAGATAATTCAAACCACTATTTTGAATTAGATTAAGGATCCTTTACCGGGCCACCTAGCGCAGTCGGTAAGGTTTCTGGCAACAGATGCGAGTCTGACTGCAGATCCAGGGGTCTCAAGTTCGACCCTGGCCCGGTCTCATACTTTTGTGGAGATTGATTATGAAATAATTTCTACGGTCATTCTCCTCCCTTCGGCTGAGTCATTCAAGAAGGATTGTTGTCAGTTATAAGCGAAAGTATGTGCACGAAGTACTGGTTAACTGCTTGTTCAAGCTTGCCCAGGAAAAAAGTGTGGTTAGTTGAACTGACTGTCCTGCATGACCATAGCTGTTGACTTGGGACGTTAAGCAACAACAACAAAAAAAAAAAGATTAAGGATCCATTGAATTCAGAGAATAGATTGTGTTTATAAACTGTGTTGAATGCTTTCTATGAAAATATATGTCTTGGGTGCCTTAAAGAAACATCTCCTGAGACATTCATAGGGCCAGTTAAGCAAATATTTTTAGCGCAAAATTGCAATTGTTTTCATTCCCATCAGTTTAAACATGTGTTTTGGGTGCTCAAAAGAACCGTCTCATTGAGACGGGTCTTTTGAGTACCCACAGCATATGTTTTGGTTGAGAAATAAGAAAAATAATTTTCTGTTACACACTCTTATCTGGGGGCCCGGACATTTGTTTTATACATCCAAAATATATGTTTTCATTGGGCATTTCTTTTAAGCTCTGAACTCATTGTTGTTATATATACATGGGTGAAAGTTTTCAGGAATAATCCTGAATTCAGGATTTTGAGGCTGACTTTCCATAGAAGGACAGCCTCAAAATGCTGAATTAGGGAGAATATAATAGCTTCTTGGATTAGTTTTCAGATTAGGAAAACACAATCAATCATTTAAACTTGAAGTAATTTGTTTTTGTAGTCATCCTGCAAGTTTTGAAATTTGAATTTCTAAAGTTCAGGATTTGGGAGCTCAGTGGTAGAGTGCTTGACTCGAGACCGAGAGGCCACGGGTTCAAGCCTCAACGGCGTCACTCCGTTGTGGTCCTTTAGCAAGACACATTTATCCTAGCTTAGTACTGGTTCAACCCAGGAAGATCCGTCCCTGTTTAACTAAAAAGTTGTTGATGGGACGTAAAGAATTAAAACAAACAAACAAAAGTTAAGGATTTTGGAAAATTTTGAACTTTCACCCATGTATATAAGATTGATAGAAAAGAGCAAAGGATATGCAATTCATGCATATCCATCTGGATCTGTCAAGCTTTTAACACCTTAGTTATATTCCCAAAAGGTTTGTTTTGAAAGGCAGTTGATGTAAAAATGAGTTGCAGGAGACAAATACTCATATTAAATTGCAAAATTACCCAGCATGCAAGGTTAACCCTTAAAGCGCCAATCACAACTGCAGCAGACAACAAATTTTGTGACACCTGCCCAAATTTTTGAAAAAAATAAGGTATTACCGTATTCCTTGAAGTAAACTTGCAAGGACACAGAAAGTAACCAAAACGGGCAACCATCGGCCCGCCAGCGATACGTCATATAAGTGGCACCTCGCTAGCAGTCCGACGATGACCTGACATCGGTAGCTTTGTACTTTTCCAACCAGTGTTCCTAAGATAATCTACAGCTTTGTGCTTTTCCATGCGGGAAGGGGTGGTCCGGACCCCCAGTACTCACTCCTGTGGATCCGCGCATGAATAAATGTCCTAAGACTATGAACATTTTTACCACATGCAAGTTATACTCCCGATTATACACCCTGGCTAATGATCGAAAGGTTTACAGGTATACTTGGTCTATGAGACAGTGTAGAGTTGAACTAGATCAGATAGCTGCTAGAGGCGCATTCTAATCAGGATCTGCATTGTCTGTCATTTGACGCATCACTTTGTGATAGAAACACTAACATTCACTGTTTCAGAGTATTTTTTTCTATTTTTGTGACATTTTTATTTAACGTCTGTGCTCATTTCCATTGTTATTTAGCGCACACATATACCAACACGCATTGTGAGAGTGAAATGCATTTGTAACCACCGCCCAACCTGCCAATACCGGTCGACACACGTGATACTGTAGCCGATAGCGGGGTCATGCATGGTAGATGTTTGAATGGTTATAACGTCTTGACCTCCCCCCCCCCCCACACACACACACCACCACCACCAACAACACACACACACACCACAGTACGGGGTAAAGGCCAGGTTTTTAACATTTAGAAAGACGATCGACGAAATCTGCGCCAGTAAAAAGAAAAACTGGAGAGCTTCAACATGTTTAACTGTACCAACCTCACTCTTAATTCTGATTTGGCTCTGGTCTCTACCCAAGTAAAAACTCTGTCATACAGAGTTGGGCAAAAAGCAAGGGAATCATCCGACACTAGTATGTCCACTTGTGATGGAGTGGGGCATATACCAGGGCACTGGAAAATCAACAAGACCTTAGCCCTACTTTTACTCGCAGGAGGATGAAGTGCATGTGCTGATCCAGAAGGGGGACAGGGGGTCCGGACCTCCCCTGGAAAATCACAAAAATTTAGTTTTTTAGCAATATTGGTCCCTATCAGCTTAAAATCGTAAAGCGACCAAGCCAGCTTTCAATTTTGGGCCATAATCAGCAGGCCAGTGAAACGCCATTTAAATGGTGTTTCGCTGGCGGACTGAAGAGGGCCCGCTTATAGTGGTATTTGGATCATTCCTCCCCAATCAAACTAAAAAAACGTTGTCAAGGTTGGACCCTCTCTGACAAAACTTTCTGGATCCGCGCATTTAGTGGTCACGGATAGATAATACATAATTAGGATAATGGGCTTCTACCAGCTAAGGTTAATCGGGAACGGGACTGATTTAGAGTCCCAACTAAAGACATGAATTGCCCGGTATCGAGCTTGGGATCCCTGGTCTGCTAGGCCTACACCACATATGCTGAGAGAGAGGGAGAGAGAGAGAGAGCGCACGGGGGAGAAAGAGAGACATGCAGACAGACAGGCATATAGAGAGACTGAGATAGACATACAGACTGATAGACAGACAGACTATTTTCACACTAATACTCTCTAGAGCTACCAAGGCCATCAAATGGAGTTTCGCTGGCGGGCCGATGACGGCCTGCTTTTGTGGTATTTTGATCCTCTCTCCCCTTATCAACTAAAACGACATGAAATAATAAAAAACGTTGTCAGAGTCAAACTTTCTGGATCCACGTCTGCTAAGAGAGAAAGAGAGCATATGATGCCTGCGAAACTTTTTCACATAATTTTGACTTCTATGTGATACAAACAGCTGAGCGCGTGTACATTATTGTTATGTGACGTAAAATAAAACTCTGAGTCAGCTGATTCGAAACTGGGCAAATTAGTGTACATATTAAAAATGTTTTCACTGTATTTTTCAATTTTTTTTCAGACTTTTTAAAATCAAGAGGAGATACAGGGATGTGCTGGGAACTATTTTTATTCTCATGAACAGATTAACAAGGCAAGGGTTTTAACCATTTTTTGACAGATGGAATCTTCCATACAGTTTGAATACAATAAATTTGGTATTATCCATTTATGTTTTAAGGGGTAACAGGTTAGAATTTTTCAGTTACATTGCATTTCTGAAGCATCTCATCTGGCAAAACACTGCTTGCATATGTAGTAAATACACATTATTATAATTGTAACTTGATGTGGCGTACTGTATCATGTCGAGTAGACGAGGTCATACCATCGGATCACCCGAGACACGAAGTGTCAAGGGTGATCCAATGGTATGACCTCATCCACGAGACATGATACTGTACACCTGATCAAGTTACTATTATAATATTATGTTTATTATATACCTTTTTCTGACAATATTCTGATTTATTAAACAAAAAATTAAGGAAAAAAGGGTATATTAATTTTGTGTCAAAGTCGGTCCGTCGTCTGTCCGTCTGCCTGTCTATCCTTCCGTGCGTATGTTCGTCACGTTTCTTGTAAATGTATCTCCTCCTAAACCATTAGAGGTGGCAACTTCAAACTGTGTAGGTGAATAGGTCACATGATGTAGAGGGTACTGGGCAACATTTTGTGTGACCTTGACCCCAAGGTCAAGGTCTAAGGTCAAATAATGTATTTTCTTGTAAATGCATCTCCTCCTAAACCTTATGACGTAGCAACTTCAAACTATGTAGCTGGATAGGTCTTATGACGTAGAGGGTACTGGGCAAAATTTTGGCTGACCTTGACCTCAAAAGGTCAAAGGTCAAATATTGAATTTTCTTGTAAATGCTTCTCCTCCTCAAGGTTTTGACGTAGTAACTTCAAACTCTGTAGGTGCATAGGTCACATGATGTAGAGGGCACTGGGCAACATTTCATTTAATGTATTTTCTTGTAAATGCATCTTATCCTCAACCGTGGGATGTAGCAATATCAAACTTTGCTGGTGCATAGGCCACATCATGTCGAGGGTACTGGTCAATATTTTGTGTGACCTTGACCCCAAGGTCAAGGTCAAATAATGTTTTTTCTTGTAAATGCATCTTCTACTTAACCATGGGATGTAGCAACATCGAACTTTGCTGGTGCATGGGTCACATGAAGTCGAGGGTACTGGTCAATATTTTGTGTGACTTGACCCCCTTGACCTTGGGGTCAAGGTCAAATAATGTATTTTTGTCGGTAATGCATCTCATTAACCATTGGCCGTAGCAACTTCAAACTTTGAAGTTACATAGGTCACATGATGTAGAGGGCAATGCTTTATGTGACCTTGTGACCTTGACCCCAAGGTCAAGATTAAATCAAATATTCCTTGTAAATGCATTTCCTCCTAAACTGTCGGACAAAGCAGCTTCAAACTTTTGCTGGTGCATAGGTCATATGTTGTAGAGGATACTAGGCAACGTTTTTTGTTTTTCCTTGACCTAAGGTCAACGTCAAAAGTAAAACTAGAGCAGAAGTCGATGGTACACCATCCCAAATACCCGCTTTTTGACCTATAACCTTTACCTTGGGGTCAAGGTCACACAAAATGCTGCTCAGTACCTTCAACATAATATGACCTATGTACCTGTAAAGTTTGAAGTTGCTATGTCCAATGGTTAAGGAGAAGAAGCATTTACAAAAAATACACTATATGACCTTGACCTATGGGTCAAGGTCACACCAAATGTTGTCTAGTGCCCTCCAAATCATATGACCTTTGCACCTGCAAAGTTTGAAATTGCTACGTCCAACAGTTTAGGAGAAGATGCATTTACAAGAAAGTACATTATTTGACCTTGACCTTCAGGTCAAGGTCACACTAAATGTAGCCCAGTGCCCTCTACATCATGTGACCTATGCACCTACAGAGTTTGAAGTTACTACGTCAAAAGCTTTAGGAGGAGAAGCATTTACAAGAAAATTCAATATTTGACCTTTGACCTTGACCTTGGGGTCAAGGTCACGCAAAATGTTGCCCAGTACCCTCTACATCATGTGACCTATCCAGCTACAAAGTTTGAAGTTGCTAGGTCTAACCGTTTAGGAGGAGATACATTTACAAGAAAATACATTATTTGATCTTTGACCTTGACCTTGGGGTCAAGGTCACAAAAAATGTTGCCCAGTAACCTTAACATCATGTGACCTTTTCAGCTACAAAGTTTGAAGTTGCTACGTCAAAAGGTTTAGGAGGAGATGCATTTACAAGAAAATTCAATATTTGACCTTTGACCTTGACCTTGGGGTCAAGGTCACACAAAATGTTGTCCAGTACCCTCTACATCATGTGATCTATTCAGCTACAAAGTTTGAAGTTGCTACTTCTAACCGTTGAGGAGGAGATTCAATTACAAGAAAATACAATATTTGACCTTTGACCTTGACCTTGGGGTCAAGGTCACACAAAATGTCACCCAGTTCTCTCTACATCATGTGACCTATTCACCTACAAAGTTTGAAGTTGCTACCTCTAAGGGTTTAGGAGGAGATACGTTTACAAGAAACGTGACGGACGGACGTACGCACGGACGGACGGACAGACGGACAGACGGACGGACGGACGACGGACCGACTTTGACACGAAATTAATATACCCTTTTTTTCTAAAGAAAAAAGCGGGTATAATAATGTACTTTCTTGTAAATGCATCTCCCCCTTAACGGTTAGACGTAGCAAATTCAAACTTTGCAGATGCTTTGGTTAGCTCAAAAGCAGATATTTGGGATGGTGTACCATCGACTGAAGCCTAGTTATTCTTTACTTTCAGTTTAGTAAAAGCTATTCTTTACTTTCTAGGCCAGTCATAATAGCTTTTGGGGTACCACTAATTGCTACAGAAACTTTTTTGTGCCTGAGCGAAAGTTTCTTATGTCATCTACAACATACTAAAAGTCCTCACAAAATATCTGAAAGGAAACGATATTATAATACCATAATCAACTCCTCATACAACACTTTCTGCGGCGGCCCTGTAAGTCCACCGTAGATTGTACTTTCTCTCCCTAGGAAACGCTTCCGGTTGTATAGACGACTCGAATAAAATCTTTGTCGCAGTTTTCCTCTGACCATTACAAACAGGTAATTATCTTTGAGTAGTTTTTTTGCCGATCAACGTATTTTTGATCATCGCTCAAAGGCAACTGACGCTCCAGTGCGTTTGTAAGAGAAAACTAAGCTCAATATTCCCTGGTGTCACATATTTTCGTGGCTATAATTCTCGCACCACTTTTATTGTTATTTTATTTTATATCACATAGAAATCGTCACGAATCATCGCGATCAGAAAGAAAATATGAAATATATATTAAATTGCAGGAAAATTATTTTTTTTATTCATATTATTAAAATGTGCTACGCTCGAATTTTAAAAGTACGGAAGCACATTAGTGTCATGAAATTGAATATACTTGTACAAAGCGTTTTTGGGCGATTTTCGAAACATTTCTTCGAATAACATAACAAGGATCAGGTTTACAGCTTGATCTCACTTCTGAAGAAGGTTTTTAATTAAAAAAGATTCGTTTTTCATCTTGAAAATAGAAATAATCAATTGTTAGATGTCTCTAATAAGTAATTAGACGGCATTACTGCTTTGTATAAAACTACCTCCGTGGTGGGAACAGTGGCCATTACTGCTTTGTATAAAGCTACCTCCCTCTGGGGAACAGTGGTCAGTACTGCCCTGTATAAAACTACCTCCCTGATGGGAACAGTGGCCATTACTGCCCTGTATAAAGCTACCTCCATGGTGGGAACAGTGCCCATTACTGCTCTGTATAAAACTGCCTCCGTGGTGGGAACAGTGGTCATTACTGCTCTGTATATAGCTACCTCCCTCGTGGGAACAGTGGTCAATACTCCCCTATACAAAAATAGTAAGTAGGATCAGGAAATACCCAATCACAAACCACAGACCATGGCACCACGAGGAAGAGCCACTCAACCACCACGAGTCACCAGGAAGACAAATTAAGCAAAGCAACCAGCTCTCTCTTCCCGAGAAAGATGATTGCAATGCTAGAATGGATATAAAATAATGTACAACAAAACATAGAACAATTACAGACTCCTTCAATTGGAGTAACAATAAACAAAAAGTCAACAACAACTGAACCATTGCCTTATAACAGACAGCAGCCTAAGCCAACGGGGAGCTTAAATGCATTTTACTGGTATCAAATCTTCGCCCTAGATTCTGCTGTTGTTGAAGTACAAGTAATGTTCAGCTCGCATGGAGGCCCTCTAACTAATGCAATGTATCATCATGGAGAAACACAAATTAACACACCATGATGAAACAATGTAAAGGGCTCATGACTCACAGATAGTCAGAGCTAAAGAAAACCTCAAACTGAGCCACGGTGGGTCCAGCTACAGATAAGCATCAGGCACCAACCCACCGATTAAAGCTTTACATCAGAGCCGTCATAGAGTCTGAGGCCTGACCCATCGTCATGCAGTTAAAGAGGAAACCATAGCTATAAACTGTGATTGGGGTTAAAACCAGGCATGCAGACTGCCGCATGATAACCAAGTTATATCCATCCCTTATATAACGTTTTACAATCTTTTTGAATTGGTCTCTAAAATTAGATTTTCCAACAATTTGTTTGAATTTATAAATTTAATCACCATAAATATAGGTTCTGATATGCCTTGTTGCAGAAGAGTTTTTAACCCAATGTTGTATTTAACAATTAACTCTGAGTGTCTGTGGTAGAATTTAAAAAATGCTTTTCGAATTTCATGGTAGCTATAACCTTGTTTTAATAACTAAGCTGTTAAAAATAAGTTTCTGTTGTTGAAGTCATCAACATTAGAACACTCTCTAGCAAAACGAATAAGCTGAGAAATATTTACACCATAGGAAGGGGAGCGAGGAACATCTTCATCAAGAAATGGGAAATTTACTATTTCAAAATATTACATAAAGTCTCTCTCATAACAAAACAAAAGCAAGTCTGCAACAAGAGGAGCACAATTAGTACCAAAGTTTTGAATATCGGGAATGTTGGTCACTAGTGCCCTGTATACAATTTTCTTCGTCTGATGAACTATTGTGCATATTGCCTTATCTAATGTTGGTGACCACTATGCCAATTGGTAGAGGGAAATGCTTATCTGGCCTGTCCGATCTATCATACAATCCCATTTTTAAATCTGCTGAATGCTACACTAATGATGTATACCATTGGGATACCTTTATTAACTTTATTAACATCTTAAGGTGTTCATTATTATACTTCTTTAACAGAGCCACATAGGATCTGTCTAAAACGAACCTTTCAAAAGTCAGCCCCATGGCTCAGACAACAGTTTTGCCCAAGACAGTGGGAAGTCTTTATAGTTTGCTACCACTGTAACTACAGGCACATGGTTGTCGTGCAAAAAATCGAGAAAAGAATATAATGTAATCACACATCAGATGTTAATTACCAGAAATTATGACAAATGAACCTGGACAACCCTGAGAGGACAGAAAGAAACGCAATAAAAACAACATCAAAAAACATACAGTGTGCAAGAAAACATACGATAATATAGGCCTAAACTTCAGCTAGCCATTTTTTAAAGCTATGACTTGTTAAACATATAAACAGATTACGCTACCATACGAAACGGCACCAAATGTTACTACATTCCCATGGCGGAGGAAACTGAGAACTGGCACCGGAGGTGCCCACGAAGGAGGGACGGTGTAACATAGAAAAGGTGGACGTATGGAAAAGGTAGACATAGCGGCCACTGCGCATGCGCAATCATAATCGCTCGGCCCAGCTAAGTAAAGGCTATTGTGCATGCTTCGTGTATTAAAACTAATTCGCTGTTGCTGCAACTGTCGTGTAAACTGACATCGATCCATTACATGGGAAAAGGGATCACAATAAATTTTGCGAACGACATATTGGGGTTTGATGTTGATTACCATTAATGATGTTGATTACCATTAATAAAGAGCCAAAATTGAAATGTAAGAGAATAATGATTTCCTAAAAATGAAAGAATATATCTATTATCAAATGAATAACAGAAAATAATAAACACTAGGCTAATTTGGAAGATCCTGTCCCCTTCTCTATAGCTCCGCACATAACCTATAGCGTCATATTTAAGGACATAACCAAACAGTGCAGTTTGATCAGACGCTGGAGAGCTTTCCATCGCTCAGCGTCTGATCAAGGTTTCACTGTTAGCTCACTGGAATGATAAATGATAGAAATAAGACAAAATCAACGTAAGCCCTACAATTGGGAATTGGCTTGGCCAACTAACACGGTAGTAGTTCGTCAAAAAGTTTTTTTTTTAAATAATATCGACGGTTCTTGTTAAACTACTGTCGCATAAATAAGAAACACGAAAAATCGACTTTAATTACACCTGTTCACATTACATTCTCTTGAACTTTTCGATATGCGGAAAGAAAAAGCTACAGCATTTTGACAAAATTTTCAACCTGGTGTTTTTGCTGTAATTAGATGGAATTTTGGCATAGTTTTGGTTCTTTTCAATGGCGGAGTATTACTGTTGGTAGAATGGACATAAACTGACCCAGTTACTTCACAACTGATCTGCGGCTTTGTTTTCGCATATGCGATAATCCGGTTTTCTCTTGTCGCGGCTCATATGATATAACTGGGGTTTACAGGGGTATACATTTTCTCTTATTTTTGCTCTAAAACATTTCTTTGTGGATACTTATTAGAACTGCCTCATAGTGTACCCACAATCTATGTTTTGAGCAAAAATAAAAAAAACTATCTGAAAATTATCATTTTTACAGCCGTAAAATATTGCAGTATATCGCACGGACATGTTTGCCTAATGTTTGTCTGGCTCATTTAGATCGATGAAATTTCTTTTTTCAAAATGGTTGTGGCTTCATATTCATAGCAGTAATGTTATATATAAATTTATTCTTCATTGTTAATAGCTAGAGTTTCGAATCATAAAAATCTGAAGTTGGTAGATTATAGTACCATTGAAATGAGTGGGTGGGGTAATCTTACCCACCCGCTGATATTTGGTTAGCCACTTTTATAGAAGATATTATACACCACATTAAATAAGCCTTCTTAAAGTTCTTGTATTCTGTTGTTCATGAATTGCATATTGCTAGGTACTGTAGTGTCGTGTATATACCAACTATGTTTATTTACCAATAGTAACACACATTTTTTGTGGATTTTAGGTGCCCGACTCATATCAAAAAAAATTATATTTCCCATCATGCAACATTTGAGGACTTTTTTTCTGAGATGCATATAGGATTATATATTTCAAAAATGCGCTTTTCGTTTCTGTAGCAATTAGTGGTAGGTTTGACCCAAATATTGGCTAAAATGACTGGCCTATTTCAGTTTAGTAATAGTTATTCCTTACTTTCAGTTTAGTAATAGTTATTATACTGGTGTATTATTTCTTCGGCATTATTGGTATGGAGGTCTTTCTGAACACAGATCTTAAAAACTGCTGCAAGTAAGTCACTTTATTATTAGAGCCGTGCCATGTGATTTCCAACAATGTGGTGTTTTGACATCTGTAGACTCAGACGAGCCTGTGCAGCCTCCTTTTAAGCTTAGTAACTCCAAATGATGTTCAGTCAGTAGCTAACAGTCATAGAATATTCAAGGGACTAGCAAAGGCTCTGGTCAGACTGCGCGTATGCGCAGGCTGGTCTGAGCCTGTGCTGGTCGCACATACCACATTGTTGGAAATCCCATGCCACGGCTCTTTGCTAGTTGTTTGTGTCTGTTAACTCTTTGCATGACGGGTAATTTTTCATGTGTTTGTTGTCGTCTGCTGACTTTTTTTTCAATATCAACTTTTTGCAAAAAATACTATCAGGAACTCTTATCAAATTGTCAAACAGTTTACAACGATTATCAGCAGACGCAAAAAGCCGCCCTAGTGAGGAAGGGGTTATCATATGAGCCGTGACATGAGGTTTCCAACAATGTGTAATGTGCGACCAGCAAAGCCTCAGATCAGCCTGCACATACGTGCAGTCTGATCAGAACCTTTGCTAGCCGCTTGAATATTCGATGAGTGTTAAGCTACTGACCAAACATCATGTGGAGTTTCTAAGCTGAAAAGGAGGCTGCACAGGCTCTTCTGAGTCTACACTTGTCAAAATGCCCCATTGTTGGAAATCACATGTTGCGGCTCAATTATGTTATGATGCTCATTGAATATATCTCATTGAGATGCTTCCAATGAGTACTCAAAGCTTATTCTGTTTATTCCCCCACCATTTTCAATGGGGGTTGAGGGGGAGGGGGGCATATAGCTTCACTCTTGTCTGTACATCCCATTCTTTACGTAAGTACGTCACATCCTGTGCTAAGACTTTTCTCATACAATGGCCTTATGGGGTGGAGGCACAATCATTTCTTATTTATTTAGAGGAATAAGAAAATCATTGATATGCTTCCAATTACTACTCAGATGTTTTATTAAGAAGTAAGAAAAACAGTCCTTTGGATACCTGAGGTAAATGTTGAACCATTAAGTATCATAGTTTAACCCTTTACTCCATAATAACGCCTTTTGACTTCTTCGAAATCTTATGTATTTGAAAATATTATGGAAAAGGGAGCATTTGCTCCAAAAGAGCAAATGCTCCATTTTCCATAAGATTTTCAAAAGTATTCAAAACTTGACCTAATTTTTCTTGAATTTTTCAATGTTGTCTAAGAATAGAAAATGATGTCATGATCTAAAAATAGCCTATGGAGTAAAGGGTTAAGATATAGTTTTTTCTTCTCTGTTTCAGAAACAGCTCGGTAGAAGCTTTTTATGCGTACAGTGAGGATGGAAAAGTTCAGGGATATTACTACCTTAACAATTTTAATAATATTTTTATATCAGGAGGTAGGTACAGCGCATACTGGAAAGGTCTTTGAATTTGACATTGGTCCTGGGAAACAGTTGAATTTTCAAAACTTTAAATTGTCTTCAAAAATTGGAATCTCCTTGAAAATGACTTTGAAACCCTTGAAAATCATACAAAACAATGACACTCTGATTTATGCTTAGAAAATGAGCTACAGTGAAACCTGTCTCAAAAATAAACATAATAAATGTGATGAAGACACATGGCAGCATAATGCAGGTCAAAAGTACTGCAGTGTGCTCCACTGTAGCACTGGAGCATTCTGCAGTACTTTTGACCTGCATTAGGAGTGGAGCATTTTGCAGTACTTTTGACCTGCATTAGGAGTGGAGCATTCTGCAGTACTTTTGGCCCGCATTAGGAATGGAGCATTCTGCAGTATTTTTGACTTGCATTAGGAGTGGAGCATTCTGCAGTACTTTTGACTTTCATTAGGAGTGGAGCATTCTGCAGTACTTTTGGCCTGCATTAGGAGTGGAGCATTCTGCAGTACTTTTGACCTGCATAAGGAGTGGAGCATTCTGCAGTACTTCTGGCCTGCATTAGGAGTGGAGCATTCTGCAGTACTTTTGACTTGCATTAGGAGTGGAGCATTCTGCAGTACTTTTGACTTTCATTAGGAGTGGAGCATTCTGCAGTACTTTTGACTTTCATTAGGAGTGGAGTATTCTGCAGTACTTTTGGCCTGCATTAGGAGTGGAGCATTCTGCAGTACTTTTGGCCTGCATTAGGAATGGAGCATTCTGCAGTACTTTTGACCTGCATTAGGAGCGGAGCATTCTGCAGTACTTTTGACCTGCATTAGGAGCAGAGCATTCTGCAGTACTTTTGACCTGCATTAGGAGTGGAGCATTCTGCAGTACTTTTGACCTGCATTAGTAGTGGAGCATTCTGCAGTACTTTTGACCTGCATTAGGAGCGGAGCATTCTGCAGTACTTTTGACCTGCATTAGGAGTGGAGCATTCTGCAGTACTTTTGACCTGCATTATTGGTCTTGAAAACCTAGTTTATTTTATCTTTTTTGAGTGGCTGGTTAAGACAGATTTTACTGTATGATCACGTGATAAGATGGCAGTACTGCACAATATGATCTGGTGTACACTGTAGTTCTGGCACTAAATACAGGGCTGGATAATTCAAGTGTAATCTCTTCCATTGTTGATTTTTGGGGCTGACATAAAGTTGGACCAAAGTGGTGTTGATGTTTGCAAAAGACAATACATTATGAGCTCAAAGGGCCAATATGGACCAGCACATGATATTCTGCTACTTATCGCATTGTTGAGCAACAAAGGCTCAGGGGAACCTGTCCAAATATGCAGACTCACCAGAGCTTTTGCTGCGTGCCTACACAAAGTTTGGATAGGAAAAAGACTAACAGGGGCCCAGTAGCCCAGTGCCCCTAAATTTTTGGCTGGGCCCCTAAAACCAAATCATTAGGGGCCCAGTTTGCCCATGAATAAAGGGTAGTACGTAAAGGTATGAAGTCTTGTCAAATCTGACACAAGCTGTTGGAAGTTTACAAATCTTCATTCAGTTGATTAATATGGTAAATAATCAGAGGAATACAAATTTTGAGGTTCTCTGACTTCAATTTATGAGTAAAGCAAATGCTTGGCAATGGTGTTGCAATGAATTTATTTTTCCACCGAATCCTTGGCCCCTTAATTTTGGGCTGGGCCCTGAATCATTTTGTTTTAGGGGCCCAGCTTGCTTCTGGCAAAGAAAGGTTAGTCTGTATCCCTGTAATGGATGTAGTTAAGACTCTGACCAAAATTTAGATCTCTAGCCCTGCTTAATGCGTTAGCATGGGCATTTAAAGGAGGCTTTTGCACATTTGCTGTAGGTACCAAAATCTCATTTGCTGGCCCATATTATACAGTTATTTAATGCCTGTTTGTAGTATAGTCCAAACTATAACCAAGGTTCCGTGGACGACTTGATTTTGCCTTGTGCAATAGTGCATCAGATCTTCCATTTGGCCTTGTGTAATAGTGCATCAGGTCGTCCACGGTACCGAAGGTAATAGTTTGACTATACTACAAACAGGCATGAAATAACTGTTTTATTACCCAACCCTTTTGATGAAATACTTAGCAGCGTTTCTTGAATGGAGTTGCTGTAGACGATGCGGTTTTGTTGCAAAAAAGAAAATTTCACCAAATCTGCTCAATTGTGGTCTCAAAATGTTCCGCTCCTTCTAACTAAGAAAACAAGTACCAACACTTTATGTTTCTGACCATAAACACCGAAGTTATTCGAGTTTTAAGTTCCCAAAGCATGGCTCATTTTCACCTTTGTTGCATAACGTCTCCTTCCATAAATGAACCGTATGTGCATCGTTGTCACGCATGTCGATAAGCCCTTGTGTGTTTTAACAGCGAAGCGGGAAACCAGGCCATGGTATAGTGCCAGTCAATAGTCAAAAATATTGACTGGTCAATAGTTCAGTGACTCATGACATATCAAAATAGATAATTACTCTGTATATAAACAGTTGGGTAATACATATTTTTATATCATGACTAAAATTGACGCTTGGAAAAATTGTCGTAAAAGTCCTTGAATTTTGTTTTCTGATTGATGTGTGAATCCTGAGTACAGTTTCTTTATTATGTTCCCACTCACTATAACACAATTGCCCTGGCTCCAAAAGTTTTAAAGGACAAGTTACAGTTTAGCCGTTTTCTTGCCCACAATGGATTTGGATGAATTCATATACAGTAAAAACATGTGTAAAACGGCCACTAAAATATAGACAAAACAAAGATCTTAATGACCAATGGTAGCTTAATGAAGGTCAAAAATATTGCAGAATGCTCCCCTTGGAGCATTCTGCAATACTTTTGACCTGTATTAAGCGATAATTGGTCTTGAAAACCAATGTTGGTCTTTTTGATAGTGGCCGTTTTACACAGGTTTTACTGTAAATGGTTGGTTAATCTTTGCTCTTTCACACAATCATGCTTTAATTTTTAACAGCATAATACAGTCACATGAATTAAGGTTTTTTACCAGTGTGTATATATAGGGTGGTTTGTCATTGAATGTGGATATTTTTAAAAGATGCAATAAGCTAACTGTCAACAAACATGATATGGGCCTCATCACTAGAAAACCTGTCTTCAGGGTTTCCGACAAAGTGAGATTCAAACCAGTCCCCTCAGCTACACAGACCGATTAGAAAATTGAAATTTCGTTTGTATCAAGTTTAGATCTGATACTTTCCAAAAAGCGATTAACAAAGGTGCTGATCAGTCTGCGCGGATGCACAGGCTGGTCTGCGCCTTTGTTGTTCGCAAACCTCCGAAGACAGGTTTTCTCGTGTCGAGGCCCATACCAAACATGCTGGTGCATGTAATCACCATGCCTGTGTTGTGATTTCAGCTACCATTTAGCATTAGCACCATTGATTAAAATTATGCTAAAACTTGACTAAAAACTTTGCTTAAGATTATGGGGATGAGTTTATCTCTTTTCCCATTTAATCCTCAGCACAGTCAAACCTATTCCATGTGATTTCGCATATTCACAGGGTTCGCACAGGTTTGAAAATACTTTAATTTAGAGGGCTTTCTTGAAAAGTCCTTGAAAATTAAATCTGCCTTGAAAAGTACTGGAAAATCACTCAAAGGCCTTGAAAAGTCCTTGAATTCTTCTATTTTCTGTAGAACTTTACACTGTTGATAGAGATCTAAATCAGTATAAAATTGTTGTGCCTTGATTTGGTGCAGCAAATGCTGCACCAAATAAAGACATAACAATTTCATACTCATTTTCTAGTACTAATTTCTCCATTATCTCAGTCTAGCATTTTTGAAGAAGAATTTTAACTCTCTGATCAGTATTTTTCCTAAACTTATAGTCCTTGAAAACTGGAAAATAGTCTTGAGAAGTCCTTGAAAAGTCCTTGAATTTTACTCAAACTTCCCTGTATGAACCCTGATTCAGCACTATTTTACTTCATATGTAATCTAAGCTTGAGGCCTGATATTGAATAAAATGATATTTTTCATTGCAGTTACCCTGTTTGAACTTACAGTTGTAAATAATTGGTTCATAATAATGGTGAGTATGTTTGTCTATTTTTGGGCCCATTTAACACTGTTCAGGTCATGTAGGGCCACAGTAAGTTATCACAACCCCCACCCCCTATAAAAAATGAAGTCAGGTGTGCTTGAGCGTCCAACAGTTTGTCTGTGTTTTCTTGCATTGTTGGAATTCATATTTTCACATATTTAGCAGTGTTTTCCTGAATAAGTTATAGTTCAAACAAATTTTGTAACAATTTGTTACTTTAATAACAATTTATTAATCATGACTTTTCACAGAAGTCAAGTGATCCTGCACATTGCTGCTGCTTAAGCATTATAAACAGACATAAACTTCTAATTATACTTTCTTTCTTTTTTTATTTTAACATCATGATCATTGATGGGAAATAGGTCATTACATGAGAATTTGGTAATTAACACATTTGCAAGCAGATTAGACAGATGAGCCTACGCCACTGTGCAGTCTGGTCTGAGCCTTCACTGCTCGCATACACCTTGAACCCAGTATACACGGACTAGTAACTGACATACAGGTAAATGTATATGTTGGAAATATTTTGTCGAGGCTGAGCTTTAAAAACTGACGTATGTTGAAAATTAAATAGTCATATCTCTATTATTTCTCTGCATATCTTTGATTTTTCTTCAAAAAGCAATAGTTCATTATACTATCTTCAAGACTGTGTTGTTATATTTATTGAAAGTTTATCCGTCTTTATGAACATCAGCAAGAAACCAAGGTACCCTTTTTAGCTATTTTAAGCACTTTTAGCTGAAAATCGGCAGAATTCAACCTGAGAAGATGATAAAAATTCATTTTTACTTGCTGTAACTTGAAATTTTTCAACTTTGCATATCAGGAATAACTTCATATAATCTGGGGTATGTTCGGAATCATTTTTAAAGGCTATAGTACGAGGGTCATCCAATAAATAGAGAGAATTTCCTTATAATACAGGAGTTCCTACCAGTAAAACATCGCAAATGTAATCACTAGAGCGCGCAGTCGATGGGGCGCCATCGCAAATCCCCCACTAAAGTTTTTGACTCCCCCAGCACCCCGCAGTCCCATCCCGGGGCATGACCTTGGCAACAGAATGAAAATTGTGTTCAATACGATATCTTTTATTTGTGAGAACACACACAAAGTTTGGTATAAAAATCTTTGAAGTTGACATGGTAACAGAAATTGAATGATATTTGACCTTTGACCTCACCCAAAGGTCACCAGTTGGAGCCTAGGATGAAAATTTTACTTGCATTCTGTTCTGCTTTTCATCCCCGTCGATTTGATATACCACATGATCATGTTTGAAAAAAAATTTTTTGACCCCCTTGGCACCCCCCAGTGCCCCAAAGTCCCACCCCTGGGGCATGACCCAGGGGTCAGAATGAAAATCTCGTCTGATATGTTTTGTATCTTTCCTTTGTGAGAACACACACAGAGTTTGGTATAAAAATCTTTGAAATGGACTTTGTAATTGAATTTAAATGATATTTGACCTTTTGACCCCTTTCCAGGGCCCCAGGGGGCGGGGCCAAAAAAAAGTTTGACGTTGCATGCCCCATTTATGTCAGTAACTCACACACCAAATTTGGTTGAATTTCGTCCAATGGTTTAGGAGGAGATAGCATAACGGACAGACGGACGGACAGACGGACGGACAGACGGACGGAGGCGATTACAATATCCCCTTCGCTTTTTTAAAAAAGCGTGGGGACAATTAGGTTGCAAAACTTGTTGGGCATGCAGCAGCATATCCAAAACTTTGTTGGAAAGTGAGGTTGTTTGTTGCTTAGCAACGAAAAGGTGATACTAATGCTGACCTGGGCAGATTATCCTTATACAATAACTTCATGCTAAAGAAACACAGTCTGGCATGTAATTATTATCATGTATCTGAACATAGTTTGTACTTTAATCTGTTATAATTTAATTGTTCTCAATGTTGCATATATAAATATGGTCATTACCTAGCAACCAGGCTATTGTGGGAAAATGGACTGGTTGTTCAGTCTATACTTTACTGTTGCTAGGCAACGAGGGACACATTTGATACATGTTTTTCTAAAGATACTGTTTTAAAATATTGAATATATTAAATACTTTTAGGATAATTTAAAACTTTTAAACCAACCAACAGAAATTTAAGGGCTAATTCATGACCCATACCCCTATTTCTGATTCAACAATTCTTCATTTTTGTCGCTTTTTTACGCTAAATGCTCTTGCTAATTTGACATTTTTCAAAAGAAGTCAATGAATTTTACAGAATAATTACCTTATGTTGTAGCTTACAGAATAGATTCCTTTTGGAACTGATCTGCACATTCCAGTAACCATGGCAACCAATTTAAGGCACCCGGCCAGGTCAGCCCTAATTACCTGTTTACGTTGCTAAGCAAAAAGCGACATCACATTCCGTCAAACTTTCGGATATGTTGTTGCATGCGCAACAAGCTATACCACCTTATGGTTATATTTGTGATGTTAAAATGGTACAAACTCTTACATTATAAGAAAATTCTCTCTATTTATTGGATGACCCTCGTACTTTGAAATAGCGCTAAAACAAAGCCTTGACAACATAACTCTGTATTTCCATCAGTGACCAGTCCTTTTATACTGGGTCCGAGCATACACCAACTATTGAAGTAGATGAACTCTAGCCCCACTAGGTAGCTATTAATGAGAGTTTGAAGAGAGACTAAGCAAAAGGGATAAGTACTGAAAATTTCATGTACTGGCTCATATAATTGAGCCATGACATTTGATTTCCAACAATGTGGCATTTTGACAAGTGTAGACTCAGACAAGCATGTACAGTCTCCTTTTAAGCTTAAAAACTACAAATTATGTTCAGCCAGTAGCTTTAACACTCAAAGAATATTCAAATGACTAACAAAGGTTCTGATCAGACTGCGCGTATGCGCAGGCTGATCTGAGGCTTTGTTGGTTGCACATACCACATTGTTGGAAATCCCATGTCCTGGCTCATATATCTTTAAAAGCTAAGCTTAAACTCAAAACTCAAACATATTTGATATGATTTTTTACATCCCAGTCAACAGTTTTTCAGTCATATCAGGGCAAGTCTTCCTGGGTTGAACCAGTACTATGCAGGGATTAATGTGCCTTGCTCAAGGAGACATCGCAGTGCCCCTGGTGAGGCTCACACCCGCAACCCCTCAATCTCGAGTCAAACACTCTACCACTGAGCCACTGTGCTCCCAAACTCAGCTGAGTACATTCTATTCTCAAGCTATATAACCTTGGCGTTTGGTAGGACATGCCTTTAGTGTATGTGGTTGTGTTACAATATACTGTTGTGCCAACCAAGAGTGACAGTGACGTAATACTTTGTTTAGAATTGCTAAGTAAAACACTAGCGTGTACACTTCAATTGAGCTAACACGATTCGATAGAGCACTTGTGTATTAATCCTATCCTGAGGATAGGATTAATATACAAGTGATCTATCGATTATAAGTCCCTTGTAACTTTGTAAACAAAATATGAAGTCACTGTCGCTCTTGGCTGGCAGTACAGTAGGTATCATTCTGTTTCAGGAAGGTTATGCTAAACATACTGGTGAATGGAGTAGAGTCTTCTTTATGGCTTTCTACATTGTCATGATGGTAGGTCTTATATTTACATGCTTGGATTTTTTTCAAAATTTAACCTTTTTTCAAAAAATTCTTAATGCAACTCTAGCAGAGTGTCAAATGTATTGTCGGTCCTGATCTGGGTTCAAACTGTTTGCAAAGGTTTGTTTTAACTCTTTGTATGCTGGGTAATTTTTCATGCTAATGTTGTTGTCTGCTGACTTTTTTAAAACTTAACTTTTTCATAAAGTTCTTTCAGGAAAGCTACCAGTGTCAAACAGTTTTAAATGCTGTTAGTGTCACAGAGGTTTAGTCAATGTCCTGCGTCTTTTGTGTGTGTTGGAAAGAATTTGCTTTAAATGTCAACTCCTATACTACTGTGCCTGTTTTAACCAAACTTCACAGATCGCTTCACCGGGTGTCCCTCAATGAAAATATATGCAGCATATTTGATCTAAATTCTGAAAGCCTGCATTGGCGTAGCTCCCATTACACAGTTACGCATGTGCATGCTAAAAATAGTAACATTCAAGGGAGGTCACCTGATATGGTAAAAGTGATTTTCCACACCTTAAGGAACTGCTCTTAAAGGAAAGAATTTGCTACCTCTGGGAGCAAATTCTTTCCTTTAAGAGAAGTTCCCATTTTGAAAAGGGGCGCAATTGAAGAGAATCACTGCTTGTTCTAGTAGTCTTCCTTTGATGTGCGTATCTTTTTCCGCGTTTTGACAACGCCATTGGCCTGGTCACCATGGGGAATGGCTAATTGATGCTAAGGAAAAGTTTGAAATCTCCTTTGAAATGGCTGCTCAATTATTACTGCCAGGGGGTGTTGCCTGTTTCCCTTACATGCCTGTAAAAGAACTATAAGCAAAGTCCCCATTAAAACAAGTTCTCTGAATTAAAAACAATTTGGCATATATGATCACAAGGTAACTTTCTACAGAGTTAGTTAAAATGAATTTAAAAACATTGCTGCCAGGGGGTGTGGCTTATTGTGGCCTAGGACTGCATAAAAACTTCCAGGGCTCCAGATAAGAGTGCATATTGGAAAACCATTTTCTTTATTTCTCATCCGAAACATATGTTGTGGGTACTCAAAAGAACTGTCTCAATGAGACGGTTCTTTTGAGCTTCCAAAACACATGTTTAAATTGAAGGGTAAGAAAATAATTACAATTTTACACTCGTAAAATTTCCTTATCTGGACCTATGACTTCCAATCACTAAAAATCAAAACAAGTCGGCAGAAATTATCACTAGGAGACTATCTGTTCAGTTATGATTAGGTTGGGATGGTAGTGGGAGGGTGGTGGGTCCTTTATATGCTAATATATAGAAAACTGTTGGTGTGATGTTAAGCACAAACACAAACACATGGAATGTTAGTTTGATGCGTGAATGTTGCAGGTTGTGTTGACCATAGTGGTAGCATTCATTCTAGAAATGTTCCTGTTCAGGATAGCCTACCGAAGACAGATGCACTTGGAGGACATTGAAGGTAATGTAAAACCTGTCTTAAGCAGTCACTCAAAAATAGACAAAGGCCTTAAAGACAGATGGTAGCTAAATGCAGGTTGAAAGTATTGCAGAATGCTCTCTTGGAGCATTCTGCAATATTTTTGACCTACATTAGGGGATAATCGGTCTTGGAAACCAATTTTGGATCTTTTTTGAGTGGTCGCTTAAGACAGGTTTTATTGTAATGTAGAAAATTCTCTTTAGTACATACTAAAGGGCAGTGGCTCAGTGGTAGAGTGCTTGACTCGAGACCAAAGGGCCTCGGGTTCTAGCCTCACCGGCGTCAATGCGTTGTGGTCCTTGAGCAAGACACATTTATCCTAGCTTAGTACTGGTTCAATCCAGGAAGACCCGTCCCTATATAACTGAAAGATTGTTGATGGGACGTAAAGAATCAAATCAAACAAATCAAACTTACTAAATTCTAATGTTTATATTGGGGCATACACTGACGATTTCATCGTTGGAAATTGGTGAGCAGGTAATCTAACCATATTGCAATTGGTCTGTGGGTAGATCATGCAACACAATTCCGAGATAAGAATCTATCATGTGTGTGAGGGCGGGATAGGAAAACAGTATAGATATAAGATATTATTTGGGCCTCGTCGCGAGAAAACCTGTCTTCGCAGGTTTGCGAACAACACAGGCGCAGACCAGCCTGCGCATCCAGGCAATCTGATCAGTGCCTTTGTTATTCGCTTATTGGAAAGTATCTTATCTAAACTTGCTAAAAACGAAATATCAATTTTCTAGCTAGTCTCTGTAGCTGCAGAGACTGGTTTGAGTTTTTATTTGTCGGAAACCCAGAAGACAGGTTTTCTCACGTCCCGGCCCATTTTATGCAATACCTGAGTAAAGTTACAGAGAAGATATTTTTAACTTAAGAGAGGATATGAAGAAGAGATGGTATCTAAAGGGAGAATTTGGGTTGTGGGCGAGACACAGGTTATTGACTGCTGAATTTCTAAGTTTTTATTTGTTATTTATTTATTTATTTGTTTTTAGTCTGCGGTTTTATCTAATAGGTTAAATAAAGAGTTTTTGGAAATTTTGCCAGTTTGTAAATCTTCATATGTCCCTCTTGAAATGCACAAATGTTTATATGTTTGGTATTTCAGATCATGAGAAATACAAGGTTGATATTGCTCTTAGTGAGAACGAGGAATTTATGTGCAATGAACCGGATCTAACTGTCACTGGAAACCATATTATCAGTCAAAGCAACTCAAGAGACATGGATGTAAGCAGAGACTCAAACAACATATGTCATTAAATATTTTGGCCAGCTAATGAGGTTTTGGTACCCAGCCACCTTTAAATGCCCATGTTGATGTATCCTGGCCACGAGGTTATAAAACTTTAGTTCATTCTCAAACTCAAAATAAAGTGCAATGATTGGCTGCTTGCTTTATTTTGAGTTTGAGACTGTACTCAAGTTTACCGGGCTGCGTATTGCAGTCGGTAATGTGTCTGGCTACAGATGTGTGTCTGAATGCAGATCTAGGGGTTGCGAGTTCGATCCCGGCCGGTCCCATACCTTCATGGAGATTGATCATGAAATAATTTCTACGGTCATTCTCCTCCCTTCAGCTGAACTTTCAAGAGAGTTGTTGTCAGTTACAAGAGAAAGTATGTGCACAAAGTACTGGTTAACCGCTTGTTCAAGCTTGTCCAGGAAAAGTGTGGTTAGATGAACTGACCATCCCGCCATGACCATAGCTGTTGACTTGGGATGTTAAGCAACAAAACAAACAAACAAACAAATCAGATGCACAGGTTGCTCTGAGCCTTCCCTGTACAGTAAAACCTGTGCAGAATGGCCTCTCAAAAATAGAAAAACAAAGATCTTAATGACAAACAAGGCCGTTGTCGCCGGTCTGGCAGGTCCGGCGAGCGCCGGTCCACTTTTTTGACTGAGTATGCATTCCGCCCTGACCCTTTTTTCTCGTTTTGGCTCATTTTCCTTGTGCATACCTCTGATTTTCAATTTAATTAATAACGCTCGTTGCTTGTGTCATCAATTGACTGACCTAGCCAAGGTGTGAAAACATTGAAAAACAATGCAATTATTATACTTATGGACCGTGTCGAGAGAAAACCTGACGTAGCTGCATTAGAAGATTAAATGCGCAGAACAGCCTATACATCCGCGCAGTTTGATCAGCGGCTTTGTTGTTCGCTCTCTAGAAAGTTTAATTGATAAACTTGCTACACGCAAAGTTCTAGCTTTCTAGCTAATCTATGTAACTGAGCAGGTTGGTTTGTGTCTTGTTCGGACGGAAACCCCGAAGACAGGTCTTCTGGTATTGAAGCCCAGATAACTTCTATGAGCCAGTGTCATTTCCCTCAAATTCACAATTTTATTTCTTCTAATTATTCTAGATCAAATAACATGTCGAGCGACAAAGTATGTTTAAAATGTTTTGAATTTACATAGTACCAGCGTTACGATGCATTCTGTTACGGATACAAGTTCCGCCTGTTCCAATTCAGCCCATGACTTTTCGATTCCCACAACGTTCATTCGACTTTAAGAAGTCTGAGCAGAGAAGACAGTGTTTAGCCATCCAGGTTGGACAGTAGGTCCTGGCTTCATTACAATGAAGCCAAAGATCTCGCGTTATGCTGAAGAAAAAAGTAAAAAAAAAAATTGTCACTGTCAGAAAACGATTTTGTCCAGCATTTGGTTTCTCACTCGCCAAGAAATATATTTTATAGCAAAAAATCGTGACTGAAATCTGTTCCCAAACGCATAAAAAAACACATTAAAAACGCACATAGAAGTGCTCAAAATTCTAAAAAATTTTAGGGGGAGACCCCCAAACCCCCCAAAAGAGAGGGGGAATAATCCCCCTCTCGTGCTCATCCCCTCTCATGCCTTCGGCACTCGATAGTTTCTTCCGTTGAACGACTTTTAAATACACGGGGACGGCGCATTCTGCAATACTTTTGACCTGCATTAAGTGATAATCAGTATTGAAAAACAATTTTTGGTCTTTTTGAGAGTGGCCGTTTTACACAGGTTTTACTGCAAAAGCAAAAGCATAGATCAGCCTCTTAATCTTTACAGTCTGATTAATGCTATTGTTATTAGCTGCTTGATTAAATCGAGCCCTTTTGCACATAAAATAGAGTTTTGGCCATTATGAGTGGTATAGGGTTAGAGTCTAATTAATACCCCTATTCCACACAGGCCACAAATTGCCTGAATCGCCACAAATTGATTTTTATTGATTCGGGGGGATTCGTGAGGTTTCATTAAAAAAAATTCTCCAATTGTGATGTTCTACGAATCAGTCCCGATTCAGATACGATTTCGTTACGAATATTTTGGGAATCGGCTCAATTCGGCTGGAATCGCGCAAGATTTCATTACGATTAGCAAAATAACATTAGATCATGCTGCACGAAAGTTAAGGAATCAATTAGGAATCAGTTAAGAATATGCCGAATGCAGCACGAATTGGGCACGAATTGACAGAAATCCACGACGATTCTCGATTTGCGATTTTCTCTCACAATAGATATAAAAAAGCCCCATCTATGCTTTGGGGGCATCAGTTCCAAAATGAATGTTCTTCGTAAAACAGCAGTATAATTGATCCTGCAACTTGAGTGTTGAAAACAGCTTCTTATATAGCTAGAAGAAAACAACTACGTTAAAGGGATAATTCACACTTTTTTCAAATGCATTTATTATAGAGTTTACAGTATGGCAGGAATAATCCTTCATTAAATGTTTGTGAATTCCCTTCTTTTAGCCTGTAATTAATCACTTTTGCTTCTTAATGGGAGTCTGGTCATTCTCAGGTCAATGATCTCTACACACCAAAACTGGAATCACTACCACCTGCTTACACACTACCTAAGCAGAATTATAAATCAGTCAAAAGGTAAAAAATAACAATATTTCAGAGAAATGCTTTTAGCAGTGTGTGAATTGATGAGTATATTTTGATACTTGACCCATATTTAATAATTAATTCTAAAATTTAAGTCTTAAAGCACTAATTATTACTATAGCAGACGACATATTTTGTAACAATTTTCTTCACTTTGCTAACAAAAAGGCAGAATAAAATCTAATGAAACTTATTGAAAAAACAAAATACTTTCGTTTGACAGTTGTTACATTTTAATTTGCATTGATTTGGCTGTTAGTTGTAATTAAATCAGAATACCCATTATCCAATATTGAAATAAAGAAATTGACTGAAAGGTGCCCCTTCAATCATTTGGCAGGCCAGCATATTGAGGTTAACTCAGGTTAATGTGTGCCAATAGTTGTAAGATGGCTACTCCCAGAAGATAAGATAAACGGCTATAAAAGCTTCTGTAATTAACTAACCAGATGGATAAATGATCTGTGAAAATAAAATTAGTCCATAACGAAATATTTATTTGTGAATAAAGTAAAATGCTGAAAAGCATGAACATACACTTTAAAGTCGAAGGGCCCTGGCCCAGACTCTTTGACTTGAAAAAATATGGCATTGGAAAAATCACCAACCAGGAGCTACTGACTGATCCTGATTGTACTACAGAATCTGCCAAATCTGTTTCAACTTCTAGGACTGGCTCACATGCACGTGGCGGGGTAATTAATCTTGGGGAAAATCCTTATTCTATCTCTTCATTGGTTTTATTGCTTGGATTAATCTCCCAATTCCCTACGAATGAGCTAAGAGTAGCTACTATTGCCCAAAAGCGCCTCCGAATCGATTAAGATTCAGTTACTATGTCCAAGAATGCCTTAGGAATTTGGTACGAATCACGCACGACTTTTTGAATCGGGAAATTAGTGGTCAAAGTTTTGAAGAGTTCAAAACTTTTGAGCCGCATTCCCGATAGACCTACGAATTGCAAGAACTGTCTATGGACTGTGCGAATCAGTTAAGATCTTCATGAACTGAGTACGATTAAGCCACGAATACAAATATTTGTCAATTTGTGGCAATTCGTGGGATTCGGGGCCTGTGTGGGGGTGACCCTAAAATGCGTAAAGGACTCCTTTTCGCGTAAAGGACTCCTTTTCGCGAAAAGGACTTTTATTTTTGCGAAAAGGACTTTTATTATGGCTAAAACTATTTATTAGGATTATATTTGATATTTAATATTATGAAACTGAAGTCAAACTATATTTATCTATCAATATATGCAGTAGAAATCATTTTTTGAAACGATCTTTCACGGAAATGGCAGAAATATGACCTACGAAAAGGAGTTTCATTATTAAGAAAAGGACTTTGTATCTGATCTATTTTTTTTCTTACTTCTTACTTATTTATTTATTTAATAATTTATTTATTTGATTGAATAATAGCAATCAAGCAGATATCTAGTGTTCAAAAATATAATCCGAAAAAGCACCTGTGTACGATACATTATATAGCCTTGCGAAAAGGACTGTCGATATCGTCTGAACTATGTTTGAATATCCATGTCCGTTTGCATGTTATTATTTTTAATGAATACAGTAGAAATTAGTATTGTCTGAATAAATCAAATCTTCAGATGTCGAATATTGAGTATTTGAGACAATTGCACCATTTGAAAAGGAATCAATTCCGCGTAAAGGAGTTTTATTCTTACGAAAAGGACCTCGTTTTTCGGTTTTGCGTAAAGGACTTGATCTTCATATATTACGTTGACGAAAAGACCCTAGACTTTGGACGATTTATAATGCCTTGCAATAAGTTATTTCCATGAGTTATATTTATAAATGATCTTAATAGGTTAGCATTTTGCGAAAATGAAGCATAAGCACATCAAGATGCTGATACGTTTAAAACCATTAAATCACATTTTAGGTTCTTTTTTTTCAGATTTGTCTGCAAAGCTATCATTTGTATGAAATTGACGATAGCCAGCCAGAACGCATATCGTTGATGCAAATATCGTTGATACACTCGATGTAAGTTGCAGTCTTAACGTCGGGTGGTGAGTTTTGATTAACAAGACCTGCGTTGATATTTAATTGGCATTCTAGGGCACATTTTAGCCTTTAAAACTATGCTGTTTTTTAGGTTAAATAAAAAAAAAAAATGATGCCTTTGGTCCGCCAGCGAAACGCTATTTTAATGGCGTTTCGCAGGCGGGCCGTTGATGGCCCGCTAATAGTTGTATTTGCATTTCCACCCGTCATCAAACTAAAAAAACAAAAATTTGTTGTCAAATTTGGGCCTCCTCTGACAAAACTTTGGATCCGCACATGTTTTATTAACGTTTTCTTGAGATTTGAGACTGCTTTGTATGATGATTCACAGAAATTTACATATAAATGAGGCAGAACATGAGATTTCCAACAATTTGTTATATGCACATCCAAACGAGGAGGTATGACTAGGTATTGTAATAAAAGAAAACTTAATGAAATCATAATGAACTGAAATTTCCTTAAGTTTTTTTTTACAACTTTTGCAACAGTTGATGAGTATTGATGAGGCGTGACATGAGATTTCCATCAATGTGGTATATGCAACAAGCAAAGGCCTAGACCAGACTGCGCATATGCAAAGTCTGAGCAGAGCCCTTGATAGTCGCTTAAATATTCCACGAGCGTTTAACCACTAACAGACAATCATTTGGAGTTTCTTAGTCAAAATGCCACATTGTTGGAAATCTCATGTCGCGGCCTAAATCAACTAGCATCGGACGATAAAAAACATAAAATGCAAGAAGCCAAAAGAACCTTCAATCAAAATGTGTACAGCGTCCAAGCTACGCTGTATTCACTATGATTCGAAGTCCATCGGTTAAAACGGACCAGAAGATGCAAGAAGCTAAACGAATCTTCAATCAGCATGCATACCGCGTCAGAGGTATGCTGTATCCATGACGATTCAAACTCGTTTTAAGTCTCTCACCCTCTGCAATATAACCATTCTGAGTGTTACCACCAATCACAATTAAAACGGACCAGAAGATGCAAGAAGCTAAATGAATCTTCTATTACCATGCATACAGCGTCAGAACTACGCTGTATCCACGACGATTCAAAGTCGTTTTAAGACTCGTACCCTCTGCAACATAATCATTCTGAGTGTCATCAGCAAGCACAAATAAACCGGACCAGAAGATGCACGAAACTAAACGAATCTTTGTGGACAAGACAGTTTAAATCAATAGAGCTTACATACATGCGAGCAGCGAAGGCTTAGTTGAGCCTGTACACAAAAGCGTTCATGTACATGCATATGAAGAAAATATTTTATGTGTTTAGCCCTACTAGCTAGCTGTGCATATCGCACGCATGTCTCCAATTACATCCATCTGCTCAAAATCAATCAGAATAATTAATTAAACAGATTAGAATAGCTTATCACATTCTTTGACGCATTGACAATAAACATGGCCAATTAACATATTAACCTAACAAGGTAAGAGATGAAAAGAGTGGCTCATTTGGTTGTTGACTACTATTTTATCGTCCTTGCTGTGCTTGAGTCAAACATGAATTATCTAGATCAGGCCCGACATTTTATCTGGGCTCAAACTTATTATAAATGTTATCAGCAGACGACACTAGAACAGGCCTTTAGTAAAGAGTGTGTAATGAAAAATATTTTTTCTTATTTCTCAACCAACACTTATATTGCGGGTACTCAAAACAACCGTCTCAATGAGATGGTTCTTTTGAGCACCCAAAACATAAATTAAAATTGATGGGCAAGAAAATATTAACAATTTCAACATGTCACAAAATACAAATCTTTTTCGTCAAATTTGAAACATGAAGTATTTTTCTGCGAGCGCAGAAGGCGCTAAGCCATGCTAGGAGGGTCCGGAGGCATGTCCTGACCCCGAATTATTTTTTGAAAAAAAATATGGTGCATTCTAGGGCACATTTTAGCCTTTAAAACTTTGCTATTTTTTTGGTTAAATTAAAAAAAAATGTTGCCTTTGCAGACAAATCTGAAAAAAAAGAACCTAAAATGTGATTTAATGGTTTTAAACGTATCAACATCTCGATGTGCTTATGCTTCATTTTCGCAAAATGCTAACCTATTAAGATCATTTATAAATATAACTCATGGAAATAACTTATTGCAAGGCATTATAAATCGTCCAAAGTCTAGGGTCTTTTCGTCAACGTAATATATGAAGATCAAGTCCTTTACGCAAAACCGAAAAACGAGGTCCTTTTCGTAAGAATAAAACTCCTTTACGCAGAATTGATTCCTTTTCAAATGGTGCAATTGTCTCAAATACTCAATATTCGACATCTGAAGATTTGATTTATTCAGACAATACTAATTTCTACTGTATTCATTAAAAATAATAACATGCAAATGGACATGGATATTCAAACATAGTTCAGACGGTATCGACAGTCCTTTTCGCAAGGCTATATAATGTATCGTACACAGGTGCTTTTTCGGATTATATTTTTGAACACTAGATATCTGCTTGATTGCTATTATTCAATCAAATAAATAAATTATTAAATAAATAAATAAGAAGTAAGAAAAAAAATAGATCAGATACAAAGTCCTTTTCTTAATAATGAATCTCCTTTTCGTAGGTCATATTTCTGCCATTTCCGTGAAAGATCGTTTCAAAAAACGATTTCTACTGCATATATTGATAGATAAATATAGTTTGACTTCAGTTTCATAATATTGAATATCAAACATAATCCTAATAAATAGTTTAGCCATAATAAAAGTCCTTTTCGCAAAAATAAAAGTCCTTTTCGCGAAAAGGAGTCCTTTACGCGAAAAGGAGTCCTTTACGCATTTTAGGGTCACCGCCTGTGTGGAATAGGGGTATTAGCACAGAATTCAGCGTAACCTAGTCTCACACCCATAGGTCCAGATATGTAAACTTTTTGAGTGTAAAATTGCTCATATTTTCTTATCCATCAATTTAAACATATGTTTTAACCATCTCATTATTTATCTGTAAGCCTGTAAACCCAAAAGACAGGTTTTCTCAGGATTGACATAGCTCCATAGATGTTAGGCCATTCTGAGCATTGTAGAGTTAGAGACTAGCTTTTCTGACACCAGATCGGGATTTCCATTGTTTTTACCCATGTGACATGATTCTATCTCACATACCTGTACCAGCCTGTGTGAGAGATAAAAAACCAACAGCCACACGTCAGCGGCACATTGATCTGTGACGTCAGTGTAAAATTAAAATGTCATCACTATGTCGCATCTCAGCGAATGCAGGATTTTCTGGAAGCTATTTTCATGTTTTTCCAATATACATGTAAAATAAGGTATTTAGTGGTGAGCAAGAAAAAGAATCCATTATTCGTGTGAGGGTGGGATAGAAAATCTGTCTCTCACGATCACCTTTTGTCATCACCCAGAAAGCCTCGGTGATGGCAAGCCTTGTGATGCCAATCGGTGATCCTCGGGACAGATTTTTCTGTCCCACCGTCACACTCATGATGGAATCTTATTGTCTCTGTTGATACCCAAAGATTTGAATATTACCTTGTCGCACACCTCAAAGGAGTGTTTTTATGCCCCCGCCATTTATAATGGGGGGGGGGGGGGCATATAGCATCACCCTTGTCCGTACGTCCGTACATACATACGTCCCGTACGTACGAAAATGGTTTCCGTGCGATATCTTTTGAAAACATTGGGGTATTGGATTCATATTTCATACACAGGTATATAATCATAAAATACAGGGCAAGTTTGATTATGGACAAAATCCACCAATTATTATCAGAGTTATGGCCCTTGATCTCCGAATGAAAAATGGTTTCCGGGCGATATCTTTTGAATACAGTTATGTATTGGATTCATATTTCATACACAGGTATATAATCATAAAATACAGGTCAAGTTCAATTACTGGTAAAATCCACCAATTATCATCAGAGTTATGGCCCTTGATCTCAGTACGAAAAATGGTTTCCGGGCGATATCTTTTGAATACATTGGTGAAATGGATTCATATTTCATACACAGGTATATAATCATAAAATACAGGTCAAGTTCGATTATGGACAAAATCCACCAATTATTATCAGAGTTTTGGCCCTTGATCTCCTTACGAAAATGGTTTCTGGGCGATATCTTTTGAATTCGTTGGTGTATTGGATTCATATTTCATACACAGGTATGTAATCATAAAATACAGGTCAAGTTCGATTATGGATAAAATCCACCAATTATTATCAGAGTTATGGCCCTTTGTTAATGACAATGCCCTATTTATGTGAATTTGGCAATAGCGGGGGCATCCGTGTCCCATGGACACATTTCTAGTCTCAGAATGTGGTCCATCTTAAAACATAAATTTGTCTCCACAGGGTTCGCACAGGCTTGAAAAGTACTTGAATTAAGAGGGCTTTCTTGAAAAGTCCTTGAAAATTAAATATTCCTTGAAAAGTACTGGAAAATTACTCAAATGCATTGAAAAGGCGTTGTGTTCTTCTATTTTCTGTAGGACTTAACACTGTTGATAGAGACTAAATCAGTACAAAATTGCTGTGCCTTTATTTGGTGCAGCATATGCTGCTGCACCAAATAAAGGCACAACCATTTTATACTACTTTCTTAGTACTAATTTCTCCATTTTCTGAGTCTAGCATATTGAAGTAGAATTTTAACATTTAAATCAGGTTTTTTTCTAAACTTTTAGTCCTTGAAAACTGTAGAATAGTCTCTAGAAGTCCTTGAAAAGTCCTTGAATTTTACTGAAACTTGCCTGTATGAACCCTGCTCCAACATGTTTTTGTTTTTAGACTCCATACAAGTACAGAGGAGTGAGAATGAGAAGTAAAGAAGATTTTAGTTTAAGAATGTACAGTGATGAAGTCAAGGTCAGTTCTTTCTTCCACAAACGATAACCCATAGATCCTAGGGAGCGCAGTGGCTCAGTGGTAGAGTGCTTGACTCGAGACCGAGGGGCTGTGGGTTCGAGCCTCATAGGCATCACTGCGTTGTGGTCTTTGAGCATTTATCCTAGCTTAGTACTGGTTCAACCCAGGAAGACCCGTCTCTACATAACTGAAATATTGTTGATGGGACATAAAGAATCAAATCAAACAAACAAATAACCCATAGATCCAGATTTTTTAATAAAAAATAGCATAAAATTGTGAATATTTTCTTATTCATCAGTTTAAACCTTTGTTTAGGGTGCTCAAAAGAGCCGTCTCATTGAGAGGGTTCTTTTGAGTACCTACAACATATGTTTTGGTTGAGAAGTAAGAAAATTAATTTTTTTTATTCACATTTTTCTAAAGGCATGTAACCAATTCATAAATCAAGATATTCGTACCATTTGAAACCAGATGAGCACACATGCCATTATTAGCACACACTGAATACTTTAAATAGAGGATCTTACATGAGTGCTCATGTTTTATTGAATTTATTAAACTTGTTGCGGAAAAGAGATAAAATGTGAGGCTTGCTGAGCATTTTATCTCTTTTTCACAACGAGTTTAATAAATTCAATAATACTGGAGCACAAATGTTAGATTCTATTTATCACATGACATAAAATTTACTTAAAAATTACATTTTTGGCATGAAAACGTAAAAAATTTTGCCTTCTTTTATGCAACGTTATAATGGACGTCATTACGTTACGCGCTAATCTGTCAACCACTAGAGGTTTATCGATTTAATTGCATGGCGTTATTTCATTCCCAGACGCGATGTCATGTGATAAAGGTTGTTCACATTATACACTATATGAACTTCTGATTTCCATTCAATGGCTAGTAAATTGCAAGACTTGGGATCCAAGGGTCACTAGTTTGAGACTCACGAGAGGCACTGTGTTGTGTCGTTGAGCAAGTCACTTTGTTCTCTGCTTATTACTGGTTCAACTCAAGAAGACAGGAAACCTTCACGACATGACTGAAAAATTGTTGACTGGAATGTAAAGCATCAACACAAACAATCAATCCAATGGCTAGGAGTTATTTCATTATTATTCATAGGGCCAGTAAAGCAAAATCTTTAAGTGTAAAATTGCGATTATTTCCTTATCCATGGGTAATAACATGTGTTTTGGGTGCTCAAAAGAACCGTCTCATTGAAACGGTTCTTTTGAGTACCCACAACATATGTTTTGGTTGAGAAATTAGCAAAAAATTTTCAGTCAGTACTCTTATCTGGGGGCCTATTATTAATATGGATTGATCGAGTGGATATGTGATGCAATCTGAATTAATTCAAGACAGATTAGGATTTTATAAGGCAGTAAAGTAGTAAAGTTTGAGGCTCAGAAAAGAAAAATACCATTGCTAGTCATACTGATAAAAGGTAGCCAGTCTTGACTGTATCAGTTGGAATATTTTCTAGCTGATGTTAATAGCTAATTTCATACCGAGTTTTCCTGACTTGTTACGATTAGCTCCGAGCTTTCCCGATTAGAAAAATATCTGGCCAATCAAAAAAACTTCCCAACAACGTGACATATATTTAAATAAGCATTGCAGATACCCAATGTCGACAAGTGAAAACGTGCGAATTTATGTAGTTTTTGGTTATATTAGGAATTTATATCGCTAGATTGACTTGATAGCTCGATGCCACATTACCATTGATTTTTTTGACGATATTTTGAGTCATTTTTCAAATGGTCAAATGTTTAAACAAACTTCAACTCAGTCAGTAATACTGGTGCTGTGACGTACTAAATACTGACGTCAACAGCCTGTAATCAACCAAGGTTGCTGTTTGAAAGACATAAAATTGGTTTTCGAGGTAACAATAAACATACAAAGCGGCTCTAAGTGGCCCCTTACAGCTAACCCTCACTTCGTATGCAATATATACAAGCCCTGTTTGTTTACAAAACAGAATTTCTTTTGGTGTTTTGATGCTGGCCTCGAGCACATGGCTGCTCGGTCTTGTGGTAATTGAACAAATTTCCATTGGCTGAGAATGTCATGTGATATAAGTACATGTGACTTGAGTCCCGATGGAAATCCGGAAAAGTACGGAAGGCCTATGAAATCAGCTATAAGTACATTGTACAACCCAGACTCAACTGCAGTACATGTGCATTTTGAAGGCATTTCAACACAGCTATGAATGTTAATTAATAAAGGGAACAATTACCCCTCATTTTAAACATCTTAGGAAGAAGTTTTATGTTATTCATTTCAGACTTGGATATTGGAGGAGAAAATGGAGAGACAGAACACTATTATAGGATTAGAACAGCTCCGGACTAGAAGTAGACCCAACTCACAAATCATGTGATTTTGTCCAAGACAGAACACTATTATAGGATTAGAGCAGCTCCGGACTAGAAGTAGACCCAACTCACAAATCATGTGATTTTGTCCAAATTCTACCTATATATCAAATATCATTTACCGTTAAAATATTTGTTTCATCTCAAATTAGAGTGTTGCAGCCACATAAAGCTGCAAATCATCCAA
Organism: Loripinus fragilis; assembly: GCA_964019695.1. Classification (NCBI taxonomy): domain Eukaryota; kingdom Metazoa; phylum Mollusca; class Bivalvia; order Lucinida; family Lucinidae; genus Loripinus; species Loripinus fragilis. The sequence goes on from OZ026525.1 coordinate 14,148,459, forward strand.
CAAAATGTGACGTAATTAACAATGTCATATTTGTTTCCGACAGTATATTGGGGCTATACTGTCACAAATTTCCACCATTATCCAATTAGATGTTGCTTTACAATAGCAAGTGCATTAGAATTGAAAATAATATGTACTGTCGTGTCAACCAAGAGTGACAGTGATGTAATATTTTGCTAATAATTGTAAAGTAAAACAATAATTTGTACACTCCACTTGAGCTAAAGCGAATCGATATATCACTTGTGTATTAGTCCTATCCGCAGGAGTAATCTATCGATTAAAAGTCTCTGATAACTTTGTAAACAAATATAATGCCACTGTCACTCTTAGCTGCCAGGACAGTAGTTATTTTTCTCACATACCAATGATGAAAAGATTGAATAATCCTGGAATTTACTGACTTTGCAAATTTATCTCACAACGCTGGGCTAAGTTTCTGTAATGCGATGGGAAAATCATGACACTAATTTCTTAAGTTTTTAACCAATGTATTATTCCACCTAAGTGAAATAAGAAATACAGTACCTCACCAAGTGGTAAAATTGGAAGGTATGTGAGAAAAAGAATCAATCATTGGTGTTTAGCGGGAGCTGGAAAACCCCAACCCCCAGGACCACCGCTCCAGTAGGGAGCGTAGTGGCTGAGTGGTAGAGCGCTTGACTCGAGACCGAGGGGCCGCAGGTTTGAGCCTCACCGGTGTCATTGCATTGTGGTCCTTGAGCAAGACACATTTATCCTAGCTTAGTACTGGTTCAACCCAGGAAGACCCGTCCCTGTTTAACTGAAAGATTGTTGATGGGACATAAAGAATCAAATCAAACAAACAAACAAAACCCCTCCAGTGGGAAACGTATCCTACTGGAAAGGTGGACCCTTGGGTTGGGATTTTCCTGTATATTTGGGCCTCGACGCGAGAAACCCTATCTTATGGAGTTTACGAACAACAAAGGTGCAGACCAGCCTGCACATCCGTGCAATCGATCAGCGCCTTTGTTATTTGTGTTTTCGAAAGTATCTTATGTTAACTTGCTGCAGGTAAAACTTCAATTTTCTAGCTAGTTTTTGTAGCTGAGTAGGCTGGTTTGAAACTCACGATGTTGGAAACCCCAAAGACAGGTTTTGTCATGACAAGGCCCATTTATTCCTCTATCTAAACATTGTCGCAGGTCTCATCGGTACAGTAGTCACACAGTTAGAGTATAGTGATGCAGTTTGTTACGTTGTGCTGCTTATACACAAGCAGGTATTTCTTTCATATTTTTAATGGTAAATCTGTTTCGTAACTAAACTCTTATTGAGTTTGGAGTATAGCATCTCATCATCTTTAAATACTTGCAACGTTTTCCTGGAGAATTAATCAAAATAGATAATATGGATACTCATCTTTGTGTGGTTATGTTTAATACTCAAATTAATAAGTTAAATACTGTGATAAACTGTTCTACATGTGTATTTTAATTTCTAAAACCATCAGGCAGCTTGGCCTGATTTGATTATGTAAACTAAGATAAGACTTGTATTAGTATTTTCACTATTTAATCTGTATGATAAGGCATTTTAACCCTTAAAGTGCCACCTATAATTTGCAGCAGACGACAATTTCAAATTTTGCCGCTTTTTAAAAAATAACAGATAAGTTATGATATTTCATGAGAATCGTCTGCTGGCAGACGATTCTCATGAAATACCATACCTTATTTTTTTAGAAATTGAGAAGGATGTCACAAAATTTGTCGTCTGCTGCAGTCGTGATTGGCGCTTTAAGAATTAAAGTCTAAATATTTAGGGTAAAATTTGGATAATCCTCTTCTATTTTGTGGGGAGTACAGTGGCTCAGTGGTAGAGTGCTTTACTTTTGATCAAGGTGTTGCAGGTTCAAGCCTCACTGACGGCACTGCATTGTGTCCTTGAGTAAGACACTTATCCTCTACTTAGTACTGGTTCAACCCAGGAAGACCCGTCCTGACATGACTGAAAATTTTTGAATGGGACATAAAGAATCAAATCAAACAAGTTCTTCTACTTTTGTTATGTTTAATACTCAAAACATGTACAGTGCAGTCCCTTTATATCACACCTCATTATAAAACAGATTTGGATGCAACGTGGCCATGATAAGGCTCCCAATTTTTTTTACCATTGAATTTTACAAAGGAATTATAGGAAAATGACCATAAGGTCATTTTCCTATAATTCCTTTGTAAAATTGTCTCTTTATAACATAATTCCCTTATAACATGGGCCATTTGTATGGACCCCAAACATAACATTATAAAGGCACTACACTGTATATTCTATGATAAACTGTATCTAACCACCTGCTGAACATTAATTTGGACAGATAGTCTTATTTGAACAGTGTAAACCTAGATCAGAGTCTGATCAATATCTTCAATATTTATTTTATCCCAATATGATTTGTATGATAAGACATTTAAAAAGTCTAAATATTTAGGGTAAAATTTGGACAACCCTGTGTTTGTGTTATGTTTAATACTAAGAAAACAATTACAGTACAGCCCCTTTATAACTCACCGCATTAAAAAAGAGATTTGGATATTATACACTCATGATGTGGCTCCCAAATTTTTTTACCACAGAATTTTACAAAGCAATTATAGGAAAATGACCATAAAAGGTCATTTTCCTGAATTCCTTTGTAAAATTGACACAATTTGCTTATAACATGGGCCATTTGTATGGACCCCAAACATAGCATTATAAAGGTACTGCACTGTATATTCTATGATAAACTGTATCTAACAATCTGCTAATACATTAATTTGGACAGATAGTCTTATTTGAACAGTGTTAACCTAGATCAAAGTCTGACCAGTGTCTTCAATATTTATTTCATCCCAATTTGATGTGTATGATAAGACATTTAAAAAGTCTCAATATTTAGGGTAAAATTTGGACAACCCTGTGTTTGTGTTATGTTTAATACTAAGAAAACAATTACAGTACAGCCCCTTTATAACTCACCACATTAAAACAGAGATTTGGATATTACACAGTCATGATGTGGCTCCCATTTTTTTTACCATTGAATTTTACAAAGTAATTATAGGAAAATGACTATGAAAGGTCATTTTCCTATAATTCCTTTGTAAAATTGTCCTGTTATAATGTATTTCGCTTATGCTCAATAACCCAGTTACCGGTGTATACTGGTTATTGGGGCAGTCATCAAACAAGCAGTTAGAACATTCTTCACCAATTTTGCTCGCAGAACTAGAAAGTGTGTTTAAGGAAACTAACACAACAAGAAAATTAGCTATGTTGCTTCATGGGTTTGGTTTTTAATTGCACATCTTGCATTTTACAGTGAAATTTTAACAAAAATCGACTTTTTTGGCAGAGGTGTTTTTAAATGCAGATTTTAAAGAAATTGAAACAAAGGCAAACAAAAACTGACCCATATTACTTTGAGACAAAGGTTGAAGTTTTCTATAAACATTAACAGTTAAAATATTTCAATTCTATAAAAAGATACATTGGTTTGTTGGTGATGACTTGGTAACTGGTACCAAATTGTAAATGTAATTTTTTGGGGCACCACACTTGAAGGGATTATTTGGAAATGAATGACTCAACAAAAATGCGAAATTTTCTTATTTAATAAAGGCAAGGGATTGCTTTTTGAGTTTGGGTCTTAAAATTATGAAACCACACTGGCATTTCTTTGTAAAAAAGTGAAAACCTTAAGTGCACCGGTTACTGGGTTAGGAAACATATAACATGGTCCATTCCTATGGACCCCAAACATAGCATTATAAAGGCACTGCACTGTATATTCTATGATAAACTGTATCTAACCATCTGCTAATACATTAATTTGAACAGATAGTCTTATTTGAACAGTGTAAGCCTAAATCAAAGTCTGACCAATGTCTTCATTATTTATTACATTCCTATTTGATTTGTATGATAAGACATTTAAAAAGTCTAAATATTAAGGGTAAAATTTGGATAACCCTGTGTTTGTGTTATGTTTAATACTAAAAAAACAATTACAGTACAGCCCCTTTATAACTCACCGCATTAAAACAGAGATTTGGATATAACACAGTCATGATGTGGCTCTAAAAAATTTTTACCACAGAATTTTACAAAACAATTATAGGAAAATGACCATAAAAGGTCATTTTCCTGTAATTCCTTTGTAAAATTGACACAATTTGCTTATAACATGGGCCATTCGTATGGACCCAAAACATAGTGTTAAAAAAGGCACTGCACTGTATATTCTATGATAAACTGTAGCTAACCACCTGCTTAATTTGGACAGATAGTCTTATTTGAACAGTGTAAACTCAGACCATAGTCTGACCAATGTCTTCAATATTTATAACATCCCAATTTGATTTGTATGATAAGACATTTAAAAGTCTAAATATTTAGGTTAAATTTGGATAACCCTCAGTTTGTGTTTTGTTTAATACTAAAAAACAACAAAAAAAAAACAACAATTACAGTACAGCCCCTTTATAACTCACACAGTCATCGGGCCGCGTAGCGCAGTCGGTAACGTGTCTGGCTACAGATGCGTGACTGACTGCAGATCCAGGGGTCGCGAGTTCGATCCCGGCCCGGTACCATACTTTCGTGGAGATTGATCATGAAATAATTTCTACAGTCATTCTCCTCCCTTCCGCTGATTTATTCAAGAAGGGTTGTTGTCAGTTACAAGCGAAAGTATGTGCACAAATTACTGGTTAACCGCTTGCTCAAGCCTGCCCAGGAAAAAGTGTGGTTAAGTGAACTGACCGTCCCGCAATGACCATAGCTGTTGACATGGGATGTAAAGCAACAAAAACAAACAAACAAACACACAGTCATGATGTGGCTCCCAATTTTTTTACCATTGAATTTTACAAAGCAATTATACGAAAATGACCATAAAAAGGTCATTTTCCTATAATTCCTTTGTAAAATTGTACCTTTATAACACAATTTGCTTATAACACGGGTCATTACATAGGAATTAAAGGAAAATGACCATGATTCTTTTGTAAAATTGTCCCTTTATAACATGATTTATCTATAACATGTGCCTTTCCTAAAGACCCCAAACATAGCATTATAAAGGCACTGCACTGTATATTCTATGACAAACTGTATCTAACCACCTGCCAATACATTAATTTGGACAGATAGTCTTATTTGAACAGTGTAAACCCAGATCAAAGTCTGATCAGTGTCTCCAATATTTATTTCATCCCAATTTGATTTGTATGAAACTCTGTTTGTGTTATGTTTAATGCTAAAAAATACAATTACAGTACAGCCCCTTTATAACTCACCGCATTAAAACAGAGATTTGGATATTACACAGTCATGATGTGGCTCCCAAATTTTTTACCACAGAATTTTACAAAGCAATTATAGGAAAATGACCATAAAAGGTCATTTTCCTGTAATTTCTTTGTAAAATTGACACAATTTGCTTATAACATGGGCCATTTGTATGGATCCCAAACATAGCGTTATATAGGCACCGCACTGTATATTCTATGACAAACTGTATCTAACCACCCGCTAATACATTAATGTGGACATATAGTCTTATTTGAACAGTATTAACCCAGATCAAAGTCTGACCAGTGTCTTCACTATTTATTTCATCCTTATTTTTAGCTCACCTGAGCCTTTGGCTCATGGTGTGCTATTGTGATCATTGGATGTCCGGCGTCTGTTGTCAACAATTACTTCAAAGGACATCTCATCCTTAATTATTTGGCTGGATTTGGACCAAACTTGGCAGGTATGATCCTTTTTGGCCCTCTTTAATAATTGTTCAAATGGTTCCAGTCCGCTGCATATCTAGGTCACACAGGCTAAAAATAGGTTTTCGAGATGAAAATTTAAAAAATCTTCTTGTCTGAAACCACAAGGCCTAGAGCCTTGATATTTAGTATGTAGCATCAACTACTGGACCTCTACCAAGTTTGTTCAAATTATGCCCCTGGGGCCAAAAATGGGCCTGCCCCGGGGTCACATGCTTTACATAGGCTGATATAGGGATAACATGAAAAAATCTTCTTGTCTGAAACCACAAGGCCTTAGAGCCTTGATATTTGGTATGTAGCATCAACTAGTGGACCTCTACCAAGTTTGTTCAAATAATACCCCTGGGGCCAAAAATTGGCCCACCCTGAGGGTCACATGTTTTACAAATGCTGATATAGGGTAAACATGACAAAATCTTCCCTGAAACCACAAGGCCTAGAGCCTTGATATTTGATATGTGGCATCACCTAGTGGACCTCTACCAAGTTTGTCTAAATTATGCCCCTGAGGCCAAAAATGTCCCCACCATGGTGGTCACATTGTTTACAAAGGCCTATATTGGGAAAACATGAAAAAATCTTCTTGTCTGAAACTATAAGCCCTAGAGCCTTGATATTTAGTATGTAGCATCACCTAGTGAACCTCTATCAAGTATGTTCAAATTATACTCATGGGGCCAAAAATGGCCCCGCCCTGGGGTCACATTGATCACATATGCTTTTGTAGGGAAAAACATTAAAAAAATCTTCTTGTCTGAAACCACAAGGCATAGAGCTGTGATATTTAGTATGAAGCATCACCCAGTAAACCTCTACCAAGTTTGTTCAAATTGTATCCCTGGGGCCAAAAATGACCTCGCCCCAGGGGTCACTTGTTTTTACATAGGCTTATATAGAGAAAACATGAAGAAATCTTCTCTAAACCCATAAAGCCTAGAGCCTTGATATTTGTTATGTAGCATCACCTAGTGGACCTCTACCAAGTTTATTGAATTCTGCCCCTGGGGCCAAAAATGGCCCCACCCCAGGTGTCACCATGGATATGGTCAGCTTTCAAAAGATACCTATATGTAAGTTTTAAACAAAACTCAGGCCACTTAGCCCTCTTGCATTTGTATGATAAAACCCTTTATTCCATAGTTATGCCTTTGAAATATCATGTATTTGAAAATATTATGGAAAATGGAGAATTTGCTCCAAAGGAGCAAGTGCTCTATTTTCCATAATATTTTCAGATATATTCAAAACTTTACTTAAATTTTTCATGAATTTTTTCAATGTTGTCTAAAAATAGAAAATGATGTAATGATCTAAAAATAGCCTATGGAGTGAATGGTTAAAGTCTAATTACTTAGCAACAATTTGTATATTAACCCTCTTTTTGTTTTATGAGTAATACTAAAAAAAATGATATACTGTGATAAACAACTTTATCATATGACGGCGCATCTGGGAGTAATATAACGCCATGTATTAAAGTCTGTAAACCACTAGTGGTTTCCAGATTTTGGTAATGTTAAGTATTGACGGCCGTAATAATGTCGTGTATAATGGCTTTTACGGAAAAAAAACACGATTTAAAGTAATTCTAATGAATAGAATCTAATATAACTCCAGTAGTATTGAATTTATCAAGCTCCTTGTGAAAGAGATAAAATGCTCAGCAAGCCTTGCATTTTATCTCTTTTCCTCAACTAGTTTAATAAATTCAATAAAACATGAGCACTCATGTAAGATCCTCTATGCATCTAAGCACCTACTAAATTAAACAGATAGGGTAATCAATTAGTGTAAACCCAGATCAGACTGTTATCACTGTCTCCACCTATTATAATTTCACCACAATTGGATCAATATGGTGGGCATTAAATTTCAAAATGAGATATTATATGAGAAAGGTTGCCGTTTTCTATTTTACATAACTTTATTGACATTGTATAACCACACAGGGTCTATTATAGTACATGTAATATTTGGTGCAACCTGTTTTTGCTGTTAGTTTCTTTTTCAATAGTCTAGAGATGTATTCATATTTAATTGTTGAATGATTTAGTAACAATAAGTTTACCTGATTTCTATATATAACTATTTTTCATATGACTTTGCATCTTTGAGTGATATAACTCCAGGTATTCTAATTGATAAAACACTAGTGCATTACATATTTAGTAATGCTATGTAATTCATAGGGCCAGTTAAGCGAATTTTTTTTAGCAAAAAATTGTGATTATTTTCTTACCCATCAGTATAAACATATGTTTTGGGTGCTCAAAAGAACCGTCTCATCCAGACGGTTCTTTTGAGTACCCACAACATATGTTTTGGTTGAGAAACAAGAAAAAAATTTTTATGGTACGCACTCTTATCTGCATCTTCACCAGCGAAGGTTTCCTCATATCTACCATTCGACAAACCCTTCGCCTCACGACCCTCAAAATTTATTATTAGCGCAGACTAATCGACCAATGAAAACGCCAGGAAGGATTTTTTTGATAATCCCTTCCTGCCAATCAGATTAAATGTAGCAGTTTATCAGCATCTAATGTGCACCGCCTGCTAAGTCTCCATAAGTCCAGATAAGCAAAGATTTTGGTCGTAAAATAATTAATTTTTCTTCTGTAATTAAGTTCAAAATTATGTTATTGGTGCTCAAAATAACCACCTTAATGTGACATTTCTTTTGAGCACATTAAACGTACATTTTAGTTGTTAAATAAGAAAACTGAATGTAAATTAACCACGTCATCTTATCTGGAGGCCTGGTGTTTATCGATTTTTTGCACCGCTTTGTGATTGATCATATTAATTGTTACTATTTTCGGCTTATGACGTATTCAATCGGAGAAAATCAAAGCTGTGAGGCCAAGGGTTAGATTAGACAATCACAACCCTTGGTAGGACAAGATGTCTTATCTGGAGACCTGGTAATTACAAATTTATATGGCAAAATCTTAGCATTTTCAAGCCAAAAATACAATTTCAAAGTAGTATTAGTCATAGGATAAATAGAATTTAGCATTTATGCTGCTGTAATTATTGAATACATTAAACTTTGTGCGAAAAAGGGATAAAATGCTTGGCACAGCCTTGCATTTTATCTCTTTACCTCAACTCTCTTAATAAACTCAATAATACATGAGCTCTCATTTAAGATCCTCTATTTCTTTGAAGAACATCCTAAAATTTAAATAATATGCGTCTCATATTTAAATAATCATCCAATATTTTAAATGTATTCCATGCCCGGATCCAGAAAGTTATGTCAGAGGGGGTCCAACTTTGATGATGTTTTTTTTTCTTTTAGTTGATGAGGGGTGGGAGGATCAAAATACCACTATAATTTTAATGGCGTTTTGCCAGCGGGCGGATAATGGCCCACCATTGAATGCTGGCTTGGTAGCTTTGTGATTTTTCAGGGGATCCAGACCATTATTGCTTAGAACCTCTCAATTTTTGTGATTTTTCAGGGGGGGGGGGTCCTCTGGATCCGCCCATGTATCCAACTTGCTTTCCCACCTTCATTGGACACCAGATAATCAGCTGGACTCTTTTGATCCCTATGATAGCAGATTATTTTATATTTGGATATTGGGTTGGTACAAAATGGGGACAGTGTTTTCAAAGTGTGGTGCAATTTTCTGTTTTTAGATATTTTGAAGTGTCTGTCTGTACAATTAAATATATTGTTTTATGCTATTGTAAATATGTACAGTGTTATTTGTTTGTATTTTAATAAAGAATTATGTTGACGTGTCGAGCATGTTACTGATTACCATGAATTACATGGATCTAAAATGTTAGAATTGGGCCTCAATGCGAGAAAACCTGTCTTCAGTGGTTTGAGAATAACACAGAAGCAGACCAGCCTGCACGTCCACGCAGTCTGATCAGCACCTTTGTTATTCTATGTTTGGAAAATATCATATGTAAACTTGCTACAGGTGAAATTTCAATTTTATAGCTAGTCTCTGTAGCTGAGGAGAGTGGTTTGAAACTGGCTTTGTCTGAAACCCCAAAGACATGTTTTCTCGAGCGAGGCCCATTTTATATCTGGATATTGGACTGGATACAAATTGGGGACAGTGTTTTCAAAGTGTGGTGCAATTTTTTTTTAGATATTTTGGAGTGTCTGTCTATACATATAAATATATGGGCCGTGGCATGGGATTTCCAACAATGTGGTATGTGCGACCAGAAAACCTCAGATCATCCTGCGCATATGCGCAGTCTGATCAGAGCCTTTGTTCGTCGCTTAAATATTCTATGAGTGTTAAGCTACTGATTGAGCATCTTTTGGAGTTTCTAAGCTTAAAAGGCCCGTCTGAGTCTACACTTGTCAAAATGCCACATTGTTGGAAAGCACATGTCACAACCATTATTGTTTTATGCTATTGTAAATATGTACAGTGTTACTTGTTTGTATTTTAATAAAGAATTATGTTGACATGTTGAGCATACAGTATTACTGATTACCATGAGTTACATGGATCTAAAATATTAGAATACCCAATGAAAAAGCTTAAGCAAACCTAGAAGACCAAGACCAGACTGCTCTTGAAGGAACGGTCCAAGAGGGGTACTTCCCTGACCTTGTCTAGATAGCCTCAGCTCTAGAGCCTGCTTGATTAGAAGTTGAGTGACTTTGAGGGCAGTCAAAGTTGAGGGGGAGAAATGTGACAGGAGAACAAACAACTTTGCTGTTTGAGCAAGCTTTTACAGCAATGTGGGTTAGTTTTCCCGCCTTTCTACCAAGTTGAGTAATAGATTTCATGGTTAGTATTTGGATGGGTGACCCATTGTTCAACTTGGTAGAACCACTCAGTTACATTTACAAGGTCACAGTGGTAATACAACTACTGGATTATTGGGGAGAAACGTTTTCTCTGTCAGAAATAAATTTGTTTAAAATGTGTTATAAATCAAAGGGCATATACTTATTTTTGTACTGTTTTTATATGAAATACTAACCTTTACCATGCTAAATACAAGTATATAACCTGCTTTGAAAACAGTATAGATCTAGATCAGCTGGCTTATCAGGAGCTAGCTGATCAGGATCCACAGTGTTTCACTCAGCTTGTAAATACATGCTTATACCTAGTCTGAATGTTAATTGGACAAGAAATAGGGGGGGGGGGGAGTGTTGAGCTTAAAATATTCAGCAAGATAAGGGCTAAGTGAGAAAGCTATATACAATTTAATTATTTTGCATTCAGTTTATATACTCAACAAAAAAAGTTAAGGAAATCTCAGAAAACCATGGAATAAAAGAACAGCAAGGGAAATAATAATTCAATTCAAATTTATTCGCTTCGATACATTAGTTTAAAAAGATGCTTCTTTTAGTTTGCTAGCTATAATACCCTTGTTGTGGCACTGTGTCAAGTAGCATAGGGGTCAAAGTCTTTTTCGCAAAAAAGAGTCATCAGAGTATTCCCTCTTTTTACGCCAAACGCATGAATAAGCTGTAAGATTTCAAAACTTGAAAGGTAATTCCTTTGACTGTCACATATAGCCTTAAATGTCACGTTTGGAAGATGAGAACGCCTCCAGCAATGAGTGTGTCCCCTGTCAGCCAAAGAGTTGGACTTGCACTGGCTTTGCAATATTAAAATAATTGAAATTTTATGGAAAATGGAGTGAAGACCATTCAACTTTGACATTGATTTTTTAAGCCGCTGTAGGTGCTACAACCCCAGATAAAGCAACCATCTAAAGAAAAATGGATACATTATAATACTGTGGAATTCATATGTCTTCAAATGTTTTGTTATGGCCTTTCCTTAACTTTTTTTGTTGAGCATATATAAAAGGATAATATTTTTTTAGAAATACTCTTTAAATTAATGAAATTATGTTGCTTAAATTTTTGAAACAGGTTTGACTTAAGATACACAATCATGCTTGTATGTCTTTGATATGCTGATTTTACAGCATTGTTAAATCATCAACTCCTACTGCTAAAATCCAGCTTTTCCCTTTGAAGCACAAATTTTATATGGTCCTAAAATCACTTAAAATGGCGAAATTTTGCATACTTTTTTGTCATCTCAAAATTAACATTTTCAAAAATATTCAAACAGTTTCGATCTAGATCAGGCCAAACGTTTTGTCGGTCCTGATCCGGTCCAAACTGTTCACAAAAATTTTCAGCAGATGACACCAGCAGATAAAGAGTTAATAAGTCAAATGGGAAGTGGAATCTTAGCCCTGAAAGTGTCAATCATGACTGCAGCAGACGACAAATTTTGTGACAGCTTTCCTAATTTTAGAAAAAAAATAAGGTATGAAAGTTCTTGAGAATTGATGCATGCAGATGATTCTCAAGAAATATACCTTATTTGTTATTTTTGAAAAAAAGCGGCAAAATTTGAAATTGTCGTCTGCTGCAAATTATATGTGGCTCTTTATTGGTTAGGCTTGTTAGCTTACATGTGAGAGCAGATTTTGGCCTTTTCCCACACAAATTTCATTTTGAAAATGTCTCTAGCCCTGGCACACTTCACCTCAAAAGTAGGGGATTTGTGATGAGTTGCCAAATTTAACTCTTTGCCTACGAGCGTCGTCTACTGCTAACCATTGCAAACTGTTTGATACAATGTGCTTTGAAGGCTTTTCTGAAATAATTTTTCAAAAAATGTGATTTTAAAAAAATCGACAGGCGACAAAAAAGCATGCAAATTACCCAGTAGGCAAAAAGTTAATAACAGGCTAAGTATCTAGTCTACATATAGATTAGCTGTAGCATATTTTAGACTATATTTTTATAAGGCTTTGTTACAATAAATAGTTCATACTGTATTTGCCCTAGTAAGTGCACTGCACATAATTTGTCATTTTATACATTTTTGAAAACAACAGTGCCAGCCCAGATCAGCTGGTTTCTATTGAACTCAGTCCATACTACTACCATGCAACTACCAGCTTAGCAAAAGCATAGGTCATGAAATAAAATTTGGTGATATAGTTCTCATGTAAATACATAAACAATTTGCCATAAAGTGACAGGTATTTTAATTCTGATTGGCAGTTTGAGATGTTTAAAAGAGGAAAGCCAATGGACATGATACTTGTTTAGTGTATATTTCAAAAATTGTCTCATAGAGGCAATTCCAATGTGCACCTACAACATAGGTCCATTAAATAAATGAGTGTTTTTCACCATAAAACAGGATTTTCACAAACTTCTCAACTACTTTTTATGTTTCAGTGTAATGAGCAAGTTTTGTGTAGTTTGGCATGCACCTGGATGACAATAATAGATAGCCAATTCTATATTAATGACAGCTTACCTTTAGATGTTTCATTGGAATAAAATGCTAACTTGGTGGTTGCCTGGTTGTAGTTATGAAGTTGCACCACTTGACTGGCTGGTTGGTGTTGTGATTGGGCTTTTCATGCTGGGTAATTTTCCATGCTCTTGTTGTCTGCTGACATTTTTCAAAAATTTACATTTTCATGTTATATTTAAAAAAAAAATCAGGAACACTGTCAGAGTGTCAAACGGTTTGGATTCCTATCAAGACCGACTTTCTTTCGGTCCTGATCAGGTTCCGAACGGCTTGCAAATGATTCTCAGCAGACAACAAAAGTCACCGCTAGCAAGCAAAGAGTTAATGTCGCTTTCAACAATTTCTGGACTGGCAGGAAATCAGAAAGAGGTATGACATTCAAATCGAAATGAAGTCACTTTGCAGTTATAAGAGTATGTGCACTTGTAAGGTCTAATACGGTATACCAAGAAAGAATGGATTTTAAGAATAAAGAACTATGAAGTTTTATCTTTTGCATTTTTATTGCTTAACCTTGAATTAAAGTTAAACAGTTTAATGTAATCATAACTAAGCTGCTGAAAAAGATCCCTTTTCAGTGGCTTAGTAATGATTTCATCAAACTGCTTAACTACTGTCCTGCCAGCCAAGAGTGACAGTGACTTTATGTTTTGTTTACAAAGTTATCAGGATATTATAATCGAAAAATCACTTGTGTATTAATCCTATCCTCAGGATAGGATTAATACACAAGTGATCTATCGATTCAAGTTAGCTCAAGTGAACACGTTATTGTTAAAATTACTTCGCAATTGTAAACAAAGTATAACGTCACTGTAACTCTTGGTTGGCATGACAGTAGGTGAAAACCTTCATGATTTTTCTTCACCCATCATTGTCTACTGGAACCTTTATACAATACATTCTTAACAAATCCCATTTTCATTGAAAGGGATGGTGAAAAATAGCAAAATTTGATACTTGTCCAGAGACAACTAAATGAAAGAAAATGACCATAATGTACTTGTCCAAAGAAGTTTATAATTGTCCAAAAGAACAGATCGGGCTTGTGCACAAAAGAACTAAGTTTATCCTTTAATGAGCTTCAACCATATATAAACTATTGAATACAATATGAAACAAGATGAAAAAGTGTAGACCCAGATCAGCTGGTTCTTAGATTAAATCATAAAAGTTTTTTTCATGCATAAGCATTTGCAAGGTCCCAAGGAAGCGGTTTTTACATATGACCTGCTAGGTAGAATGTTCAAACATCATTCTAGGGGTGCTGCAAGTGTTAACACCTTTTCTTCCCATCTCTAGGGGCCGAATTTCGGCCCCATTTCCCATCAAAAATAGCCACCTATTTTCCCATGTCTGATTTTTCCAAATTAAAAAAAGTAAAAAAAAAAAAAATTTTTTTTTTTAGAGACCACTAGTACTTATGAGAAACACTGACCCATATCAGATTGATACTTAAACACTTGTGCTTAATTGGTATGCTTGGCATAATACAATCTAAAATATTTTGATTTTGAGGATACATTTTGCTACCCTTGTAATGTTCTATGTCGTTAATTTTTCCCGATTTTGATTTTAAGTCGATTTTTCCCCCAATTTTGGCCAGGGGCCTTTTCCCAAAATTGCTGGAAGAGGCCCTGCTACTAGTGTCTTTTGCTGATAACTTTTGCAACAGTTTGGACCCACAAAATGTTGGGCCTGATCTTTGATTCTGATGGTATTTCTGAAAGATTTTTCTAAAAAGATGATTTTGAAGAAAGCATGCAAAATTACCGAGTAGACAAAGAGTTAATGCAATGAAACAACAGGGGTTGTACAGGCAAGTATGAGTAAAATTCAAGGACTTCTAAAAGCCTCTCCAACAGTTTTCAAGGACTTAATGTTAATGAAAATACTGATATAAGTGTTAAAAGTCTACTTCAGAAATGCTAGACTGAGATAACGGAGACATTAGTACTGGCAAATTAGTATAAAACTGTTGTGCCTATATTTGGTGCAGCATATGCTGCACCAAATAAAGGCACAACAATTTTATACTGATTTAGGTCTTTATCAACAGTGCTCAGTCCAACAGAAAATAGTAGAATTCAAGGACTTTTCAAGGCTTTTTGAGTGATTTTCAAGGCAGATTTAATTTTCAAGGACTTTTCAAGAAAGCCCTCTATATTCAAGTACTTTTCAAGCCTGTGTGAACCCTGAACAAACATGTGTGATCATTTTCCTGCATTTTTACCTGATTTCAACAAAAATTGCACTGAGACAATGCTAAAGTATTTAAATATCCTTTCTAACATGGGATCTCCATGCATTACAAAATGGCATCAACTTGAAAACTTTTTTATTGTCCAACATTGCCACACACAATGTTTTCACGTACAAAAGCTCCAGCAAAATGGCCATTCCCAACCTCAATTCTTTTCCATGTATACGGCAAATAGTGTCAACCGAGATCAGCAGTCTGATCTGAGTCTTCACTGTTTGTTTAACTTCAGAAGAGGTTTCTAAAACATTTCAGCAGAGGACAAAATAGAATCCATTTGTTGTGACTGGTGTTTTAAAAGTAAGCCCTTGAAACACAAAATAACCAAACCCAGATGACAGCACATTTATAACATTTTCTTCATTTTCAGAAAGATAAAACTTGATTTATCATGTCAATCACGTACCAGCAGACGATTTACATGATATATCAAGCTTTTAAAAGAAGCAACCAAATTTTACAATGTAGTTGGCCTTTTCCCGCCATTCTAACTATCTTCTGCTTGTTCATCTACTAATGTACATGTACTATAGTAGCCAATACTGCAAACACTATGGGCCCACACCAGCTAAGTACACGGTGCCCACTCTAACTCCAGTAGGCACCCTGTTAGTAGCAGTCTAATTAGTGTTTGTAGTGTTTGCTTTCATGATAAAAGTAGTCTGGTGTGTGTTTGAAAGTATACTGTAAATTTCCGAAATTGATTTGAAAGTATACTGTACTGTGCATTTGCGAAGTTTCATGAAAATGAAAATAAAACCCTCACGAAATGGTAAAATCACTCTGACGTTTATTGATATAGGTTAATCTTGCCTTAGTCGGCAATTTTTCACCTCACTTATAAGTCCTAATGCTATTCCAGGAAATAAATTCTCACGAAAATTTCCGAATCTACAGTAAGTAGACACAATTATATTGGCAGCATACAACTACAACTGGGACAACACAGCCTTTCATCTATAATGCTCCTTCTACTTGGTCCCATGACTATAATCTTTTAAAATCACAAGACTTTTTAAATATGGAATTTCGATTCAAATATGGAATTTCTATGCAAATATGGAATTTATATGTATAAGCCAGCTTTACAATATAAATGAATATGAATGTGATAAATGATACAAAGACCACTTTATTTTCCTGTCCCTATGAATTGATTCATATTCAGTCCCTGAAGTTTTATCTCAACAAATAGTGAAGATGCTGATGAAATTTTATCTAGGTCTTCACTGTTTGTAAAAGTGTCGGTTTATGGGTTTCCAGTATACAAAGGGCTAAAGTTGACAATTAATGTGAACATTGAATTTTTATTGCCAGATAGAGTTTTATTGCTGAATTTTAGCTGTTAATTGATCTGATGTGCTAAATATTATCACCTGCATGTGCATTATACCTGTTTAAAGGTTTACATTTACTGAAATAAACTACACTGAAATGATGTTATAAGTGGCCACCTTACATTTTTTGCGCCTGTTCAGAAAATAAAAAACTCTCTTACAAAATTTTAATTCTATGAAAAAATCCAAGGCTTTGTCAAGACTCTGCATATTATCTCATTTCAAAATTACATGTAGATCTTGCACAGACAGAAAAGGTACCCTCATCTCAAAAAGTAACACTTTTAAGTGTGATATAAAATATTGCTCAGATACATTATCCATTTATATTTTAATTAGTTTGAAGCTGTAAGATAAGCTAAGATATAAGATGAAAATGAATCAAAAGTTTTGTGACCATTGAACAATCCATTTCTCTTCTACGTTAAAATGAAGAGAACCACTATCAAAGCTTAGTCAAAGTGTTTTAGCTTAAATAATGCAATTTGCATACAAACTTTGCATTTTAAAGTTTCACGTTAAAACCGGAAGTGGACACCAGTCTTGAAAAGATTTTGTTAGATAATGGGTTGATCAAGCTGTAATTGTGTTTGGTCTAACATGGTCACATTAAACAAAACACATGCAACGATTTTAGTATGTGCAGCTGATGATTTTCAAAAATATCAGAAATGCAGAAATTGAGATTTTTTTTAAAAATCATAAAAATCGGTGACAAGCAAATTATCAAGTGTATGGTGTTTTTCAAGTCGGCTAGACGGGTTTGTAATCACCTAAACTTCAATTCGATAAGAACTGTTCTCAAAACCCTTAATTTTTTCAAAAAGTTTATTTTTGCATAATTGTGAAGTGATAGAAAACTCTCTAAAGCCTGCTTAACTTTAGTCGATTGGAATGCACATAAATACGCAAAAATTAATTTCAATATCTTGAGTGCTTAATTAGAAAAAAATGAAATTGTAAAGTGACCACTTAGAACTTCGGTTCAGTGTATATGCCCTCAGGTTATGGTTTAACTCCATTTCTCATTATCTATATGTGAATCACCAAATTTACATGAAAATCAAAAAGTGGGAGAAACAGGAATACACCCTCCTTTTCATGTGACCTTTAGCCATTTTCACTCAATATAACGGTCAAAAGTTAACGATGAAACGACTGATTGGATAAAGTAAAAAAATTGAGACAGTATATCCTGTGATATACTGTCGGAAATATTTTGACGTCATTAATAACGTCACATTTTGTTAGATGATATGCCACTTTCTGCGGTTTGCAATGCTCCAATTTGAAACAAAACTGCAGAAGTGCATTAGAATGGGGATAACCATATTCAAAATTTTCATTTGGGGAGGTGTATCATTTGATATATGGTCCGATATCACATTTTACGGTCTGCTCGCCCGTCGCTGTAAAACTAAATTTCAGACCGTATATCCGACGACATACCTCTCCAAATGAAAAGTTTGAATACAGTAATCCCTTAATTGACTGATGCCTTTGTAATTATCACATTCCATTATTTAAAGGTAAATTTCAAGTCAAAGCTGAATTCCATATTTTTAAAAATCTTGCACTTAACCCTAAAAGCGCCAATCACGACTGCAGCAGACGACAATTTTTGCAACATCTTTTTGAATTTTTGAAAAAATAAGGCATGAAATTATATGAGAATCGTCTGCCAGCAGACGATTCTCATGAATATTATGCCTTATTTGTTACTTTTGAAAAAGCAGCAAAATTTGAAATTGTCGTCTGCTGCAAATTATAGGTGGCGCTTTAAGGGTTAAAGTAGAAAAATAATTCCCATGAGTCTTCAGGTATTACTAGCTCCGCTTGAATTGTTCTCATTCTGATACGCTGTGTATTTATGACTCTTGCCGTAAACTTTATCAGCTGGATATTTCTTCTCATTGTGTTTAATCTTCTCCAGGGCCGCTGGCGGGAGGTTAATATGACATCTATCAGCAAGTCTTATCAGGTACATCAGAACATCTCCCATTTCTTGACCAACATGTTTCCTCTCTGCTTCAGTAAAGTCTGCGGAAAAAATAAAACAGGATCGATTGAGTCACAAGGCCTTTTGAGGAGCATGATGGCTTAGTGGTAGTCAAATCGAAGGGTCACTGGGTTGAGTCTCACCAGAGGCACTGCATTGTGCCCTTGAGCCATTTTATTCTCTGCTTATTACTGGTACAACCACGAAAGACGCGCAATCATCCTTTTGTTTGATTTGATTCTTTACATCCCGGTCAACAATTTTGTCTAGATGGGTCTTCCTCGGTTGATCCAGTACTAAGCAAGGATAAATGTGTCTTGCAGTGAAGCCTGTGAGGCTCGAGCACGCAACCCCTCGGTCTCGAGTCGAGCGCTCTACCACTGATCCTCTGCGCTCCCCATGCAATGATCCTGACATGACTATTCACATTGTATACCTAGCTTTTTTCCATACTAATGGCACAGGTGGGCATTTTCATATACAGTAATGAAGTATGTTGTTTCATGATTCTAAGAAGTACGTTTTTGGGGTGAGATGCAACACAAAGTCAACATGACAAAAGTCACAAATTTAAGGGTCATAACTCTGCTAATACAGACTTGATTGTGCAATTTATGGTACTACAGGAGTTCAGGTAATATACTTCTGGAATTAGGTGTGACTCAAAGTTGGGAGACAAAGGCAAATTTATAGATATGTCCCTACTGATAACCTTTGCCGATAACAAAAGGTTAGGCCTGATCCGGATTTAAACTGTTTAACACTTATTGTATTCCTGAATGAATTTTCAAAATAGTTTATTTAGAAGAAAAAAACAAACAAAAAAAAAACAGCTGAGAACAATTTAAAAGCAATCTTTTTTGGTCAAATTAACCAGCATGATCATGTTTTACAATTTTTGTCAAGGTTGGCAAAAAAGGCTGTCATTACTCATATTGATCGGGCCAGCGGTTAAAACCGTTTTTTTAACAGGTCATTACTGGTCGATTGGTGGTCAATTGAAGTGGTTGATTGGGTCAATTTAACCTCAGGCATACAAATTTATATGCCTCTGTCCTTTAGATATAATTCTCAATGCTGTTCAGTTGCTATTGCAAGCTTAGGGTTCTTTCTGATCCACTAAATCAGGCTTGTTCTGTGCATCTGTGTGAATATAGTCATAGACACTCTGCAACAGTCCATATAGCACATATCACTTGCAATCTACAAAAATGGTATACAAGATCTAAATTCTATGTAGGGTCATTTTGTGACATAAACTGTTAATCCTATTAATACTTTCATAATCTGATACTGTTAAATCAAGCCAAGGCAACATACTGCTAATATTTCATGCATCTGAAGATAATTTTTCACCCTTATTCTGGTGAATAAGTCACTTCAAAACCAGTTTGGTCAGTTACAAATTATACGCAGTGTCACTGTTACTGACTGCATTGAAAACTGTGTCTGTGCTCAGCAAGACTATGGTTAATTTAGCACATTTAAGAGATTAGGACGAACACCTAATTGAAGGAATGTTCGGCCACGGACGTTTCGGCCACGGAAAATGCCAAAGGTGGACATTTCAGCCAAAACCATAAATTGTGGGTTGGGGTATGTGCATGCATAAATGTGTGATGCATTTCTTAGGAAATAATTGACTGAATAATCTGATATACTATACATTGTATTTCTCCCGAAATTTTATCAGTTATTAAACTGCATGTATTTACAAGCAGAGATGAAAACAGTGCGGATCCTGATCAGGTAGGTAGCTGGCTGATCAGGATCTGCAGTGTTTTGAAGAAAAAAGAAAAACCCAGGTTCAGCATGAAAGTACGAGGGTTGTCCCAGAAAGTCGTAGACTTTTGTTATAACACGAGACTGTGTATCAGGAATTCTCTGAAATGTGTATGATATTTGTATATACATTTCATAAACATTTTGTACAAATATGGGTGGAATCACAGTCTAAATAACAAAGTTATGAACGTTTGCTTGACTGTGTGTCAGCGTGTGCGGAGCACGTCGCAAATTATTTTGCTTTATTTTCAGAGAGGGGTGGTCAAATGTTTTGTCTATACTCCTTTTATATAAGCTCTAACTGTATCAACATTGCAATCTGTTTGTTAAGTAAGTCTTCCTAGTTCATGCAATGACTTAATATTTAGTTTAGGTATGTTTAGCAAACAATCAAGTGCGATCTTTAAGAGTTCATCCGAGAAAACATATTTACTATTAAAATAACTGACAGCAAAATAACATGAGTTCAGTTAAAATGACGAAAAGGAGCATTTTTTCGGTATTACTAAAATAGATTTGCACGAAATCCATTTTAAAATACTAGTGACTACTCAGCCAATTAGTAAACAGTAGAAGAACGTGATTTTGTGAGTTAAATTAGCCAAATTATATTGAAAGTCTTTTTTTTGCGCCGCACCGTTCTTATTACGTTTGTATTTTCTGAAAAATAAGAATGTAGTAGGCATGATAAATCTTCTATAAAATCAATGCCGACGGTGGGAAATGTTTCAAATTTTCAACACTATACCTTGAGTAGTCCCTTGTTGAGGAGGTGATACATTGCGTGAAATAATACTGCGAAATTTAATTGAATGTACACTAATATTTGGACTAGATGAATTTTATTACAAAAATTCGACGTGCTCCACACACGCGGACACACAGTCACGTTAAGGTTCATAAAATTGTTATCTAAACTGTGATTCCTCCCATATTTGTGCAAAATGTTTATGTGATGTATATAAAAATGTCATACAAATTTCATAGAATTCCTGATACACAGTCTCATGTTACAACAAAAGTCTACGACTTTCTGGGACAACCTTCATAGATAACATTCATCAATTATTATGCACAGTAGATTCAAAGATACACAAGAATTGTTATAAACAAAAAATATAAACTAATTCAGGTAATGAGTACTTTATACAGGTATATATCATTTTCTTCTGTATAATATACACCATAATTTACCTGTTTCTATGAAAAATAGCATACTCTTATTATCATGCATCTTTGAATCAACTGTAAGTATTCACATGCATATTTCATTTCAAAAGATTATGAAATGCATCACACATTTATGCATGAACACATCACGAACCCAAAATTTATGGTTTTGGCCGAAACGTCCACCTTTGGCATTTTCCGTGGCCGAAACGTCCGTGGCCGAAATGTCCAGGCCGAAACGTCATAGGCCAAAATGTCCATGGCCGAAATATCCGAGCACCAATTGAAGATGTTTATATAAAGGACCATTTGTTTTGATAGTAGTTTCAATGCCATATATTAAAGAAGACACACTTCAAAGATACAGTCTTTGTGTGCAGGGTAATGTTGTTTGGATTTTTGTTGTCTGCTGATTTTCCCCCAAAATCAAATCTTTTTAAAGAATTCTTTAATAAAAACCATATCAGAGTGTCAAACAGTTTGGATCCAGATCAGATCAAACTTTTTTCAGACCTGATCTGGGTCCAAACTGTTTCCAAAGGTTATCAGCAGATGATAGTAGCAGGCAAAGACTAAATGGTAGGGGGCCCACAGCAGGGACCAAACAGTGTTTGCACTCATATCAACATTTACATTTTAATGAATTCCAATCAAGTGGCAACCAAAACGACATCCCCATTTTTCAAATGACCACTAAAGAACTTGATTGACCACTCAATTTTTCAATCAACCACCAATTGACCAGTATTGACCACTTCTGGAGTATTGACCGGGTGGTTATAACCGGTTAAAACCACAGGTTAAAACCACTCCTGGTTTCGACCGCCTAACCTTGATTTTTGTTCAGTTGTATCCAAATATTAAGGGTATGGTAGGCCTCCAGATAAGAGTGTGTGACTGAATTTCTCAACCAAAACATATGTTGTTGGTACTCTAAAGAAGCGTTTCTTAGAGCTCCCAAAACACATGTTTAAACTTATAGGTAAGGAAAAAAAATACAATTTTAATCTCAAAAATATTGCTTAACCCAACCAAGGGTATGATAAGTATACTGACTGACTTTAATTACGCAACACTAACTTCCCCTTATATCTTACAAAAGACT
This sequence comes from Loripinus fragilis, assembly GCA_964019695.1. Lineage (NCBI taxonomy): Eukaryota > Metazoa > Mollusca > Bivalvia > Lucinida > Lucinidae > Loripinus > Loripinus fragilis. Next base: position 14,171,202 of record OZ026525.1, read on the forward strand.
GTTGAATGTAAACTTCTTTTGCGTTGATAATGTTATCATGCCTTGGGTCCTTCAGCAAACACTTCAAGTTTAAATGTACAACTAAACTGGGCGACGTTATTTGCTCCATATGAGTTTAGCCATTTAAACATTTCTTCAGTGGAGGAGATTTTAAGCTATTGAATGAAAGCGTACACCCAGATAAACGTCATATACGCAAATATGCTGTATCGCAGATCTGCAAATCAATATGAGAGTGATTCGTCAATGACTAACAAAGTCCATGATACAAATTTGATGCTTCTAGTGTTTCTTGTTTTAAAGAAGTAGGGAATCTTTCATTCATAACATTTGGTCACATGAAACAGTTGACCCCTATCTCAAAAAGTTTACATTTTAATGCATTAAGATCATCTTAGTTGTACAAGTTTTCCATGTTTTACTTACAAATGAATGTTCTTTAACATACAATCAAAATTATTGTTCTGCCTTCTTTTTCGAGACATAAATTAAAGCTGTTATCCAAGTGTTGCAATTTTAAAGTCCGTCAGTATATGTAATGAACCTCACCTGGCAAGCCTTCTTTAACTTCACCCTTCCATTGACTGAAAGAAAGAAAGAGTAATTAAAGGTTAACTCTTGTCTAGCTGAATATTTTTATGTACTATACTCCTCCGCAATTTTTGTCCTGTTAAGTTGTAAGCATGTATTTTCAATCAGAGTGGAAAATGTGGATCCTGATCAGAATCTTCAAAAAACAGTACAGTGGCTTCAAAAAAGGGTAAATCCGGGTCCAGCAGGAAGAGTAATTATACCCGCTTTTTCGTTAGGAAAATAGGGTATATTAATTTCGTACCAAAGTCAGTCCGTCGTCCGTCTGTCCGTCCGTCACGTTTCTTGTAATTGTATCTCCTCCTAAACCGTTGGACGTAGCAACTTCAAACTTTGTAGATGCATAGATCACATGATGTAGAGGTCAAAGGTCAAATAATGTATTTTCTTGTAAATGCATCTCCTCATAAACCTTTGGAAGTAGCAACTTCAAATTTTGCCTGTGCATAGGTCACATAATGTCGAGGGTACTGGGTGACATTTTTTGTGACCTTGACCCCAAAGGTCAAAGGTCAAATAATGTATTTTCTTGTAAACGCATCTCCTCATAAACTTTTGGAAGTAGCAACTTCGAATTTTGCCTGTGCATAGGTCACATGATGTAGAGGGTACTAGGCAACAATTCATGTGACCTTGACCTTGGGGTCAAGGTCAAATAATGTATTTTTTTGTTAATGCATCTTCTTCTGAACCATTGGACATGGCAACTTCAAAGTTCGCAGGTGCTTTGGTCACATGATGTGGATGCTACTGGGCAACATTTTGTGTGACCTTGACCCCAAGGTCAAGGTTAATAAATATACTTTCTTGTAAATCCATCTTCTCCTAAACTGTTGGATGTAGCAACTTCAAATTTTGCAGGTGCATACGTCATATGATTTGAAAGGTACTGGACAACATCTTGTGTGACCTTAATCACAAGGTCAAGGTCATATAATGTATTTTCTTGTAAATGCAGCACCTCCTTAACCATTGGACATAGCAACTTCAAACTTCACAGGTGCATACATCACATTATGTAAAAGGTACTGAGCTACATTTTGTGTGACCTTGACCCCAAGGTAAAGGTTATAGGTAAAAAAGCGGGTATTTGCGATGGTGTACCATCGACTGCAGCTCTAGTTAAAAGTTAATATAAATAAAATCCAAACGATCAACAAGTAAAATAAATACATGTCAGAAATTAATATCCTGTTTGACCCAGTAAGCGCACTGTTGGCATTAAACTTTGTCAAATTTCTATCTCCCCTTTTTAAAACAGTGTAGATCCAGATCAGCGGGCTTCTGTACCCTATTTGACCCAATAAGCGCACTGTTGGCATAACTTTGTCAAAATTCTATATCCCCTTTTTAAAACATGTAAATCCAGATCAGCTGGCTTCTGTACCCTTTAAGACCTAATAAGCGCACTTTTGGCATAACTTTGTTAAAATTCTATATCCCCTTTTAAAAACAGTGTAGATCCAGATCAGCTGGCTTCTGTACCCTATTAGACCCAGTAAGCGCACAGTTAGCAAAACTTTGTCAAAATTCTAAATCCCCTTTTAAAAACAGTGTAGATCAGCTGGCTTCTGTACCCTTTGAGACCCAATAAGCGCACTGTTGGCATAACTTTGTTAAGAACAGTGTAGATCCAGATCAACTGGCTTCTGTACCCTATTTGACCCAATTAGCGCACTGTTAGCATAACTTTGTCAAAATTCTATATCCCCTTTTAAAAACACTGTAGATCCAGATAAGCTGGCTTCTGTACCCTATTAGACCCAGTAAGCGCACAGTTAGCATAACTTTGTCAAAATTCTAAATCCCCTTTTAAAAACAGTGTAGATCAGCTGGCTTCTGTACCCTTTTAGACCCATTAAGCGCACTGTTGGCATAACTTTGTTAAGAACAGTGTAGATCCAGATCAACTGGCTTCTGTACCCTATTTGACCCAATTAGCGCACTGTTAGCATAACTTTGTCAAAATTCTATATCCCCTTTTAGAAACACTGTAGATCCAGATAAGCTGGCTTCTGTACCCTTTTAGACCCAATAAGTGCACTGTTGGCATAACTTTGTTAAAATTCTATATCCCCTTTTAAAAACAATGTAGATCCAGATCAGCTGACTTCTTAACCCTATTTGACCCGATAAGCGCATTTTTGGTATAACTTTGTCAAAATTCTTTATCCTCTTTTAAAAACAGTGTAGATCCAGATCAGCTGGCTTTTGTACCCTATTTGACCCGATAAGTGCACTGTTGGCAAAAATTTATAATTCTATATCCCTTTAAAAACAGTGTTGACCAAGATCACCTGGCTTCTGTACCCTATTTGACTTATTAAGTAGTTACCAAACCACCCTTGGTGGTTGAGCATGCTTTTCCTCTGACGGGGCTTGTATAGGCTTGTCGGCTAACACTACACTATTATGTGCACTTGATAAAATAGGACTTCAAATGTTAATGATGAAAAATATAGACTATTTAGAATGAATATATATATATATATAGTATACATATATTAAGAATTAACTTACAAAATTTCAGCTAGTTCCCCAACCTCTCCTACGAGAGCCAACAGAATATTTCTCGGGGTGTGATACTGGTTCCAGTCTCGTTCATCTGCAAACTTCTGTTGTAGTTGTCGCCTAGAAAATCAAGTAAATGTTGTAAAATCCTGTATTTACCCAAGGTTTTAGATCCTACCACGTCATGCACCCACATACCTGTATGGCTGAAAAATGAAGTGTCCAGTATCTCTAATAAAGGAGGGTCTAGATGGGGTATAATGATTAGTGAATAATGGCACTTTTTTATAATGAATAGTGAATAATGAGCAAAACAAATGAATAGTGAATAATGAGAGCCTAAAAAATAATGAATAATCCAATTTTTTAATGAATTGAAGAAAAAATTAATGAATAGTGAATAATCAGATTTCTTTGCCACCTTTCTTACTTATAATGAATAATTGGTCTTATTTTAATGAATAACCCAAAATTTTAATGAGATGAATAATGGGCTAAATTTTTAATGAATAGTGAATACCAGACCCCCCCCCCCCCATCCAGACCCTCATAAAGGTCACTGTATGTGTTGAAGCGCAAAAAAATGTTATGCTCACATAAATGTTATTGAATTTCTTCCCCTGCCTATCTTCTCTTATTTTTTCATCTCTAGCGTTACAGAAAAAGTCAAGATTACCATTCGAAATTAACCTGTTGAGTAAAAGTCAAAATTGACAGTTCGACGTACAGATGTGTACCGGGCCGCGTAGCGCAGTCAGTAACGTGTCTGGCTACAGATGCGTGTCTGACTGCAGATCCAGGGGTCGCGAGTTTGATCCCGGCCCGGTCCCATACTTTCGTGGAGATTGATAATGTAATAATTTCTACGGTCATTCTCCTCCCTTCGGTTGATTCATTCAGGAAGGGTTGTTGTCAGTTACAAGCGAAAGTATGTGCACAAATTACTGGTTAACCGCTTGTTCAAGCCTGCCCAGGAAAAAGTGTGGTTAGGTGAACTGACCGCAATGACCATAGCTGTTGACTTGGGATGTAAAGCAACAAAACCAACCAACGTACAGATGTAGAGCTCTCACTAGTTTTTTTAAGCTAATACTTGTAAGATGGCGATCAGTATACCACGGGTGGTAAACCTAGGAACTACCACGAGATTGTGTTAACGTAAATTTGTTCCCAAGCCACATCCGGGACACGTCGTGGTAGTTTCCAGGCCGAAAATTAGATAAAGAAACGTTGGTGTCACTTTCATTTTTGTTTTATTTTACAACTAAGAACGAACAATGGTGAAATCCGGCAATGTGATTCCGTGTAAATATGTCTCAGAGTCCCCTCTAGCCCGAAATTTTGTTTGAAAAGTTATTTTCTTTCTTTAGGTTCGTGTTTCCCCACTGAGCATCGAACCAACTTTCCCCAAAGTTCTAAGGATTTTAGCCCATATCTGTCAAATTAAATGAAATTTGATATCATTTGACGATGCAATGATAAAAAGACCCTGAATAAACATTCCTACACAGAAAAAAGATCTGAGCATTTACCCGTAAACGATTCATGCCCCGTTTGTCCTGTGTGGTAGTTTCTAGCTCATCGTGGTAGTTAAAATGCTATCGTGGTAGTTTCCAAGATTTTGTAGGATACGTTTCTGAAGTGTTACAAAACATTATAGTGATTGTTTGTTTCGCATGATAACCCTTAAACTCGTCAATTAATTACCACGGTATACAAATAAATCACATTTCAACACCATGAAAAAGCTAAGCCGAGGACTCAAGAGATCAATGTGATGCTTGCCAAGTGGAGATCATGCCCTTGACTTCCAAACAACACCTCTGGAAATCTAAAGCAAAAGGTCATCAGTTGAGCCGTGATGGACCAAGCAACAGACAAAAAAATGATATAAAAATTGCGCCACTCGCTGTTCAGTCAACTTTAAGATAAAATGGCAGGCTAAGACTACTGGCCCAAAGTATCGTTAGTACTTGCGCTTCAGAAAAAAGGAAAATATCCTCGGGTTGGGACACTTTTTTTATATACATGTGAGTGCGACGATGAACGGGCATGTTATTTGATAATTAAAAAGCATGTTTATTCAAAACCAAAATATGTGAATATCCCTTCTTTTCATTCTTCTCATCATTTCAATAGCCCACTAAAATTAAAATTCAGGCAGTCGACATTTGTTATCTGACAAAAGGTTGTTTGAAAAGATCTTCGTACGAATAAGAGGGGTAGTCAAGGTTCGACCCGCACACCCTGTCTTTATAAAAATGAAGTAGCCCCTGAATAGTGAACATCTGCTGATTTGAACTACTGCTAAATTCCTACAAAGTCTTGGAAACAACAACGATAGCATTTTAACTACCACGATGGGCTGGAAACTACCACACAGGACGAACGGAGCATGAATCGTTAACGAGTAAATGCTCAGATTTTTTTTTCTGTGTAGGAACGTTTATCTAGGGTCTTTTTATTATTTCCATCGTCAAATGATATCAAATTTCATTTAATTTGACAGATATGGGCTAAAATCCTTCGAACTTTGGGGAAAGTTGGTTCGATGCTCAGTGGGGAAACACGAACCTAATGAAAGAAAATAACTTTTCAAACAAAATTTCGGGCTAGAGGGGACGCTGAGACATATTTACACGGAACCACATTGACGAATTTCACCATTGTTCGTTCTTAGTTGTAAAATAAAGCAAAAATGAAAGTGACACCAACGTTTCTTTATCCAATTTTCGGCCTGGAAACTACCACGACGTGTCCCGGATGTGGCTTGGGAACAAAATTACGTTTACACAATTTCGTGGTAGTTCCTAGGTTTACCACCCTGTATACGGATGTTGGTGAATTTGCCCAAATTTATTTCCTTACAGTGTTTCAAGTGATGGCTTTCCACTGAACGAAAATGAATCATCTTTTGGAATGACCGATTCACGTTGCGATTTTTCTTGTTTATCATTCATCCCTCCGAACTTCTGACAGTAGACAGTACTTTCGCTTTTTATTTGGCCACGTGCAGTATCCGCCCGTGTATTCGTCTGGTTTACTTAATTATTTCTAGCTCGAACTCGGCGAATTTACGTAAAAAATCAAGCAGTACGCGGACCCGACTGATAACTTGTTGACTGGTTTTTAAATTTATGCAGCTAAAATTAGGTTAAATACCTGAAACGAAAGTGCGAATTGTAAACCAGTCCAAATAAATTTGAAGGTCAAGGTAATGCAACTGTCAACAAAGAGATGAAAGTCCATTTTCGTGATATTTTCTCAAATAATTTGACATAATAGTCTTCTTCCTGCCTACATGAGTATATTCACATGACGAAGAAAGTTTTAAGCTATTATTTTAATCTACCAACAGACTTATGGATGAGAAAGTGATGTCATTTCATTTGAATTCATGATGAAATTTCGCACTGTTGGTCTCATTTTCCCACTGGCATTCTTTGTTTTATTACCTCATTTGATAAGGTAAGTTAATTGTGTATATAAATATTGTTATAGTAGACTATACTGACACACTTTCTCTATGGAGTCGTGTAAGGATGATTTAAGAATGTCTGAATTTTTATGCAATAGAGAGACACATGGAATAGAAAGAATATTGATTTACACATGCTGATGTCATCACATGCCACATGATGATTTTTTAAAACTTTTATTTTTGTTACCTGATATACAGAGGGTCTGGAAGGGCCACATCTCTTTGCAATATCATCAGTAACCTGCGTATCGTGGGTACAAGTAGAAAGATTTGATCATTATGGATTTCACAAAGGCCTTTGACAAGCCCCTACACAGGAGGCTATCACATTAAATTGATTACTATGGCATAAGAGGTCAGCTCCTGGCTCTCTGGGAGACGTCAGCAAGTTGTCTTCCGGGTTGGTCTTAGGGCCGCTCTCTTTTTAATCTTCATAATTGACTTATCGGATAGTTATTCAAGTCTTTGGTTCACTTGTTCGCAGACGATTGTGTCCAGTATAGGAACATTAAATTTTATTCTTAGTCTTATTTTGCAGGAAGGTCGTAACAATCTTGTGCTTTAGAAAGCCAATTGGCAAATGAAGTTTAACATCAAATTGCCAAATGTCACACTCATGGAGTGAGGAGGCATTATTCACACAAACAAATCTCGCATGACTACACCCAACACCATCAAACCTGGGTAAATGTTCATTCTGCAAAATACCTTGGCTTAACAATCAAGGAGAACATGGATTGGGGTCAGCATAACTGATATTTCATCCAAAGCAACTAAGACTTAAGGTTTCCTTCACAGGAATTTGGCTTTCACACCTGTGAAAATACCCTTTGCAGTTTGAGGTTTCAGTGCTGATATTCAATTTATGTGGTGAAATCTTTTATTCTTAGGTATATGAGTATGTCTGTTGATAAAGACAAGTACTTGACCCCATCTCATAGAACAATTAAGATTTACCAGGTCATCAGACAACTCGCAGTATTGTAGGCCCCAGACTTATAGTGATGCTTTGAAGTATTCATTTTTCCCTAGGACATACTATTCCCCATTGGAATAGTCTGTCTCAAACCACCCTTTGTAGTCTAATGGATTCTCCTTCAGGTTTGAAACAATAAAGTTAGGATGGTTCCTTGTACAACTACTATTATCTAGGGGTGTTAGGTTATAATCTTCAAAAAAATATTGTATTCTTTTGTCTGAATTGTTTGTTAAAGATATTTGATTCTTTGCATCCTAGTCGACATTTTTTCAGTCATGTAGGTACGGGTCAGAGGATAAAGTGTCTTACTCAAGGACACAATGCAATGCCTCTGGTGAAGCTCAAACCAACAACCCCTTGGCCTCGAGTCAAGCACTCTACCAATAAGCCACCACACTCCTTTCTGCCTGAAGATCTTTTTTGACCTTTACAAACAGGGTAGACGCGGATGAAATGCAGCATTATGCTGCATTTCATCTGCTGTTTGCAAAAGTACTCATCTAGGGGTTTCTCAAGTACAAAGGGTTAATGGCAGGGAATTTTTTCAAGCGTTAATTTCATTTGCTGATTTTTTCAAGGGCAGCATCTCTGAGCTCAAACTGTTTGCATTGCTGTTTGTTGTTTATCTGGCATTTTGTTGTACTATTCAGGGCCAAATTGTGCAGTGACGTTAAATCCAAGGGTGTCATTAAAGAAGTCACCTACAAAGATCCCTGTTTGAAGAAATATACAGCGAGATGTGGATGGCTCAGTCTCAATTATTGTACATTTTACCAGTATGTATATATCTTAGTTTTCAGGTTTATGTGTCACATATTTTCATTGCTGCTGGCAAGCTTTGGGCTGCAATATTGTATGGAACTGGAATTATTAGATTTCAGAATTTATATCACGCCTCAAGTTAGATAAGGGGGGTGTACATTTTTTTGTGAGTAAAGGTCTTGAAGTTGTATGAATAGTTGCTTGAAATGAACACCATTACAAATGTTTTTGGATAGAGATATTAAGGTTTAATAGCAACTTGTTTATGATAAACGTACATGTTATGTACCTTCAGTAAAACCTGTCTTAAGCGGCCACTCAAAAAGAAGACCAAAAATTAGTTTTCACGACCGATTATCGCTTAATGCATTCTGCAATTATGTACGTTCGACCTTCATTAAGCTACCATTTCTCTTTAAGACCTTTGCTTTGTCTATTTTTGAGTGGCCAATTAAGACAGGTTTTACTGTATACCTTATATTAAACATATTAAATATTATCTTAAACATATTAAATGCACATTAAATAGCTAAGTACTGCCTAAGGATAAATTTTTCTTTAGCTTGAGCCCTGGCTAGTGTTTGATTAAAGAAGTATCCTATAATCTTAACCAATGTGGTATGTTGATTAAGATAATACAGTAGATATGTACAGTGTTTTCCCTAAGATTTAAAGTAGACAGTTTAACTGTCAAAGTAGCCCGTACTTAAGGTTTTATTGAAGGAGTTTCATTGATGAAAATAAGTGAAATAACTACATTCTGCACAAAAGTATCCGGCTCCTAAGCCCTAAGTAGCAGGTGAAATCGCTGGCTACTGGCGCTTGTGGAAAACACTGTATGTATTTGATCTAATAAGGATACAGTGCTCATATATTTTTCAAAAATCTGTACCCTGTCTTCAAGTTTCTTGAAAACCCAGATCAGCATCTTGGCAAGCCAAGGGTACTTAGTCCACTTTGTTCCTTAAGGATCGAAGTTGACTTAGTACCCTTGGCTTGTGGAGATGTCTGATCAGGATCCACATTGTGACACAATGAATCCATATAACTAATGGAATTGCACATTTGAATGGACTGGAAATCAGAAGCTCATAGTGTGTGTAAGCAACCCAAAATGCACTCAGTGTGCAGTCATAGGGGTATGCAGGAATCGAACTTTAGATTTTAACCACTGGCTAAGTGAGTGGCTACTTTTCTCACTTGCTAAAGATCTTGATCAACTTGCTTTTTCACTGAAACTGTAAGAACTATTTTTTCAGTTACATTGCAAATTAGAAAATTGAACAAATTTAATTAACAGGTTTACATTATCTATCATTTTCTGCTTTCTGAACCTATATTCAGGTTTCCTTGCAAACAGTGTGGACCTAGATCCGCCAGCTTCTGAAGAAGCTAGCTGATCAGGATCTACACTGTTTGCCATACAACTTATGCTGTGTTGCATTATTTGGTTGATATGAGAGTGACTTGTTTCCACATGCTAAAAATAGCAAGTGATGGCAAATCCTACTTGGTTTTTAGAGAAAACTACTAGCATTTAGCAAGTATTTTATCCCTGGTATGTGCACTTACCAGGTTAGAAATGGTATATTTTCTCAGTAAATATTAGAAATATTCACTTCTAATTGTCTGCTGTTGGTGTAATCGGTAGTTTAACTCTTTATCTGCTAGTGCCCGACCTCTACCATTAGCCTAAAATGCAAATAATTTGGATCCAGGACACATCCAACAAAATGTCTGGCTTGATCTGGATTCAAGAAGAATTTTTTGAAAACCTTAAATTTGAGATAAATCAGTAGACGGTAAAAAAGCATCCAAAATTACCCTGCATTCAAAGATTTAAGGTGTGAATGATTATTGTAAGTGTCTCAATTATGGGCCTCACATTAAACAATAACCTTTCAGGTGGAAAAACAAATATTTTTACATCCTGTAATTACTTATACATACTAGATACCGTATTCAGTTTAATAAGCGGACTGTGTGCATATCTTTTTACTAGATACCGTATTCAGTTTAATAAGCGGACTGTGTGCATATCTTTTTCAAAATTCTACACAGTGTAGATTCTGATCAGAAGCCAGCTGAACAGGATCCACACTGTTGTTTCTCCAAACATTGAATCCATAATATCAAAAATGAAATTAAATTTTACATCAAAAAGTGAATGTAAACATCTGTAACTAATTTCTTATTTTTGGTCCAATTTTCATGAAATTTTCACAATAATGTAGATTGGTAATATAATTTATTTATTCATCATTTTGGGATGTTTTTGCTCAATTTTTGATAGGGATGTCAATATTCGGCCCCAAATTTGACTTAGGAATATCCATGACACTTATTTTTTTATGAAATAGAATCTTGTTATTTAAAAGTGGTTTATCAATGGGACAGTGCAGACCCAGATCAGATGCCACAGAATACTATATTGTTTTTGAGGATAAACTGTTATTTTCATATCTGATTTTTTCCCCTTCACTTTAATCACATGAAAGTCAAAAGAATCAGGCCTCCAGATTAGAGTGCATATTGGAAAACTATTTTCTTCATTTCTCACCCAAAATATATGTTGTGGGTACTAAATGAACCATCTCAATGAGACTGTTCTTTTGAGAACCCAAAACACATGTTTTAACTGATGGGTAAAGAAATAATTACAGTTTTACGCTCATAACATTTGCTTATTTGGGCCTATGAAGAATCATCTCATCAAGACAGTTTTTTGAGTGCCCACGCCATATGGGCCAGCACACAAGATTTTGGTCCTTATCGCAAATGCGCAGACTTATCAGAGTCTTCGCTGCTAGCATGCACACAGTATGGATGTAGACCTTTAGCTCTGCTGGATATGAAACTTAGGGCCAGTTAAGCAAATCTATTTAGCATAAAATTGTGATTATTTTCTTTTTCATCAGTTTAAACATATTTTTGGCTGCTAAAAAGAACTATCTCATCGAGGACTTCTCTTTTGAGCACCCACAACATATGTTTTGGCTGAGAAATAAGGAAAATAGTTTTCCAATGCACACTTTTATCTTGGGACCTGATGTGATACTTAAAATTTTAATTGGGCCTTGTCGCAAGAAACCCTGACTTTATTGCATGTGACCAACAAAGGCGCAGACCAGCACATACATCCATGCAGTCTGATCAGTGCCATTGTTATTCATTTATTTGAGGGGGTGGACAGGGGGGCGGGGGAACAGGGATAGAGGGTGCAGAATCAGGGGTAGAGGGTGCGGAATCGGGGGTAGAGGGGTGGGGAGCGGGAGTAGAGGGGGCGGGAAGAGGGGCAATTGAGGGCGGGGGTAGGGTCTAGAAAGATTGGAGGGCGAAATTGCTTTTTTTACTAGAAAATTCATAAAAAATGATCCATAACGATACCCTTTAAGATCCTTAAGTCATATAAGGGCCTAAATAGGACGCAGTTCACTTTTAAGTCTTGGTTTCGAGTAATTTCAGGCGTCTTACCAATCTTGATTGTTTCTGTCCATAATTATCAGTCTCTGTACTGGATTGTGTCCCTTTGCTTCTCTTCCTTTTTGAAATGCCGGTTGGAATTTACATATTTAAACAGCGTTCAGCCGCCGTCGATAACTATTTTATTTATTGCGTCAGGGACGTATATATAGCTATCCTTTACGCAAAAACGCATTAGCGTACGTATTAAACCGAAACTATGGGATTATTATATGCCAGTTTTATTCTTGGTAATACATATACAAAGTGTGTATAGAAAAGCAATTCTAATCTGCCTAATTCCAATTGTGGCAGGTGTTTCCAATTGTGGCAGGTGTTATCACGTTTATGGTGGCATTAGAATCTTTGAAGGTTCGGCACCCAAAAACGAAGTAAAAGGAGGCCATGATTTTTAAAGAGTTTTTATTGTACACCACTACCTAGAGTGTGTTATCTCATGGCGCCGCATTTTCATTTTGTGGCGTCTCAACTGGTGTCATGCATTACTATAAACTCTCATCCTTATGGCGTCTCATCTTCGCATACGCTATTTTCAGTAGAAATGGTGTCATGCATTACTATATACTCTCATCCTTACGGCGTCTCATCTTTGCATACGCTATTTTTAAGTGCAGACTATTAATTTAAGGCAATTTGCGTCCCTGTCCGCGCTAAAGAATGACTTTTGTAAACTGCTAAAAACTTTAAAAAAAAAACAAAATAAAAAACAAACACTGACAGCACGAGTTTACCGATCGTTGTGCCAAGCACGGTATTTTGCATTTTGATATGAGAGTTGTCAGTGTTCGAGAAACAAAAAATTAAAAAAGATGATTGTTCTGACAGACCCGAAAGTTTGGGACCATGCGCTCCACAGATTATAAAGAATAAGGCTGACCTCCAAGGTATGCTAGTGTTTTGATCTGTCAAAATATGGATGCATGGCATATTTTAAAGTAACATTTACAAGAATCAAGTATTGAGATTCGTGCTCAAAAGAGTTAGGCCTACACCATACAATTTTCATACTAGAATCAGAAAAAAATCATTCTAACTGACTGTCAGCTGTTTATAATGCTTTAAAATGCCAAGGAAATGCATGCATTTTTCCACAAATGTGAAAGAGTTTTATGAAGGTTCCTTAGAGCTTATATCTTGCCTACTCAAAATCATGCATATGAAGCCTTCCTTATCTGCCTTATAGTTCTTCTAAAACAAACTATTTACAAGAATAGTAAGTAAGTATGATCAGGAAATATCACAATCATAAACTGCAGACAAACCCATGGCACCGTGAAGAGGAGCCACACAACAATCACAAGACACCAGGACGACAAGTTAAGCAAAGCTGCATAATTAGAATGGACATTAAGTAACGCACAACAAAACATAGAACAATTACAAAAGTCCACAATGGGAGTAACAATCAAATAAATCAACAACAACAGAAAATCCTGATGCATATATACTTTTGTAGTCTGCTGATAACCTTTGCAAACAGTTTGGACCCGATTAGCTTCTGTCGGTCCTGATCTTGATTCTGCCGGCCCTTATCTTGACCCAACACTTTTGACACTCTGATTGCGGCATGTATTCCTGATTTTTATTTTTTTGCGAAAAAGTCAGCTTTGAAAACAAATCAGCACACCAAGAGCAAAAAGAGTTAATCGACACACAATTTTAAGAGCAGCACAAAGCATGTACCTGTATTAATGATTTTAGAAGTAAGGCCAAAAATTAACAAAAATAAGAAATAAAATATTGTTATCGCCGTTACCTCTTCAATACCTTCAATATGTTAAGAGGTCGATAGGTTGGCAATCTTTTTTTTATAAAACTTTTTGTATGAAAAAAGTAAAACAAAAATCTTTTAAAAAGTCTAGAAAATAGACAAGGCTCAAAATTGAGTTGGCGCCAACGTGACCATAAACAAGAGGTTTATTGTTTTGCCTAGTATAAATAATGTTTCCTTTGCTGGTTCTAGAAAAGACATTCATCTGGAGATAGTCTGGTTCTTTGCCTTCTGGGTAATTATGCATGAAAATACGACAGCTGAGTCTATGGTGAACTAGTCTTAGTTCTTCACTTACATACGCTTTAGTTCTTGAATAAGAACTAAATATTATCTGGGGGAGGGAAAAATCTAATAGGGGGAGGGAAGTGGGGGAGAAGGGGGAGGGAAGTGGGGGAGATGGGGGAGGGAAGTGGGGGGGGGAAGGGGGAGGGAACTGGGAATGTGGTACCCCCCTGTCCACCCCCTCTTATTTGAAAGTACAGGGTGTCTGAAAAGAAAGCTCACACTTTCATACTTTCAAAATTGATCTGACGTGAGTCACGCCATATTGAAATTACATCTATTTTGAATAATGTTATTGCGTTGGAACTTCATTAATTTTGGCGCGTCGTTTTAACAAGTAGTAAAATCTTCCATATAAGATCTTTGAAAAGATACAAATTTTATAAAAATAGCCCTGGATTAAGCAAGGTTATGAAAATATCAAAGAGTTACCTTTCTTTTCGCACACCCTGTATAATAACTATACTTGCTTCAGGCAAGATTTTAAAATTCTAGCTAATCTCTGTAGCTGAGCTGGCTGGTTTGATCCTTACCTGGTCACAAACCCTGAAGACAGGTTTTCTCGCAGTGAGGTCCAATTACTGTAAAACCTGTGTAAAACAGCCACTCTCAAAAAGACCAAAAATTGGTTTTCAAGACCAATTATCGTATGATTAAGGTCAAAAGCATTGCAGAATGCTCCAATGGGAGCATTCTGCAATACTTTTGACCTTCATTAAGCTACCATTTATCATAAAGATCTTTGTTTTGTCTATTTTTGAGTGGCTGTTTTACACAGGTTTTACTGTACATTCTTCTATCTGGAGGCCTAGGTGTAGTCACCATTGCTAGTTCCATCATAGAAGCAGCGTATTGAGGGTTTCCTTTGTGATTGAGGGTTTCCTTTGTGACTCTTCTATATAGTTTTTCACGGGTTTAGATAACATAATTTTTCAGCGTACAAACATAAATATTTTCTTAGCCATAACTTTTAGCCTATGTTTTGGGTGTTCAAAAGAACCATCACACTGAGATGACTCTTTTAAGTACCTGCAACACATGTTTTGGTTGAGAAATAAGAAAACAATATTTTTCTGTCACACACTTTAAACTTAAAACCTGGTTTTCCTCTTATTTTCAGTCATACGTTCTGTGATAAGAAGAAAAATGATACAGTGACCACCTACTATGTTGTGACCAAGTGTTGCAAGGGTTATTACAAGGCAGCTAATGGGTCCTGTATAGGTAAGATTTTACACAGGTTTAGATAAACAAAATTTTTGAGCCTGAAATTGTAAACATTTTCTTACCCATCAGTTTTAACATGTTTTGGGTGCTCAAAAGAACCGACTCAATGAGACGGTTCTTTTGAGTACCCACAACATATGTTTTGGTTGAGAAATAAAAAATAAAAAAATTTGATGTTACACACTCTTAAGTAGAGACCTGGAATTTTTATTCTTGCATAAATACCTATGCCCATAGCAGCTGTTTGAAGCCATTATCAAATGAACGAAAATCCATGCTCAAATCTTGAGGTTCTCATGCCGTTTGAACATGGGTTACTCTTAACCTGACAATATTTAAAATGAGCACTACATGAGCTGTTTATACAGAGAGGGTTGCAGCCCATACTAACCGTTTCGCTGATGCTTTTCTTCATGAAAACATTGTCGGCCTATATGGCGTTGTGGGGACATTATGACTTTCAAAATTTTACTAGCTGTCACCATTTTATAAACAGAAATCCAGTGTAAGAAAAGGGATATTTTAATGTTTAAGGGGAGTTTTCAGTGTGATTTGGTTGGAATCAGCTGAAATATGCAGGAATAACGATCACACATGTTTTTTTTATTGCATTTACACTTGTAGGGTCCCTTTGAAGATGTTTGGACACTCCTTACGGCTTTTCTGGACCCAGCAAATACTAATGTTTGAAAAAGCATGTGATACATACACGTCTGCCATAACGTTACGTTTCTTGACGTCACAACATGTTTTCTGTCTCTGGTTCCATGCTTGCAATTTACTTCACGTAACGTCGCCGCAAAAGCAGGTAACGGACGTTAGCCTCGTTTTAAAGGATAGTGATATGGATTCAGAAAACCTCAGTTCGTTGATCCGGCTTTCTGTATCAGATGGCCAGAAAACAGACAGTTCTAAAGCCGTATCAGTTATAGGTATATAATAACTATGTTTATATACATTCCCACACAAGTAAAGTTCTTGTAGATGTCTATATTCAAATCTCTCACAATGCACAAAGTGCATAATGCTGTTGCTTTATTTTTTCAAAGAATTTTGGGTACAGTAAAACCTATGTAAAATGGCCACTCTCAAAATGACCAAAAATTGGTTTTCAAACCCAATTATTGCTGAATGCAGGTCAAAAGTATCGCAGGATGCTCCCCTTTGCAGGTCAAAAGTATTGCAGAATGCTCCAAAGGGAGCATTCTGCTACCTTGACCTTGCCGCGTAGCGCAGTTGGTAACGTGTCTGGCAACAGATGCTAGTCTGACTGCAGATCCAGGGGTCGAGAGTTCGATCCCGGCCCGGTCCCATACTTTCGTGGAGATTGATCATGAAATAATTTCTAAGGTCATTCTCCTCCCTTCCTCTGAATCATTCTAGAAGGGTTGTTGTCAGTTACAGGCGAAAGTATGTGCATGAAGTACTGGTTAACTGCTTGTTCAAGCTTGCCCAGGAAAAAGTGTGGTTAGGTGAACTGACCGTCCCGCCATGACCATAGCTGTTGACTTAGGACGTAAAGCAACAAAACAAACAAAAAAAATTCTGCAACCTTGGAGCATTCTGCAATACTTTCGACCTTCACTAAGCTACCATTTGTCATTTGTCTTTTTAACAAGTCAGTGAAAAAACCCCTACCTACCTAGTACCTACCCACCTGGAAAATAAAGAGTAGGGTGACCCCGGGAGGGTGACAGCAAACAAATTTGCTTTTAAGGATGGCCTCATCTTTATATGTGTTTCTTTTTTTTACGGTACTTGATAATCTTCAACTGTTTTATCAGTTTTCATGCACATGCTTGTTGCAATTATTTTTTGAGCAAACAATCAAACTAACTAGGTTATTGTTGAGGAGATATTAGTTGAACATTTTTGTAACTACCATTGCATTATCATTTGACCCACATATCAGCAAATAACATTACATAATAGATTAACAGTGTATTATGAGGCCATTATTGGCCATTGAAATAGATAATATTTGTAGAGATCTATATCCAAGTCAACAATGTTTCAATCATGTTGGGACATTTTCCTGACTTGAATTAGTACTAGGCAATGAGAATTATAAAAGTGTCGTGCTCAAGGACACAGCACCGCGCTGATGGTGCAATTCAAACCTACAAGTCATGCACTCTACCAGCAATGGTAATCCTCTCATTTTCTATCATTGATCTGTGATTATTTGGCCTTAAATTTAACCATTAACCCTTTGTATTTTGATGGATTATCCCAAACAGATAAAAGGAATAAGGATGGGATTGTTCATTACATATTTTAAGGGGTAACATGTCGTCATTTCCCAGTTGTGATGTTTTCTGCCCCTGAAGAATGTTTTACCTTAACAAACAGTGTAGACTCTGGGTCTTCACTGTTTGCCAAATTACCCCTTTAAGGGTTAAGGCCAAAACCATAACTAAAAAGTAAAGTGTAATTTTTGACAACTTATCAGTCTTGTTGTGAGAAAACCAGTCCTGTCTTTAGGGTTTTGGACCAGGTAACACTCAAACCTATATGCTCAGCTACAGAGACTAGCTAGATTATTGAAATAAGGGATGTAGCAAAAGCTATCAAATTTTCAAAAAATGAATAATAAATGCACTGAACAGACTACGCAAGTGCAGGCTGGTCAGTGCATTTTTTTTATTTACAATTAAAGCAGGTTTTCTCACGATGTGGCTCTAACTATATGAACTCTTTGCATGCTTGGTATTTTTCTATGCTTTTGCTGACTTTTTCAAAATAACCTTTTTCAAAATATTCTTTCTGAAACACTCATAGTGTCAAACAGTTTAGATTTAGATCAGGACTGACATTTTGTCGGTCCTGATCTGAGTCCAAACTGTTTGCAAAGGTTATAAGCAGGCAACAAAAGTTGCCACAAGCAAGGAAAAGGCTAAAGCCATACATTCAGTTTGATCTATATGCCAATATATATTGTATACATTTTTCTTCCACAGCATATGGTAAAATCTTGAACTTTCTAATTTTTCTTATTACATCGTTGCTGTCCTTGTGTTAACCCTATTCTTGTTGTATCAATTTTCATATTTTTTTTTGTATTATCTATAATTATATTTATTTATATTTGGTTGCTTTTTTAAAAAATACATCTGCTCAGTATTAGTCTTACAACAAACTGCAATGGCCTAGAAGTTACGCACATCAAAGGGAGGCTACTGGACCAAGCAGTGGTTCTCTTTAATTGCGTCCCTTTTCAAAATGGGAACTTCTCTTAAGGGAAAGAATTTGCTCCCTCTGGGAGCAAATTCTTTCCTTTAAGAGCAGTTCCTTATGGTAAAGAAAATCATTTTTACCACATTAGGTGACCTCCCTTGAATGTTACTCCTTGTATTTTTATTACGCTCATGCGTATGTGCGTAATGGGAGCTATGCCAATGAACTGTACCAAATGTATCCCTTTCAAATAATAGACTTGTTGAATATTGTTTGATTGGTCTACATGACCAAAATGGTGCAATACAAACATATAAGAATTTTTACTGGACCTATTTATCATTTACCCTGCTTCAGTTAGTTAATAAGTTTTTTTTAGATTTTCTGTTTTCACATGGGGTTAAAATGTTGTCATTTCACAAGCTTAAAATGGGCCACATCAGGAGAAAGCCTATATTCTTATTTCGTAACACTCAAGCCTATCTGCTCAGCTACAGAGACTTGTAGTAGTCTTGAAAAGTTTGACATAGTAAGCATGTGTTTTAGACTACCTCATAACAGAGAACCATAGGGCCAGTTAAGCAAAAAAAACAGTGTAAAATTGTAATTATTTTCTAATTCATAAGTTTAAACATATGTTTTGGGTGCTCAAAAGAACCGTCTCATCGAGATGGTTCTATTCAGTACCCACAACATATGTTTTGGTTGAGAAATAAGAAAGATAATTTTCATTTACACGCTTTTATAGGGGGGGGGGTGTCTGGAGAACAGCAATGGATCTGTTCTGACTGTGTTTATGCACTGTCTGATCAGAGCCTTTATTAATGAAGTACAAGACAAACAGGGATTCTTAAGGGCTTAAATAGGAGCGCAGTGGTTCAGTGGTGTGTGATTGTAGATCGAGGGGTTGCAGGTTCGAGCCTCTGATGAGAGGCACTGTATTTTGTTCTTCGACTGTTTGCCCAAATTATTTAATATTTTTTATGAAATCATTAGGTTCGAACTGATATGGGCTGGAAAGTGATGCTAAAATTTAAGGATGCTATTACATGTGCGGATCCAGAGGGGGGACAGGGGGTCCTGACCCCCCTCCCCCCCACCCCCCCTGAAAAATCATAAAAAATATAAGGTTTCTAAGCTAGCATTCACTGTTGGCCCATCATCGACCTGCCAGCGAAACGCCATTTTAATGATGATGGCCCACTTTTAGTGGTATTTGGATCCTCTTTCCTCTCATCAACTAAAAAAAAATAAAACATTGTCAAAGTTGGACCCCCTCTGACCAAACTTTCTGGATCCGTGCATGTTATACCAAAACAAAAGAAAATCTATTTACCTGTATGGAAAAAAACCCCATCAACAACAAGAGTCCTTTCCATGAAGCATTCCATTTTTTCTGTGCAGTGTAAAAAAATATATTAAAAAACATGTGTTTCCTGACCTTAGTAACACTGACCAGCACTTACAGTTTTGTATTCTGAAGAAGTTCATGCTATACTGTCATTTGTTTTGTCAGCTGTTTCTAGGGTAAACCATGGGTGAAAGTTTTTAGGATTATTCCTGAATTCAGAATTTTGAGGCTGACTTTCCAGGGAAAGTCAGCCTCAAAATCCTGAATTAAGCAGATTCTAGTAGCTTCTTTGATTTATTTTCAGTTTATATAAAGAAAATTGACCATTTAATTGATGCTATTTGTAGACATACTGCAAGTTTTAGGATTTGATTTTAAAAAGTTCAGGACTTTGGAAAATTTGACCTTTCACCATTTAATCGATGGTATTTGTAGGCATACAGCAAGTTTGAGGATTTGATTTTAAAAAGTTCAGGACTTTAGAAAATTTGAACTTTCACCCATTGTAAACTGTCTTCTATCTGTTCTGTTTTGCATGCCTTGTTTTTTATTTTTTTATCCACTTTCTGTTGTCTATGCATGTTTCAGTTCTAGGGGCCGAGGGTGAACCTGTATATACTACCAAAGCTCCTGAATATGTTGTGATTTCCAATGGAGGTTAGTTGTTATATAGCAGATCTTACATTGAGTGCCCATGTATTCATAAGGCCAGTTAAGCAAATTTTTTGTGCGTAAAAGTGTCATTAATTTCTTACCCATCAATTAAAACATATCTTGTGGGTGCTCAAAAGAACGGTCTCATTGAGACGGTTCTTTTGAGTACCCACAACATATGTTTTGGTTGAGGAATAAGAAAAACAATTTTCCATTACACACTCTTATCTGGAGGCCTGAAATACATTTAATTTAGAAAAGCGATAAAATACGAGGCTTGCCTAGTATTTTAATGCTTTTTTGCAACAGGTTTAATATATACTGCTCAACAAAAGTTTAGCACGGATTTTAATTTGATGCCACACTTTGAATGAACATGAAACATTTTATTTGATGTAATCAACATGTATGGGGATCTTGAAAATTGCACTTTTTCGTGTCCGCAAGACAAAAGGTAATATGGTGAGGCGTCAGTTGATTGGCGTTAAATTTGACGTCATGTGTATGTAAAGGATGCACGTCTACATCGGAAATTAAAACTTTTAATTCTAACGTAAAGCAAAAGGTTCTTAGTGATGAAAAACGTTAAAAACATCACAGTTTGATACCCTTTTATGCCACGTTTTACCGTTCCATTATGACGTTAAAATGGCATTTTCCCACTTCTTGACTTTTCAGCCAACTGAATAAAGCCATCAAGTAATCATTTTGCTGCTAGAGTTGCACAAGCACCCGGAACATTTCTGGTAGTTGACCTTTTGAAAATGTCTTCTTTAGATAACGTTTGCGCCTACATTTAGCTTCAACTTCAGATTAACGTCACTATTTTATGAATTAAATACCCAGGGATAGAATTTCATAAACTTTCCTTGCCCTTAATTGTCTCTCTTTTGGCATCCTCTTAAACACGAAAACCCTTCCAATTAAGCATTCCTTCACAACGAAAACAGTACTGTTTTTGACTTGTAAACGTCTTTATAACAACGACGTTAGTTGTTTTCAAGACTCAACTTTTGCTTTAAATGCTCAAAAGAGACGATCTTTATTTTTTTAAGAATGGCTGGTTCGACCAATCAGAAAAACAAAAGACTTCATAAACCGATGCTGAATCAATTTTTGTATTGCCAATAATGCAGTTGAAACACGTTTTTGACCCCTCTCTTGTTTAAAGCAATACACGACGCAGTAGAAATCAAATTATAGCACGCCATTTGCTTTCATCAACTTTATCACATATTAAACCATCATTCAGCAGATATTTTGTAACTTTAAATTTTTTGCTTAAATGAAAATCAATTTTTATTTATCCGTGCTAAACTTTTGTTGAGCAGTATATTCAATAATACAGGAGCCCGTATGTTAGATATTATATTTATCATATGACATTAAAAAACTTTGACATGACAATTTTGGAATTAAAAACTCAATAATCTGCCATATTTACGCTGCGTTGTTATGGGCGCTGTTAAACAACATTACGAAATATGTAAAACCAGTAGTGGTTTGTTGATTTTAAAACATGATGTTACACGAAGCCATATGATAAACAAGAATTCCATACCGTTAACCATCAAAATTCTATAAACTATTGGTTGGTGTAAGTGAAATATGAATGTAGACATGGTTGAAAACAAAGTTGTTTAAATATGGGAATTTTAATACCTTTATATATAGTACACAGGGGGCAAAAATTTCACTCTCCCTCTTGTAATTACGAGTGAAATCTAGAAAGGACGAGTAATTCTTCCCAAACACTCGTCCTATAGGACGAGTGCTTTAGGAAGAATTACTCGAGGAAGTCATGTTGCATATTACTCCCTTATGTTCTTTCGTTATTGCATACGCTTTTAAAGGACAAGTGCATGTGTTTGCAGGACTAGTAAAAATTGTAAGTCACTCGTCCTGCAGGACAAGTGCAATATTAAAATATATTTGTTCCCTGGTACAGTTCAGTCCCTTTATAACACTATGTTTGGGGTCCAAAGGAAAGGACCTTGTTATAAGTGAGTCATGTTGTAATTTTTGGTTTGGTTTGATTCTTTATGTCCCAGTCAACAGCTCTGGTCATGTCAGGATGGGTAGTTAACCTGACCACTTTTTTTACATGTACCTGGGCAAGCTTGACTAAGCAGTTAACCAGTACTTCGTGCACTTACTTTCACTTATAACTGACAACAACCCTTCTTGAATCAGCGGAAGGGAGGAGAATGACGGTAGAAATAATTTCATGATCAATCTCTACTAAAGTATGGGACTGGGCTGGGATCGAACATGATCGTTTGCACTGCTATTTTGTGTCCACTCTTAAAGTTGAAAACTGTTACAGCTATTTGAATGAAACTTTGAATGAAATGTAAAGCACAATAAGTCGTGAATAAGACCATGTGAGTAGACTCATACATGAGAACCATAACTCTGCTTTGATTATTTTTTTAAGTTATTTCCCTTTGATCATTCGCAATGCTATTTTGTGTCCTCGCTGTAAGTTGAAAACCGTTAAAGCTATTTTAATGAAACTTCATTAAGATGTAAAGCGCAATAAGATGATGTATCATAAAGCACAATAATACAATGTGTCATACACAAGAACCATAACTCTCCTTTGCTTATTTTTGAAGTTATTTCCCTTTGATTAGTAATTGTATATACTGCCATTATGATCCTTTTGACCCCTAAAAGGGGGAGACATCTGTTTTTTCACAGAAAAGCAATTCTAGTTCATATATGGTTTTGACGATTAACAGCAAATATTTTATGATGTTTCCAGTGTTTATGGTTTTAAAGACAGATAGGGTCATCTGCTGATAATCTTTGCAAACAACTTGCAACCAGATCAGGCCAGACAAAACAGTGGGCCTGATCTAGATCCAAACTGTTTGACGCTGATGGTACTTATTCCTGGAAGAATTTTTGAAAACATTTTTTAATCAGTAGACAACAAAAAAGCCTGAGAGCATTCTGCAGTACTTTCAACCTTCATTAAGCTACCATTTGTCATTAACCTATAAAGCGCCACCTTTAATTTGCAGCAGAGGACAATTTCAAATTTTGCCGCTTTTTCAAAAATAACAAATAAGGCATGATATTTCATGAGAATTGTCTGCTGGCAGACGATTCTCAAGAAATTTCATACCTTATTTTTTTCTAAAATTAGGAAAGATGTCACAAAATTTGTCGTCTGCTGCAGTGGTGATTGGCGCTTTAACGGTTAAGATCTTTGTCTTGTCTATTTTTGAGTGGCTGTTTTACACAGAATTTCCTGCATGTATTTTACTACAGGGAACTATACTGAAAAAGTAAATGTGGAGGTGGTTAAAGCGGGTTCCAGTTCAGGGGAGACGACTCTTAAGAAGCTCAAGGTCTCAGGGGGAGGCTATGCAGGCATTATCTGTGGTTTTGTGTTTGTTTGTGCTGTGACGTTCTTTATTATCAGGGCAATTAGAAAAAGGTAAGTTATTACCATACTTGACCTATTAAGTACACTCTGCATGAAAAATATAATAATTGAGCCGCCGCATATGATTTCCAACAATGTGGCATTTTGACAAGTGTAGACTCAGACGGGTCAGTGCAGCCTACTTGTAAGCTTAGAAACTCCAAATGGTGTTCAGTCAGTAGCTTAACAGTCATAGAATATTCAAGCGACTAGCAAAGGTTCTGATCAGGCTGCGCATATGCACAGGCTGATCTGAGCCTTTGCTGGTCGCACATACCTCATTGTTGGAAATCTCATGTCGCGGCTCAATAATTATATTGAATAGAACAAGAAAGATAATTCTAAGGTTGAGCTCAAATACACAGAATAATTTGCAGGTATTTTCACACAACATTTATGATGATAAAGCTTGGTTAACCCAATTCATAAGGGGGACCCCATAACATGTACTTAGGGAAAGAGTGAAGACACAGATGAAATGCAGCGTGATGCTGCATTTCATAAGGGTCTGTACTGTTCGCTTAGATTAAAACCATTAATCTTCAGGGACAGAAATATATCATAATTTTGAAAATTCTACCCGAGATCACTTAAGTATATTATGGGTAGTACCATACTTATTGTATATTGTAAATTTGGAAATTTTCGCGAGGGTTTTATTTTCCTGAAACTTCCTATATGCGAAGTTTCGTGAAAATATAACTCTTGGAATATGGCAAAATCACTCTGTTGTTTACTATGCCCAAGTGGCAATTTTTTTACATTGCAAATATGTCTTTTAACGCTATTCGTGAAAATAAAATTCTCGCGAAAATTTTCGAATTTACAGTATATATATATATATGTATGAATTGGAAAATCTATCGGAATATAAAGGGTTAAGGATTTATCATTATAGGGATCAAACATGTTTTTCTATGCATTAGCATCTGCTGGACCCAGAGGGTGGTGTTGAAACCGAAACCTGAAAGGCGAGGGTTTTAACGACCCCCGAGGGATCTGACAGATGTTAATGTATCAGAAAACAATTTTTGATCATTATTATTGCATAAAGTCATTTTGTCACTTGAAAACTTTGGAAAAAATGCTTTGAAAGTTTATTTTTGTATTACTATAATGGCCCGCAAAAGCATGAAGGATTCGTAGATTTTGAAAAAGCCAGTTCCAGAGCAAACTTTCGTTATCCTAAGGTCACTAAAATTACGCTCATTTCTATGCATGTTACTGTTGATGATGTCAATTTTTTTGACGGCCTAGAATGTGTATATGTAAAGTATAAACACCATGCATTAACAGCAAGTGAATTGCCGGATTAATACATGGGTTTTAGCTGGTTAAAACATGGCTGTTAATAGCATGCCACACGGCTTTTTATGCAATAATATGTGGCTAATCATCAGTTTGAGTTTTTAAGTTTACCTGTTAACGACGGCGTATAGCGTCATATCCCTTACAAAATCTGAAGAAGAAATGCTTCAAGATTGTTGCATATTTGGAACAAATCAAAAGGGTATTTTAGTTCTGTGTATGCATACCGTGAGTAAAACCTGTCTGAAGCGACCACTCAAAAGAAGTCCCCAAAATATGTTTTCAAGACTGATGATCTCTTAATGCAGGTCAGAAGTATTTCAGAATGCTCCCGTGGAACATTCTACAATACTTTTGACATGCAATAAGCTACCACCTGTCTTTAAGACCTTTGTTTTGTCTATTTTTAGTGGCCGCTTTAGACATGTTTTGCCGTATGTTAGAGGATGCCATGTTTCTTTGTTTATGTCATATCCCTCTTAAATGACTTGTGATAAATAAAAAATTTTTTTTTATATAGGTGTGTGTGTGTGTGTTTTCTCCTTTGCTTTATACATTGTACTTGCAAATGTGGGGGTAATATTTAATATAGTAAGAGAGCAAACCAACTGCTTTTTGATGTCATTGAAGAAAAAAAAAATATTGGAACAGAAACTTTATTTAATTAATAAATTAGGTTTTCGGAATGTATACTTTGGGTCCCTTGTAAAGTAAGTGAAGCCCACATAGTCTTCATGTTATTTTTGCAATAACTTCACATGAATGTTCCCCATGATGCCCTCTTCCAAAATTGCACAAATGGTTCCGTTCTACTGAAAACGAGGGCCACCAGAGCGCTAGATAAAAAATCTTTTAAGCGGCATCTCCTTCTGAATCACTGGCCCAAATTCAAATAATTTCACTACATTGTTCCTCATAATATCCTCCACCAAAATTGCACAAATGGTTGTGCTCCGCTGAACAAAAGGGCAGCCGGAGCTCCAGATAAGAAATATCTTTAAACAGTATTTCCTTCTGAATCACTGGTCAATTTCAAAATAATTTCACAGAATTGTTCCTCATGATGCCTCCTACCAAAATTGCACGAATGGTTCCACTCTGCCGTACAGATGGGCCGCCAAAGCTCTCAATAAGAAATGTCTAAAAATGACATTTCCTCCTGAATCTCTGGTCCAAATTCAAAATAATTTCACAGAATTGTTCCTCATGATGCACTCTACCAAAATTACACAAAAAGGGGCTGCTGGAGCTCTAGATAAGAAATGTCTTTGAATGACACCTCCTCTTGAACCACTAGTCCAAATTCAAAATAAGTTCACAGAATTGTTCCTCATGATGCACTCAATCCCAAATTGCACAAATGGTTCTGCTCCACAGAACGAAGGGGCTGCCAAAGCTCTAGACAAGAATGTCTTTAAACAAAATCTACTACTGAACGACTAGTCCAAATTCAAAATAATTGTCCTCAAAAAGCCCTTGTTAAAAATGGCACAAATGGTCCTGCTCTGCTGAACAAAGAGGCCACCTGAGCTCCAGATAATGCCCACTATTATAATTGCACAAATGGTTTGGAAGTACTGAACGAAAATTCTACTAGAGCTATAGATAAGAAATACCTTTAAATGACCTTGTCTCCTGAACCACTGGTCCAAATTCAAAATAACTAAACAGAAATGTTCCTCATGATGCCTTCTACCAAAATTGATCTGACAGAATGTTTAGCTCAGCTGAACAACATGTAACCAAAGCAAAATAGAAATATCTTTAAAAGATATCTCTTTAGCCACAGACTAATACATCATCTTATGTGCCAGGACTCAGGTGAGCGATCCAGGGCCATAGGGCCCTCTTGTATTATAAATATCTAACAAATTGAAATTATTTTAAATTAAAAAAACAAAACATTTTTCATTTAATATGTAATCATATTTACGGTTTTGTTGGAGTGTAAAATGGAAAAGTGGAACAGCCAGTGTGAACACGGACAGCTAATGGAGCAACCAAGAGGCTTGTTTTGCACATGTGAATGAGGTGTGGCTCACTGTCAATCACAACACCAGTGTCACTTCTGGCAGAATTCGAACCGTATTGCAGGGCATGTGAGCGTGGCAGCTGTCAATCATTTTTATGTCTTTCATGAGGTTAAGAACAGTTTCCAAAACCTAATGATTCATTGAAGGCTTGCGTTGAAAATGTAAATATTTATCTAAAAACTCAAATGCAATAGTACTGATTTAGAAGGGGCACAGTGACTCAGTGGTATAGTATTTTATAATCTACTATGTAATGAAATACAGAAAAATATTAATTAAATATAATGCATATATTTCACAGCCGTGAAAATATAAAAACTTGTATTTTCACAGCAGTGAAAATACAAGATTTGATTTTTTCACGGGATAGAACCGTAAGTTTGGAACTACTTTTTTCTATTTTCTCAATATGGTCTAAGGGAAGCAACTCTTTATGGCATATCTGTTTCTTTTCTAAGGGAAACAACTATGTGTTTCCTATAAACAAAACGTCAGAGTCGCTTAGAAGCTTAACAAAGGAAGAGCTTATATAAATTCGTCTGCTACAACTAGAAAATCAAAACAAAAGCTAATGTAAAGTAAGATTCGCTTCTCTTTACCTTAAAAGATTATGTGAAATTTGTAGATAATAAAAAGAAAATTCAAATGTTTTTTGTTAAATATATCTTTTATTTCACTCTTGAAGTGGACAATAATTATATTTCATTGTGGCTTCGCCACTCATGAAATATAAATATTGTCCACTTCTCTCTTGAAATAAAAGACATATTTAACAAAAACATTTGAATATCCTCTATAGATTTGAGAACAAAGGGTCAGTGGCTTGTGACTCACTGGAGACACTTTGTTGTGTCCTTGAGCAAGACGCTTTTTTCCTCTGCTTAGTAAATGTTCTGGTTATACCAGGAAAGGCAGAAAATTGTCCCAACATGACTGAAAAATTGTTGTCTAGGACATATAACATCAACACAAACAAACATACTCATTATCCCTAAAGGTGGTTTAAAATGTGATGCTTGATGTTTGGGAGGTGTCATTAAAAAATTAAGAAAGTCAAGCAAATTTGCTCAAATAATGGTCCAAGATTGAACTTGACATTATAAAACCTCATATTAAGGAAATCTAAATTCTTGTGAATCAATGTCAGGTAGATGCGCCAGAACTTTATAGTCTGGGTATGATATATTCTTTAGTAAGATCCTCTATGTACACAAATGAGTGACGGCATGTGATTTCCAACAATGTGACATTTTGACAAGTGTAGACTCAGATGAGCTTGTGCAGCCTCCTTTTAAGCTTAGAAGCTCCAAATACTGATCAGTCAGTAGCTTAACAGTCATGGAATATTAAA
The DNA here is from genome assembly GCA_964019695.1 of Loripinus fragilis. Lineage (NCBI taxonomy): Eukaryota > Metazoa > Mollusca > Bivalvia > Lucinida > Lucinidae > Loripinus > Loripinus fragilis. Next base: position 14,199,602 of record OZ026525.1, read on the forward strand.
GTAACTAGCAAAGGCTCTGACCAGACTGTGCATATGCGCAGGCTGGTCTTAGCCTTTGCTGGTCACACATACCAAATTGTTGGAAATCTCATGTCGCGGCTAAAATGTAGAGTTTCTATGGGGGAAAAACGGAAAAAGTAGGGACATCAACATTGCATATATTTCTTTTGTTTCAGACAACTTAGACAATCTACTAAGCAGAAACCAAATCAGTCAATGGCTGTGGAGTACAAAATGGCGCCATCGTCTCCACCGACTCTTCAGGTTGTGCCACAAGAGCGACAACCATTAGCAGCAACAGCAGAAGAAGCGATGGAAGCAAGTGTCACAGAGTTGAAAGAAGATCCAGAGACTAATGTATAGCATTTACTATGATAACAGGGAATTATGTCTTTATATAGAGGATCTTACAGGAGCACTCATATATGGGCCTCGTCGTGAGAAAACCTGTCTTCAGGGTTTCCGAAAAAGCGAGTTTTAAATCAGTCTCCTCAGCTACAGAGACTAGCTAGAAAATTGCAATTTCACCTGTAGCAAGTTTACATATGATACTTTTCAAAAAGTGAATAACAAAGGCGCTGATCAGACTGCGCAGATGCGCAGGCTGGTCTGCACCTGTGTTGTTTCGCAAACCCCTGAAGACAGGTTTTCTTGCATTGAGGCCCATATTACAACCAGGCAACCCACCAAGTTAGCATTTCATTCCAATGAAACATCTAAAGATAAGCTGTCAATAATATGAAATTGGCTATCTATTATTGTCATCCAGGTGCATGCCAAACTACGCAAAAACTTGTTCATATCTACATGCTCATTACACTGAAACATAGAAAGTAGTTGACAATGCTATGCATCAAATCCATAAACCACTAGTGGTTTACATTTTCAACTTTATGTTATTACAACCATAATAATGTCAATTCTTTATAGCTAAATCTAAAATTTTCATGACAAAATGTGATAAATAGTTCAAGTGTCATGTGATCAATAAAATTTAACATTCATGCTCCTGTATTATTTATTTTTATACCCCCGGTACGAAGTATATAGGGGGTCTGTCTGTTTGTTGGTTTGTCTGTCTGTCTGTAAACTTTTTTTCCGTCAAAGATTTCTCAGCAACTACTTGGGATAGGATTCTGAAATTTGGTACAAAGGTTGATAGTCATGAGTTGTATTGTGTAACAAAAAAAGAACCACATATTGCTTATCAGTCTCTTTATTTGTTCATTTTTCTTTCTCTCCAATGGAAATTTCTGTCACAGATTTCTCAGCTCCTGTTGGAGCCAGTGTTTTAAAATTTTGTGTACACCTTCAGGAAGGCAAAGTGTACTGTGTAAATGGAAATTAAGATGCTAATCCTCATTTTGCCTTCTTTTTTCAATTTTTCATTTTTTTTCCTTCTTTCACTCTTATATAATACATATGGACATTTTTTTCTGTCAAAGATTTCTCAGCAACTACTTGAGTTAGGATTCTGAAATTTGGTATGGAGCTTGATAGTAATTAGTTGTACTGTGTAACAAAAGAACAGACACATTTTTGGTATCAGTACCTTTATTTGTTCATTTTTCTTTCTCTCCAATGAAAATTTCTCTGGCAGATTTCTCGGTTCTGTCAAAGATTTCTCAGCAACTACTTGAGTTAGGATTCTGAAATTTGGTACGAAGCTTGATAGTGATTAGTTGTATGGTGTAACAAAAGAGCAAACACATTTTGGTTATCATTTTGGTTATCAGTTCCTTTATTTGTTCATGTTTCTTTCTCTCCAATGAAAACTTCAGTCACAGATTTCTCAGTCCCTATTGGAGCCAGTGTTTTCAAATTTTGTGTACACCTTCAGGTAGGCTGAGTGTATTGTGTAAATGAAAATAAAGATGCTTAAGCTCATTTTGCCTTCTTTTTCAATTTTTCCTTCTGTCACTCCTATATATCACATATGGACATTTTTTGTCAGAGTTTTCTCAGCAACTACTTGATTTAGGATTATGAAATGAACACTTTCAGGTAGGCAAAGTGTATTGTGTAAATGAAAATTAAGGTGCTAATCCTCATTTTGCCTTCTTTTTTCAAATTTTCAATTTTTCCTTCTGTCACTCTTATATAACACATATGGACATTTTTCATCAAAGTTTTCTCAGAAACTACTTGATTTAGGATTATGAAATCTTTGACAATTTTGTCTTTTCTCTGAAAGTGTTACAACCTCTGATGGCTACGGCCGGGGGTATGTGAGCTTTGCTCACTTCTTGCTATATTATTAAATGCATTGCAAAAATGCAAAAACAGATAAGGAAATAGTTTAATCATTTTTTGCAACAAGTTGCTGATTTTGATTTGATTTGATTCTTTACGTCCCAGTCAATATTTTTTCAGTTATGTTGGGACCAGTCTTTCTGGTATGAGCCAGTTCTAAGCAAGGATTAATGTGTCTTGACATTATTATGGTTGTAATAACATAAAGTTGAAAAATAGAAACCACTAGTGGTTTATTGAATTTGATGTATAGCATTGTATCACACACACACATGACAGTATGTGATAGAAATCATATTATTTGTTTGAGGAAATCTTAATGTCTTGTTTCTATGGCTACAAGATAACCCTTTGTAATCTGATGGATTTTCCTATACATATTGACATAAGTATGGGACTGCCCATTTTATAATTTAAGGGGTCACATGTAGAAACTTCTAAATTATGATATATTACTGTCCTCGAAGGTTGCTTTAATCTTTGTAAACATTGTAGACCCTGATGAAATGCAGCCTAATGCTGCATTTCATCTGGGTCTTCACTGTTTGCCAAAGTACCCCTTTAGCAGTTTCCAGTATACAGAGGGTTAATGCTAGTGATTTATCTTTAAGGCTAAACATGGCTTAACCCAACAGATAAGATTAAAGGCATAATTCTAAATAAAGTTGTGAGAAGGTTTTTTGCAACATTTTCTTCACATGACACACATTCTCACATGCATCACATGTGCGGATCCAGAGGGGAGACAGGGGGTCTGGACCCCCCCCCCCCCCTGGAAAATTACAAGAATTTAGGGTTCCTTAGCCATACTGGTTGGGATCCCCTTAAAATCACAAAGCTACCAATCCAGCATTCAATGTTGGGCCATCATCGGCCCGGCAGCGAAATGCCATTTAAATGGCGTTTTGCTGGCGGGCTGTTGTTGACCCGCTAATAGTGGTATTTGGATCATTCCTCCCCTCATCAAACTAAAAAAAACAAAAAAAACGTCAAAGTTTGACCCCCTCTGACAAAACTTTCTGGATTCGCGCATGCATCACAACCATTTTAGCCAAACATGGTTCCATTTTCTCAAAAATGTTTGAAAAAATATTAGAAAATCATCTTCAGGGAATTTTGTATGGTGCTGTTAAGAATTAGTCTCTGAATTAGGTGTATGCTCTAAAAAAAATCTCAGACACTTAATATCTTTGCTCCACTTTATCAGTAAGGCCAAATAAAAAAATAATAAGTGCGTTTCGGGTAACAGGTCTGAAAATTTTAGGTAGGGTAGGCACACATAATTTTTTTTGATTATTTTTTTTTTCTGTAAAAAAAATATAATTTTCTGCATTTTGAAAGGCAAAACCTGAAAAAAATTCTAGGTTTTACCAGTAAATTTATGTAGGGTCGGGTTACCCTAAACACATGTATTTTTTTATTTGGCCTAAAATAAGTAAGAGAATAGTGTTTGAAGATTTTGATCATTTACTGTAGCATGGTAGATGCACTAAAGTTTCAAACACTAGTCTGCCAAAAAGCCTAGACATAAAGCGCAGAGCCACATCAGACTGCATCTGAAGAAGCAGACTGATTGGGCTCTACCCTGTTTGCTATAAATTCCAGCCGTGATAACATTATATTTGAAAACAAAAAGAGAAAAGTGTTTGATATTTTAGAACCTTTATTATCTATTCTTTATAGAAATAAAATTCTTCAATAGAATAAGATACATATTATCTTATTTGTACATGATTGTTGTAATCATTTTTGTAAAATTTTATGTCAAAAGATTGATTTCTACTTCAGGCTAATGTATTTTAGTTAACTCTTTACATGCTGGGTAATTTTCATGCTTTTGTTGTCGTCAACTGATTTTTTTTCAAAAAAGTAACTTTCTCTAAAAATTCTTTCAGGAACACTATCAGAGTGTCAAACAGTTTGGATCCAGATCAGGATCGACATTCCATCAGTCCTGATCTTGATCCAGCAGGCTGCATAATTTGCTGCTGGCAATGAGCTAAGTAATATGTAGGATAAATAACTTACAGACAATTTTCCTCTATGCTTAAGTATTAAATGTATAAGCTCAATATTACCAGTACATGAATTTATGTATCTATGGCATTTGCAAGCATGAAAAGCTCAGGCAAGCCTGCACATCCGTACAGTCTCACCAGAGCCTTCCATACTTGCACACACAAAGTCCGAACACAGATGAAGCTTTAGGCCAAAATTAAGTCAGGGGTTTGAAAGTAGCAAATGTTTACTTGTCCTAAAGAAGAGGTAATGCACAAAGAACTCAGCTTAGCTACAATGCGTAAACTCTTTAAAAAGAGTATAAACCAGATAAAACTCAATTGAAAACAGTGTAGATCTGGATCAGCTGGCTTCTTAAAAGGCCAGCTGATCATGATCCACACTGTTTTACACACAACATAACATTGTTGTATATGTTGTTGGTACTCAAAAGAAGCGACATAATGAGCACGCAAAACATATGTGAAAACTGATGGATAAGAAAATATTTACAATTTTACGCTCTAACACTATGTTTATCTAAACCTATGTTATACATGTTTGAAGATTGACCCACATTGGACTAGAGAGAAATGAGAGTACTAAGCTTCTTGACTATAATTGTCTTTCTTGCCTGTTCTTAAGTTGTTATATTGAATCTGGTGCAGATGAGGTGCCATAAAACTAGACAGAGGGGAGACAATGCATGACACTTTTATGTAAATAGTACATACCATACATATATATCTGTACATGTATACAGTGGGTTAATGTATACACTGCTCAAAATATTTAAAGGAACATTCTAATGCACTTGCTTTTGTAACGTGACATTTTATTGGATATCGTAAAAATTTTGCGACAGTATATCCTGTGATATACTGTCGGAATTAGTTTGACGTCATTAATTACATCACATTTCATTGGATGACGTGCGGCTTCATGCAACATGCAATGCTGCAATAAGAGAGGAAACTTCAGAAGTGCATTAGAATGGGGACAACCATATTCAAAATTTTCATTTGAGGAGGTATATCATTGGATATACGTTAAAAAATCACGTTTTAAGGCTATGCTCGCGCGTTGCCGTAAATTTAAATTGCAGACCATATATCTGACGACATACCTCCCCAAATGAAAATTTTGAATACAGTTATCCCCTGATTAGGCCAGAATTTTTTTTATTCCCCCCTACTGTAATTTTCCGGAGAGTAGAAAAACAACAACTTAATTTCTTAAATTATGTTTTTAATTTATCCGCCGACTCTAAATACTATTTGTTTCGATGAAAAAATAATATATTTTTGAGATTCTGTCTATGTATTTTCGAGAGTGACACTGTTAAAAATGATTGTCCTATCCAGATTTGTAGGAAAATAATGAAGTATTTAAAAATTAAATACAGACGGTTGGTCTACCTTTTGTTATGGAGATATTTTAAAAAAAAGCTCTGAAAATTAACTGGTCAATTTCAGAGCTTTTTTTTTGTCCCCCTCGACCCTAAATCTGAAAAAAATTCCCGTAAATCAACTTATAAAAAATTCTGGGCTTATCACCATGCACTTGGGGTACTGAAATTGATTTAATCTGTCCCTTATTAGTTAATCCACTAATGACCTCTTACCTACAGAAATATAGGTCTTTAAATAAAATATGGCTTTTTCAGGATTGAAATTTAACAGTTGCAATAGAATTCAAATTAATGCAAATACAGTGAAACCTGTCTTGAGCGGGCAGTCAAAAATAGACAAAAAAAAGGTCTTAAAGCCATGTGGTAGCTCAATGCAGGTAGAAAGTTCTGCAATACTTTTGACCTGCATTAAGCTATAATTGGTCTTGAAACCCATTTTTTGTCTTTTTAGAGTGGCCGCTTAAGACAGGTTTTACTGTATAAATAAATGCAGCTTGTTTTATGTGTATTTATAGACGATGATGTAAATTATATAGTTCATTGTAACATTTTGTTGCAACAAGACTATAATGTAAATAATATAGTTTATTGTAACATTTTGTAGTAACAAGAGTCAAGACTAAAGTGTAAATTATATAGTTTATTGTAACAACCTGAAGTGTCAAGAATATAGGGAGTGCAGTGGTAGAGTGCTTGACTCGAGATTGAGGGGTGCTAGTTTGAACCTCATAGGCATCACTGTGTTGTGTCCTTGAGCTTGACCCATTAATGTAACATTAATGTAAAATTGTTGACTGGGACTTAAGAATCAAATCAAACAAACAATAGTGTCAAGACTATAGTGTATATTACAGGGTTCCCACAAGCTCTGGAAATAATGGAAAACCTGGAAAATCACCAAAAAAGTTCCATACATGAAAAAATAATGGAATTTGAAAAAACCTGAATAATCATAGAGAAAATATGGAATTTTGTGAAATAATTTGACAAAACCACCAGTAGCCAGAAAACTAGCTGTCAGACACACAAAACTTGTGTGTCTGACAGCTAGTTTTCTGGCTACTGGTGGGTTATAGTTTTATTTTTTTTCCAAAATGCATGCATGGCCTACAAGCATGCTTATTTTAATACATTACAGTTGCTGCATTTACTATTTATGCTCAGCGTGGTGAAGATGCCGCTAAAATGGGAGGTTTGAGCTCATGCATTAAATAGTCATGGAAATTACATTGTTGATCAAGGAAAAATCATGGAATCTTGTTTTTGAATTTTTGTGGGAACCCTGATATTATATGGGCCTTGTCATGAGAAAACCTGTCTTTGTTGCATGCAAACAACAAAGGAGCTGACCAGCCTGTGTACCTGAGCTGACCAGCATGTGTACCTGTGCAGTATGATCAGCTCCTATGTTATTTGCTTTCTGGAAAGTATAATACCTCTACTTACTTCACACAAAAGTTGGATGTTCTAGCTAGGTCTATAGCTCAGCAGACTGGTTTGAACCTTGCCCTGGCCCCAAGGTTATAAAACTTTTTTCATGCTCAACAAACTGAGCATGAAATTTCAACTGCTCATTGAAACTGAAATACTGACAAATAAAAAAAGTTTCATGCTTTAAGTCTCTCAGATCAAGTATTTATCATGCTAATAAATGTTTAAATGCCAATGATGGTTGGCATTTTAACATTTATGAGCAGGGTAAATTTCATGCTCAACTGAGTTGAGTATGAAAAGATTTTATAACATCTGGGCCTGATGGGGAACACGAAGACAGGTTTCTTTAGGGAGTGCAGTGGCTCAGTGCTTGACTCAAACTTATTGTTCGAGCCTCACCTGTGTCATTGTGTTGTGTCCTTGAGCAAGACACATTTATCCTTGCTTAGTACTGGTTCAACCCAGAAAGGCTCATCCCACCATAATTGAAAAATTGTAGACTGGGATGTAAAGAATCAAATCAAACAGAAGACAGGTTTCTTGGGACCAGGTTGATATAGTTTAATGTAACAACTTGTATAGTCATATATTACCTCTTTTATAAAGACATGTCATCTTGTGTTTTTTACATTTTTGCATGATAACAAGTACAGTAAAACCTGTCTTAAGCAGCCACTTAAAAATGGACAAAACAAAGTTTTTAAAGACAAATGGTAGCTTAATGAAGGTCTAAAGAATTGCAGAATGCTCTCATGGAGCATTCTGCAATACTTTTGGCCTGCATTAAGCTGTAATCGGTCTTGAAAACCAGTTTTTATTCTCTTTTTGAGTGGTCGCTTAAGACAGGTTTAACGGTACATACAAACATATATGCATGTACCATTTGTGTACTTCATTTAAATGCCACATAAATTATGTGCACAGTTTATCTTAAGTAAGGCCAATTTTTTTTATTAGTTGATTTAAAAACCCTGCTACTGTAATTTTGCGGAAAGTAGAAAAAAAAGGATTAATTTCTAAAATTATTTTTTTGATATACAGCTTCCCCCCCCCCCCCCCCCCCCCCCATGACCTTAATCTGATTTTTTTTTCAAGTAAATCAACTAATAAAAAATTCTGGCCTAAGTGTAGGGTTTGTGCACATTTTATCAAAATCTCATACTTATAATGTGCACATGTTTTCTTAAATCAAATTTCCTACTTTTATCAATTGGACCTGTCTATTTACGTTTTAAGGAATGTTGGGTTGTATTTTTCATTTTTATTTGAATTTCAATAGAACATTCTGTAAGCAGACAATGGAGTACCTGATCAGACAGAATGTGTCTGATCTAGTTCTGCACTGTTTGTCAATATCCCATAAAAAGGGCGCTAGGCTTAAATGGGTTAATTATATGCACATCATGTCAATATTTTAATTGGATTCTACGTACACATGCACATTTTTTACCATATTTAAATTTATATAGACACGTTATGCAGGTACACCTCAAAATATTCTTCCAGGCTAAGGCCAGATGTTTTTATGAGTTGATTTATGAGATTTTTTTTCAGATCTAGGGCCGGGGAGACAAAAAAAAGATGACTAGTCATTTTCCGAGATTTTTTTTATATCTCCAGAAAAATCAGTAAAACTAGTAAGGTAAACCAACAGTCTGTATTAATTTCGCTGGGATTTTATTTTCACAAAACTTCGCTAATGCAAAGTTTCTAGAAAATAAAACCCTCACAAAAATTGCCGTATCTACAGGTTATTGAGGAACGAAATAATTCACTAGTGAGATATGATTTTTGCCGGAACTACTTTTTTCTAATAGCTTATTATCTTGAGCAGTGACATATTTCACTAGTGCTGATATAATTTTCTGTCTGCCTATGTATTACTACGCAAATTTTTTCATCATTCTTGTTTTCTGCCTATGTATAACTACACAAGTTTTGTTTTCTTATTTACCTTTTCTTGTCTTTTTCTGTCTCTTATTCTTGGAATATAATATACAGAATGATACATTGTGTTTCCATGATATGAAAAATATGTCAATCAGGCTTGGCTAAATATGTGTGTAAACACTTCTGGGGGACTCATTGTTTAGGACAGATTTTTTTTTTATTAGTTGATAAATTGGAGATTTTTTTCAGATTTAGGGCCGAGGAGGGGGGAGAAAGCTCTGAAAATGACCAGTCAACTGGTCATTTTCAGAGCTTTTTATTTTAATATCTCAAGAAAAAACAGTAAAACAAGTAAAGTAAACCAACAGTCTGTATTAAATCTTTAAATTTTTCACAATTTTCCTGCATAGGACAATCACTTTTAACAGTGGCACTCTCGAAAATACACAAACAGAACCTCAAAAATATATTATTTTTTTCAACAAAACAAATAATGTTTAGAGTCGGTGGATAAAATAAAACAATTTCAGAATTTTTTTTTCTAATTTCTGGAAAAATTACAGTAGGAGGGTTCATAAATCAACTAATAAAAAATTCTGGCCTTAGTCTTATTCTTATTCAGCCAAGCCTGAGTGAAAGATTTTTTATATTAAGGAAACTTAATGTATTATTCTCTGTGTACTACAATCCTCTCTTCTTTTTATCCTGTTAAACTGCAGCATTCAACATAGGTTTTGATAAACAAAAATTTTGTGCATAAACTTGTGAATATTTTCTTATCCATAAGTTTTAAGATATGTTTTTGGTGCACAAAAGAACCCTCTCATTGAGACGGTTCTTTTGAGTACTCACCACATATGTTTTGGTTGAGAAATAAGAAAAACAATTTTTTGGTACACACTCTGAACTAAGGTTCTGAAGTTGTCAAGTATATTTAATCATAGTAGAACCTCTTAAGAAAACAGTGTAAATTTAGATTGGATGGTTTCATCTGGTTCCACACTGTTTTCAAAAGAGGATGTATCCGAGTTCAGCAGGACTAGGGTTAATATAATACTGTAAATTCGGAAATTTTCACAAGAATTTTATTTTTGCGAATAGCGGTAAAAGAATATTTGTCACGATAAAAATCACGACTAAGGCATGATTTACAATCGCGAAACTTCGCAAAACCCTTGTGAAAATTCCCGAATTTACAGTAGGGTTAATATTATGCATGCACTGGTTAAGTACATAAGTATTACAATTGAGCCGCGCCATGAGAAAATCTGTCTTTAGGATTTCAGACAAAATGAGATTCAAACCAGCCTGCTCAGCTACAGAGACTAGCTTGAAACCTGAAATTTCGCTCATAGTATGTCTAGATATGATACTTTCCAACAAGCCAAAAGCAAAGGCGCTGATAAGACTGCAAGGATGCGCAGGCTGGTCTGCCCCTTTTTTGTTTGCAAATGCCCCAAGACAGGTTTTCCCCTTTCGAAGCCCAATTGTATTACTTGTATATTATACGGGCCTCATCACGACAAAACGGGTCTTCGGGGGTTTGTAAACTTCAAAGGTGCAGACCAGCCTGCGCATCCAAGCAGACTGATCAGCTCCTTTGTTGTTCCCTTACTGGAAAGTATCATATCTAATCTTGATTCAAACAAAATTTCATTATTCTAGCTAGTCTCTGAGACTGAAGAGAATGGTTTGTGTCTGGCTTTGACGGAAACCCTGAAGACAGGTTTGTCGTGATGAGGCCCCTATAGTGGTGTGGGTTTTTCAGATATAGTGTAAATGAATTTAGTTTTGATTTAATTGCTGTTGTCTTTTTCTTTTTTTAGATATTTGATATATGTCAGCATGTTTGTATGTTAGAGTGCACATACTTAGTATGTATTTTAGTGTTAAATGTGTTTGAATGTATGCATAGGGCCAGTTAAGCAATTTTTTGGTGTAAAATCGCCATTATTTACTTATTCATCAGTTTAAACATGTGTTTTGGGTGCTCAAAAGAACCGTCTCATTGAGACGGTTCTTTGAGTACCCACAACATATGTTTTGGTTGAGAAATAAAAAAATATTTTTCAGTTATGCATGCTTATCTGGGGCCTGATGTATGTTTAGTATGTTATGTATTTGTATGTAAGAAATTGAGATATGAAATGTTTAATGTTAAACATTCCTAGTCTATGTATTATGATATATTTTTTGCACACACACTGTTTAACCATTATCCTGCCAATTCTTTTTGTCATGAAAATGTTGTCTGCTTACTACATCTGCTGCATATATTCTACTGCACTCCAGATAACTTTGACCATAGAAGCAAACACTATAAACCCTGGCCCGAGGTTATGAAACTTTTTTTTCATGCTCAACTCAACTGAGCACGAAATTTCAACTGCTCATAAAAACTTAAATTCAGACAAATGAAGAAGTTTCTTGCGTTAAGTCTCTCATGTTGTATTTATCATGCTACTAAATGTTAAAATGCCAACAATTGTTGGCATTTTAACATTTTTCAACAATTGTTGGCATTTTAACATTTATGTAGAGGATAAATTTCTTGCTCAGCCGAGTTGAGTATGGAACAAGCTTTATAACCTTGAGGCCTGATCTTGTTTCATATGGTTTGCATTATAGGCTACCAAATTACTTTTAAGAAATAAATTCAATTTCGGTCTGTTCATGGAATCATGAGCACATGGGCCTCTAGTTCACAGCAAGAGATGTGATGTTTTCATAACTTTAAAAACAGTATCACCTAACTTGGCTGGTTTTCCAGTTATTTTTAAATAAATTAGACAGAACAAGGTTAGTTTGGAATAGCTAAAACGCCAAATTTCCTCAATTAATGTCATGGTGATACGTGTTCAACGTCACACAAACATCAGTAAAGTGGATGTAGGTTTGCCCAAATGGCAGTTGTGTGGGCTTGGCTTAAATTGATCCGTTCATGAAGGTATGGACGTCATCACCATGGGTGAAAGTTTTCAGGATTATTCCTGAATTCAGGATTTTGAGGATGACTTTCCATAGAAAGTCTATGGAAAGGCAGCATCAAAATACTGAATTTAATAGAATACAATAGCTTCTCTCATATATTTACAGTTTATCTAAAGACAATTGACCATTTTAACTTGAAATATTAATATTTTGAAGGCATACTGCAAGTTTTAAAATTTAAATTTCAAAAGTTCAGGATATTGGAAATTTTGAACTTTCACCCATGCATCTCAAATGTGATGGTTTATTGAAAGACTCACAGCGGAAATGTGAATATCAGCAGATGACAAACACAAAAAGTTTTTAATGGTGGGATAAGGGTTAAAAATCTTGTTTTGCATACTGTAAATTCAGAAATTTTCGTGATTCATGATCGCGGATGCGGAGTTTTGCGAAAATAAAACCCTCGCGAAATAGCGAAATCACTCTGTCTTTTACTGATGTAGGAAAATCATGTCCAAGTCGCGAATTTCAAACATGGCAAATATGTCTTTTAACACTTTTCACGAAAATAAAATTCTCACAAAATTTCCCGAATTTACTGTATGAAACTAATTTTTGTGCCTTTCATTTTGATGCTACCTCCATGACGTCATTAATGCGTCTATTTTTAGCCAAAGTCTAAACAGAGTAGATGTTAAGGTCACCATTTTCTGAAAGTTTGAGCATTTTCCTATTATACCATCATACAATGAGATACTGGTACTTATCACATGACGTTGCAACTTGGAGTGAAATAACGCCATGCAATAAAATCGATAAACCACACATTTTCGGGAAATGTTATAACGCCCATAACTATGTTGCGTACATAATGACAAAATTATTTTTACGCCAAAAATATGAATTTAAGATAAATAGAATCTAACATTAGTGCTCTTGCATTATTGAATTCATTAAACTCGTTGCGAAAAAGAGATAAAATGTTCGGCAAGCCTTGCATTTTATTTCTTTTCCCCAACTAGTATGATATTAAAATTATTTGAATTCATATTTTTGGCGTAAAAACATCAGGGTTTTGCCATATGCGTGTTGTCAAAAGTGTTTTAAGCGTTTCCCGAAAATCTATAAACCACCAGTGGTTTATCGATTTTAATGCATGGCGTTATTTCACTCCCAGAGGCAACATCATATGATAAGTGCATTTACGGAAATGCTGACCCATCTGATCCAATTATCATATAAATCAAGTCCCTAATCTAAACCTATTCTTTTAAGGGGCTTTTTTGTAAGTCAGGGTGACCTATTTTGGGTAAAAGACTGTGCAATAAATGATTTTGTTTGTTGTAACACTTGCCTGCGAATGATTATAAAAATATGACCTTTTGGATTGTTTGCTTCATTTCATCTCATATGAGCCATATAAGATCTTCCACTCTGATTGATTTGGTTATACAGTAAAACCTGTCTTAAGCGGCCACTAAAAAGAAGACAAGAAATTGGTTTTCAAGACTGATTATCTCTTAATACAGGTCAAAAGTATTGCAGAAGAGGAGCATTCTGCAATACTTTCAACCTTGATTAAACATCCATTTGTCTTTTAGACCTTTGTTTTGTCTATTTTTGAGTGGCCGCTTAAGACAGGGTTATCTGTACATGTATTGTGGGGGGTACATGATGAACTCTTTGACTGATAGTGTCATTGCTGATAGCCTTTGCAAACGGTCTGGACACAGATCAGGACCTGAGGTTATAAAACATTTTTTTTAGCACAAAATTTCAGCTGCTCATAAAAACTAAAATAACGACAAATGAAGAAGTTTCTTGCTTTAAGCCTCTCAGATGTTGTATTTATCATGCTACTAAATGTTAAAATGCCAACAAAATTGTTGGCATTTTAACATTTTTAAGCAGGATAAATTTCGTGCTCAGCTGAGTTGAGCATGGTAAAAAGTTTTATTATCTCAGGGCCATGCCCCACAGATTAACTTGGGTATATTCTTGAAGAATTTCTTGAAACCAAGCCTTAATATATAAAAAATATGATGGTAGCGGGGTGATCCAAGTGCAATTTTACGCTAATATCTTTATGTATGAGAGTTAATAATTATTGCCCTTAGTGAAATGCTCAATCGAGAGCCATGCAACTCTATTTGTAGCTCACCTGAGCACTTATTTTAAGTGCTCAAAGTAAGCTTTTTGGTTCAGTCAGTGTCCGTTGTCATCCTTCATCAGTAATTTGCCAATCACAACAAAAGTCGTCTGCTTTTCTCATCTGCTGAAATGTTTAAGAAGCCTCTATGACAAACAGAGTGGACCCAGATCAGACAGCTCCTATAGGAGCAGTCTGATCTGGGTCCACGCTGTTTGCTTCTATAATTAATTCGTCAGTAAAGTTAGGCAATTATTTGCAGCAGACGACTTCAGCAGATGACATTTTCAGATGCATTTTTTCTTGGCGCTTTAAGGGTTAAATGACAACCCCTTTACAAAGAACAAACAACTCAGGGGTGAGGGGGGAGGAGGGACTATGGGGGATTAGTCCGTTGATCAATATTGGCAGTGTAACAGCCTGAGGGGAAGGGTCGTTACTAAGGTTGTGAGAACTTGTGACCCAACCCCATTGCTGTATCAAATTTGGCAATAAAATATGTTTAAAATGTGTAACAGACGTGATAGAGCTTTTATGCTACCAACAGTGACGTCAACCGGATATTAGCAGCAATCCATTTGCTATTGACAGCTGGCTATCATCAGCAATTTTGCTATTGCCAGCTGGCTGTCGCCAGCAAAGTGACGTTAACGTAATTTTAAAGACGTGCTCAATCACATGAAAGCAGATCTCCTGCCATGATTTACATCAAAACGTCTTCTTCACATGACTGTCAGTGTATGTAGTTAATATCAGTAATGAAACCGTGCATAAAGGTAACAAGGTAACTTAAGGAGATGTTTCTAAAAGGAGATATAAATTTATGTTCAAATTTGACGTTTATTTTCGAAATATTGAAGTTATCAATTACTTTTACTTAGAAAAAGTCTATAAACTCTTTTGGGGATATGGTATCATACACGCCACAGTTTAAACATAAAAATAATCAAAAAGCTTCATTTAACTGTACAGAAAGGCGATGGATGCTGTATGTACCCAGGTGACGTCATTAGCAGCGTCACGTGTTAGTGCAGTCAAATTAACGACTGATTCATACCAATTCTGGGTTGCACATTAAAACCTGCGAGTAACTTTTCAATTGCATATACGGTTTGCAAGAAAAGTGCAAAAATATGGTGATGCGTTTTCAAAGTCCTCTAGTATATACAAGGGAACGAAGCTCCCAAGTGTATATTTCATAACCGGCACCTTAATTCGATGACTTCGACTTAAATTTCAAGCTCCATTGACATTGCCATTTTTATATCCATCTTCAGGATCTCATAAAATGGTGTGTCTACAACAACCAAAGCATGCATAAGGCATCTCATCATAATCTTGCCCTGATCTGGAGACGTTGACCTAAACTGAAACTATAGTGTTTCCAGAACTTCAGTGACCCCCGTTTTTTGCTAATTATTCTTTAATGGTGATTTTAATTGAAAAATAAATTAGAGAAATGAATTTAGATATAGACCGCGTAATTAAATTAATTTTTTCCACATAAATGTGAGTTTTTGTATAGGCTGGGATTAGATGGAATTTTGGTGTGATTTTGCCGCTCCTCTTTGAATTAGTTCCCAAGTGAACCTAACGATATAAATAAAACATGGCTTATACGGGTCAGTGGAGGTAATTCGTCAGTCCTACAGATAAGAGTGCGTAACAGAAAATTATTTTTCCTATTTCTCAACCAAAATATATTTGCAAAAAATATTTGGTGTGTACTCAAAACAACCGTCTCGATGATACGGTTCTTTTGAGCACCCAAAACACGTGTTTGAACTGATGAAGACAGTCGCAACTTCACGCTAAAATTGCTTAACTGGCCCAATCTTCGTGCATCATAGCAATGCAAATATACCACGTGTATCTATTGGGGTACACATGGGTATATTCACAAGGAAAAACAACTAAGTTATTCTTTTGTACAGGAGATCTGGGCTTCATTTACAAATAATGGCGTCTCCCAAAAATAAGTTTTAGTTACGCGGTGTGCATTTAAATCCACATGCTAAGTGCCGTTCTTCTAAGTTCGATTTATAGCTGTTTAAAAAAAGAAAAACGGGGGTCACTTAAACTCTGGAAACACATTAAGTTCTTATTGGTCAACACCTTGACCCGTGATCTATATTTTATGTTCCATTAATAAAGGCCCAATGACTTTTTCTCCCTTCTCCCAGCAGATGCGTCACCAACTTCCATGGCATTCTTGTTCTTCGTCGAAACTCATCCCAATTTCATGTATGCTGGCTTTTTAGCCAAAGTACATAGCGTCAAAGGCGGAATGAAAATAGTACTTCTGCCCAACCATCTATTTTTGTTTAATTTAAATTGAAATCACACATTTATCTCATCAAATTTCGAGTAGTTTAGAGTGAACATGGAAGAAATCTTAACTTAATTCAGAATAAAGATTTTATATGTCTAAATAAACCAACCATCTATTTTTTCTAAATTTAAATTGAAATCACACGTTCATCTCATCAAATTTCAAGTAGTGTAGAGTGAACATGGAAGAAATCTTAACTAAATTCGTAATGAAGATTTCATATATCTAAATAAACCAAATATTCATTTACTTGGAAATTCAGAAAAAGGAATGTCAGGAACTTATACAATTAGATTCTAAGTCCTTCCCATAAAACCGCAAGGTAAAAGAGTCACAACAAGATTGATGCGAGTAAACAAATGGCATGTGATGAACCGAGTAAGCAGCCCTTATCCAAACAGGTGCTGACTCAGAATCCGAACGTAACTGAATTAAAATTACATCTTAAATAGGACAATGAAATAACGACACAGAACAGCAAGGGACCACAACAAAGCATGAATTTGGAGCGGTCAGTAATGCCTTACTAGTGTATTTAAGTTATCTTTACGAGAGGTCAGTCCTAATCCTTTATTTCGATATGGTTCTAAAACATGTATTTGATTAGCTCACGTGGATGTTTCCAACTCATCAATAAATCAACATGGGCAGCAAAGGAATCGCAGGTAAAACCATGTTGGTTAAAGGATGAAGGGTTCACAGAAGCAACGCGTACTCTAACATTTAACATTGGCACTGGAACACTGGAGGAAATGAAAGCTAAAAGTTGAATCCTGGTGAGCCAACAAACAGAGTACGTGTAACGGTAATTTGTGCGACAACTATTGCCAATTTCATATGTTGAGTAAATATAAGTTTTTAAAAATAAAATTAATTAGGATTACATTTCGTTGCTCTTCTATGGATGTTGTAAATACTTCAATGATTCATGTGTCTGAAATGTGTATGCAATGCAAAGTAGGGAAGGAGGCAAAGATCTGGAATCAATACAATCGAGTACCACACATGACCCAAGATACCCAATGGGAAAGTGACAAATACACAAAAAATCAGATATAGGAGGGCCAAGAAGTCAGCCCTTTCCCAGCAGGTGACCACAAGGCTGCATGGCACAGACAAGACAATATAGCAAAGACAAACACAAAATAAACTAGAGGACCTGAAGGTCCTGAGGCGCTCACCTGACTTCTTTAATAATGTTAAAATAGGTCAAGGTCAACTACAGCTTATAATTAAACATATTTTGTTTACAATATATGGGGTTGCAGCCATTTCGGTCAAGTGACTTAAAACAATCTAATGAATACTCCATCAAACAGTCCAGTGATTTCTGAGAAACCAATGTTTATATAGGTATGTGATAGTCCAAATGAGTGGCATTGGATAAAAGGTCACAGGTCAGCTTGACATTTTTGACATTTGGTACTTATATAAACCCATTGTCTCATAAGGTTGAACATTTCTCGAAAGTATTATGATTTCGGCTTAAACAGTTATAGAAAAATGATTTTTCAAGATTTTTCCCATATAAATGCATTAGGAATCAAATTTGACCTTGCCATAAAGTTGGTCAAGCTAGATTCATCATTTGTGCAAACATGGTAGAGACCACATCCTCGATGCTACATACCAAGTCCCAAGGCCATTGGCCTTTTGTTCCAGAGAATAAGATATTTAAAGGGTTTTTACCATATATGGGTGTGGTGGCTTTGACCTTTGAAACTTATTTATAGCCATTGTCTCATTCGGTTTAACATATCAAGTGAGAATAATGACTTTTCCAAAAACAAAAAAAAACACACACACAATTAAGTGCAGTAGGAAGCAAATTTGACCTTGACCTTAAGTAGGTCAATGTCAACTAAGGATCATTATTTGAACAAACTTGGAAGGCCCCACATCCCCAATGCTACATACAAAGTCCCAATATCACAGGGCTCCTGGTTCTGGAGAAGATTTTTAAATGATTTTACCATATATGGGCGTGGCGGTCATCTTGGTCATGTGACCTAAATATTTTGCATACATTTTGATAAACTTATCATAAGAAGTCTTCACATGAAATTTGAGTTCAATTGGGCCAATGGTTTGTGAGAAAACTATGTTTTAATATATTGATGGGACTCCAATACGAACGTCCTAAGCTATTAGTTCATAGGTCAACCTTGACCTTTGGAACTTATTTATAGCCATTGTCTCATTAGGTTTAACGTATCAAGTGAGAATAATGACTAAGGCTTCCACAGTTTTTAAAAAATCAACTTCCCCATTTAAATGCAGTAGGAAGCAAATTTGATCTTGACGTTATGTAGGTCAAGGTAAACCTAGGATCATCATTTGAACAAACTTGGTAGGCCCCAAAACCCAAATGCTACATACGAAGTCCCAAGGTAATCGCATTCGGATTCTGGAAAAGAAGATTTTTTAAAGGGTTTTTGCCATATATGGGCATGGCGGCCATCTTGGTCATGTGACCAAGATCATTTGAACAAACTGTCTTTCCCGCGTCCTAAGGAGTCTCCATATGAAATTTGAATTTAATTGGCCCAGTGGTTTCAGAGGAGAAGATGTTTGAAATTATGGACGGACGGACGCCGGAGTGACTGGTATATTATTAGCTCACCCATGAGCCTTCGGCTCAGGTGAGCTAAAAAGATCCACAAAAGAAGTACCGCCTTGGAAAGGACAGTAAGAAAATTACTGGAAAGCTTAAACTGAAAGATCCCCTAACTTATCCATAAATCATCTCAAAGTACATATAAATCAAGATATAAAAAGGAGATAAAACAAAGATAAGGACTCAACAGTGCATACATCTGAATACCGGAGCATTAGAAATCAAACAGTAAAACTCTGATGGGTCCGACAACAGAGACAGCATAATGCCCAAACCCTCTCATCTATAGAAAGATCTTTAAACTGAACTAAGGGTGAGATTGACGCGCTGCCTCCAGTAAAATATTTTTACTGACCGTTCCAAGGTGGTGATTCTTTTGTGGCTCATTTTCGTTATTTCTGTGTCGTTTTTGTTATGCTTTGTTGCAGCACGTTTTGTAATAATGTAATAATTTATTTCATTTTGATTTTTTTTTATTACATTTTGCGTTGCGAATGTCGACGCAAAATTAAATAAAGATGTAATAATCGTATTATTACGTTTTGCGTCGATAAGGTGCATATCAACGCAAAATGAAATAATGTTGGAAGAAGCTAGCTTATTTCACTCGTTTGAGTTAGATTAGAGATATAATCTTGAAATTTCATAAAATAAGTTTGAAATTGAAATGACCTATTTTTTTCTTCTTTCCTTGACATTTTGAACTTATGCTCTCATTTTAAGCCTATGAACGTTTAAGCCTCGTTCTGACTGTACCTATGTAGCCACAGTACATCCCGATACCTTAATGCACTGGGACACATTTCATAAAAAATTGAATTGCATTCTCACCTTAACGATGTTATACCTTGAAAATATTAACCTGATCCTGGCCTTTATCATTAACATAATTTCACAGCCGATTGAGCTTCTAAATATATCTTCGTCGTTCATCGTATAACTAATACGGAAATGCACGTGGTACTTTTTAGCACAATAGATATATATACCGCTATAATGCTCAATTGGCTATCAGTTGCCTGCGTGGCTCAGTGGGGAGGCACACTTATATTTTTAAGCTCTGCGTTGTTAGTTCGAATCCCGTACGCAAGATTTATTATTGTTACTTTTGAAAGACTTAGTCATAAATGTTTTTATTTTTATTAATTTTTCTCCTTTTGCAATATCGTTTCTCTATTTTAATTAATTTGATCTCTTTGGTGACACCAATATTATCTCGTCTGATCCGTAACGCTGTACTTCAACTATCATTATCTCTTCAGTTTTTAAAATATGAGCTGCGACATGAGATTTCCAACAATGTGACATTTTGACACGAATAGGCATATGTGAGCCTGTGCACCCTTCTTTTAAGAATTGAAACTAAATGCTGTTCATTCAGTAGCTTACCAGCCATAGAATATTCAAATGACTAGCAAAGGCTCTGATCAGACTGTGCGTATGCACATGCTTGTCTGAGCCTTTGCTTGTTGCACATACCTCATTGTTGGAAGTCTCGTGTCGTGGCTCATATATGGACCTCCTTGCTGCCGCTTTAGAGAAATGCTTCGACCGACTATAACTGATTTATTTTGCTTTGGAGCCAAGAGCAGGGGTGTTGTACTGTAGACCTATATTCGCAAACTTAATTTTAACTCCAAGCATCAAAAAGTTGTCAGTCATTTCATTTTCAAAGAAAGCGTGAACTTACATGTTTTGTGTTTATGTGCATTTCTTTGACATGAAAACTAAGAAAAATGAAATAAAAAAAAGTTGGGTCGACCAGGATTCGAACCCACAATTTACGTATCTAGAGCTATTCTGAACAACCACACGACTACTGTGGAAGAGTTATCAACGAATCTCCTCGCAATTGTACCAAGACCTTTATGTCCGTAATTGCTCGAAACATACCGATTGCACACAATCCGTCATGAAACACTATATATTCAGTGTTAATACCGTAATAATTTATTCATGCATAAAGGTCAGGATCAGGTTACTTTTGTAGAGGTATACCCCGGTATAGCCCTGTTTTTTTCTATACTTTACATATTGTTATATATACATATGCAGAATTTGTTAAACTGGGCAGACCGGGCCTCTACCGTGCCCAACCGAAGTAGCAACGAGTTTTCGGGTAAAAATGGGGCTTTACCGGCTCAAACCATGACATTACCTGTCACAACCGGTGTGAACCATGACGCTACCGTTCTTAATTTGGGGCTCTACCGTCCTATCACAGGGGCAAACCGTGGGGGGTATCTTCAACGTGCTCGGCTAATAATGGTGGAGACATGGACGTTGCGGGTGTCGTCCCGGCTTAACACGGTATTGACAGCATTCCTGGTGACTCGCATTGACTCCCAGTTGTTTTCAACATCTTAGAACAACCAGGGAATGAGCCGGTTCAACACTGTTCATCCTGGTTCGCCAAGGTTGTCCACTATTGTGACATGGTTTTACAACAGTTCATCCCTAATCACAGAGCCAGGATGAAACGGCCCCTTAGATATAGACAGTGAGAGGAGCACAATTTCGCACAATGGTCACCATCGCATTACCAGTGATACAGTATATCAGACCAGTGTCTCCTTATTTGCATGCCAGAGGTTAAATAGTCTCGAGTGCAATTACAGAGATTACCGACTGATATGCCTGCCAATGCAGCAGCCGTCCAAAAAATTATTACATGTTTACACGCTGGCCTGAAAATCGCGGCGACGTGAATGACGTTATATATGACGCTGATAGTGCATGCATGGGTCGATATGGATGCGTGGGAGGGCCCAAGAGGGACAAAATGGGTTCTCGTGAGTGGCTTGTTGTGGGTTTGAAATCACGAGCAGTATCAGCTCGGGTAACTAAGCATTTTGTTACTATTTTCAGTAAAACATGTAATAAATATGAATTCAGAATCCTGAATTCAAGATTTTTAGACTGACTTACCATAGAAAGTCAGACCAAAATGCTAACTAAAGCAGATTATGATAGCTTCTCTGATTTATTATTAGTTTATCGAAAGACAATTGAGCATTTGAACTTGGTTTTTTAAGTTTATGTAGGCATACTGCATTTTTTTTAAAAGTTTAGGACCATTCAGGATTTTGGAAATTTTGAACTTTCACTCAAATTTCACCTTACCACACCTTTTATATGGAGAACCTTGACGCAGCGACTAACCATTACTTCATGCACATACCTTCCAAGGCGGTGCTTCTTTTGTGGATCGTTTTTGTTACTTATGCTTCATGTTGGTGTGTGTTGTAATGTCGTGTCTGATCTTTGTAGCCTTGTGGTCACCTGCTGGGAAAGGGCTGACCTCTTGGCTATAGTGTGTGTGTTGTATTTGTCACTTTCCCAGTTGTGTCCTGGTTCGCATTAGAGTTAGGGGTGGGGTTGGCGCCGTGAGGCTGGTTTAAGCCCTCCAGTAAAATATTTTACTGACCATTCCAAGGCGGACCTTCTTTTGTAGATCTTTTATGTCTTTTCTGTCTTGGGTTTGCTATGCCTTTGTGAACGTCTGTTTATATGTGCCTTGTGGTCACCTGCTGGGAAAGAGCTGATCTCTTGGCTCTCGTTTGTGGTGTTCTATGTTGATTTCCCATTGTTATCCTGGGTCAGGTTTGGTACTTGATTGTATCGATTCCTGAACTTTGTTTGTTTGTTTGTTTGATTTGATTCTTTACGTCCCATCAACAATCTTTCAGTTATAAAGGGACGGGTCTTCCTGGGTTGAACCAGTACTAAGCTAGGATTAATGTTCTGCTTCAAGGACACAACGCAGTGACGCCAGTGAGGCACGAACCCCTGGCCCTTCTGTCTCGAGTCAAGCACTCTACCACTGAGCCACTGCGCTCCCTATCCTGATCTTTGCACCTTACTTACTTTGTATACTACTTAAACATAACACTATATCAATTCTGTTCATGGGATTTATTTCTCATTATTTAAGAGCATATTTAAAGTAATAAGGGCGTTTTGAACGTGAATAAACCATTGTAAAAATTGCTGTAAGAAAAAATCAATCAGTTGTTCCTTCTTGTTAAAATTATTACATTATTTCATGACGCGTTATGCTAGGACAACGCAAAATGAAATAATGTAATAATATAGAGTAAATATACTGTTTTAATAGTTTGCTTAACGTGAGATGGCTGAATTCTATTTAAATATAACACAACATAAATTATGTTCACGGGATTCATTTACAGACATATTTAAATAGGCGTTGTGTACGTGAATAAAACATTGTAAAAATTGCTGTAAGAAAAAATCAATCAGTTTTTCCTTCTTGTTAAAATTATTACATTATTTCATAATGCGTTATGCTAGGATAACGCAAAATGAAATAATGTAATAATATGAAGTAAATATACTGTTTCTATAGTTTGCTTATCTAGATATGGCTGAATACTATTCAAATATGACACAATATAAATTATGTTCACGGGATTCATTTACAGACATATTTAAAAAGGCGTTGTGTACGTGAATAAACCTCTTTATGAATTGCTGTAAGAAAAAAAATCAATCATTTTTCATACTTTTCAAAATTATTACATTATTTCATAATGCGTTTTGCTATGAAACCGCAAGATGAAATAATGTAGTAATATGAAATAAAGCGTATGGGGTTTTAAAGTATATTTGCATTAGATGGCTGTATACTATGTAAATATAACACTATATCAATTCTGTTCATGGGATTTATTTCTCATTATTTAAGCTCATATTTAAAGTAATAAGGGCGTTTTGAACGTGAATAAACCATTGTAAAAATGCTGTAAGAAAAAATCAATCAGTTGTTCCTTCTTGTTAAATTTATTACATTATTTCATAACACATTATGCTAGGACAACGCAAAATGAAATAATGTAATAATATGAAGTAAATATACTGTTTTTATAGTTTGCTTAATGTGAGATGGCTGATTACTATTCAAATATAACACAATATGAATTATGTTCACGGGATTCATTTACAGACATATTCAAATATGCGTTTTGTACGTGAATAAACCATTTTATGAATTGCTGTCAGAAAAAAATTCAATCATTTTTCACATATTTCCACTAAAAAATATTACATTATTTCATAATGCGTTTTGCTATGAAACCGCAAAATGAAATAATGTAGTAATATGAAATAAAGCTTGTGGGTTTTTAAAGTATATTTGCATTAGATGACTATATACTATGTAAATATAACACTATATCAATTTTGTTCATGGAATTAATTTCTCATTATGTAACAGCATATTTAAAGTAGTAAGGGCGTTTTGAACGTGAATAAACTATTGTAAAAATTGCTGTAAGCAAAAATCAATCAGTTTTCCCTTCTTGCTAAAATTATTACATTATTTCATAACGCGTTGTGCTAGGACAACGCAAAATGTAATAATGTAATAATATAAAGTAAATATACTGTTTTAAAGTATTCTTAACGTGAGATGGCTGAATACTATTCAAATATAACACAATATAAATTATGTTCACGGGATTCATTTACAGACATATTTAAAAAGGTGTTTTGTACGTGAATAAACCATTGTAAAAATTGCTGTCAGAAAAAATCAATCAGTTGTTCCTTCTTGTTTAAATTATTACATTATTTCATAACGTGTTATGCTGGGACAACACAAAATGAAATAATGTAATAATATGAAGTAAATATACTGGTTTATAGTTTTCTTAACGTGAGATGGCTGAATACTATTCAAATATAACACAATATAAATTATGTTCATGGGATTCATTTACAGACATATTTAAATAGGCGTTGTGTACGTGAATAAACCTCTTTATGAATTGCTGTCAGAAAAAAAAATTCAATCATTTTTCATACTTTACAAAATTTTTACATTATTTCGTAATGCGTTTTGCTATGAAACCGCAAAATGAAATAATGTAGTAATATGAAATAAAGTGTGTGGGGTTTTAAAGTATATTTGCATTAGATGGCTGTATACTATGTAAATATAACACTATATCAATTCTTTTCATGGGATTAATTTCTCATTATTCAAGCTCATATTTAAAGTAATAAGGGCGTTTTGAACGTGAATAAACCATTGTAAAATTGCTGTTTGAAAAAATCAATCAGTTGTTCCTTCTTGTTAAAATTATTACATTATTTCATAACGCGTTATGCTAGGACAACGCAAAATGAAATAATGTAATAATATGAAGTAAATATACTGTTTTTATAGTATGCTTAACGTGAGATGGCTGAATACTATTCAAATGTAACACAATATAAATTATGTTCACGGGATTCATTTACAGACATATTCAAATAGGCGTTTCGTACGTGAATAAACCATTTTATGAATTGCTGTCAGGAAAAAAATTCAATCATTTTAACATCTTTCAAAATTATTACATTATTTCATAATGCGTTTTGCTATGAAACTGCAAAATGAAATAATGTAGTAATATGAATTAAAGCTTGTGGTTTTTAAAGTATATTTGCATTAGATGGCTGTATATTATGTAAATATAACACTATATCAATTCTTTTCATGGGATTTATTTCTCATTCATATTTAAAGTAATAAGGGCGTTTTGAACGTGAATCAACCATTGTAAAAATTGGCGTAAGAAAAACTCAATGAGTTGTTCCTTCTTGTTAAAATTATGTTTCAGAATAAAGGAGATTCATAAGAGAAACATAAAACCATGGACTGTTGTGTGGGAGTCGGCCTTGAATGAGAGAAGGGAGGGATGGGGTCTTCTTATGCCCCCGGGTAGGGGGGGGGGGGGGGCACTCTCAATTTTTCTTGCTACGTAGACTTGGACCAAGCATTCCCCCACTCCAAAAAAAGTATCAGAAGTATCAGACATACCCAAAAATAATTGAAAGTTAGCAACACCCCAAAAATATGCCAATTCTGTATCTAAACCTTAAATTTAGAAATAACTCCCAAAAATAGTCCAGTTTTGCGATGCCCCCCCCCCAAAAAAAATGCACACAGTGTCATCATATCCCCAACCCCCCCCCCCCCCCCAAAAAAAAAAAAAATCATCTTTCTGAACCCCCCCCCCCCCCCAAAAAAAAAAAAAAAAAAAAAAAAAAAAATCAAAATTTGAACCCCTAAAAATGGCCCTAGCCTACGTATATCTGAAAGTATCAGAGTACCCTCCCCCAGCCCCATGGACTCACGCCCTCTTCCCATGCCCTCTGCAGCGTTATTGATGACTTTCCTTTGGGTGGCACCATGAAGTTATGAACCATATTTTTGACTCAACTGAGGAAAGTTATACTATCCGTCACCTGACTGATCGAGTGCGTTCTGTGAACGTTGAACGAACGTTTTGTCCGTTGAATTTGTCCGTTATACATCCGTTTCTCATACGGCAAAGTCCTTTAGTTGACCATTCTTTGTCCGCTACTTGTCCATTAAATATGCGTTACTCATGCGTTTTATGAGCTCCTCACACGCTCCGCGAAGACCCTCATCGCCATCGAGACGACTTTCATCACTGGATGAACACAGGATAAAAAAAATGTTGCATTTTTTTCTGTCCGTTCGGCGTCCGTAACCATTATCCGTTAATGTGTGACAGCACCATAAACGTTCAACATTTGCACTTGAATAAGGTGTGAAATACGTTTGCAGTTGTAGGTTTACCCAAATGTGTACTATTTGAGTACATATGTTAGTATTTAGGTTATAGACCCATTGGATCAGGATCGACATAACAATGCAGACGAAATTGTCACGCCGATCCCTACATGATTGAGGGTCTGGATGTGGGGGTCTGGTATTCACTATTCATTAAAGATTTAGCCCATTATTCATCTCATTAAAATTTTGGGTTATTCATTAAAATAAGACCAAAAATTCATTAAAAGTCAGAAAGGTGGCAAAGAAATCTGATTATTCACTATTCATTATTTTTTTCTTCAATTCATTAAAAAAATAGGATAATTCAGTATTTTTTAGGCTCTCATTATTCACTATTCATTATTTATTTGGCTCATTATTCACTATTCCTTATAAAAAAGGGCCATTATTCACTAATCATTATACCCCATCTAGACCTTCATGATTGGACCCTGTTTTAGAACATTTTCAAAATTCAAACACTTTTACTTAATACAAATAGGCGTAGGATAATAACGAGACACTGTCAGAATTCCTCTATTAAAGCCACAGTGGTGCATAATTAAGCCTGGGTGTGTCGTGTGCGCTTTATAAGCCTTGTGCGCTGGGGCCGCGGCACACCGTCATTATAACTGTAAAAAGTCAAGGTCAAGATCGGGCACTGTCAATGATAATAAAACAGTTTACATATCGCTGGAAGCGCTTGCGTTAAGCGCGGTTAGCACCTCCGAGCGACAGTTTCATAATAAAAATAAAGAATACTACTGGCCATCATAAATTCCAACTTAAGGTAGTACCGGACTCACCGGCATATGCCCAAAAGTGTTTTATCTTTTAATATATTATAATATAGACTTATACTTATAATCTAAGACATAAAAAAAACAATATCTCACCGTTCTTTTAAAAAAGTTATTTGATGTCAAAAACTGCAAAATCGCAGGTTTTTGAAATAAACAAACACAGATTTTGTTAACAAATTAACAAGAAACGCAATATATTTTTTTCAGAACAAATACTACTCACACCAGAGATATAAATAAAAACAAAAAATAGTGAAATAACATGTATTTACACAATTTATTAAGCAAAATCCTAATTGAGTCAAACGAATAAATGCCACAAAAAACTTTAATATTCAAAATAAACATATTAGAGAATGTAACTGGAACAACAAAAAACATATTTTTACAAAGATATTTTCATGAAGAATCTAATGATTGAATAGTGCTCGTTTTTTTTGCTTTGGTTACTTTTCTGAAAAATCCTGAAAAAAATAAAGACTATAATAAGTGTTGTCTCCCCTTTCAACCAATTGTTTTGTTTGTCTACGCCCTATGTATATCACTGGGCGGAGACATAGCTGTTATTGATTAAGCACTGACAAATGGGCGTAGAAAATGTCAAAAAAGATTTTGACCTAGCATATGTGACCCAGCACATTACATTATGATTCTCATTAAAGCATGGCTATAGCATGTCTTGATACTTTGATGCTTTCTTACACGTAGGATTTATGTAGATAAAAGCTAAAAATTATAGCTTTATTCCTGATGCATAGATCTAAATGTCATTAAAAGAATAAACTTACAAATATGCAATAAGAGGACAAAACATTCTTTTCCTTGTATTAATGTTTGGCAAGCCTGAATGCGATGTGTTGCAGCTAGAACCACACAGCGGTGAGGCCTGCAACACATTATCGCACAAGGGCTTGACAAACGTTAATATACAGAAAGGAATGTTATATTGTCATTGTTATATATTATTGGACTTTTTGGGTACTGTAAAGGTGGCAACTTTAATTTTCATATCTGGGCGTGGTTCGGTTATTTCAACTGCTCAAGAATGGAAATCAGGTTCTATCCATTGGTTAAGCGTTTAAAAGTTGCTTGAGCCGCACAGGTCTGCGTGCATTTCATGAAAGTCCTGTCCGTTAATGCACTGAACCCACATTTATTAACCCTTAAAGCGTATATTACAACACAATCGTATGTTTTTATCGTCTATTGAAATATTATGAAGCCTCTTAAACAAACAGTGTAGATCTAGAGTAGTCCGATCTGGGTCCACACTGTTTGCTTCTATACTATTGTTAAACAATAAATAAACACTTTCGAATGTAGTTATAACGCCTAATTTTCAGATTTTACCTATGTCTAAAGTAGACTAATAAGGCAGTCATGAGGTGCCGCCTTTACAGTATCCAAAAAGTTCTAGAATACTTTCCTTTCAAGCAAAAGCATTTCCAAAAAAATGTCCACTGTAACATCGTGAAGCATACATTAAAACCACACCTTATAATCGCAATCGAAAACATCAATACTATCTATGATTATAGACCAAAAATAGTTAGAATCATAGTTTTTTTTTATTACCATCACTTATCGAACAGGCGACACTTTACAATCAAAACACTGGCAAATATGTATTTTTAACACTTTTCACGAAAATAAAATTCTCGCAAAAATTTCCGAATTTACAGTATGAAACTAATTTTTGTGCCTTTCATTTTGATGCTACCTCCATGACGTCATTGATGCGTCTATTTATAGCCAAAATCTAACCAGAGTAGATGTTAAGGTCACCATTTTCTGAAAATTTGAGCATTTTCCTATTATTCCATCATACAATGAGATAACGGTACTTATCACATGACGTCGCAGCTGGGAGTGAAATAGCGTCATGCAATAAAATCGATAAACCACTAGTGGTTTACAGATTTTCTGGAAATGTTAGGACGTCCATAACAACGTTGGGTACAAAATGACAAAATTATTTTTACTCGTTGCGAAAAAGAGATAAAATGCTTGGCAAGCTTTGCATTTTATCTCTTTTCCCCAACTCGTTTAATAAATTCAATAATACAAGAGCACGAATGTTAGATTCTATTTATCATATGACATTAAAATTATTTTGAATTCATATTTTTGGCTTAAAAACATTTGGGTTTTGCCATATGCGTGATGTTTAAAGCGTTTTAAGTGAGTGTTTCCCGGAAATCTATAAACCACTAGTGGTTTATCGATTTTAATGCATGGCGTTATTTCACTCCAAGAGGCGACGTCATATGATAAGTGCATTTACCGAAATGCTGACCCAGCTGACCCAATTATCACATAAATCAAGTCCCTAATCTAAACCTATTCTTTTAAGGGGCTTTTTTGTTTGTCAGGGTGACCTATTTTAGGTAAAAGACTGTGCAATAAATGATTTTGTTTGTTGTAACACTTGCCTGCGAATGATAATAAAAATATGACCTTTTGGATTGTTTGCTTCATTTCATCTCATATGAGCCATATAAGATCGTTTACTCTGATTGATTTGGTTATACAGAAAAACCTGTCTTAAGCGGCAACTAAAAAAGAAGACAAAAAAATGTTTTCAAGACCGATTATTGCTTAATGCAGGTCAAAAGTATTGCAGAAGGGGAGCATTCTGCAATACTTTCAACCTTGATTAAACATCTATTTGTCTTTTAGACCTTTGTTTTGTCTATTTTTGAGTGGCCGCTTAAGACAGATTTTACTGTACATGTATTGTGGTGGTACATGAGGAACTCTTTGACTGATAGTGCCATTGCTGATAACCTATGCAAACGAGGTTTGCTTGGACACAGATCAGGCCCCAAGTTTATAAAACTTTTTTCATGCTCAACTCAACTGAGCACAAAATTTCAACTGCTCATAAAAACTAAAATACCGACAAATGAAGAAGTTTCTTGCTTTAAGTCTCTCAGATGTTATATTTATCATGCTACTAAATGTGAAAATGCCAACAATTGTTGGCATTTTAGCATTTATAAGCAGGATAAATTTTGTGTTCAGCTGAGTTGAGTATTGAAAAAAAAGTTTTTTAACCTCGGAGCCAGGCCTCACAGATTAACTTGGGAAATCTTGATAAAAACTGCTGAACTCTGTAGACCTTGGGATGGCTATAGACCCTGCTCCCCCCCATGGGGAATTTCAGCTACTATGATTTCTTGATATTACTATATATATGCCACAGAATGAGACATGCTAGCCCTCAAAGATGTGTCACATAAGCATGTAACATCAAAATTACATACGTTACCCCAAAAATGTTAAATAATATTTTGGTACCAATGCTAAAGTACTCTTAGACAAAGTTACATACTGAATTTTAAGCTTGTATGCGCTCATTTGATTGTGGGATGACTTTTAAAAGTGTTCTATTCAAGCAGAAGTGTGTAACTAACATTACTTAGTGTTACATATGTAATGATTATGTTATATTCGTGAACTACGCCCTATAAAATCATTGATTTCATTTTAATACATTCATTTGATAACTTTTAAATGCATATTTTAGATCTTATTACCATGACCCTAAAAGGCAATTAACTGGCAAATTCAAAACTACAAAAAGCTTGCCTCTATCACAGATTTTATAAGGGTTATAAGCTTCGGAGTATGATGGCTGTTAATAAAATCTATTATAAGGTAAAGACCCTTTCATTGAACAGGTAACCTTTAAACACCATAAAATGAAACACCTATTGATAAAGAATAGAGTAATGTGATATCTAACCTTTTCTGGAGTAAAATATCATTATGTTGCTTGTTTTATTACAGGTAACGTATATTACTAACTTTAACACATTCTTTTTAATGCCTAGTTCTTGCTTTAAATTATGCATCATGGGGTGCTTTAATTTATTTTAAACCTTTTTTTTTGCAATAAATCGATATAGCTACCAGTTTGTCACAAATGGAACTTAATAATTATTATTAAAAGGTATTATCAATGCACATTTAGTTTTGCAAACATATTAACTGTTTAAACTTTTTTAAAGCAACAAGATAATTTTATTGGTTTGTACCAAGTTAAGGTTTTAAAGTTCACAAACAAAGATAATATGATGGAATTCAAGTAACAGCTGGATAAAGACAATTCCCATGCTCTGTCAAATGTTTTAGGTAACATATATAACCATATAAATATATCATATGGTCCTATGTTTGTACAAAATATAGCCAAAGATAATATTTTGTTTGCCTGAAATGATGACTATGCATTTTGTGCAGATCGAATTTACGACAAAATTCACATTTACATCGAGAAAAATTAACATTAATCTCTTAGCTATAGTACGTACAGTTATTTTGCTATATTTAGTACACTGATGTGTCAACAGACTGCTATAGACCGTACACCAGGAGGAGTTTTCCCTCTTAAATATTGATGGAACCAAATGGAATCAGAAAGTTAAATTTCGTTGTCAAGTACTTATAACAATGTAGAAGCTATATGAAAGTGAATATTGATCTTTATTAGCGACACATTCGATAAAATAAACATATTTCATGGAGACGAGGCAAAAGACGTGTAATATACAAGTGATTGGGCAGGTCATTTTGTATATTGTAATGCTGACCCATTATTCCCGGCTATTTCTCATAGCCGACGAGAAGCATCAATGTCTTAACGATGTCATCGATATAACCTCTAATAATACCCCTATTCCACACAGGCCCCGAATCCAACGAATTGCAATGAATTGACAAATATTTGGATTCGTGTCTGAATCATACTCAATTCGTGAAAATCTTAACTGATTCGCACAGTCCGTAGTCAGTTCTTGCAATTCGTAGGTCTATCGGGAATCCGGCTCAAAAGTTTTGAACTGTTCAAAACCTTGGCCACGAATTCCCCGATTCTAAAAATCATGCGTGATTCGTACCAAAGTCCCACGCGCATGTGAGCCAGTCCTAGAAGTTGAAACAGATTTGGCAGATTCTGGAGCACAATCAGGATCAGTCAGTAGCTCCTGGCTGGTGATTTTGCCAATGGCGAACTGCCATATTTTTCCAAGTCAAAGAGTCTGGGCCAGGGCCCTTCGACTTTAACGTAGTTGTTTTCTTCTAGCTATATAAGAAGCCGTTTTCAACACTCAAGTTGCAGGATCAATTCTACTGCTGCTTTACGAGGAACATTCATTTTGGAACTGATGCCTCCCTAAGCATAGATGGGCCTTTTTTGTAACTATTGTGAGAGAAGATCTCGCGAATCGTTGCGATATGTCGCGGATTTCTGTTAATTCGTGCCCAATTCGTGCTGCATTCGGCATATTCTTAACTGATTCGTTATTGATTCCTTAACTTTCGCGCAGCATGATCTAATGTTATTTTGCTAATCGTAATGAATTCTTGCGCGATTCCAGCCGAATTGAGCCGATTCCCCCGAATATTCGTAACGAAATCGTACCTGGATGGGGCCTGACTGACTCGTAGAACATCACGATTGGAGAAAAAATTTTAATAAAGCCTCACGAATCCCCCCGAATCAATAAAAATCAATTTGTGGCGATTCGGGCGATTCGTGGCCTGTGTGGAATAGGGGCATTAGCCGAATCTTATAAAATATGAAAAATATTAGAAGAAACACAGACCTTGAAACAGCGTGTTGTGTTTTCCTCGCTTCGCCAATCACTATATCCGGTGTACGATGCTATACGGTGGAGTAGTGTATATCGATGCCACTCAATCACAAACTGAGGAATGGCATTGTTCTTTGAAATTAACAAGAAATATCTTTAAAAAGATATTCGGCGGCTCTCAAATACTTACAATTTTAACACAACCAAGTGACGAAATCCCCTTATACTCCCTGTCTTTGCATGCTGGAAAAGGATGTTCCGTCTAAAACCTGCGAATTTGGAAGTTGTGCTATGTTTCTGGTCTCTCTTTTGCTTGGTGCTCTTTTCGCTGAGCGATATGCATCCGAATCGTTCCAAATTTTAGGCACTTCACCATCAAAGGCTAGGGAACAATGTTATTAGTCCTAATGTTTTTAAGAAAACGGGAGATTTTCACGATAAATGTATGTACTGAAACAAACTGAAAACCGGAAAAAAACATGCCATATTGTTGTTGTTGTTGTCACATAGGCTAGATTCTGCCCGTCTCAGATCGCAACTTGGAGTAGTTTTCAAGTCTTAAATGGTTTACACTTTCACCACTCTATTTACATATTATGAATGTCTCTATTTACAGAAAAATACTGTTATACCAAATCACTTTTGTGTGGAACTAACTCCTTTAACCTTTCTATTTCCTGTGGCACCTCGCCATAGCCGGGGTCGGGGAATAAATACATGTAGACTCAAAAACTGATCGACTAGCTCCCAGTAAGCACGTAAAATCCGGCTACTCAGTCTGCCAGAAAAACACCACCCGAAAAGCGTTTTGCTGGCGGGCCCATAGTGGCCTGAGATTTGGTGCTGGCTGTTTGCAAGTTAGCCCCGGGAAGTTAGCCTTATATGATACATGTTCGTCTGACATACATGTAGTTAAAGAAACTAGAGCTTGTGCTTGTCATCTTCCTAAAGGAAATAGCAAAATACGCTGATACATGTACAGCTGCGGAGGTTGATCTGAGTCTAAGTGTAGGATTGTGGGTTGCGGGCACATTCAAATTGTAGGAAATTATGTGCCATTATTTACCGTTAAATATCCATCCCCATTATAACCTCTTTTTTTAAGATACATCTTTTTTCACAAAGATGTATCTTGTTAAGCGCTATTAATAGACATTATAACGTGGGCTTTTTGGCTGTCTATTTATAACGCACCATGTTGTCTGATTAAAGAGAAACTCTGCCGATAGCTACACTGTCCTTGTAAAAACATGCATTTGCCGGTCAGAGCAAGCTTTGCACATATTTACTCGCCTGAACCCCGAGGTTACTCTAATTTGCAATGAATTTTACGCCCTTGTATATAATGTAATGCATTAAATACACTTGTTATATTTGTTTTAGAAATAGACTAGACCTAATTCAGTGATTTTTTTACAAATTTGTTTCTATGAGTCCCGGGACTCACTGGGCCAAAATTCTTTGCATCCCAAACTCGAAGTTCTGCATCCCATACGACGTCCACTTTGAATTATAAATTTTGTGTATCCATACGAATCCGGCCATTCATAGAAGCCAATTTGGGAAGCAAAACACTGGCATACTTATTTATACTATAATAAAGATAAAACTTAATTTACTTTGTCAAGTAAAATAATAAAGATATAAAAACCTACCTGACTTTCTTATTAATAAAAAGTTCAGTTGCAGACAGTATATTTCCTTAAATTAATCATATTATCATCTTTTGCCAAGAGTCAGACTTTTGTCTCGCAGTTTTCATATATTTTTTAGAGCCCAGGTCATTAGCCCTTGTTCATCTAACTCTGCATGCCTACAAGTGTAGTGCTGGAAGTTACTGCATTTGAGCCTTTGGACATACCATATTAATTTTTCTTTTATCATCTGTGCACAGTCCAGTCTCCGTACTTCATGAGCCTGCAGTAATACTTTAACCATTCTATTGGTATTTGCTCGAAGCAGGGTGTTTAAACTTGCGGGTAAAACGCATTATTCAAATGTTTCATTTCGGGTTGGTAGTATTGGATCAGTACTGGTTTATCGGCACTGGTTTTTACCAGTAGTCCGGTACAGGCTTTTACCGTAAACTCCCCTACAGCGGGTCATATCTGAAAACACGTGTTTCCCAAGGAATATGATCGCTATACTGTTGGGGAGTTTTTTTTCAGTACCGGTTTTTACCAATATTATTCAAGACACGATGCGCAAGTTAAAAAAAACACACTCAAAACGAAAGTTGCAAATACTAAATGCAGACTTTTCGCCACAGTTTTAATGCATCCTGCAGGACTCTCTTGGTTTAAAATCATGCGTCCTTTGTGAGAAGCATGCGTCTGAGACCCAGGACACGCAGGTAAAAAAAATCACTGCATATTGTCGAAATTTATGAAACAGACTATAATCGTGTAACGCGCATTTGATACCGGAAACCATAATGGCTTGAATAAAAAATACAAAGATTTGCTTTATATAATGCTGTTAAAGTCCTTTAGGATATAGTGAGTTATCTTATATTGCACTCATTTACTATGTGCAATTAAGCAAGGCATGCAAAGCAATGGTAGTAAAGCAAATTAGAAATGCTGTACAGCGGGAGTTGACCTATATTCATGATCAATGTTCATTATTAGGACTAGTGCACAGACTGGTTCTCGGCCATTTACATGGAAATTTTCAAGTTAAATTGCATCTATAATAAGATCGCGTGGTCAGTCTGAGTATTAACCAATTAGGGCATTGTTTTCTATCAGGTGTGATGAATATTACAATTTAAGAATACTTCTCATTGGTGAAAATTTGCATAAATTGTAGGTCTAAAGCGATATTAGAAAAGGCCGCCGTAAAAATACCTGTGTCATCGTGGCTTAAGCCCTATCTGATTGACTATCCTACCAAGCACGTGCAAAGTAAAGCATGACCGAATAAATGAATCAAATAAGAATCACCAAAGGCATCAACAAAGAAATTATATATATATATATATATATATATATATATATATATATATATATATATATATATATATATTGTACATGTCACCTTGGACTAGATGCCCTACCCCATTACCCGTCACCCCCTCCCTTGACGTCACCTTATCGTCGCTAAAGTGCTATAGTGTTCTATCTACCATTGCACAGTTTTTGAGAAAAATGAGTTTGAAAATTTTAGTATCCTGATTTTTGATGCCTCATTCATCACAGACCTTTGAATCATACCAGAGGGTTTTGATAAATACATACAGTGTAAATGACCTTGGTTTGAAGAAATTTTTACAGTAATATGGAAATTACGGGCATTTTACAGTTTGCAGATAGAACATTATGCCCTAAAAATCGCCTTCTGCGTTCAGTGCTATAGTGTTCTATATTTTCCTACAGTTTATTAATCTGTCCATGGAGTCTATTTGTAGACTATTCTCCATAGAAATGATTATTTATAACTAAAAGTAGCATATTTAGTCATTTGTTTGGCACAACACTAACAAACGGCATGGATTATGCCATTAAAATGTATGCAAGGGAGGTAATTTTTTCTACAGTTAATTTTTCTGTCAATGCGGTCAATTAGTATAATATTTTGAACTTAACTGATTATTTGAACCTAAAAGTAGCAGATTTAACCATTGATTTGTAATTACACCGACTTACTTCAATTAAAGCAGTTAAAATATGCGTAAGGGAAGTAATCTGTTTTTACAGCTTATTATTTTGTCCATGGATCAATTTGCACAAAATCTTTAACTGGGCGGATTATTTTGAACAAAAAAGAAGCAGATATAGCCAAAAGTTCGTCATTACATCGACAAACCGCTTTAATATAGGAAATTTAAATTTATGTAAGGGAGGTAACTGCAATTTTTACCAAATTTCTCCAAGGGCAGTGATTTTCGGTAGATAGAAAAGTATGACACTGGACTCATCCAGTCACGGGACATAATGCTCATTGGCTATTGGATGAAAATCACTTAGAACACTATAGCACTGAACGAAATTGTCTTTTTGTAGATAGAACAGAAATGCACAGCGATTTTAAGCTTACTGGGAGGAGATAGGCAAATGAAACCCTCACCAGTAGATAGAACATTTGATCCCCTTTCCAACGGTATGCATAACTCATTTTTGACCAAAATGTCACTTAGAACACTATAGCACTGAAGCGACGTTATATTGTTGCATGTATTTTTGTGCGTCTCACATGCCATCTGCGTATGGCCTGAGACTGTTTTATACCTAATAAAGTTCAGTTCAGTTCATATCAATAAACAGATACAGGCTTTTGCAGATTAAATACGGTGACACAACTAGATATGAACTCCGTACAGCCTATATTATATGTAAAACCTGAGTGACATCGGGTTGAAAATTAGGACGCCCGACCACTGGTGTTAGTTCAACATGGCCGCCCTAACATTTTACAACGATTTACTATCACAGCCATGCAGGGCAGTGTATATATTCATGAAGGCAAACAATATACCTTTCAAGTCAGTCACAGTGGAGCTCATGACAGGTAAGAATTTAATGCTTGTAAGTTTGCATTAGTTAGTTTGTTTGAGTTGATTCTTTACATCCCCAGCCAACAATTTTAGTCATATCGGGACGGGTCTAGTACTAAGCGGATGATAAAACGCCTTTGCTCAAGGACACAACGCAGTGCCTCCGGTGAGGCTCGAACCCGCAACCCCTCGATCTCTAGTGAAGCACTCTCCCACTCACTGAACCTCCGCGCTCCTCATATTTACGTTAGAGAGGCCCTGGAAGGGTTTTTAGGGATACAGGGATATTGGCCAAAAACTTAAAGGATACGGGATATTTTTGTAAAGCGGGATATTTGGATCAATTTAAGGGATATGGGGATGCAATGCTTTCTGAATTTTGGGGATATTTGCCATATTTATTTTAGGGATAAATGGGATATTTTTCCAAAATAATTAAAGGAATATGGGATACTGGGACCCCTTTCCAGGGCCTCGTTAGAGCCCGACTATTTATCACACGAGCTACCAGTTAAGGCCTAGGCGAGCCCGTGCATCCGCGAGATCCCGTCAGAGGTTTTACTTCCCTCACACTTAGTTCATTACATACTGGAGAATTTTGCATGTCTTTGTCGTCTGCTATTTTTTCCCCAAAAAGATATTTCAAGAATATCAGTAGCGCCCATTACGCAGTATACGCACGTGCGTAATAAAAATAGTAACACTCAAGGGGGCTCACCAATGTGGTAAAAGTGTTTTTCCATACCTCAAGGATCTGCTCTTAAAGGAAAGAATTCGCTCCCTCTGGGAGCAAATTCTTTCCTTTAATAGACGTTCCCATTTTGAAAAGGGACGTAGCTGTAGAGAACCACTGCTTGATATAGCAGTGTCCCTTTGATGTGCGTAACTTTTTCAGCGTTCTGGCTACGCCAATGAATACCATCAGAGTCGGGCTGATCTGGGTCCAAACTGTTCGCAAAAGTTACCAGCAGTATACTAGTAGGTAAAGAGTTAAAGAATGGCAGTGGGGCGAAAGTTCAGACAGTCAAAAACTTGAACTAAGACCAAAAGGGTAGCTGTGTATACGCATATGTGATAAGTATGGTTTACTTCCGTCTCCCCTCCGTCCTACTGCTAGACCTCGTAACTATACTACGGATCAGGTTTTTAATGCAATATAAAATTTTGACAAATGATTTAATTGAATCCAAAATTTAAACATAATGATAGAAAAAAATATCATTCGAAAATTATTTATTTCTAACGTCAATGTCGACACATTCACGCGTGGCTACAGC
Source organism: Loripinus fragilis (assembly GCA_964019695.1). Taxonomy (NCBI): domain Eukaryota; kingdom Metazoa; phylum Mollusca; class Bivalvia; order Lucinida; family Lucinidae; genus Loripinus; species Loripinus fragilis. Next base: position 14,238,380 of record OZ026525.1, read on the forward strand.
GAACGTCTGGACACCCCCAAAATTACAGTTACAACGCACTGGGAGCATTTTTGACGCATTGATACAACGCACTGATGGTTGCACAGAATTCCTGTGATTGCTGGTGCAGACTCACCACACCATTCGCTGTTCACATAAACGTTTCAAAAATCGCCATTTCAACCAGCACATGATATTTCGATACTGTATAGAAGGCTCAGGCTCCCAAGAGCCTTTGCTGCCAGCACAAGAGATCCGTAGATATTTATTACATTGTCTAGTGACTGCCTTCGCAAATGTGCAGACTCACCAGAGTATTCGCTGCTGGCGTGAATAGCACACAAATCGCCATTTAAGGCAGCACAAGAGATTTTGTACAGTGACGAAGGCTAAGGTAAGCCTATGCAAATGTGCAGACTCGCTAGATCCTTCGCTGCTCGCACAAAATGGCATTTAATCGCCATTTGAGTCACCACATGAGAATTTTAAACTGTGACGAAGGCTCAGACTAGACCAAGAAAATGTGGCCAAAGCCATCGCTGTTCGCATGAATGACACCCAAAAATAGTGAGTATCACATTCACAAACATGGCACTGAGAGGAATAGCCACACAACAATCACGAGACACCAGGAAGACAAACTAAGCAAAGCAGCCAGCTCTCTCTCCCCCTCTCTCTTCCCCATCAAGATGATTGTAAAACAAGAATGGACATAAAGTAACAAAATATAGAACAATTACAGAATCCTGTAATGGGAGTAACAATCAACAACGAATCAACAACAACAGAATCACCGCCATAGAACAGACAGCATCCTATACCTCTGGGGTGCTAAAATTGCATTTTACTGGTACCAAATCTTCGCCCTAGAATCTGCTGTTGTTGAAGCACAAAAATTTTAAGCTCGCATGGAGGCTTATTAACTATTGTAATGTATCATAACGGACAAACAATCTCATTAAATTAAAAGTTTTGGGGCCAATCTGAAAATTTGGCGGAAACACTCTCAAAGTGCGAACAGGGCTAGCTCTGGAGCATCTCTGGTGAGGCTACAGATTTGCAGAGTCACGCTTGAGCCTTCATCAGTGTACAAAAACCACAAAATCTATGCCTATTGACTGTATGATTTCTTTATAAGCTTGCTTTTATTTTACTTTTGGTGACCCAATGCGCACAAACATTCAGAAACATTGCAGTTTATGGCTCTGCCATGCAATTGGCGTTTTAATTCATGGTTTGACCGATAAATCCGACACAGTTGTGGAGTTTGACAGTGATAGGTGCTTTTTCTATTGTGATTGCCTAACTTCAGGAAATTCTGCATGTCTAATCACAGCTGCAGCTATGTTATCATAGTCCCATGAAATAACATCCAAAAACGATTACTACTCTCTATTTTTTCTAAGCAGAGAAGGCTCTGGCGAGTCTGTACATTTGCATAGGCTCACCTGAGTCTTCGTCCTGGTATTGAAATATCATGTGCTGGTTGAAATGGCGATTTTTGCAACGTTTATGTGAACAGCGAATGGTGTGGTGAGTCTGCACCAGCAATCACAGGAATTCTGTGCAACCATCAGTGCGTTGTATCAATGCGTCAAAAATGCTCCCAGTGCGTTGTAATAAAAATTCCTCAATAAAACATTTGCTAGTTTACCAAGAAAAAAACCCAAAGTAGTAATCGTTTTTGGATGTTATTTCATGGGAATATGACAACAGCTGCGCTTAGACGTGCAGATTTCACTCAATTTAGGCAGTTACACTAGAAAAAAACACCTGTCATGGCAAAACTCCAGAACTTTGTTGGATTTGCAGTCCAAACCATGAATTAAATCACCAATTGCTTGGCAGAGCCATAAACTGCAATGTGACCGGTGGTCTGTTTGTTTGTTTGTTTGTTTGTTTTTGTTGCTTTACGTCCCATGTCAACAGCTATGGTCATTGCGGGACGGTCAGTTCACTTAACCACACTTTTTTCCTGGGCAGGCTTGAGCAAGCGGTTTACCAGTAATTTGTGCACATACTTTCGCTTGTAACTGACAACAACCCTTCTTGAATAATTCAGCGGAAGGAGAAGAATGACCGTAGAAATTATTTCATGATCAATCTCCACGAAAGTATGGTACCGGGCCGGGATCGAACTCGCGACCCCTGGATCTGCAGTCAGACACGCATCTGTAGCCAGACACGTTACCGACTGCGCTATGCGGCCCGGTGACCGGTGGTCTGTGCGCCAGGTGTCATCACAAATAAAATAAATGCAAGCTTATAAATAAATAATAAAGTCAACAGGTATAGATTTTTTTACCTTTTACGCCACCACCGGTGCTGTAAAATGCAACCACCAGCTCGTTGTAGCAACCACCGGTGCGTTTACATTGACCAGTGTGAGGTGGTTCTAGCAGACTGAATTTTTACATTGTTTTTAATTCGTTGTTAAAACATGCTTAATAACGCGGATGGCGTCCATAGGCATCAATTACAGCACGACATCTTCTGCGCATGCTCGTAATCAGAGTCTGTATCCGTTTTTTTTGAATCAGCTTCCATTCAGCTTGAGCTCCTGTAAAGTCCTAGGTTGCACAGGTCTGGCTGAACCCCCACGCTGAAGAATGTCACATGCATGCTTAATCGGTTTCAGGTCCAGTGATCAAGCAGGCCAGTCCATATGAACGATTGTCTCATGTTCCAGATAAGCGTTAGTGGCGTGTGCATGATGGGGACGGGCATTATCGTCCATCAGAATAAATTCTTGACCGAAAGAACCCGCTTATGACCTCACAAACGGATCATCGTATTGCAATACCTCAATGCCGTCAATGTTCTGTTTTCAATTGCGTACAGGTCAGCTTTTCCGTTGACGTTAATGCCTTTCCAAACCATGACTGAGCCCTTGCCATAAAGGTCATGTTCTGCAACATTCAATTCATCTAATCTCTGTATGGGCATTCTCCACAATAATTGATTCATATCAGTAAAATCGAGACAGAATCTGGACTCATCAGTGAGTAGCACTGGCGTCCAGTCGTGAATGGTCTATCTGACGTGAGTTCTGGCAAAGTCTAACCAGTCCTGCACGTGTTGCCTCGTCAACGGAAGGCGTATAGCCGGTCTCCTGGCATTCAGTCTGAACTCATGGAATCTGTTTCTTTCAGAGTGTGTAGAAATGCGCACTCCAGTTCCATTCCTGAACTCGTTATTCAAGGACGTAGCGTTATGAAACCGTTGACGTACAGACTGAATCAACAAAACCGACCCTGACGTCGAGTTGTAGTCCTGTCGCGTTCTACGACATGTCTGTTTTGTTGAGGCTCCGCCCTTGAAGGTATTGTACGTTTTATCTGTAAAACTGTACTGTCTTTTTCCCTGCTTATCTAGTTCCCAATGAGATTCCCTTGTATGTTTTTATCTCTCTAGGAATTCCTGTACATTATAAATTTACACCTTTTGCATGCTTCCTTGTGAAGTGCCTAGAGCATTAGTGTAATATGGATAGGCCTGCTCCCCCGCCCTGTTGTCTGTGGGTGATGCGGTTATCCTGTCATCACAGCCGTTGGCTTGGACCCGGGTTGTACTTGCGGGCCATTATCAGCCCCTGACCCTGGTGGGCCGTTGGCCCCTTACTGTCCTGTTTGGCCCTGTGCCTGGTGATCCAGGCAGGCCTTGTGTCCTGGGTCCTCTTGAGTCTCCCTGTCCTCTGGGTAGCCCTGTTGAGGGGGCTGGCTAGTCAGCAGTGGGTGTGATGTGCGTTGGGGGCCATCATTTCCTAATTATCTATAACACTGTCTGAATTCATCCTGACCTGGATCCCTTTGGTAGTTACCTAAAGGCATCCATGTGCCCTTCACCTTAATGTTTTTGTGCTTAATATAGCACACATTTTGCTCTGCTATTTTGGGAGTATTATATATTTTTTGAGTATGAATCAAGCCTGGTGGTTCATTGAACATTACCTAATAAGGGTACTCACTGTAGCAGAGCTGTTCTGGGAGTATAAAAGAGCACCCACTGCAAGTTTCGGGGACTCTGATGTGAAACTTCTGATGTGTTTCCACTTTGGGTTTTCCCGGATATTTGGGACTTAGCTATGATTTGGTCAAGTAGAAGAAATGACTTTGTTTGGGCCGATTATGGGGATATTTTCTAAGAAGATAATTATACCCCGGCATCCAATTTAGGTTACCTTGCACCCCCAGGACAATTTTTCATGGGTGCCAAATTGTTCATTGCGACCCCCTGGATGGGAAACGAAGGGGTCCTCAAAAAAATTTTGGTTTGGGCTATGTGAAATTGCATGGTTTCTATGGCAACCCATAGCGAATTTGAGAAGGGGGGTCTGCCTACAAAATTACTCATATCTCAGCTGTTCTTTATCCTAGACTACTAAACTTAATACCAAATTAAAGCTTAGACATAGGCCTATTATCTCATTGTTGCATATGCAAATTATCTAATTTGCATATTCATAAATATTTATGAAAACATTAAAAATGTGGTTCACGAATGGGGGTATACATACAAGATCAATAATATCTCAGCTGCTCTTAGTCGTAGATTACTAAAATTTGTACTAAAATTAAGCTAAGGCGTAGGCCTTTTATTCCATGGTCAAATATGCAACGTACCATATTTGCATAATTTGCATATTGATGAATATTAATAAAAACGCTAAAAAATAAGGGAAAATCAATACAAATATAAACAGGCTGATTTCATCCCAATATTGTCATTGTTGCATGTTTTAATATAATCAATGTTACAATTTGACAGGTCCAATCATCCAGTGGTCCTATATGAATATTAACTGATTTGAATATTCATGAAAATGCGTGAAAACTTAAAAAAAATGAGGGAAAATCACGTAAAAACTATAAGCCTAGGGGAGGGGTTAAGGTACGATCTATCCTGCACTCCTAGGGCCTTTTAATTTCATGCCAAATTGTTCAGTGGGACCCTTAGAATGTGAAATCAAGTTCGTCTTGAAAGAAATTTGGTATGGGCTATGTGGAAGTGCATGGTTTCCATGGCAACCTCTTATATGATTCTCGAGATTGGGGGGTAGGCCTACAAATTCAATCATATCTAGGGTTCTACTTATCCTAGAGCACTAAAATTGGTGTCAAATTAAAGCTTAGACACATGTCTTTCTTCCTGTGGTCAGATTTGTAAATCACCTAATTTGCATATTTATGAATATTTCTGAAAACCTACAAAAATGAAGTAAAATCATAAAAAAAAATAAATGAACATATTTTAGCACAAAAACATCATCAAACCACCATAGTTGCCAGTTTTTATATCCTTGGTGATTCAATTTGATAAGTTCTTTCATCCAGTGGTCCTATATGAAAATTATCTCATTTGCATATTCATGAATATTAATGAAATCTTAAAAATGAGGGGAAAAACATGGGTAAACTATAGTATGCAACGGGTAATCAGACCTGAATTGAAATCATAGGACATTTCATTATGGGCGTAAAATTGTCCAATAGGACCAATCAAATGCAAAAAAATATTGTCCTCAAAAATAAATGTTCTTTGGGTTTTTGAAATTTCATGGTTTTCATGGCAACCCATTATGCTGACTGTAAACAATGGGGGTATACGTACAAAAAATACTCATATCTTAACAACATCTCATCCTAGATTACTAAACTTGGTACCAAGCTAATCCCTGGACAAGGCAGTTTAATTTGATAGTTAGATATGCAAATTATCTAATATCCATATTCATGCATATTAATGAAAACTTTAGAAATGAGAGGTAAAATCTCAGAAAAATTACGGGGTGTACGTATAAAATTACCAATATCTCAGCTGCTATGGGTCCTAGTGTATCAAACTCGGTGCTAAATCAATGCTTAGACATAATATTTTTACCTTAAGTTCAGCTTTGAAAAATAGTTAACATAAACAATTATGAATATTAATTAAAACAGAAGAAATAAATGAAAAATCGCGGAAAAATCAAGGGGGGTACTTACAAATCTAATAATATCTCCATTGCTAAGTGCCCTAGAGTACCAAAATTGGTTTTAAACTTATGCTTAGACAATAGTATGTTTAAAAAATCATCAAATATTAAAATGGTCATATTATTATATTCATGAATATTGATGAAACCATGAGCATTTAGAGAATAATACTTGAAAATGAAGGGGATATACCTACAAAATTACTCATATCTCAGCACCTTTAGCCCTTACGTAGCAAACAAGGTGCCAACTTATTGCTATGATACAACCCTTTATCTCAATGGTAATATTTGCCAGTTGTCGCATTTACATATTCATGAAAATGAATATAAACATTAGAATAAAGAGAAAGATTGCCGAAAAATGAATGGGGTTACCTACAAAATTACCAATATCTTAGCTGCTATTAGCCCTAGAGTAGCAAACAATATACTTAATTTAAGTCTATGCATAACAGTGTTACCTAGTGGAAAGATATAAGAATTAGTTAATTTGTTTAAGATCAATATTAATAAAAACTTTAAAAATACAAGAAAAAATGTATACAAATTGATAGCAGTGTACCTAAAAAAGTACTCATATCTCAGCTGCTATAAATCTTATACTTTTTTCTCTCTTTTTTGCACTCAAAAACACTTAGGATTATGTTGTTTGATATGGTACCAAGCTTGCTACTATTGGGCACTCGGAAGCTAAGATATGAATCACTTTATAGGTATACCCCCTTAATTTTCCTGTATTTTTCTCTAATTTCTTATGTTTTCATCAATATTCATGAGAATTTAGATTTGATGTTTTATGAATTGGATCATTTTGGTAAACACGTTGTGTCTATGCATTGACTTAAAATCAGGCTTGGCACTATTGGGCACTTAACTACTGAGATATGAGTAATTTTGGAAGTGCACCCCCTTGATTTTTCCGCAATTTTTCATTCATTTCTTCTGTTTTCATTAAAATACACGAATATATATGATAAATATTATTCATATTATACCTTATGGTAAAAGAACAATGTCTAAGCATTGAATTGGCACTAGGTTTGATACACTGGAACACATGGTAGGTGAAATATTTGTCATTTTATATGTACATCCCTTAATTTTTCTAAGATTTTTTCTTTCATTACAAAAGTTTTCATTAATATTCATGAATATGCAAATGAGATAATTTTCATATAGGACCACTGGATGAAAGAACTTATCAAATTGAATCACTGAGGATATAAAAACTGGCAACAATGGTGGTTTGATGATGGTTTTGTGCTAAAATATGTTCATTTATGTTTTTTTTATGATTTTACTTTATTTTTGTAGGTTTTCAGAAATATTCATAAATATGCAAATTAGATGATTTGTGAATCTGACCACAGGAAAAAAAGACATGTGTCTAAGCTTTAATTTGACACCAATTTTAGTGCTCTAGGATAGATAGAACCCTAGATATGATTGAATTTGTAGGCCTACCCCCCCAATCTCGAGAATCATATAAGAGGTTGCCATGGAAACCATGCACTTCCACATAGCCCATACCAAATTTCATTCAAGACGAACTTGGTTTCACATTCTAAGGGTCCCACTGAACAATTTGGAATGAAATTAAAAGGCCCTTGGAGTGCAGGATAGATCGTACCTTAACCCCTCCCCTAGGCCTATACATGTATATTTACAATGCAAATTTTGATGGATAAAACGTGGTCTCTATCAAACTTTGAGTAGTATAGTACGAACTAAATAATTGGCTTTTCTTTGAGTTCAAGTTCAGAACGTAATTACTTACATCAGACAGGTTAACATGTTCAAACAAAATCATCCAGATCAGACTGATATTAACTAGGAATTGAGTGGTTCAGATCTATAACTGGAACATTCTATTTTCAGAAATTCGGCGTTAATCGACTTGACTGGGTTCTAACCCACTCGCAATAGACAAATCTAGCACACTGGCTGCACAGGCCCTCGTGGGTGTGTGTAACAAAAATCACCGTGTAACACAGTCGCATAGATTTGATACATCGAGTTTATTATTTCAATTCAGCAGAGCAAAGTTCTTGTGGTTGTCGGACAGCTAAAAAACCATTGACCAAGGGTTGAGGAAAGCACACTTATAAACCCTTGATCTTCAAGCTAGTTCAAGCCGTACTTTGGCACAATAATTTCTTTAATTATGAGTCTCTTCTGCGCGTGTTGCTACGCATTTAACATTTTCTCCGCTAGACCAGATATGACCTTTGTAAACATTGCATAACCAGATCAGGTGACTTCTGACAAAGCATCTGATCAGAATCCACACTGTTTTCCACTCTTATTGAAAGGTCATGGTTTCAACTCAATGCTCCAAGTTAACAGGATAAAATTGAGGAAGGGTGCAGTTCAGCGCACAGCAGGGCTAGGAGTTTTATATATCCACTAGAGCAATGAATCATGCCACAAAACATGGACCAGGAGCGGGTCCAGGATTGTTGGAAAAGGGGTTCATATGTATAAAGGTATGGGGGTCGGCTTGCTGATTTTATCTTAATTTCCTTAAATAGTCCATAAAAATTGAAATAGACAACAAAATTATTTCATTTTCATAGGATATTTAAAAACGGGGTGGGGGGGGGGGAGCAGGGAGGGGATTCGAGCGAACCCCCTGAACACCCTCTAGATCCGCCACTGAGGATCTAGCATCCCCCCTCACACACACACACACACACACACACACACACACACACAATGAGAGCGATAATTTACCAGGTGAATCTTCGCCCTAGACCTAAAACCGATATTGACATGTACGTATGCAGTCTAAATGCCTAACGATGGATCTGGATCAAACATATATACAAAACAAGCAAAAGTGCCGCAGGAACTTGTTCCACAAGATTCCAAAGAAAAAGTCTAGCGCATCTTTATATTTTTTGCAATCTTGTATTTCCATCCGAAGGTACTAGCAAAAGGATACTTACATGGTTTCTAAAGTTATTACATGTATATTGCACATTTCATTGATATTTCAATGTTTAGCCCTTAATGCGCCAATCGCAACAAAAGTCGTCTGCTTTTCTCGTCTGCTGAAATGTTTAAGAAGCCTCTATGGCAAACAGTGTGGGCCCAGATCATTATTCGTCAGTAATGTAAGGCAATTATTTGCAGCAGACGACTTCAGCAGACGACATTTTCAGATGCATTTTTTCTTGTCGCTTTAAGGCTTAACGTCTAATACATGTATCTCGCAATGCTCTAAGCAACTGCATGCTGGTACAACAAGCAAGTTATTATATGGTGTTGCGTGTGTACGGGACGGATAATTCACTCGCAAAAGCCAGTGGATTATTTTCCCGTACAGACGCACAAACCGTACAATCACTTACACTTATTCTTGTAGGTGAACATTTGCAGGAAGAGTTTACAAAAGTTAGTGCTCTGAAAATACTACCAGTAATTGACGACAATGGATTCATCTTATCAGAGAGGTAAAATTTGCCATTTTATATGTAATGTTGAGCCAAATATATATGTCCACACAAATCACACGTTTTCGTTGAAAACATGGAAAACATGTACACTTAACAAAAATGCCAACCGTTCACTTTTCTCAAATATCAATGATTGAATTTAAGCGAGATTCACACGGCATTATCTGTTGGTTTAATAAAATATACACACCAAATGGTTTCGCGAGCAGTCAAACGGAACGGCAAGTCTATTTTCAGACTCCAGAATATATATTTTAAAAACACTTACATATCAATGTACATGCGTGACCAAACCAAAAATCATAAAACATGACCGGTTTGTCTATCGAAGAACACACAAGAGCTGTTGGAATATTGGAGATCTGTAGTTGCAGTGTCGAAATTCCCACAAAGTTCAATAACTCCAAAAGACCACATGATTTTTTAAAGATAATTTCATCAGATTATTTACTTATCATCCCCTTTCAGCTTATTAAGTTTTTTTTTGCAGGATGGATTCTTTATTAACACATTAGCTCACAGATCGTGAAGAAGGCATGTACATGTCTAATGCAGCTGCCGAGTCTGACAAGAGCCCATTCCTCCTTCCCTCTGCACTGCTTTCTCGTGAAGTTATTAGGCCAGATTTTTTATAAGTTGATTTACGAACTCTCCTACTGTAATTTTCAGTAAAGTAAAAAAAAATTAAATTCAATTTCTAAACTTATTTTTATATTTTATCCGACAACTCTTAATATTATTTGTTTCGTTGAAAAAATAATATATTTATGAGGTCCTGTCTGTGTATTGTTGAGAGTGACACTGTTAAAACTGATTTTCCTGCCCAGATTTATAGGAAAATTATAAAATATTTAAAGATTTAATACAGACTGTTGGTTTACCTTACTCGTTTTACTGTTTTTTTTTTCTGGAGATATTAAAAAAAGCTCTGAATATGAACTGGTCATTTTCAGAGCTTTTTTTATTTTCGTCCTCCCGACCCTAAATCTGAAAAAAAATTCCCGTAAATCAACTTATAAAAATTCTGGCCTTATCATACTTACAGTGCCTCCATATTTCGGTATCTTGCCACCAAGTACAATGTCCCTGAACACTGGTACCCGAGGGCAGATCTTCAGAAACAAGCGAGAGTAGATGAATATCTCAACTGGCATCACACAAACACCCGAGTACATACTGTGATGACATTCAGACACCAGGTGATGTATTTATATCAGTATTTGATTCCTTCAACTCAAGAATAGTTGACGAACTGCCTCGTTTTCAGCTTTGGGAGTATTGATAAGTTTTGAAGTTGGCAAACAGTGATATCCCGTGTCAGTTAGGAAATAAACGACTTTCAATAATTATAGTGTGGTGTGCGTAAATTATCCTAGATTTTTGATCATTAATAAACTCAAAAAATAGTGTTCCATGTTATTTTCATAAAATCAGGACTTTAATTGAGAGTGCGTAACGAAAATTTAATTTTCTTTTTTCTCAACCAAAACATATGTTGTGGGTACTCCAAAGAACCGGTTCTTTTGAGCACCCAAAACATATGTTAAAATATTGGTAAGAAAATATTTACAATTTTACGCTGAAATTTCTTGTTTATCTAAACCTGTGTAAAATTAGGTGTTCACAATAAATCACAATCACAATTATTGTTGATGAAAACCAATTTTTAACCATTTTAGGAGTGGCAGAGGGCAAATATGAGGACTATAGTAATTCTATAGGTTGTGGCTAGCTTTTTACCGATTCAGTGATACTTTCCACTAAGTAGATATTCGAATAATTGAACCTATCCAGTGATAAAAACAATATATTATTGAACCAGCGATTAAATGAAACTATCCATCGATTATTTTTCATTTTCATTATTGAACCCAATGATTAAATGGATCTTCGATTAATTGAACATATCCAGTAATGAAAAATCGATTATTGGACCATCGATCAATTAAACTATCCATCGATTATTGAACCATCGATTAATTGAACTTATCAATTAATTGGTAACTTGGATTGAAATTAGAAGATATCGATATAATTTATATTGGTTTAAACGATATTTTGTTCATAAAGCTTTACACAATTTGATATATACATACATACAATGTTTCTGGGATTAGAATGTATAATCTATCTTTCGAAATTTTGAAAGTTATTTTATGTATATGTAATAATGTTATTGGTTCTCCGAAAAGTAGTACCTACAGCAAATGTTTTCATGTAGCGGTAAAACGAATATCACCATATTGATAAAAAAAGGTCTATAAAGCGTTTTTTCTTATTCCTTTATGTAATAATGCTTTTTCCTTCTTGTTTGGTACAAATAACTTTTGATGGCCCATTGTATTCATCGAGGGGCCATATGTTATAATTGCTCAAAAATATTGTTTTCATTTCTCAGAAGGTCACTTTAATTAATGCATCTGGGTCTTCACTGTTTGCCAAAGTACGCATTTAAGAAGTTACAAAGGCTGAAATATTGTATGTTTGTGTCTTCTTACAGTTGTACTTTCGATAATCGATTGGACAATGCTTTGCGATAATCGATTGTTTCAGGAACTATATAACGCTTTTACGTTATGTTTCAGTTTATTAACACACTGCGAGGCAAACCTGTCAAAGTAGAAGAGGTGAAACGATTCAAAACTGAACTAGCTAAGACAGTGAAACACATGGCGGACTACTTCTTAGGGAATAACGAGTTCCTTTGTGGCAAGCGAATAAGTGTTGCAGATATACAAGCACTATGTGAACTTACACAGCTTTATGGAACTGGTGACGAAAACTTGTTCCTGTCCAATCAAAAGTTGAAAGCATGGTCAGATAGAGTGAAATCGAGTCTTCAGCCTCATTATGATTATGCTAATGAGAATGGGGTTTTACGACTCAAAACTTTGTATGAACAAAGTAAGGAGTCACAAAAAGCAAACCTATAACTTAATGTGATCGATATGATTGTTTTGTTCGACTCTTTGTTTTACGTATATGTGGTCTATTTACCCTTTACACCAAAGAGACGCATTTTAACACTTTTGCAAACAGAGCAGACACAGATCAGGCAGCTCTTGAAAGAGCTGCCTGACCAGGGTCTACTCTGTTAGCTTATGGTCATATGATTGGATATGATCCTACACTAGTACACTACTATAGTGGACCTGACAATAATATCTTTGTTCTAAGTACAAAGGTGTAAGTTTATTTATATAATGATTCATAGTGGGTAGAGAGTAGCATGGAATTCATTGATGATGTTAAATTAAATTTGAGAACATATCTTCTTATGCTGTTTTCCTTATGGTGTGTTATACTTGATAATCAGCTGACTGTAATGTGCACGACCCGTAGTGAACGTAGATTAATAAAGCAAAGCAAATTGAACGGCCAGACAGACTCACACAGTGATTATTGTGCATACCTATGGCTCGTGCAAAATTTCAATACTAGGTCTTCAAATATTGTTGTTAATGATGATTTCGATTTAAATATTTCTCAATTTAAAATAGATTTGGTGATTTTCGGCAGATGTCTACCTTTAAAATTCTCCCAGCAGCCTCGTCACGATTTTGCATACCAGTGGCTGGACAACGTTTAAATAAACAAGCATATACATATTACTTGGCTTTTCGCTTTCTGTACAGGCGGCGCCTCATGCATGCGTAATTAGGACTGGTCTACTTTAGGCATAGGTAAAAGCTGAAAAAGAGGCGTGGTTTTATTCAAAAGTAACTGTATCATCTTGTGCCACAACCTCAGTCATTATAGAGTCCTTAAAACACCAACAAAATAACTGCATCTGAAAAATGTCTATTTAACATAAGCAGGGAGGCAAATATTGTGGACCCAGATCAAACTGCTCCTACAGGAGCAGTCTGACCTGGGTTCACACTGTTTAACTATGAGGCTTCAAATATTTTAGTGGACAACAAAAACATACATTTTGTGATTATCCGCTATAAGGGTTAATAAATGTGAGTTCAGTGTGTATACGGATAGGATTTTCATGAAATGCACGCACGTTTGCGCGACTCAAACAGCTTATTAACTCTGTACCAAATTATAAATAAAACCTGGTTTCCCTTCCTTAGCAGATGAAATAGCCGAACCACACCCAGATATGAATATTAAAGTTGCCGCCTTTCCATAAAGCGAAAAGTCAAGTTTTTTAATACCATGTGGTTCAAGAGTTACGAGCATTTTCACTAACTGACTATGGGCTCAGCAAAGCCACGTCCACCAAAAAGGATGCTACGCATGCCAGTGGATGGACGAATGTTGACATACAGATGTATGCAAAATTTTGATCAGAATATACCATGCGGTTCAAGAGTTATTAGCATCTTCACTTACAGGTAATGGGCGATCAGACCAACTCATACATTGTTTATAGTTGATACCTCCGGGTCGTGTACTTGCTTTTTGTGTATTTGTAGCGGTTCTTGACTCCAGAATGCAATAGAGCTGTTTGTCGGGCCCACCGGGGTTCACCTGTTGGATTTCTTTTGCTCCGATACTGTTGAGTCCTTATCTTTGCTTTATCTCCTTGTTATGTTGATTTATATGTTCTAGGAGATGATGCATTGATAAGTAAGGGGTCTTTCATGCGAAACCAAATATCTATGTGTCTTGATCCACATCTGAATTAAGGGTGAGGTTGGCGCCGTGAAACCGGTTTAAGCCCTCCAGAAAAATATTTTACTGACCGTTCCAAGGCGGTACTTCTTTTGTGGATCTTTTATGTTTTTCTGTCTTGTTTTTTTTTCCTTTGCGCACGTCTGTTTATATGTACAATGTTTTCACCTGCTGGGAAAGGGCTGACCTCTTGGCCCTCGTTTGTGGTGTCTAACTGCGAGTTTGTCACTTTCCCATTGGTATCCTGGGTCAGGTGTGGTACTTGATTGTATCGATTCTACCCATAGGACAGAGACCAATTGCCTTACTAGACTCTAGTAAGTCAATTAACATTAAATCCATCTCCACGGCAGCAACTGTTTATTTATGTCAACGCTCTTTAACATTGCAAGACATAATATTTTAAAAACACATTTCTAGAAGGGTACTTTTCAGTCAAAGGCAACCTGAGTGGGCAATGTTATATTTTTAAAACACATTTCTATGAGGGTACTTTCGGTCAAAGGCCGCCTGAGTGCGCAATTTATTTTCTTAACAAGAAATATTACAGTAACGTGACGAATGCCCCCACAGGAATTGTTCTAGCATAAGACACATTTGAGGAAAGTTATTTGTTAAAAAAGAGATATGCTCCAGATACGAAAACACCAGAAATGAGATCAGAAGTAAATGTCAAGGTTAATGTGACCCGAAAGCCATCCCAAGAGGAATCCACACACCAAATTTGGTATTCCTACCTCAAATACAATACAATATACAAATCTCTTTATTTCACTCAGGTCATACGAACATGACATGAAGAATACAATACGATATTGAAAGGCGGTACATAACTACTAGACAGATACAAGAGAGAGAGAGAGAGAGAGAGAGAGGAAGAGAGGGGGGGGGGGGGGTAAGAGGAGGCCAAGTGTAAGCATAAGGATATAAATATACAGCAGTAGAACATGAAACCGAGTTTTCTAATTGAGACACATATGTTGCTCGGTCGACTCATCGGGCAATCCATGTTTCGCATTCTTCCGTGATTTGTTTGTACAGCAGCAAGCTACTGTCGTGCCAACTAAAAGTGACAGTGACAAAATATTTTGTTGACAATTGTTAAGTAAAACATTAACGTGTACACTCCACTTGAGCTGACGCGAATCGAGGGATCACTTGCGTATTATTCCTATCCTGCGGATGGGATTAATAAACAAGTGATCTATCGATTCTAAGTCCCTAACAACTTTGTAAATAAAACATGACGTCACTGTCACTCTTGGCAGGTAGGACAGTAAATAATTTTGCGGGAGCAGAAAGATCATCGTGTTGAAGCGACATCATCATTATTACTTGTTGGTTTTGTGAAGGTCGTAAGGGAGATAAACTCGACGACTTTATTGGTTAAAGTTTCAAGACCAGTATAACATACTTCCCTTTGTGCACCAAACACATTTTCAACAGCTGCACGTGCGTAACCATAATCGGTGAGTGTTGAGTTCTCCGATTCTCGCTTGGAATGAACAGATGAACTGGCTGAACTATCGGGATTACTTTTCAAATTCAGGTAAACAGCAATCGCAGTTTTAGCATATATGTATTATTTATTTGGCAAGCAGTGAGGATCGAAATGAAATGGCGCATCTTGCGGCATTTCATCAGGGTCAACTCTGTCTGCCAAAACAAATACGGTCCCCAGAAGGGAATACACGTTTATTTTATATGTACACCAAATTGTGCAGCCCCTAAGAAACAATTGACCATTCCGAGTGTTTGCAGACAGGGGCGTGCCTGCGTATACGCAAAGTGCGCAGCTGCGCACTTCAATTTTTGAATATCCATAAAATAAAAACCTCTTAAATCGCGAAAAATGCAATGAAAAACATGCCTCATCCGGGCTAGGTCTTTAAATACCGAAGAATACCGATTTTCCAAAAATCCTGAACCAAAGCAGTAGGATTTTGACTGTTCTTCACTTTTGTTTTGGAAACAATTAAGTCGGTGTTTAGGTTCAGAAAACGCAGGAGAAGCCACCATTTAAATCATATCTTATTTTTTTTTCCCTAACGTATGGGAGGGGGTACCTGATACTGATCTGACAGGATTGAGAACCATACACAATGCCTCCGGTGTGTCTCGAACTAGCGACACCTTCGACCCTATGCCTAACACTCTACCAACTTGATTGGTTTATTGTTTTTTTTTTAATTTTCGCCTCTTACCCAGCTTGTCTGGCGATGGACTCCCAATGACTCTCCTCTCTGTCTGGCGACGGGATGATGTATCAATTTTGATGGCCAAAGTTAATTTTCGCTTCCGCTGGTGCCTTACGTCTGGCAGGGCGTAGAGAATTCTATTTTCTGTGACCACAGTATTGTATCTAATTTACACCTCTTGCGCCTTGCCTCCCACATTGGTCTGTGGTTTAACGTCCCAGTCAAATGCTATGGTCATATGGAGACCGTCAGTTAAACTACATGTAACGACAAGCTTAGACTAAGCGATTAACCAGTTCTCTAGATATGTCAAATACTTTCGCTTGAAACTGACAACAGCCCTTTTTGAACAAGTGTTTTTACAATTATGATGTCGCGTCTGGGTTTGTATAACGCCATGTATTCAAATCGATAAACCACAATCATTCACCAGCGCGTTAGTAAACTTCCATTGGGCGCGTGTTCGATTTGGGCCTGTTCCATTAGCAATTTGCGGAAATGGATCAGGTGTTAACTCCCCAACAGCAGTGTCTTTTACAGTTCTTTCTCAGACTCCCCGTCGACCAAGTTACCTCCAAAATTCCATCATTGCGTGAGCGATGTTGATATACTTTGGATACTGGATTGCTTCTAAAAGCGAAAAGGCCTATTAGAGACCTTACCACTGAGCGAGAATCCCGATCAAACATGGGCCCTTCGAATATTCTAGACTTAATGTGACGAACTATCTAGATGTAGATTGGTCAGTTTCACTATGCGCCCCTTGGCATTATGCGCATTCACTTCGATTGAGGAATACGGTTGAATGACCTAATACATACATTCAGTGTGTTTACGAGCAGAGTCTTACTGGAATATACATAGTCTGTCTTTTATTTGCTTCCAATGGATCACCTATGTACAAATCGTCAACTAAAACAAAAAATACTCAGAACTTGAAGCCCATGAAACACTGAAATGAGTGGCTTCAGCAAATGCGATAATGAAACACTATAAAAGTTCTTCTTTAATAACTGTTAAACGCCATGCGATGGTTCTTAGCTTTTTAAAAAGCTAACCTTGTAATTACACTACGCCAGAAATGAGTATTCAAAGTAATCGTAATGTCATAATATGATAAATAAAAAATAATTTTATTGGATTTGCGAGCGAATTACGTTTGAACGGAAATCATACTGTGACGGAGTATATAATGAGCGGAGAACCATACAGTCAAAAGAGCGTATGGATAAATAATTCAAATGAGCGAATTTTCCAGGTCAAATAAAAATTATTTTATCACATTTCCTCTACTCGTTTAATGAATTTAATAAAACATGAGCACGAATTTTAGAAGTCCGGTCGGTAGGCACAATGAAACTAGATTGCTGAGCAGAGCCACAATTTAAATATGCTAAAATGGTTCCAATGACATCATCGACCGTAAAAACTAAGTGAATCATTACACCAAATTTGGTGGCAGCCGGACTGCCACCGGCATTGGTGCTTTAAAAACTATGTTCTGCTCGGAGAAAATCTGGATCTACAACAGAAGGAAAGGATGGACATATATCGCTGGTGAAATGTTGGCATTTAGTGTATTCTATATAATTAAACACTTAAGCATGTAATCAACTGTAATGTACAAAACGCATGTCTTGCGCGATAATGGAAGGTTTCCATCTTCGTCTCCTATTACATTTGTAGCCACAACATAGTTTCATTGACCGCCAATCCCTCACACTTACTGAGCGTTAAAACACGATTGAAGATTTGAGACTATGTTGGAGACTCCTCGGCGACTATGAGGCTGATCAGTTCAGCAAATTGTGAGATATTTTCCTTGACTTTCCCTACTTCATATACTTGTGAAACGGGTGGGTCCGCGTGAGAATTACGATTTGCTACAGAACTGTAAGGAACAACAATTTTGCATGGGCTCTTCCTGACCTTTGACGGGCCTACGATACCCATGCCGCCATTTATTACGCACCAGTCATTTGTATCCCCCGCCCACTCAGGTACCCCCTCCAATACCCCCCCCCCTCCCTGGGTACTTTGAATTTTTCCTCAGGCACGCCCCTGGCAGAATGGCTCTATCAGCTATTGTGTTGAGATCAAGATGATATAGGCTTTATGCTCAAGACACGATTATTCTCGAAACTAAGTCACAGGTCAATGTCACTGTGACATAAAAATGGTCCGAGACATATCACCATCCAAGATGCATCCATACACCGACATATTACCGTCCAAAGATGCATCCATACACCAAATTTAGGATTCCTACCTCAAAGAATATAGAGGATATGCACAAGACTCGATGCCGATCCTATAAACTAAGTCAGAGGTCAAGGTGACCCGAAAATGGATGGGACACCCATCCATCCAAAGATACATTCACACAACAAATTTGGGATTCCTACCTCAAACAATAATAGAGATATGCTCTGGATATGATTATTCTAAAAACTAGGCCAGAGGTCAAATTTAAGGACCCGTAAATGGTATGTGACACTCCGCGATCACAAGACGTATTCACACACCAAATTTGGAATCCCTACCCCAAAGAATATAGAAGATATGCACCAGACGAAATGCCAATTCTAGAAACTGAGTATGCAGTCAAGGTCACAGTGACCCAAAGATGGTACGTAACACTGCGTCATCCCAAGATGCATGCACACACGAAATTTGGGATTCCTATCTCAAACATAATGAGAGATATGCTGCAGACACGCATTTTCTAAAACACTACGTCTGAGGTCAAGGTCACAGTGACCCCAAAATGGTATGCAACACCAAGATGCATGCATATACCAAATTTGGGATTCCAACCTCAAATAATATGAGAGATATGCTCCGGACACGAATATTCTAAAGACTATGCCAGAGGTCAAGGTCACAGTGACCCGAAAATGGTACTCCACACTCAGCCATCCCAAGATGCATTTACACACCAAATTTAGAATTTCAACCTCAAAGAATATAGGAGATATGCACCAGACTCAATGCAAATTCTAGAATCTAAGTCAGAGGTCAAGGTCACTGTGACCCAAGGATGGCACGCGACACTTCGTCATACCAAGATGCATTCACACACCAAATTTGGGATTCCTACCTCAAATAATATGAGATATGCTCCGGACACGAATATCCTAAAAACTAGGTCAGAGGTCAAGGTCACAGTGACCCGAAAATGGCTCACGACACTCTGTCATCACATGATGCATGCACACACCAGATTTGGGATTCCTACCTCAAATAATATGAGAGATATGCTCTGGACACGAATATTCTAAAAACTAGGTCAGAGGTCAAGGTCACAGTGTCCCAAAACTGGTACGTGACACTCCGCCATTCCAAGATACCCAAACACCAAATTTGAGATTCATACCTCAAATAATATGAGAAATAATCTCCGGATATGATTATTCTAAAAACTAGGTCAAAGGTGAAGGTCAAAGTCACAGTGATCCGAAAATGGTACGTGACACTCAGCCTTCCAAAGATGCATTCATACACCAAATTTCGAATTCCTACATCAAAGGATATAGGATATATGCACTAGACTCATTTCCATTTTTAGAAACTAGGTTTGAGATCAAGGTACAGGACACAGTGACCCAAGGCTGGTACACGACACTTTGTCATCTAAAGATACATTCACACACCAAATATGGGGTTCTTAATTCAAATAATATAAGAGATATGCTCCGGGCAAAAATACTCTAACTACTAGGTCAGTGGTCAAACTCACAGTGACCCGAAAATGGTACGAGACACTCCGCCGCCCCAAGATGCATCCACACACCAAATTTAGGATTCCTACCTCAAAGAATATAGGAGATATGCACCGGACATGAAGCGGGTCAGATGGACGGACAGTGTGATTACTATGCTGTATATCAAATTAAAGAGAATCACGAATGCAGCAACATGGTAGCAAATATTTTGCCCGCAGACCCCCCCTACTCTCCCCCCCCTGTCCCAGAGGATGGGGTCAAAAGGTCAAAATTTAACTTTTTCAGAACATGGTCATGTTGCATATCAAATTAAAGGGAATCACGAATGCAGCAACATGGTAGCAAATATTTCGCCCTCAGACCCTCCTACACCCCCGACCCTGGGAATAGGTCAAAATTCAGCTTTTTCAGAACATGGTCATGTTGCATATCAAATTAAAGGGAATCATGAAATGCAGCAGCATGGTAGCAAATATTTTGCCGGCAGACCCCCTACCCACCCCAACCCCTTTGACCCGGGGTTGGTCTTGGTCATGTTTCATATGAAATTAAAAAGAATCACGAATGCAGCAACATGGTAGCAAATATTTTGCCCTCAGATCCCCTACCCCACTCCCCCTACCCTTGGGATGGGGTCAATAGGTCAAAATTCAACTTTTTCAGAACCTGGTCATGTTGCATATCAAATTAAGTGCAATCATGAAATGTAGCAACATGGTAGCAAGTATATTGACCGCATCCACTTCCTGGACCTAGGGGTCAAAAGATCAAATTAAACTTTTTCAGAACAATTTCATGTTGCATATCAAATTAAAGGGAATCAGGAATGCAACAACATGGTCGCAAATATTTTGCCTGCAGACCCCTCCCGCAAGACCCTAGGAATGGGGTTAATCGGTCAAAATTCAACTTTTTCAGAACATGGTCATGTTGCATATCAAACTAAATGAAATCACGAAATGCAGCAACATGGTAGCAAATATTTTGCCCACAGACCCGCATGCCCCTGATCCTAGCGGGATGGGGTCAATATGTCAAATGTCATCTTTTTCAGAACATGGTGCACATTAAATTAAAGGGAATCATGAATTCAGCAACATGGAAGCAAATATTTTGCACGTATACCCCCTCCCTATGACCCTAGGGGATTGGTTCAACGTTTAACTTTTTCAGAACATGGTCACGATGCATATCAATTTGAAGGTAATCACAAATGCACCAACATGGTAGCAAATATTAAGCCCGCAGATCCCCCTCCCCCACCTGACCCTAGGGGTAAAAGGATCAAAATTCAACTTTTTCAGAACATGGCCATGCTGCATAACAAATTAAAGGGAATGGAGTATGGAGCACCATGCAAGCACATATTCACTCCTTACACACACCCTCAACCTGTGGGTTGGATTAAAATGTAAAAAAAACTCTGAATGTGGTCATATTGCATATCAAATTTAGGGGAAAGAAGTTTGGACTAACATAGAAGCAAACACTTTGACCTTACACACCCCTGAGGGGTAAGAGAAATGGAATTTATGTTTTGTGATTTATAAGTTTCTCTAAAATAACCCTTCGCCCTGGATATTTAGAAAATTTGCCTTGTTTGACTATTGTTTGGCAAGGCGACACATCCGATTCTCGGAATTCTAGTTAAAATTTTGAATAACTATGTGGTAAAAGTTTTGCTTCAAAATTTCATTGCAGTCTTTTGGAAAAAAGATTCAAAACTTATTCAGTGTGATTTTTGTTGAAATGCAACTACCAACTTATGACACTATAAGGTCAAAAGTCTAAAGGCAATTAAAAAAAGTTACGTGATATAATTGAGAGAAGTAATGTGCAGAACAGCAAGCAATGACATAAGTTGCCGTTTCATAACCTAGATAAAGCGAATGATTTTTTTGACTGGTCTGTTTATATTACAGGTGACAAAAGAGCAGACGAACTCATGGTGTACAATACTTGCAATTGGAAATTAACAGCGAGAGGCAGTTCTATCAGTACCTGGTAAAGTAAGTAAAAATGTACTTTTGAGAAAGGATCATTGACGGTTTGGGCCTTATACGCCTATTTTTTTGATTCCCAGAACGCTGCTGTGGAGCTTCTGGTGTGATGCATGCAGTATCAGTGCAATAGGTGAATCTAATGGCAAGAGCTAGCTAGCAAAATATTTTAAAAATTCCTACGCACTCGAGAGATATGGCGGGTAGAAAGGGGAGGGTGTCTTAGATTTCATGACTAAAAAGTAATTTCTACACTTTATATTGGTTTACTTATATCGTTTGCAAAAGAATGTGTCATTAAATAACAGTGAGATTTTTCTTATGAAACAATGCATAAACCTTACTAATTCTACTTTTAATCTTTATGCACTTTATAGTTATCTTGCACAGAATACAAAACAATTAAGGAGGTTAGTTCTAGAGAATTTCATTATTGTCATTCATTTCTTATTCGGTAGAAAAGGCATTTTATGGGCTTAGGCCCTGGGTTTTTGGGCTGCTGAACATCTCCCCCACCCCCCTTGTGCCAGCAAGCCACTTCCATACAATGTGTAAAATATGGTAAAACATATACAGGCAAAAGCTTTTGCTGGCACACGGGGGGGGGGGGGGGGGGGGGGAATGATATTTTAAAAAAATGTTTTCGGGTTTCTATATATTTTAATGTAAAACTGATTGTTTGACCCAAAATTTTACATATTTGAAGCGTTTAATATCAAAAATGGATTTCACTGCCATAAAGTACTCAGGTCAGGGTAGCTTCACGGTGAGGAAAGGTAAGATTGACAAACTTTTATTTTTACTGAAAACCATAGGCATTTACCCAAAGCAAGTGTCAATGATCTCTTCATATATGAAATACTTTTTATCAAACTATAGATTCCTCTATAGGCTTTGTCCAACGGACAATAGCAAAGATGGCCACCAAAATTGCCGTAACTTGCTGTCAGTTTGCATTTGTGGACATTCATTTATCACTTGATTGCTTCCAAATTTCATATACGGATTACCTTTGTCAAGTGCGCGCCAAGGTTTTGATATGGTTTTGTCCAATGACGAAGATGGCTACCACCTGTCGATTTGCACTTCGTTGTGGACAATCTAATTAAGTTATTTCTCACCTGATTTCTTCCAATTTCATATATGAGTTACTATTATCGAATTCTCCACCAAGTTTGAAAAATGTTTTATTCCGATTAATGGTAATCAAGATGGCCACCAAAATGGCTGTGTTCAGTTTGCACAAGTAAATCGCACAATATCAAAATCTTTTTCTGATGAACAATAAAAAGATGGTCACTAAAATGGATATCCCCTGCAAGGCATAATGTGGGGCCCTTCGTTGGAGTCTGACTGTTCTAGTTGTTGTTTTTAACTTTACTAAATAAATATTTTTTATATGTTATTTTATTTCGATCTATTGCATTGCTCTTGCAGGATGGAAATGGAACTTTCATTGCATGGATTTTTTCCCCTACATTGGTGTCTCTTCATGAACACAGCGGTCATGCAAAAACCAACACCCTGTGGTAATAGGTATGCATTAATTATAAAATAATATGTGTCAGAAGCCAAAAAAATAATTCCTAGAAATGTAGCCAAGTAAATACACTGCCTAATATCATTTGAAAATGTCATCACACCACTGCCCTTCACCAATATGAAATATATTCTTGTGAATCCATGTTTTCTGCTAAATTTCTTTGATTAACAAAAAGGGTCATGCATTGATTTGCACTGGTGAGTGTTGTATTTAATGTATCATGAATCAATCGAGCTGTATATACGAATTTACTTGTTTGATATATTTAAGCCAGCCGTTTTAGATATTTGCAGGTGTTATGACATCAGCTGACACCTGAGGCGAGTTCAACAATGCGAGCGCTTTCGCTTTCAAGCGCTCGTTGTACTGATGTCAGGCTTTACACATAACGAATAAAGATAGGTACCAATCAACGAGCGCTCGGCGAGCTCTCGCATTGTTGAACTCGTCTCTGGTCAGCTCTTTATTAGATCACCTGAGCCAAAAGGTCATGTGAGTTTTTAGAGATTGGTCAGGTGACCGTCCTAGTTTTTATACACGTAGTCTGTTCACATTTTAAGGTAAAACAATCTCTAATGCCAGTTTAAATTTTTTGATGTAGCTTTGTTTGGCAGGGATCCAGCGTTAAGGCTAGCTGATTGACTAGGTAGTGACTACCCGGTAGACATCCCTTAACCCTTAATGCGCCAATCGCAACAAAAGTCGTCTGCTTTTCTCGTCTGCTGAAATGTTTAAGAAGCCTCTATGGCAAACAGTGTGGACCCAGATCAGATTGCTCCTATAGGAGCAGTCTGTTCTGGGTCCACGCTGTTTGCTTCTATACTTAATTCGTCAGTAATTTTAAGCAATTATTTGCAGCAGACGACTTCAGCAGACGACATTTTCAGATGCATTTTTTTCTTGGCGCTTTAAGGGTTAATACTCATTCATAAAAGGCCTAATGTCTCAGAAATGGTACTTGTCTTATATACATGTACCTTTGGAATCATACCTGTGAATATTTTACACATAATTTGCTCAGGTAAGGACCGCAGGCTTATAGAGCCTCTTGTTTGTATTGTTTCTTATCTGTAGGTCAAAGCCACGTATACAGGTCTTCCCAGATGTGCTGTGTCCAAGTTTGTGGCAGGTTGTATTATCTGCCAGTGCAGAGCATTCTATTGTATGTACATGTTTGAAAACTAGGACAGTCACTTGGCCAATCATAAAAACTACTTAGTGTTTAGATAAATGGCATTTATGTTTTGTGATTTACATGTTTCTCTAAAATAACCCTATGTCAGGGGATATAAATTCGACGAAATGCTCTATCGATTTTAATGCTCTATAACTTAAGACTTTTTAAGCCTTTTGTTTAATATGTTTCTTTTTAGGTTGACCTAATAGACATGACCTTGAAGGAAAGCGGTGACTACAAGTATATCCTTTATTTGATGGATCATTTTCCCAAATTTCACTGTTTATCGCCTTTACCGAGAAAAGCAAGTGCAAACGTCAACACAGCCTTGACAGGAATATGTGGTACCATTGGGCTGCCAAATATTATTCAGACTGACAATGGATCTGAGTTTTCAAAGCTGGAGGATATATATTCAGGGGTAATTTTGGTCTATATTTACTGTTATTTGTCTCTACCCGAAGAGGATTATGGGTTTCCTGTCCGCCTAGCAGCACAGACCTGTGACAACTGAAGACCAATTATATCTTAGGTTCAATTTATGAAACTTGATAATTTTTATGTAAAAGAGAGGTTCATTTGGAGACAGACCTATTGGTTTTCTGAGCTATGAGTAAGGTAAGCCGATGGTGCTGTTGTCACCAGTCATTCAGCAATTCGCTTTTAACAACACCTCTTAACCCATTTGAGGGGAACTTTAGAATTTACCCCTGGGTAATCTCATTTTCAGCTTGATCACATGTTAGATTCCATGCAGAGGTCTCGAAGCTTTGCAATAAAAACTTCTTAACTTGGATTTGGGTCCAAATGAATCTGATTATCTTTCAATTTACTCAAATTATTTTCAAAGACCAGTGGTAGGAATATGGATTTAGTTATTCCTAATTGTATTGTTCATAGGAATAGCTAAGAAAATTTTCTCATTTTTTTCCATTCCACTTTGAAAATAAGTTAGCACAAATTGATCCTAGATGACTGACTGCCAATATTGATCAATTATTTTAATCCAGCCAAAACCCAGGCAAATAGGGCCGTATTCATGTAAATAGAGGATCTTACATGAGTGCTCATGTTTTATTGTATTTATTAAACGAGTTGGGGAAAAGAGATAAAATGCGAGGCTTGCCGAGCATTTTATCTCTTTTTCGCAACGAGTTTAATAAATTCTATAATACAAGAGCACGAATGTTAGATTCTATTTATCATATGACAAATACTTTGAAACCTGATTTCTGGCGTAAAAACGTTATAATTTTGTCATTATGCACGCAACGTTGTTATGGACGTCATAACGTTTCCCGTAAATCTATAAACCACTAGTGGTTTACAGATTTTATTGCATGGCGTTATTTCACTCCCAGACGCGACGTCATGTGATAAACAATACTAACAACTAAAAGTGGTACATTTTACTCATTGACATATTTAATATCTTCAATAGACCTGTATGAGGATCAACTAACAAAAGTTACGCCTTATACAAAAAAAAGTTTTTACCTGTCTTGTTCCTTTAAAAATATCCTGTGATCTCATTGTTCTAAATTTGGTTGTCACTTTGTACCCTAGTGGCAAGTTACAGTTGAGGTGAGAATCTGCTAGTGACGAGCAGAATAACTAATGATTTTTGGTAGTAAAAGGGGCCTCGTGCTTTAAAATAATATTTGTTTACGATCTGCTTGTAGGCTAGACCAATATGTTCTTATCTTATGCATCATTCTGTGGGTAGCTAGTGGTTAAAACATTTTGTGCTGGGCCCTTTTAGCATAATCAATAATGTTGCATGAATTATGAGTTTGAGATGGGCCCCACTACTTATTTTCAAAGGATTGATAATGACATATTCTTATGCCTCCGGCATTACAATGGCCCGTGTATTAAATGATACTCCTC
Organism: Loripinus fragilis; assembly: GCA_964019695.1. NCBI lineage: Eukaryota > Metazoa > Mollusca > Bivalvia > Lucinida > Lucinidae > Loripinus > Loripinus fragilis. The sequence continues at coordinate 14,264,953 of OZ026525.1, forward strand.
TCCATCTGTACTAACATCCATCCTTATGTCACACAATGACGTCTGTCCTCTAAGTCAAATATATATTATCAGAATTTTATGAAATTGGGTCACATTGTGTCCTCTTCAAATATGATAGTAGTCCATATCACACTATGCTTTCAGGAGTTATGGCCCTTTCTTTATGAAAATTCACCATTTGAAACTGTGCCTCTAAGTCAAATACTTTTGATCCCATTGTTTAGTACCATTATGTCTTCCTCAAGTTTGATAATGGTCCTAAATTGCACCATGCCTTCAAGAGTTATGACCCTTTGTATATGACAAATCACCATTTGAAATAATGTCCTTTCTCCAAGTCAAATAGCTTTGATCAGAAATTCATGAAACTTGGTTTTAATTGTAAAGTACCATAATTTCTTCTTTAAAGTTTGATGATTGTCCATATCACACCATGCTTTCAGGAGTTATTGCCCTTTGTTAATGAAAACTCACCGTTGATTAGAACTTTATGAAACATGGTCACATTGTTAAATACATAATGTATTCAAGTTTGATAATGGGCCTTTTTGGAGTTTTTGCTATTTTTTCCATGAAAATTCACTTCTTGATGGTGTCCAGTCTCTAACTAATTTTGATTACAACGTTATGATTTGAATGGATACATATTCTGCTAACAGTATAATTAAAAGAAATGGGTCGTAAAATATTTTGCAGACATTTGTTGCCTCTTACTAAATTCTGTCGATTTTCTTTTCAGCGTGAAATTGTAAATATTTTCTTACCCATCAGTTATAACATATGTTTTGGGTAATCAAAAGAACCATCTCATTGAGACGGTTCTTTTAAGTACCCACACCATATAATTTGGTTGAGAAAGCAGAACATTAAATTTTCGTTACACACTCCTAACTAAAGTACTGTATTAACATGTTTTGGCCCCCGCAGATAAGGCTGCTTACAAGGTTGTGGTCGTTTGAAAAAATATACTATATTAACACCCTAAAGCAAGAACTTAGCACTGCAAAAACATATGAGCATAACAGGCTTGATGAGACGTATATCGTTGATAGGCATCGATGCCATATGGCAGCTAAGTTTGGGTTGTTTGTTGATGAGGACCATAGCAAGCTTCCTACGTTATACTGGTTACCTAAACTTCATAAACGGCCCTATAAGTCGCGTTTTATTGCTAATTCTAGTGCATGTACAACTACTGAGTTGTCTATTCTTTTGACTTCTTGCCTCACTGCAATTAAAAACCATGCCATTAATATTGCACAACAGTTTATGAAAGAAATGGTAAAAATTATTTTGGTCTATTAAAAATTCAGGTGAAATTCCTAATAAATTGAAGTCTAGAGATTTTTTAGCATCTGGTTTGTCTACATATGATTTCTCTACTCTCTATACTACATTGCCTCATAATCTAATAAAAGAAAAACTAACAGAATTAATTGAACAAACATTTAACAGAGAGGGCTCACTTTATTTGGCTTGTAATGAAAAAAATGCCTTTTTTTTCTGAACAACCTAAACGATATAAATTGTGGTCATGTCAGAAAATGTGTGGTGCGCTCCATTATCTTTTGGACAATATATTTATAAGATTTGGCTCAAAATTATATAGACAAATTGTCGGTATTCCAATGGGTACTAATTGTGCTGCTCTTGTTGCAGACTTGTTTTTGTTTTGTTATGAGAGAGACTTTATGTTGTCTCTGTCTGACAATAATCAAGCTGATATTATTGAAGCTTTTAACTCTCCCTCCAGATATTTAGATGACTTACTTAATATTGATAATCCTTATTTTGAATAAAAAAAATAGGTCAGATATATCCCACTGAACTTCAGTTAAATAAGGCAAATTCTTCTGATACTGAAGCTCCGTTTTTGGACTTGAACTTGTCAATAACAAATGGCATAGTTTCTTCTACAATTTATGATAAACGGGATGATTTTAATTTTGAAATAGTAAATTTTCAATTTCTTGATGGAGATGATCCTCGCTCTCCTTCCTATGGTGTATATATTTCTCAGCTTGTTCGTTTTGCTAGAGTGTGTTCATATGTTGATGACTTCAACAGCAGAAACTTATTTTTAACAGCTAAATTATTAAAACAAGGTTAAAGATATCATAAAATTCGAAAAGCATTTTCTAAATTCTACCACAGACACTTAGAGTTAATTGTTAAATACAACATTGGGTTAAAAACTCACCAGCAACAAGGCATATCAGAACCTATATTTTATGGTGATTTAGTCTATAAATTCAAACGAATTGTTGGAAAACCTAATTTTAGTGATCAATTCAAAAAGATAGTAAAACGTTATATAAGGGTTCGATATAACTTGGATGTTATGCAACAATCTGCATGCCTAGTTTTAAACCCAATCACGGTTTATAGCTATGGTTTCCTCTTTAATTGCACAACGGTGGGTCAGGCCTCAGACTCTATGACAGCTCTGACGTAAAGCTTTAATCGGTGAGTTGGTGCCTGATGCTTATCTGTAGCTGGACCCACCGTGGCTCAACTTGAGGTTTTCTTTAGCTCTGACTATCTGTGAGTCATGAGCCCTAATCTTTGTTTCATCATGGTGTAGTAATTTGATTAGAGTGTTTTTCAATGATGATACATTGCATTAGTTAGATGGCCTCCACGCGAGCTGAACATTTCTTGTATTTCAACAACAGCAGAATCTAGGGCGAAGATTTAGTACAAGTAAAATGCATTTAAGCCCCCCCCCCCCCCCCACCCGGTGGCTTAGGCTGCTGTCCGTTCTAAGGCGGTGGTTCTGTTGTGGTTGACCTTTTGTTTATTGTTACTCCCATTGTGGGAGTCTGTAATTGTTCTAGGTTTTGTTGTACGTGACATTATGTCCATTCTAGTATTGCAATCATCTTGATGGGGAAGAGAGAGCTGATTGCTTTGCTTAATTTGTCTTCCTGGCGTCTCGTGATGGTTGAGCGGCTCTTCCTCGTGGTGCCACGGGGTTGTCTGCAGTATGTGATTGTGGTATTTCCTGATCATACTCACTTTTGTTTTTATACATTAAAAGATTTGTGATAAGTAACTCTTTGTCCACTAGTTGCTACTTTATGGTCTGATGATAACCTGTGCAAATACCTTTAACTTAGACCCCATTCACATGCACACATTTACGTATGTAAGTAACGATACTTACGTAAGCAAATTTACTTACGACGTCATGTGAACGCATTAACTTAACGTGAATATGAATACTCCTGGAGTATACAGGGCTAAGTAAAAGTAAATTTGCACCACCTCTGGAGGTCATGCAAAAATATTTTACTTCTAAGTAAATATACTCCATGAACAAACTTATAAGTTAATATGTCATGCGAACAGACTTCAGATTTACATATATAAGCAAATTTATGTTTATGCCCCCCTTCCCCCAATCCAAGGGGGGACATATTTGGTTTTGGTGTGCATCCCATCATCGTCTGTGCCAGTGTCTGTGTAGCTTCATTTCTGTGCGTTATCTTCTGAACCAGTCAATGGATTCTGACCAAACTTGCATGGATACATTGTTGGGAGGGGGAATAGTGTTCAATAGATTTTGATGACATTGACTTTATTTTCAAGGTCACATTAGCACTCAGAAATGCCAAATTTCGACCAAAAATAGGGTTTCCACATGTAAAGTTTGAACTTAATAATTGATTCTGGCCAAACTTTATATACTGTTTTTTGTGGCACAACGAAGAATTGATTCGATTTTGGTGACCTTGGTCTAATTGCCAAAGTCAACATTATATAAAAAATAGTAAATGAGTATGATCAGGAAATACCACAATCACAAACTGCAGACAACCCCTTGGCACCGCGAGGAAGAGCCGCTCAACCATCACGAGACACCAGGAAGACAAATTAAGCAAAGCAATCAGCTCTCTCTTCCCCATCAAGATGATTGCAATACTAGAATTGGACATAAAGTAACGTACAACAAAACATAGAACAATAACAGACTCCCACAATGGGAGTAACAATAAACAAAAAGTCAACAACAACTGAACCACCGCCTTAGAACGGACAGCAGCCTAAGCCACCGGGGGGCTTAAATGCATTTTACTGGTACCAAATCTTCGCCCTAGATTCTGCTGTTGTTGAAGTACAAGAAATGTTTGTTTGTTTTGTTTGTTTGATTTGATTCTTTACGTCCCATCAACAATCTTTCAGTTATAAAGGGACGGGTCTTCCTGGGTTGAACCAGTACTAAGCTAGGATTAATGTTCTTGCTCAAGGACACAACGCAGTGACGCCGGTGAGGCTCTAACCCGTGGCCTTTCGGCCTCGAGTCAAGCACTCTACCACTGAGCCACTGCGCTCCCTACAAGAAATGTTCAGCTCGCATGGAGGCCATCTAACTAATGCAATGTATCATCATGGAAAAACACTCTAATCAAATTACTACACCATGATGAAACAAAGATTAGGGCTCATGACTCACAGATAGTCAGAGCTAAAGAAAACCTCAAGTTGAGCCACGGTGGGTCCAGCTACAGATAAGCATCAGGCGCCAACCCACCGATTAAAGCTTTACGTCAGAGCCGTCATAGAGTCTGAGGCCTGACCCACCGTTGTGCAATTAAAGAGGAAACCATAGCTATAAACCGTGATTGGGTTTAAACTAGGCATGCAGATTGTCGCATGATATCCAAGTTATATCCAACCCTTATATAACGTTTAACTATCTTTTTGAATTGATCACTAAAATTAGGTTTTCCAACAATTCGTTTTAATTTACAGACTAAATCACCATAAAATATAGGTTCTGATATGCCTTCTTGCAGAAGAGTTTTTAACCCAATGTTGTATTTAACAATTAACTCTGAGTGTCTGTGGTAGAATTTAGAAAATGCTTTTCGAATTTTATGATATCTATAACCTTGTTTTAATAATTTAGCAGTTAAAAAAAAGTTTCTGTTGTTGAAGCCATCAACATTAGAACATACTCTAGCAAAACGAATAAGCTGAGAAATATATACACCATAGGAAGGAGAGCGAGGAACAACTCCATCAAGAAATGGGAAATTTACTATTTCAAAATTAAAATCATCCCGCTTATCATAAATTTTAGAAGAAACTATGCCATTTGTTATTGACAAGTTCAAGTCCAAAAACGGAGCTTTAGTATCAGAAGAATTTGCCTTATTTAACTGAAGTTCAGTGGGATATATCTGACCTATTTTTTTTATTCAAAATAAGGATTATCAATATTAAGTAAGTCATCTAAATATCTGGAGGGAGAGTTAAAAGCTTCAATAATATCAGCTTGATTATTGTCAGACAGAGACAACATAAAGTCTCTCTCATAACAAAACAAAAACAAATCTGCAACAAGAGCAGCACAATTAGTACCCATTGTTGGAATACCGACAATTTGTCTATATAATTTTGAGCCAAATCTTATAAATATATTGTCCAAAAGATAATGGAGCGCACCACACATTTTCTGACATGACCACAATTTATATCGTTTAGGTTGTTCAGAAAAAAAAGGCATTTTTTTCATTACAAGCCAAATAAAGTGAGCCCTCTCTGTTAAATGTTTGTTCAATTAATTCTGTTAGTTTTTCTTTTATTAGATTATAAGGCAATGTAGTATAGAGAGTAGAGAAATCATATGTAGACAAACCAGATGCTAGAAAACCTCTAGACTTCAATTTATTAAGAATTTCTACTGAATTTTTAATAGACCATAATAAATTTTTACCATTTCTTTCATAAACTGTTGTGTAATATTTAAAGACTGCAAATTTCAGCCCTTTTCCCACACTATCTTCTAAACAGGTTACTTGATTTTGACTCCTTTCACCGATAAAATGTTGGGAGTGTGGAAAAAGTTTATTACATTTTGATGACCTTGACCTGAATTTTAAATGCAGCTCTCTTGATTTGTTAGATTTTGAAAAAATAATATTACCACATTTTATCTTTTGAACCAAACAAGACACACAAGCTAAGCAATGTGTATTGTATCATTGTGGCAAAATGAAGTTTTGATAAGATTTGTGTGACCTTGACCTACTTTTTAATGCCACCATCCTTTAGAGACTGCAAAAAATCAGCATTTTTGGAGCTGCATCTTATGAACATGTGTATGGACTTTCATCAAACTTGCATTGATACTTAGTTTGCAGGGAAGAGTAATAAAATTTTGATGGCATTGGCCTTATTTTTATGGTCACACAAATACTTTGTTATTTCAAACTCTGACCAAAATTGTGTTTCCGAATGCTATCTCTTTGAATAATTTTTTTTCGTTTAATATTTGATCTTTGTGGCACAAAAATGATCTGACTGAAATTTGGGAAAGCATATTTGCAGACTCAATTAATGTGTTGTTGTTTTTGTTTTTGGTGGGTGGGGTTGTCATAGTTTTTCTCTGAGAACACTGCTTTAATGCTTGACTACTTGGGCATAGCTGTTTTAGCTCTTTAATCTTACTCCTTTATTTTCCATCCATTAGTCGTCAGTAAATGTCCCTTTACCAATATCAGTCCATCCCTCACAAAATCGCTTTCCCCTACATTTCCTTCAAATATAACATAAAACAAAGCAAGGTAGAAGCCAAAGATCAGGAACGGTACAATCATGTACCACCCCTGACCCAGGCCACTGTATGTGACAGTGACAAAATCACAAGAAAACATCAAAATCAATACAGCCAAGAAACCAGCCCTTTCCCAACAGGTTACCTCAAGCCTGCAATAGAGTTACATGGCAGTATGGCAAAGATAAATAACAAATAAGATCCACAAAAGAAGCACCGCCTTGGAACAGTCAGTAAGAACATAACAAGGGCTTAAATGGCACCAACCTTACCCGAAATTCTAATGTGGATCAAAACACATAGATGTTTGGTTGGTATGAAATATCCCTAACTTATCAATTAACATCTCCTAGTACAAGAATATGGCAGCTGCTGCCTCTGGTTTTCAGTCAACAGTCTGTACATGTCTGCTGTCAAAATACAGTTGGCGTGTTACAAGTATGTGTACCTTATACAATACTCATGTGGACGCTATAAGCATGTGAACGCAGAGTAAATATACTTTTACTTACGTGTGTATATTTGCTCCATATAGTAAATTACTTACAGGTGTAAATTTTGTGCGTGTGAATGGGGCCTTAGATAAGCCTGGTCACAGTGTTGTTCTTCATATGGATATAACACTTGGTCTTCTGTTTGAATAACATCAATAATAGTTTGGAAAATAAGTCAGAGTCAAAAAAGCCACAAAATACTTTTAATCACTTAGGTGTTTTTGATCAATTTGACCACGACGATTGTCGTTTTCATTCAGTGTTACAAAGTAGACTGGTTTGTTCAGTTTCAATATAATCAAGCATATGTAAGACTAAGCCAAGTATCCTAAGCTTTGAAATGAAACCACCAGTCTTGATCAGATTATTCACTGTTTTCATGTGGAAAACATAAGCTCTGAGCTACCTTTTGTATAAGCGTGGGATTGACGGATTAACTTAATACCAAGACTAAAATGAGTATGGTGTTATATTTGATTGTCATGCACTTGATTTTCATTATTGATAGACTGGCCTGGCCTGGTGGTTCTGATGTTAAGATTATACATGGAAGACCACGTCATCCACAGTCACAGGGGCTTGTAGAGAGGGGCCACCATCTGATTTAAAGCAGGCTAGCCATAGCTGAGCAAGAATGGACAGAAAAACATCCAAGCACTGTATTTCCATGGCACACTTAAGGCTGCCAATTATTCAATGTAAGTTGATTTTATAATTTTAAGACATGGTCACAGGGTGTTGTGAACATTTACTTAAACCACTGCCTTTATAATAGGTTAAGGATAATATGATTGGAAGTGAGGCCAGGATAACATTGCCTATATTAACTTTTGGAATCCACCGAGTTTGTTTTTTTATTATTGAAAATTTTGGAATTTTATTTTTTCATTAATTTATATCAAAAGTTTAAAAGGTGGGGATATTATAGTTGACAAACAATTCAGGGTATGGTTTAAATGCCTGGTAATCATGCCCCAAACTTTGAAAAAGTTGAGAGGAGACATTGATTGCAGATTGTCTGCATATCTGTCCGTTCAAAAAAGGTTAAGGTTTTATTTTCTCAAAAACTATTGAATCTAGGAGCGACACATTTTATTCAACTGATACAGGATGATAAGTATACAACCTGGTGAAGCTATTTAAAAAAGTATCTATTTTTCTAGTAATTACCCATTGCAAATTTTGCCTTTGAAAACTTTTAATCAATATTAAAGCTAGGATTTTCAAAGCTAATAAAGGGTGATGCTTATTATGGCTAGGAGCTTCAAGATATAGATTACCCTTATCTTAAAAAAGGCACCATCCATACAGAATAGCATTTAGGGCAAGTGTTTGACAAATTCATTTTTTAATCCCCCGCTGCTGAAGTGGATTTAGAATTACAGGAATGCCATTATTCCTTTAGTCCATCCGTCATTCTGAATGTCACACTTGTGTATCTGCTCCATATCTCCTGAACCCTTCGAACAATTTTATCAAACTTCGCCCAAATGTTCCTCTTAGTAAGATGGTGTGTAGAGAACATGATCCAGCTACCTAGACTCAAGGGTACAGGTCAAGGTCAAGGGATATATCCCTTGAATTTTGTGTCCACTCCGTATCTCCTGAGCCCTTTAGGCTATTTTTATTAAAGTCCTCCTAAATGTTCCTCTCAATTAGACAGTGTGCAGAACATATGACTCTGCTACGCAGACTCAAGGTTAAGGTCACATTTCTAGGTCATGTGATTTACCCTTCAATTCGTATCCCCTCGATACCTCCTAACTTTTTATTTATTGAACTTCAATTTAACTTCACTCAAATGCTCCTCACAGTGAGACAGTGTGTAGAGCACATGACCCAGCTACCTAGACTCAATGTCAAAGATCCAGACAAGGTCAAGGGACTAATCATTAAATTTGTGTATGCTACATATCGACTGAAACCCTTTGTGAGATTTTCATTAACTTTCACTCAGGGGGACTTCATTTTGCTGTTCTCTTCAGTCTTGCTTCTCGGAACTAGACAGAGCAGAAATCAAATATATTGGAATATATGTGCTGGATTACCACAGCTTACCCTATCTCAAAGATTTTGTGGACAAAATAATTACATGACCTGTTTTGGGGAGCCCAGTGGGTCAGTGAAAGAATGCTTGACTCGAGACTGAGGGGCAGTGGGTTCGAGCCTCAGAGGCATCACTGTGTTGTGTCCTTTAGCAAGACACATATTTCTTTGCTTAGTACTGGTTCAACCCAGGAAAACCCGTCCCAACATAGCTAAAATATTGCTGACTGGGATGTAAAGAATCAAATTAAAAAACATGACCCGTTCTTGAACAAGATAGAGGAGCACTGCCTGCATCTTCTAAGATAGGTTTTATATATTGGATATTATACAACTATTGACTTCAATGAGGTAGACGTAAGGATCTATCTACCCGAAAAAGTGATAATTAACCGAGGGTGCTAGGCCGAGGTGAATATCACTTTTAAGGGTAGATAAATCCTTATGTCTACCGAAATTGAAGTCAATAAATGTTCTGTTATATGACTTTTCATTTAGGAATGAATGAAAACTTTGCTACTTTCACTTAAATTTTGTTGTTAAAGACATGTTCAATCTAAGACATCTAAGTACTTTCTCACAAGTTTTTGCAACTTTAATTAAAATAGTTTAATGTAGTAGTTTGCATTTTCAAATGTATATTAATTCTCTAAATGGGGAATATAAAATGTTATCAGAAAACTTTTTTTACAGTTTGTTTATTCAAACAAAGATAAATAAGCAAAAAAAGCTAAACAAAAATGTTGTAAAAATTCCTGAAAGTCTTTAGTTTACCTGTTGGGAGGTGAAACAGCAGATCATGTCAATTTCATGCAGCACATGCTAGTTTCACACACATTTTGCTATTTATGGCTCTCTAGAGGGTAATATTGCAGAAGTGTCAAAATATTAATTTCTGGAAACTAGTTCGAGCTGGTTTTCATGCAATATTAACTTGTGGACCGGTTTAGACCGGTTTCCAGGTAGACATAGAGATTTATGAAGACAATTTGGGCCAATCAGGAGACAGGATTCTCTCCAGTTATATAACAATCATATGTGAATAAAAAAATTATTTACCGAAAAATAAAATAAGATTTAACTTGTTATTCTTCTATTTGTGTAATATTTTTAACATTCAAATATTAAACACTTGAGTTACATCGGGAAATGTTAGAAAACTCCTAAGCACCCAGTTTTACTTGTTATAGACAGTTGTTCTTGGGACCTACAAATGCTCCCATGACCTTGACCTAATATTTTGTGACCTTGACCTAAGTTCTTAAGTTACCAGGCACATATAATTTCTCTACTGTTCTAAGCCAAATGTGTACCGATGCATCGTTTAGATTTATGTGACATATTGATCTAGTTTTCAAGTTACTTGTGGGTGGGAAACATCTGATTTTCTTTTGAAAATCCAACTAGTTCTATTTAAAATTTGGGATTTAAGATCCTCATGAAATAAAAATTATGTAAAGAAATTGGTGCTGCCTTAGTACTCATTTCCAAATCGCATTATCACCCAAATTGGTTATTTAATACCATATTTTGAATAGAATGATTGATTAATTATTTATATTACACCTTACATAATATACATCTGTATAATCATGCAGGTCCCCAGATAAGAGTGCGTAACTGAAAATCATTTTTCTTATTTCTCAACCAAACATATGTTGTGGGTTCTCAAAAGAACCGTCTCGATGAGACGGTTCTTTTGAGCACCCAAACACATGTGTGAACTGTTGGATAAGAAAAGAACCGCAATTAGACACATTTTTACCCCTTAACTGGACCTATGATAATGGATGGTAAATTCAATGAATTATATTAATATTACAGTTCAAGTCAACAGTTCACATTCTTCTCTGATAAACCAAACACCTTATGGAGTTTTTTTTTGGACGACAGTCAAAGTCGCCACCTCTTTTTAGGAGAGATAGTTTAGTATTGGAAGATAGTCATGCGGACCAGACTGATCACAGTTTCGCAACTGCCTATAGTAATAGTGTTGGCCACCAAAGTAGAACAGAGGTAATATAGACTCTTGTTTTTAGTTGGTTGTTTTGTTAGCATTATAACCTGATAAATAATGTAGATCGTAGAACATATATATATACCTTGTTAGCTGCCCTTGATAATTTTTGTGACAAAAGCTATTAAATAGAAGCTCTGAGAAGTCTATGCCTGGGTCTGCTTTACCCTGTTAACTTCATAAAAAGGCTTAATGTCTCTGAACAACTGTCCCTGATTCTGAACCATATAAAATATTATTCCTTATGATAAGATGCATTCAATAACACTAAATGGGTAAGTGGCCCCAGGCGTGACAGGGCATGCCCCAACCTGTTCAATTGATAAAAGGTCAGTATCTTGAAAACTTTTAAGATCTCCAACCCACAACTTCATTTATTCATGTTTCTTATGACAAAATGCATTCAAATATTCTGATTCAAATGCCCCGCGGCATGCCTTGAAATAATCCCACCTGTTCACTTTATTTATGGCTTACAATTTTGTGTTTTAATAACAACAGAATCTAGGGCGAAGATTTAGCGCTAGTAAAATGCATTTAGGCTGCTGTCCGTTCTAAGTCGGTGGTTCTGATGTTGTTGATATATTGTTTAATGTACTTCCCATTGTTTGTGTGAGTTCTGTGTTTGTCTTTGTTTTGTTATGCATTACTTTGTGTCCATTCCAGTTTTGCAATCATCATGAAGAGGAAGAGAAACTTTGTTGCTTTGCTATTATTGTCTTATAGATGTATTGTTACTATAAATGTTCTTTGGTTCTTCCTCACGGTGCCGTGGGTTGGTCTGCAGTATGTGATAGTGGTATTTCTTGATCATACTCACTTACTTTCAATATCTGGGAAAACATTCCGATCCTCACCCCTAACCCAAATATAATGATATTCTAATGATAAAACACTTTCAATAACATATACCACGATCTTGCACAGGCTTTTGGAGCTGGTTTTTGAGGCTTCATGATTTGCAGATTATATTCATGTTATGTTCAGATTGAATACTGGATTACTAATTTTATGCTATACACTCAATATCAAATCTTTGCTTTGATGCATATTTTAGGATGATGATATTTAGGCTGAGTTTTTTTATTAGTTGATTAACGAACCCTCCTACTGTAACTTTCCAGAAAGTAAAAAAAAATAAAATTCAATTTCTATTTTTTTTATTGTATCCGCCGACTTTAAATATTATTTGTTTTGTTTAAAAAAATATATATTTTGAGGTTCTGTCTATGTGTTTTTGAGAGTGACACTGTTAAAAGTGATTGTCCTGTCCAGATTTTTAGGAAAATGATAAATTACTAGTTTTACTTTTTTCTGGAGATATTTAAGAAAAAAGGGCTCTGAAAAAAATCCTCTGAAAATGACCAATTAACTGGCCATTTTCAGAGCTTTTTTAGCTCACCAGAGCCGACGGCTCAGGGTGAGCTTATAGAATGGGACTCGAGCAGGCGTCCGTCCGTGCGTGCTTCCGTCCGTGCGTCCACACTTTCAAACATGAATATCTCTGAGACCATCTGGCCGATCGTTATCAAATTTCATCTGGAGCATCATTAGGCTAGGGGATTGACTGCATTAAAGTTTGGGCTAGATCCGATCAGAACTTTGGTTTTCATGGCAACAGATAGCTCCTATAGGGTTATAATGGGGAAAACCTTGTGACCACTCTCCTTCATTTTTTGAGTGGTTCTTTATTCTTGCAGGTAACGAGGACAGCCATAAAATCTTGAATGGGTTCGAAATTGGGCAGTATCCGATGAAGGACTAATGAGTTAGCTGCCCTTGAGCGTTTAAAACTATCCCAATAGACTTATAATGGGAGAAATGTGTGACCACTCTAGTGCATTCATTTTCCAATGGATCTTCTTCATTCTTGCAGGTAACAAGGTCAACCATAAAAGCTTGGATGGGTTTGAATTTCGGCAAGATTCTATAACTGACTTCGGACTTAGCTGCCCTTGAGTGTCTGAAAAATCAATGAATAATGATGTGACCACTCTAGCGCCTTCATTTTTGATTGGATCTTCTTCATTCTTGCAGGCAACAAGGACACTCATAAAATAGCTGATGGGCTCGAAATTTGACAGGATCCGATTAGGGACTTATGTGTTACCTGCCCTTGAGCGTCTGAAAAAATCCTCATAGACTTATAATGGGAGAAATGTTGTGACCTCTCTAATGCTTTCAATTTTGAATGGATCTTCTATATACTTATAGATAAGAAGGACAACTATAACAGCTTGGATGAGTTTGAATTTCTTCAAAATCCCATCACCTATTATGGAGCTAGCTGCCCTTGAGCATCTTAAAAATTGATTGTTAATGTTGTGACCACTCAAGCGCCTTCATTTTTAATTGGATCTTCTCCATTCTTGCAGGTAACAAGGACAACCCTAATATCTAGGATGGGTTTGAAATTCGGCCAGATCAGACCTTGGACTGTGGAGTTAGCTGCCCTTTAGCGTCTGGAAAAATCCCCAGACTTATAATGGGAGATCTGTTTTGACCACTCTAGTGCTTTTAATTTTAAATGGATCTTCTTCATACTTGCAGATAAGAAGGACAATTATAACAGCTTGGATTACTTTGAATTTCGTTAAGATCCCATCGCATATTATGGAGTTAGCTGCCCTTGAGCATCTTAAAAGTTGAATTTTAATGTTGTGATCACTCTAGCGCCTTCATTTTTGATTGGATCTTCTCCATTAGTGCAGGTAACAAGGACGACCATAAAATCTCGGATGTGTTTGAAATTTGGCCAGATCAGACCTTGGACTGTGGAGTTAGCTGCCCTTTAGCGTCTGCAAATATCCCCATAGACTTATAATGGGAGATCTGTTGTGGCCACACTTGTGTTTTCAATTTTGAATTGATCTTCATTCTTGCAGATAAGAAGGATGACTATAAAAGCTTGAATGAGTTTGTATTTCTTCCAAGATCCCATCATCTATTATAGAGTTAGCTGCCGTGAGCATCTTAAAATTGATTGATAATGTTTTGACCTCTCTATGGCCTTCATTTTTGATTGGATCTTCTTGATTCTTGCATGTAACAAGAACAATAATAAAAACTTAGATGAGTTTAATTTAAATTAGAACAAACCTTAGACTGTGGAGTTAACTTCCCTTGAGCATCATAAAAATCTGCATAGACTTGCAATGGGAGATCTGTTGTGACCACTCTAGTACCTTCATCTTTAATGGATCTACCTTATTCTTGCAAAAACTTCCCGTAAATCAACTCATAAAAATTTCTGACCTTGCCAAGTTTATGTGGAAGCTGAGGTTGCTGATGAAAATAGGAATATCATGAATCAAGAGGTAATTCTCTAATTTTAATATCCGAGCTTATCTGAAATATCGATAGATTTGGACTCTTTAACCATAAATAGATATGCGGACCCAGAGGGGGGAAGATAGGAGGTCCACCCCCATGAAAAATTTCTAAAATATAGGTTTTTTTTAGCAATACTGGTCCGGATTCCCTGAAAAATCACCAAGCCAGCATTCAATGTAGGGCCATCATCGGCACGCCAGCGAAACGCCATTTAAATGGCGTTACGCCCGTGGGCCGACATTGGCTGGCTTACAGTATAGTAGTATTTGGATCCTCTCATCAAAAAAAAATGGACCCCCTCTGACGAAACCTTCTGGATCCGTGCATGATTGCATATATATGAAGAGAATGATGATGTATATACATTAGTAAATTATAAGTTAAAAGAACACCAAATGGCAAATACCCATTTATATCTCCAAATAAGATTCTCGCTTATGGCAGGCTGTTTTTATTGCCCATTTCATTTCAGTTTGGAAATTTGTCTGTTTTTTTAAAGGGGCTCTTACATGGTATAAGAAATTAGCAGTGGAGTCTGCCCACGCTTCGAATTTGATAATATTATGTTATTTAATTGTCTGGGATATGACTTTTATATGTATGATGCGTTTGAGTTTTTATGCAATTCCATTGCCTATTTATGACGCCATGAATGATATCACTATAATACCTTAGGGTACCCAGTTATAATTACTTCTAAAGTAATTGACATATCACGTAACGGGCGCAGAAATGTTTTATTAAATAAATATATCATTGATAAGTTTGTTGTTACTAAAAATGGCTTTGTATGTTTTAGGATATTGGGTGGGCATTCTTTTTTTATGGCAAGGAACCCCAA
The DNA here is from genome assembly GCA_964019695.1 of Loripinus fragilis. Lineage (NCBI taxonomy): Eukaryota > Metazoa > Mollusca > Bivalvia > Lucinida > Lucinidae > Loripinus > Loripinus fragilis. Next base: position 14,280,246 of record OZ026525.1, read on the forward strand.
TTTCAACTGTATATTTTGTATTCATTCAAATTTGGAATTTACATTTTTACACGTTGCGGTCTTTGTCAAAATACCATTTCAAAATATAAACTATCCATATGTGATAAGAATATGTAGACCAAATTTCATGAAATTCAAGGACCAGTAACATATTTTTTCAACTTGATGTAAACACATGGCCCTAATTCATCGAAATGTAAAAAATACAATAATTATGTTTCAGCGTAAAACATACTTGAATACTTGCTTAGATTGAATCACCATGCTAGTACGTTTATTGGTAGCAGTTGATACATTCAGTGTTTTTCCCTATTATGGATTGGAAAAAACAATATTCTTTGATATAAAGTGTCACAATTATTATTTAATGAAGTGCTTACACATTAATAATAGCAAAATGATACAATATGGTGACACCTGTACTTACCACATCTAGTTTCTAACGTTAAAACTACATCTAACCAATGTTACACTTAATATGTAACATTAATTAGAATTTTAATTCATACAGAAGAGAAAACTTATGACAAGTCAGTTAATACAAGAAAAGAGCCTTATATCTATGATTTCATAATTGTAAGCCTCATTAATAAACTTGGTTCTCAAAAATAACCCCCTGTCGAACCTATTGGTTAAAATTAACCATTTTGGTCGCAGAGAAGTCTTTGCTTCAAAGGTATTGCTAATTTAATGCTTAAATCTTCTCTCTTCATTCTGTTTTGTGAAACTGATGCTGATTTCCATCTAATAGCAACATTTATACTTTAGCTGGCTGCATATTCTAGGCATACAGCTTCGTTTCTGAACCTCACTTATTCATGTAGAACACTGTTCTATGATACCTTTGATAAGACTCTGTTACACTTTATCCTGGTCATGGCACCAACATGTGGTTCCTCTAAGTCAGTTGGGATGTAAAGGAAATATTTGGTCTTCTTGTTTCACACGTTTATTGTTATGATATTAAGTTTCTTAAACAATATTATGTAGGACTTGAGGAAGTGATAACATTGTCTTGGCCCCATAGTGCCATGACATAGGCCCATGACCTTCAGCAATTTTGACCATTGAATAATTTAAAATTGTCTAAACATGTCTTTCTTTAAGAAAATCGGAAGTAGATTAAAAACAACCTCCTTACGTCGAGTTATTGATTCATTTTAACTAAATAATTAATTTTGCTAAAACTGACCTATACCCATAAGTGGTAAGAAATGACAAAGTTACCAGTTTTGGATTTTCATGATATTTGGCTCAGATCAGCAGGATATATATAGCATGTTTTTGTGATAATATGATATCTTGACAAAGACTAGAACATATCTACCTTCTGAATTGAATGTTGAATGTTTTGTAAATGTTTGAAAAAAATATTGAAATTTTATAATCACTTCTTCTGAAAACGTAAACCATATTTTATCCAAATGGTTTCGTGGTATTAATATAATGTCTATGGTATTTTGGATTCAATCTAGATGACAAATCATAGAAATAAACAAAACAATAGATTTATGACATGGAAATTTAGAGACAGGTACCACCTCAAAGGTGGAGTACGTCAGGGTTGCTTCCTAAGGCTTATTTTTAATTATCTAATTCGATAAATACATTTTCATAGTTCGTATATAATGAGTTATTAATATGCAAAGTTTAAAGAAAATCCATGCGTGGGCACAGATGAAAGTACCCCTTTTAGCTCACCTTTCCTCCAGATGAGCTTATAGGTGGGGTCAAGCAGGCGTCACTGCATCTGTTCACGCTTTAAAACATGAATCCCTCTGAGACCAGCAGGCCAATCAAAATCAAAGTTCAACAGAAGCATCATTGGGGTGTGGTAAGCACTGCATTAGGTTTTCACTGCTTTAGGTTTTCAGCCAGAATGAATCAGAACTCTGGGTTCCTTGGCAACAGATTGCTTCCATAGAGTTATAATGGGGGAAAGTCTTGTGACCAGTTCTTCTTTATTCTTGACATATACCCAGGATAATTGTAAAATCTTGGATAGGTTGGAAATTAGGCTACTTAGTGCCGCGTGTGAGTCTCGATTCAGTGACCCTGGAACTCTCTAATACACTGAGCTAAGACATTTTCTGACTTTACAGTACATATATAAAACAAGAAATATCTTAAAAAAAGGTATACGACGAAGTGACAGAAGACATAGGTGATATGAGTAACGTGATAATTTTAATAAAGAAATTGAAAAGAAAAAAATGGTGGATGTTTATACTTTGCTATGTCTTCGGTCAGCTGAGGTCAGTAAAGCGTTTGGCTTAAGGAACCTATGCTATTCCAAAATACCTGTAGTGATATTTCTAGGATATAGGGTTGCTGGAATCTAGCAAAAACACGAGTCAGAACAAAAAAACAACAAAACAACCCTGCGCCCAAATGCTGCATATTTAAAGAGCTAGTGTCATACATGTCTGGTGCAAAAAATTTAAAACACAAGTAGAATTTAGTTGACCGTAACCTACAAATATTAGTTTAGTTGACCGATGATATATTAGTTGACCATAACCTACAAATATCAGCGTTTCTTCCCTACGGAAGAGGTATCGTGCCATACATTATTTTTTAAAACCATCGACACAGATATTTCTTTACGTTTCTCGCGTTTTAGCTATCATTCTCTCAAGTCAACGTGAAAATCATATTAAAAACTAATGAAAAAATGCAAAAAAAAAACAAGAAAAAAAAACAGAAAAAAAGAATAGAAAAAACCCCTAACATACTACTAAATCTCTGCGATGGATGAATAACCATTTCATGGCATGTACTTTCTTCCATACAGAAATCAAGTAGCTTTTCAACAACAATGAAATTATATCATAATAAATTATGTCCTTAACCATGTTAACACATTAATATCTACATAATGTATGGTATTAAAGATACCGGATTTTCGTTCCGGATGTAGTTTTAAATACGCCTATTCTAGAAATTCTTGAAACACAAATAAAAACAAAATTACGAAATAGTATCAAATGCAGATGTACCAACCGAGTTGACATTTGGACTAGCTCGTTGAATTATGGTTCTTATTGCATATGCGAGCTGAATCTGCAGTACCCCACAGTTTCAGCGCTGCCCGTCGTCTGCTTTTCTCGTCTGCTGAAATGTTTAAGAAGCCTCTATGGCAAACAGTGTGGACCCAGATCAGACTGCTCCTATAGGTACTCGCTGTTTGCTTCAATACTTAATTCGTCAGCAAAGTTAGGCAATTATTTCTAGCAGACGACTTCAGCAGACGACATTTTCAGATACATTTTTCTTGGCGCTTTGAGGGTTAATACACACACGAAACAAGGGCCTAGGTGATTGTACATGCCAAAATTTAAGCATATGGTTTAGATTACCATAAATGGATACAATCGAGTGAAATCTACAACATATGAAACCTGCGCAATTGCACAGGTTTCATATTTTGTATATTTTACGTGTGTCTAACTGACAAATTAGAACATTTATTTTTTTGAAAGTGTTGTTAGCTCATCTTTAAAGTATTGGCGAAGTGCAACTTTGGTTTCAACTGCACAATGGTGTATATGTTGTTGCGTTTGTGTTTAACGTCCCACCAACAGCTAAGGTCGTATGGAGACGGGGCCACGGCTTAAAGTCTCATCCGACAGACTGGTGAAGCCGGGAATCGAACCTGCGACCCCTGGTTTACAAGGCAAGCGGTTTACTCGCTACACCACAACGGCTCCTGTCAATGGTGTATATGTAGCAGAGGGATTGTGTAAGAGGGAGTTAAGCTTAAAACGGATGTCAGCGGTCAGGCAATTGTGTACACTGATTTTTGATTGCAAAAAAAAACCAAACAAATAACAAACAAACAAAAAACACAAAATGACAAAAACACACACAAACGCACAACAACTTCAACAACAAAAAAAAACAAAAAACAAACGCCAACCTTTTTTATAACCATTTATTGGTTTACTTTCATATTAACAAATTTATTTTTTTATTCTATGCGACAAAATTTATTCAAGTAAAATTCATAACGCTTTTTCCTTCCAGGGTGGGCTTATAACAAGAAAAATAATTTAGCAACAGCTTAAAAACGATATAATTACAATCAATGGAATTCCCCACTCTTATCAATTGGGTGTCTAATTACTTGTAAAAAAGTTGCTATGTTGTATTTTTCATTTTTATACAAATTTTGATAAAACGTTATGTAAGCTAACAGTGGAAACCCTGACTAGATGTCGCATATTTCGGCGTCTTATCTGGGTCAGCACTGTTTCAAAATGCCCTACAAAAAGAGCATAAGCGTATATATGGTGTGGGTACTTTGGTGTTACATCCCTATAGATATTGAAATGGGTCCCAGCTGCGTGTTTCGACCTGGGATATGGTGAGTAAAGAAGTGCCCTCAATACTTTATTGATTCGAAGGCGGGGTAGGGGATGGATGGGTGATTGGTTTTGTGGGTAATCCATAAATATGTACATATATTGCATTAAATTTTCAGAACAATCCCTTTAATCTGAACTTCAGGTCACTACTGACACCAAAAATCATAACTATTGCATGACTAAACACCCTTTCCCAAATAACTTCAATATTTGTTACTGTATTTACTTGAAACTTAGTGGGATAAATGGACTTGATATGCCAGACGCAATAACAATGCATTAAGCTATCTACATATACCAGTAAGAGTTACTGCCCCTGTTTATTATTTTACCGTTGTTTTGTACGGGAAAACTGAAGTAAAGTGAGTAAAAGCTTGGAACACTTATTAGCTTAATTGGTAGAAAATTATTGTGAACCTTCACTTTGTCAACATGTAGGTCAAAAATATTTCTGCCACATTTTTGTTTTTTAAAACATGAGTTATTGCCCCTTATTGCTAAAATTAACATAGAAAATGGGTCGAAAATCAAATCCTATATCTTGCTTACTAGGGATCAGATTTCAGTAAAAGCATATACATGATATTTGGTTTGATATGTCTCTACATCTGTTAACTTGAATAATATAAAATTTTGCATCAAACATGAGTTATTGTCCTTGATTTTGCATTTTGAGGTGAACAAATCATTAAAAATATCCTTATGAATGCGTCAATGACCCCAAAGTATTGAACAAATATTGAATAACCCTACTTTTTTCATATATTTCGATGAATGTTGCAATTTTTTTTATATATCAACAACAATGCAACTTTTCGAGCTATTTTATCTCTTTCATTTCAGAGTAGATAATCATTGAAAAAAGTGGGTTGAGTAATAATATATATTCATTCTTTTTTAGATGGACTTTCTTTTATTAGTCCATCTTCTCAAAACTAGTTTCTACACATACATACAGGTAGCATAAAAGCATTATTTAAAAAAAGCTTTTTGGTCTGTTGAAAGTAAGTATGCAGTTAAAAAGTTAAATATATATATTATGTTCTCTAAACTAACGGAACCTGTCGGGAAATTAGCTGTTCATAAAGGGGAAGGTTTTGAAGGGTATACGTCATCTAATAGCTTATTTTGTTGATATGGATCACGTCGCGAGACAAAATGTGTTGTCATTGATAAATAACAAAGGCGCAAGCCAGCCTGTGTATCCGCGAATACTAATTTCGTTCTAGGTACGTGAACATATACATGATGCATTCAAATTTTCTCAGGAGCCTAGATGGTATCTCATGCGCGGATCCAGAAAGTTTTGTCAGAGGGGTCCAACTCTGATATGTTTTTTTTTGTTTTTTTTTTAAGGGGAGCGAGGCTCCAAAGACCACAAAAAGCGGGAAATTATTGGCCTGCCAGCGAAACGCCATTGAAATGGCGTACCGGTGAAACGCTATATATTGAAATGGCGTTTCGCTTGCGGGCCGATAATGGCCCACCGTTGAATGCTGACTTGGCAGCTTTGTGATATCCAGGGGATCCAGACCAGTATTACTAGGAAACCCTATAAATTAACGATTGCCAGGGGGGGGAGAGGTCCGGACTTCCTGCACCCCCTCTGGATCCGCACATGTATCTAGTAAAATACAGGAAGACAGGACTGATGTATTCGCATCGCGGACGGGCCTTTTTTTCGACGGACGGTTCATTAATTAGCCCTTAACGCGCAAATCACGATTGCAGCAGACGACAACTCATGAGACATCTTTCCTAATTTTCCTAAGAGATAAGGTATGATATTTCATGAGAATTGTCTGCTTTCTTGTTATTTTTGAAAAAGCGGCAAAATTTGAAATTGTCGTCTGCTGCAAATTATAGATGGCGCTTTATGGGTTAGTAAAGTGCATCAAATGTTGTCATGTTTTTGAACTATAAAACGCAACGAGTGCATCCGCAAAAGCATATTGTGCAGATACACGCTAACACACAGATATGTACACCGTTTCCCGTTTAGCTGTATTATTTGCTCTAGGTGGTACCCTAGCTTTGGGTTTCCCTTTATTAGGAGGGTGGAATGAGATAGCAGTAGATGACGGAAAAGTTGTGGAGCTAGCAAACTGGGCAGTCGGACAGATAGGGAACGGCTATTCACTGCTAAATATCCAGGGGGCTGAGTACCAGGTATGTGTTTCTTATTTACCCATAAAGCGCCATCTATAAGGAGGTCTAGCGATAAGGCGTAAATTTTCCCTAGTTCACATGATTACAAACACCAAAGGGGTACGTACATTAAGGGGCTAATTTGGCCCCCTTTGGAGCCAAAAACTGAAAATTGCTTTCACAAACTGCTTATGACTGGTTTATTAGAATAATCCCTTAAGTGTAAAATTTCGCCATTTATTTAAATGTTACCGTTGCTATGGTAACAAAATGGCCGAAAAAATAGGCATAAGATTTTTGACCAATTAAAGGCTTTTCTAGACTGAATTTTAAAAAATTAGATATCAGCACAGCCAAATACTAAAAAATCCTTTTAATATGTTGTGTGCCATAATAATTTTCATCATCTGTTAAATTTGCTTGTGCTCTATGTTAATTGCTCTTTCTAACGTCTCAAATTTGCTCCAAAATGGCCAATTTCCTATTTTCAGCCTATTTTGGCGACCATTTCTGTTACCATAGCAAGGGTAAAAGTCAAACTAATAACAGACTTATAAACTTAGGCCATTGTTCTAATAAACTAATAAGAAGAATTTGGTGAAAAGCGAATTTCATTTTTTGGCCTCATAGGGGGGCCAAAATAGCCTCTTAATGCACGTAGCTCTTTTCAAATTGCCCTAATGTTTTTAAAATTGGTGTAGCTTGGCAGTAAAATATGCATAACAGGCATCAAAATACGTTTCGAAGCGATTCACCATTTACAATACCGTAAAACGTGCACGTTCTACTCCCATCCTTCATTTTACGTCTTTATACTGGGTGCCTATTAGGCCAAACTTTAAGTAAATGCATTGATAGTTTTTAAACAAAGTAAAAGTGCTAAAATGTTAAGGATAGTAGTGCTCTTCATTTCCAAACCTTACCGTATTTCCTTCTGAGTATGCGTACGAAACACACTTAAAATTGAGACGTTTGTCATTGGTAAGATGAAACTGGCGTCTTTTTGTTTGTTTTAGATGCTTTCCCCCTAGAACCCAAAATGCCCTTTACATATGTTGTAAATGTTTATAGCGACATGTCGTTGTCCAAAGGGCATCTTGGGTGTAGGGGGGGGGGCATCTAAAATACCATCTGTCCGAGAATTGGGAAGGTAACGGTACTAAGCAGAGGATAAAGTATCTTACTCAAGGACACAAAGAGTCTTGAACTGGCGACCTTTACATCCTAAGTCTAATACTTAACCGTTAAGCCATTGCACTTCTCAAGGTAAGATTTGTCAGCAATGTAATATTTGTCAGCAAGGTAAGATTTGTCAACAAGAAAAGATTTGTCAGCAAGGTAAGATTTGTCAGCAAGGTAAGATTTGTCAGCTCATGCCCAAAAACGCGTTTCAGCCTCGAGTAGTTCCAGAAAAAAGCTGTCATAACAACTTGCTTAGTTGTAAATAGAGAATACTAGGTGAGTGTCTTTTGAAATCTAGTTTACCAGGCAAAGCTTTGAGAACGCTTGTTGACATCGCGAGGCTTGCCGAGCGATTCAACATGCGTTCTCAAAGCAGAGCCTGGTAAACTGGATATCAAAAGATGCAAACCTGGTATTCTATTCAGTTTACACATTGTTTCTCTCTTCAAACTAGCGATTATGACGTAGTATTCGATTTTTTGTGTTGATTCAGTGTCATGATCTGTCATTAGCGACGTAATTCAAAAAGTGCAACGTCATCATGACCTGATAGCGGCACATGCCGTGAAATAGACAATGTTTATCAGGCAACGCGCAACAATGCAGTTAATATGAGAGGTGACTGATAAATACTGCTATTTGTAAATGCAGATAAAAACATTTGAGTCAGTACTTATTCCAGGAGCAGTCTGAAAAGGGACTTTTTTGTTTGCACATGCATTTCCTGTCTGAGTAATTTGGTCATTGCATTCAGAGAAATGAAAATAAATGCCTGTGACGTTTTGCATTGTATTTTTCAGATTGTAGCTGGCAGAAACTACAGGCTTCAATTAAATCTGAATACTGTAAGTTTTTCATTTATTTTTCATTTGTTTTCACGAGCCTCGTCACGAGATTATGCTAAAACCATTATGCCCCCGAGTTTGTAAAACTTTTGTTATGCTCGATTTCCTTGAGCATGAAATTTATCATGCTCATAAATGTTAAATTGCCAACAATTGTCAATTTTTAAGTGGCTGCTAAAATTACTTAAATTAACCTGTTGGACAAATTTAAATATAGATTTTGTAATAAGGGAATCTACTCCGATGGTTCTAAGATGACCACCTAAATAAAAGGCTATTGTCCGTTTGCACTTATGATCAAAATGAAAATGTTGCCCCTTTTCACTGTAGATCATTATGAGAGCCATATGCGCTCTTTAGCTTTATATTATACCCTTAAAGATAGTTTAATGCTATTTTGTAGGCAAACTAAACGAAACTTCTCAAATATCTCAGTATATATAATATACGCATTGAACAATCTATGCCGTTACTTACATTTGATTAAAAAACAAACTCATTTCCATATGCATCCATTTGAAGTTTCAGATATCTACTACAGATGTACAACACCCTCTGAGTAATGCCTTTTAAATAATTCCATTTAAAAAGGTTGATACGGAGTGCTTAACATTAACCAGAAGGGCTGGAGCATTTTTGTGTGTCAAACCCATTTTAATAGAATATAAGTAAACACGATTTCTAGAACTATTTCAATATTGCAAATACAGTCACGCCTCAATTTTCAAAGTGCATGTTGATTTAAGCCACGCTTCAATGATTTAAGTACAATACTATTTCAAACACCTGACCCAGGATACCAATGGGAAAGTGACAAACTCACAGTTAGACACCACAAACGAGAGACAAGAGGTCAGCCCTTTCCCAGCAGGTGACCACAAGGCACATATAAACAGACGCGCACAAAGGCATAGCATCCACAAGACAGAAAAAAACATAAAAAGATCCACAAAGGAGTGCCCCCTTGAAATGGTCAGTAATATATTTTACTGGAGGGCTTAAACTGGTTTCATGGCGCGCCAACCTCACCTTTAATTCAGATGTGGATCAAGACACATAGATATTTGGTTTGCATGAAAGACCCCTAACTTATCAAGCATCATCTCCTGTAAATAAGACTGAATACCGGAGCAAAAGAAATTCATCAGGTAAACTCCAGTGGGCCCGACAGCCAGCCAAAGCATCAGGCCCCTACCATCTTATCAATAGATAAGTCTTTAAGTCAGAAATGTCATAGAGTCTGAAGTCCGACCCAATGGCGTGCAATTAAAGAGGAAAGCAAAGGTGCCAACTGTGATAGGGTTGACCGCCAAGCATGCAGTCTGTTGCAATACATTAATGTTATAGCCTATTTTTTTATATTGGGAAATTATTTTAATGAACTGCGCTGAAAAATTATTTGAGCCAACAATTTTCTTCAATTAAAACACCAAGTCACCATAGAATTCAGGTTCGGAAAGTCCTTGGCGCAAAAGAAATTTAAGTCCAACTTGGAATTAAGATATCAAATCATAGTATCGTCTATAAAATTTAGAAAAGGTTTTGCGAAGTTTATGATATTGATAGCCTTGTTTAAGAAGTTTCTGAGTTAACAATTTATTATGAGTGTTGAAGTCAGTAACATAGCTAGATGCTCTAGCAAAACAAATGAGTTGAGAGATATAGACTCTATAGGATGTAGAGCGAAGAACATCACCATCTAAAAATGGGAAATTGACAATTTCAAAATCAAAGTCGTCACGTTTATCATAAATTTTGGTAGAAAACATATCATTAGAAATTGACAAATGCAAGTCTAAACATACGGCTCGGTATCAGAGGTATTGGCTTTGCTAGGTTGGAGCTCTGAAGGGTATATTTGGCTTACCATATTGTCAAAATAAACATTATTAATGGTTAAAAAATCGTCCAAATATCTGGATGTAGTGTTAAACGCATCAATTACATCAGCCTGTTTATAGTCAGAAAGGGACATCATAAAGTCCCTCTCATAACAAACAGGAATACATCGGCAACCAGGGGAGCACAATTAGTGCCCATAGTAATCCCAATTGGGATTTGTCTATAAAGCTTGGTGCCAAATCGAATAAAATGTTGTCCAACAAAATGGTCAGCGCATCACATACATTTTGACAAGACCATGCATGATATTTTTAAGTTTTTCTGAAGTAAAAAATGCATTTCTGTCATTACATGCAAGGTAAGGAGGGCCTTCTCTCTGGAAGGTTCTTTCAATAAGATCAATAAGTTTATCTTTAATTAAATTATGAGGTAAAGTAGTGTAAAAAGTAGGAAAATCATAAGTAGAAAAACTGGTCGCATTGAAATCTCTAGCTTTAAGTTAATCTAAAATTTCACCTGAATTCTTAATAGACCAAAATAGGTTTTTACCGGATCTCTCATATAACTTTTCACAGTACTTGATAACATGTTTTTAACAGCTGTAAGACACATGGTTAACAATTTAGAAAGTTCTGTTGTCGTACAAGAACTAGAATCAGCAATAAATCTTGCTTTATTGGGTTTTTATGGAGCTTAGGTAACCAGTACAATGTAGGAACTCTGGCTTGGTTATCTTTAGCTTTGACAACGAAATTTAGTGCTGTATGACACCCATGCCCATCGTCAATCACATACTCACTCTAAGAAGGCTGCAGTTAATAGGGATTAGTGTCAACACGCTTAAGACTATTAATATAATACAATCGTCAAACAACTATAACATTGTTAGCAGCTTTATCTGCTGGAACCAAAACATAGTTCATATAAAAATTCTGGATACCTCTTTAAGATGATGAAAAGAAGAATTGGGTTTAGGGGGTAAAAGATGTGTATTACGAGAGTTAATTGAAATAGGAGTATCAATAATTTTAAAAATGTTAATCTTCCATGCCTTCAAGGCATCAGGTTCAACATTTTTTCGTTTGCACCAATAATTACTAAAGTCATTTAAAGAAGCAGCGATCTCTTTTCGACATTTAGGGAAATCAATATTAGAGGGAAGTCTTTATTTAAGACCTGTAGAAATAATATTGCGAACTCTAGCGTCAGGAATGAAATTAAGATTACCTGTAATCACATGCCCTGCCGAGGGATATAAATAATTAGAATTTTTACAATTTCAGGAGTCAGGAGTATTGGAATCTATATCTGTATCAGTTACAATTTTTTCAAAGTTAAATATAGTAGACCTAATTGGTTTGTTATATTTATAACAAATGATAGGAGTTTCAGAATTATTAAAGTCATTTGGAATAGATGAAATCACTCAGTTATCCTTAAAGGTACTATGTAAATCAATAAACTCCATACCTTTGTAAAAACACCGGGCCGCGTAGCGCAGTCGGTAACGTGTCTGGCTACAGATGCGTGTCTGACTGCAGATCCAGGGGTCGCGAGTTCCATCCCGGCCCGGTCCCATACTTTCGTGGAGATTGATCATGAAATAATTTCTACGGTCATTCTCCTCCCTTCCGCTGATTCATTCAAGAAGGGTTGTTGTCAGTTACAAGCGAAAGTATGTGCACAAATTACTGGTTAACCGCTTGCTCAAGCCTGCCCAGGAAAAAGTGTGGCTAAGTGAACTGACCGTCCCGCAATGACCATAGCTGTTGACATGGGGCGTAAAGCAACAAAAACAAACAAATAATGAAAGGAATTTTGATAAAATAACATTAACGGTTGACCTCCGAATCGATACAAGGACTAAGGAAAACCCCAAGTTTTATTGTTGGTATACTTTAATGACTGGCTGCAAATCATTAATGGGTCTCATTCACAAATTTGACACCCACTTGCCCAGTCGTTGTCGATATTGTACTGCCAATCTTGTGTCATATTACTAATGTCATAATGGCCGGAATATGCCCTATATAGAGGATCTTACATGAGTGCTCATGTTTTATTGAATTTATTAAACGAGTTGGGGAAAAGAGATAAAAGGCGAGGCTTGCCGAGCATTTTATCTCTTTTTCGCAACGAGTTTAATAAATTCAATAATACAAGGGCACGAATGTTAGATTCTATTTATCATATGACGTTAAGATTACTTTGAAATCTCATTTTTGGCGTTGAAACGTTATAATTGCGTCATCATGTACGCAACGATGTTATGGACGAAATAACGTTTCCCGTAAATCTATAAACCACTAGTGGTTTACAGATTTTATTGCATGGCGTTATTTCACTCCCTGACATGACGTCATATGATAAATATGCATATTTTTTAGGAAAAGTTGTCGCGTGATTAGGTGTTATGACTGTTAAAGGGGTGTGAAAATTAGCATGTATTAGAACTAAAAGGCAGGCAATGAGCAGGTCGTGTTTTCAGCAAAGAAGTAGAAATTGTGTTAACTTTCACAAGAGAGGCGTGCTACATTTGGCGTGGTACAGTATTCTAAAACAGTGACCCGTAAATGGCATGTTAACATTTTTTTAAAAAAATATGTTGATAGTTTTATCAGATACAAAATACTTTTTGTCAAAAATAGTCTCAAATATATTAAAGCTGCATACTCTGTAACTATGAACATTTTTCGAAAAAAAAAATTCTTTTTAAATCATTTGTTAAAGTAGAATAAAGTTATGTTGTCACAATAAATCTAATTTCTACAGCTGAAAACTGCATGGAAAAGTGAATAACCTTATAAAAACAGGTGTTTTTTCTCTTGTTTGTAATTATTTGCGTCCCTCCAATAATTCTAGACAGTTAATTTTTAACATAAATGCTGTTGTTTTGCCACTAATTATTTGTTAATTATTACGAGATGGGTAAAATATATACCTGAATTTTAGTATTTTTACTGTGTTCTTGAAAAATAGAAACATTATTTCTAAAATGAAAAGATCAAAAGTTACAGACTATGCAGCTTTAAAGCCAAAGGAATTTCAATATCATTCAACTGTTTTTCCGAGTATACATGCATGGCTAAAACTCAATAAAAAAACAATATTATTTATAGAATATGTCAAATTTTCACCATCATTAATTGACATTTATATGCTCAGTTGACAAGGATGATAGACTGTGAAACGCACCATCACATTTCATTTGCACACAAATGCTGATATTTGAACGCATCATTTAATATTAATAGACTTTTCGCTTACTGTAAAGGAGGCAATTCTAATATTCATATGTTGGCTTGGTTCGGCTATTTTATCTGCTAAACAAGGGAAATCAAGTTCTATTTATAGTTTGGTGAAGAATTAATGTTGTTTGGGCCGCACAAACGTGCGTGCAAAATGCATGTTTCTTTTTGTCGTCCACTTAATTATTTGAAGCCTCATAAACAAACAGTGTGGACCCAGATCGGACTGCTCCTGTAGTAGCAGTCCGATCTGGGTACACAACGTTTGTTCTATGCATATTTTAAATATACTTATTTGGCTGGCGTTTAAGGTCTCACAGTACTTATGCTTTTTCCTATATAGTTTATTGCTCAAAATACACACGTTATTTCTACAGGATATCTCCTTGGTCACTAATCAACACTCATTCCTGTTCAAAAGCTCAAGAGAAACAAAATAAACAGTGAATGCCTGGGTTTCGCCAGATTGATTTTCTAAAATATTTTAGAGTTTGTGGAGACCGTACTTTTTTTCAAATTTCCTGGCGCTCCGGCCCAAGAATACACTGACTTGGAAAAATACTTTTCCCAAAGTGGAAACAATACAGAATTAACTGAAACTTACAGGAGCTGTCTAGCTAAAGAAGAGCTTCTAGTATGTAAAATAAATTATGACCAGGTATCAGCAGAGCAAAAATTGGGGTTGACCAAAGTACTCCCATACTTGTTTCTAATGCTCATAAATCCTATTGCACCCCCACTCACGGTGCCTAATCGTACAGTGATACCTTAAGGACTAAATAATGTGTGTTGCGTCCATACTGAAGTAATGGCGCAAGATGATACAGTTACTTTTGAGTAAAACCGCGCCTCACTTTCAGCTTTTACCTATGTCTAAGGTAGACCAGTCCTTATTACGCATTCATGAGGTACCGCCTTTACAGTAACCAAAAAGTCATATGATACTGCAAAGCGGTTGGTAGTCTGGTAATTTGTCCACCGTTGTTGGATCGTTTTGTGGTGGGGATTTAATAATCTCGCAACATACAATGGGGAAAACGACTTTTAATGCGCTATTAATGGACATTATTGAAAAGTCCTGAGCTTTTTTTCATGAAGTACATAAAATATAATTTCTGTGATACACTTATGACAATTATGATTTCCGCAATTTGTTTTTCAGGGCAATAACTTACGATCAACCTGCACTGTCACGATTTATGAAGATTTTGAAGGGACCAAGACAATGAACGAACCAAACCCTTGTACACGTATTTAGGCCCTTATGGTGATGGAAACATTCACTTCAGAGGGGATGACGTTCTGTTGAAGATTAAATCTTTGCATGCCTGTCATATGATCTGGATCTACAGTGTTTTCAAAACAAAGATATATCCGGATTCAGCAGGACAAGGATTAATTAAATACAGTAAAACCTGTGAAAAACGGCCTCTATCAAAAGGTTTACAAGACCAATTATCGTGCTTAATTCTGGTCGACCCCAAAGGGAGCATTCTGCAATATGTATAGCCTTTATTTAGCTACAATTTGTCATTAAGATCTTTGTTTTGTCTGTTTTAGATCGGCCGTTTTACACAGGCTTTACTGTATTGTCGAAATGGACAATGATATTAAGAGTAAATTGTATCTTAATCTTTTGAGTTTTGTTTTTATTTATTTCATATGCTAACTCTAGAATTTAACTCGTTTATCAGTTTTGACCTCTACTTAGAAATGTGTTCAATACTTTACATACTTTACTTTTCATACTTTTGATTGTATCGATTCTTGATCTTTGCACTCTTACTTACTATGTTTTATGCATGGACTGTTGATATTTGAAACAAAACTAAAAGATATATCACCATGCTCAGTTTCGCATAAGCTCATATGGAAGTTTACAGCATTTGACCAATTTTCTGAACAAATGAAAGAATTACCTAAGTCTTTTCTTGGGCTGACTTCTTTTGAATTTTGACTTTATTTGAGATTTTTGGAAGATAAATTTACAAATGTCAATTTCGATACAAACGGTCAAAATTTGTCAAATTTAGTACCAAAACGAAGTTGTAATTTAGAAACAGCTGAATCAGGTGACTACTTTAGTTTTTAGTTTGGAGTAAAACTTTATCTTGAAAAATTAAATTTATAAATTCAGAAAGAGGCAAAATTGCTTTTCTAATAATTACATTGCTAGTGACGCCTTCAAGTAATCTTGGTGGTAAACAATAATTTTCACTTCCTTTGTATACCTATATTGCATTGCGTCTTGAGGCTTATCATCAATTGAGCGCAATTGATTTCTTTTCCATGCTATCAATTGAGTGCAAAACCTACTCATCAATGAACAACGCTGCAGAGGCATTCCATAGCCAATACACGGACGTAGATATTCATATACATGTATTAGACGGCGAACGGAAGGTAAATAAACGTACACGTACCTCCACAGGTAACTGCCCAAAATATTTGCGCTCAATTGATGAGCAGGGGTCTCTAAACTCTATAGAAATCGCTGAATTGATGGCATTTTCTGCGCTGAATTGATGGGCATTTGCGCTCAATTAATGAATCACCCGTCTTGAGTTGCTAACATCTACTTCGGTTACATTTTGAGAACATATTGAGAACGCAATGTCCTGGTCACGTATAAATTACCTGTCAAAACATATCCCAAGCCGACTTGTCGCAACATCTGTCGTTGTGCCACGTGGAGTTGGTAAAACTCCTCCCTGTACATCAATAGAGTGTTGATATTTTTTTCATATTCTAGTCCTTCAGGAATATTGAGTTCTGTCGTTGTTGTTCTAAATAGTAATATTGAGACCTGCTTACAGGTAAAAACAGACGCTGTAAGCAGGTCTCAATATCATTGTTTAGAACAACAATAACAATAACAGCAACAGCAGCAGCCGTACCAACAAGGCAATATTACTAGCACTTTTTGCACTAGAACACTCGGAATGGCGAGGCCTCTTAAAAGAGGTTTGGCCATTTTGGTTGTTGTAGGGCTTGAAGGCGTGATGGTCCTGTAGGTAAATATGCCATTTTGGCTGCCAATATTTGTTATTAGTTAGCTAAATGCTACTATATTTTGTCCTTCTACTTGAATTTTTTTTTCACTCTCAGTACATTCCATATGTATCATAATTTCACATATACATGTATGTATTTTTGTTTTGTGATGATGAGCTGTATATGCTTAAGTCTAATAAATTTCTGTTATGTTCTGTTCTTTTCTGACTGAAAGCAGATAACCGCTTAAGCCGGTGCTAGGGGGCGTGAGAGTTGTTGCAATTTACATTAGTTCTCATAAACAGACTCAATAAAACTGAGTCTGCTGTTTTCTTATATTGTAGGTTCTCTCTATTTTTGAAGGATCGGTTTTTACAGATTATTTAGAGGTCGCAACAGATGTCGTTGTGCCGAGTGGAGTTGGTAAAACTTCTCCCCTTACATCAATAGCGTGTTGATATTTTTCATATTCAGTGCCTTCAGGAGTATTGGGTTCTGACAGAAAGC
This sequence comes from Loripinus fragilis, assembly GCA_964019695.1. Taxonomy (NCBI): domain Eukaryota; kingdom Metazoa; phylum Mollusca; class Bivalvia; order Lucinida; family Lucinidae; genus Loripinus; species Loripinus fragilis. The sequence continues at coordinate 14,297,379 of OZ026525.1, forward strand.
ATAATACCGCTAAGCCGGTGCTAGTGGGCATGAGAATTGTTGCACTTTCCATTAGATCTCATGAACAGATTCAATCAATAGAGGATATTTACTTTTTTGAGGTGAATACCAAATATATTTCATTGAGTGTGTTGAAAACATCAGAATCTTCACGAGTGCGTAGCACGAGTGAAAATTCTAATGTTTTCAACTCATGAGATGAAATATGTTTCGTAGTTACGGTAAAAAGGTAACTTTTCTTTTTTATTTTATACTATTTATAGGCTACATGGATTGCAATGTCTCACCCACTAAAAAAAGGAAGTGCTGAAAATGCAAAAACGAAAATTGTAGCAAACCCAAATAATCTTGGTACCAAAATATTTATCACGTTCTGACTAAGAAAATGCATACCAGCAATTGATGTTTTCGTTCACAAATAAGAAAGTTATGGGCGTTTGAAGTTCTGAAGTGCAATGCATTAAGTGAATAGAAAAATCAGAGGTAGAGATTGATATCACTTTTATTTGTCTTTGATATGCATTGATTCACTGCTAAGTATAAATGAAACCGAGTCTGCTGTATTCTTATACTGTAGGTTCTCTCTATTTCTGAAGAGACTGTTTTTTCCAGATTATTTGTAGAAAAACTGCGCAAGTGTGTTGCACTGAGCGGCAAAACTAAGTTGCGAAAACATAGTTCACCTGACGTAAATGCCCTTACCTGATTGGTTTAACTCTTGAGAGAGGGCGCAGGGACGAAATCGTGTTCGAGCGGTTATCTCACCCCTGATTTGACCGCTCGTCAATAAACACGTTTTCTTTGTTATATCGTCTGTTTGTAATTATTTAAGGGTTACCATGTAGGAGTCCAAGACTCATTTGTTGGGCCTATGCCGTGTGGCCAGGCCAAAACAAACAAGCATTGATGTAAATAGTATCCCCATTAAGCTGCTAAAGTATTACAAGAAATGAACAGTGGAACAACCAAATAACACACACCAAATATGTATCAGTTTTCAAGTTCGACACAACACGTCATATTCATTCGACCCCCTCTTACAAATGGTGTTAAAATCACGGGATAGGAACTTCCTAGATTTCTATGCTTTTCTTGCACCTCAAGATTCATGCGAGTATTCCCTGTATGTGGAGTAACCTTAGATTTTTTATACAACTTTTGTGATACTCACCGGTTCCAAGATGACCATCTCCAAGAAAGGTGTCACAAACTTTACTTTCTTATCCAAACGGTTCCAGAGATGTAAATCTGCAGTGTTGGGAGACGACTGATATTTAATTTTCAACTTACTAGAACTGTGATGATGATCATGTCAAGGAATTATAAAATATAATGAATATCCCTTATGGATAATTTAATTTCAGTCATGGGTTTAAATGAATATCACCTTACCTTTACTTATATAGATTTTAATATACATGTAGCCTTTATTAGGCTATGATATATTGATAAAATCTTTTATCAGTTACTTCTCATATAAACTGCATTAGTGCACGTTGTCTGATAAACCTTGTCTATCTCACGGCATTTGCCTTTATCAGGTCATGATGACGTTGCATTTTTTGAATGACATCGCTAATGATGCTGAATCAACACAAAAAATCGAAAATTATGTCATAATTGCGTTTGAAAGTTGAAACCATGGGTAAGCTGATAAATAGAATACCAGGTTTGCGTCTTTTGCTATCAAATTGACCAGGCTCGGCTTCGAGAACATATGTTGAATCGCTCGGCAAGCCTCGCGGTGTCAGCAAGCATTCTCGAAGCTAGCCTTGCCTGGTAAGCTTGATATCAAAAGACACTCACCTAGCATCTCTTTATTTCCTTGGGCTAAATGTACGCATTTTAGTTTAAATAGCTCTAATCTAGTAATGATCTATTTACTGTGATAAATAAAAGCTACATTTTTTTGTGTTCAAGCACTCAGTATTTTAGAGATTATACGGGTACATTGTGCACTTTCCTATGGAGTCTTTGTGCTGTATGTAGTGGAAGATATGGTTTACAAAGATGATTCAGTGATTGTTTAAAAACATCAAAAACATTACTATCATGTTCGTTCTGAAAACAAACTGAGGCTTAAAGACACATGCTGCTATTTTCAATGCGCATCATTCTTGCGTCAGGAAACAGGTAAAGTTTTCTTGTTCCTGACTTTCAATATTTACGAATTCGGATCAACACAGTTTTCAGATTCTCGTATGTCAAATCAATGTTCCGACATCTTCTTGACAAAATTAAGTAATTAAAGTGTGACCAAAAGATCTAGTGACCTTTTATTAGAACTTATCGTCTCCGTACCAAAGACAAATAAATGTAGATCAGGATAAATCAAAAGATGTACGTAATTTACATTGGTTACAAATACGAAAGTGGCAGAGACTCAGATTTTCAGTGTGCGTTTATTCTTCCTTTTTAGCATTTTAATGCTGAATTACTTCGTAGTATTACTACAGGTAGTAAAATAGCATCATCAAATAGACTGAAACGGTCATTCCTGAACTTTTATATCGAATTATGCATGTAACTTTTTTATTGTGGGGTTCAATTTGGCCCACCTGAAAGATAATAAGTAGAGTGACCACATAGTTTTATTATTTTTTCTAAAAGGCATTATAATAGTCCATGAAATAAAAATAAATTATTAAGATTTTCAACGTCAGATTTTTTAATACATAATCTATTCTAAAATAAAATTCCAATTTTCGACGAATTGCCAAAATATATGATGCAGTACTTGTTACAGCTTGGGATAACAAATAAACTTGCACATTTTCTAAAAGGTTTGAGGTAATATGCAATAATTTAAGTTAGTAGAAAGAAGCTGGCTGAAGATTACAACTACTTTATCTCGATATTTAGGACTAGTGTTATTCTTTCATCTGTTTAGAAAATTTGTCATATGATGAAAACTTCCATATGAGATTATGAAAAAAAATAAGCACGCTGACATATCTTTTTTATTTTATAAATGGCATGCTCGGTTCTTTTGAATACTCATATCATATGCTTTGGTTGAGAATAAGAAAACTAATTTCAATTACGTACTCTTATCTAGAGGTCTGTTAGTCTAAAATAATAAAATATATATAGAATGTATCTTTATTTATATCTGACATGCAAAATCAATTTTATTTAATTTGTTTACTGAAGAGAAAAGAGAGAAAAACTGTAAAAAAATGTCAATATGTTTTATATGACAGCTGACGATGTTCTGGCCCAGTGGTTGTTGACTGCAACATATTGATTTAATTTAGACACTCGATTACTGGACCAGAACACCCGATATACAACTTTTTCACATTTAAAGAGACTCAGTCTGCAACTATGAACATTTTTCGCAAAATTTTCTTTTCTTTTTAAATCATTTGTAAAAGCAGAATTAAGTTAAGTTTTCACAATAAATCTGTTCACTATAGCTGAAAACTGCATGGAAAAGTGAATTATCTTATAAAAACAGGTGCTTTTTCTCTTTTTGGTAATTATTTGCGTCCCTCCAATAATTCTTAACATAAATGCTGTTGTTTGATACTGATAATTTGTAAAGATTTACGAAATTGGTAAAATGTATACCTGAATTTTAGTTTTTTTACTGTGTTCTTGAAAAATAGAAACACTATTTCAAAAATAAAAAGATCAAAAGTTACAGACTATGCAGCTTTAAGTGCTATAATTTGCATTTTAGCTAAAGTAAGCATAAATTCCTGAACATAAGCACAACTTTCTTTCATCCTCTTTTTCAGGAAAAAAATCACATTTTTGGCATAACTCTGGCGCTGTAGCGACTATCACTCAACCAACAAATTTTTTGTTAAGGAGATACATCGGTTGATTTGAGCGAGCTGAACATTTCTTGTACTTTAACAACAGCAGAATCTGGGGCGAAGATTTGGTGCCAGTAAAATGCATTAAAGCCCCCCCCCCCCCCCCCCCCCGGTGGCTAAGGCGTTGGTTGTTGAGTTTGTTTATTTTTACTCCCATTGTGGGAGTCTGTAATTGTTGTGCGTTACTTTACGTCCATTCAAATATTACAATCATATTGATGGGGAAGAGAGAGCTGGTTGCTTTGCCTAATTTGTCTTCCTGGTGTCTCATGATGGTTGTGTGGCTCTTCCTCGCGGTGCCATGGGGTTGTCTGCGGTTTGTGATTGTGGTAATTCCTGATCATACTCAATTACTATTTCATAAGTGACAATAATTCGCAATGAATATTTTCAGAAGTAAAATATTACCCTTTTTAACAGCTAGGTACACTATTTAGTTCACTCGTAGACTGCAACCACCACGCGATAACTGTGCTGTTCGAGTACAGTGGTTCTCTAGCGTGATTTATGCCTGTAGAATTTCCCGTCGTTATCACTTGGACGAATCTGTTTTGAATTAAAGGGTTGTTGGGTACTATTTTGAAGTACATTTTGTAGATCAACAGTGTAGAACTTGATCAGACGCCGCGTTCTGTGGCATCTGGTCTGGTTCTAAACTGTTTGCCAATGTCACATGAAATGGCCGTTCAGCTTATGGAAATCCTAATTTCATGCCTAGAAATCCTAATTTCATGCCGAGTTTTCCCGACATATTCCAATTATCTCCGAGCACTCCCGATTTGAAAAATATCTGGCCAATCAAAAACACTTCCCAACAACGTGACGTACATTTCAATAAGCATTGCAAATACCCAATGTCGACAATGAAAACGTGCGAATTTATGTAGTTTTCGGTTATATTAGGAATTTTTATCCCTAGATTGACTTGATATATAGCCAATGATGTTTTGGACGATATTTTGAGTCATTCTTCAAATGGTGAAATGTTTACATAAGTACCGACTCAGTCAGTAACACCGGTGCTGTGACGTATTAAATGCTGACGTCCTCAGCCTGTAAACAACCATGGGTGCTGTTTGAAAAACATAAAATTGGTTTTCGAGGTAACAATAAACATACAAAGCGGCTCTAAGTGGCCCCTTACAACTAATCCTCACTTCGTATGCAATATATACAAGCCTGTTAGCTTACAAACAGTATTTCTTTTGGTGTTTTGATGCTGGCCTCAAGCACATGGCTGCTCGGTCTCGTGGCAATAGAACATATTTCGATTGGCTGAGAAAATCGTGTGATATAAGTACATGTGACTTGAGTCCGGATAGAAATCCGGAAAAGTACGGAAGGCCTATGAAATCAGCTATATTTATAAGGCTAGATTCTGCACAAAAGTTGTACAGGTTTAATACTACCATGCAACTAGCAAATCAATATACTCCCATGAAACATTTCCAGATAAGCTGTCAGAGGCATAAAATAGACAGTATGTTATTGTCATCTAGGTGCATGACAAACTACATGAACATTTCTACATGCTCATTTCTTTGAATAAATGAAAGTGGTTGAGAATTTGTTAAAAAAAAGCTTATGGTGAAAACGCATTTATTGAAAAGACATATGTTGTAGGTACACATTGGAACTCATAGAGGCAATTCCAATGTCTGCCTACAACATATGTTACCGAAAATAAGGAATAAAACTATTGGGAAATTTACATTTTCCAAGTATCATGTCCATTGTCTTTACCTCTTTTAAACAACCCAAACTGCCAATCAGTATTAAAATTCTTGTCACTCTACTACGAATTGTTTATATTTACATGGCAGCTATATCTCCAAATTCAGTTCATGAAATACCTCTTTGCAAACCTGCTAGTTGTGTGGTTGTATATTGTTCAATCCCAGCGGTTGTATAACTTTGATGTTAACCCTTTTAATTCCAATACAATGGAATTTTTCATAAAATTTAAAACAATCAGGGTGGTCCATTCCATATATTTGTGGGGGGGGGGGGGGTTACAGGCTATAATTTCAAAGAAACTTCTTTGTCTGAAGATTGATTTTGTCCTAGCAACAGTGCAGACACTGATGAACCTGCACCGATATTGGATCCAGTTCCACAACTGGGAATCTTCATTTCTGCAATCTATTTGCTATAGCACATGTACCCTTTTAGGGGTTTCCAGTCCACGAGGAGTTGATCAATATTATAATGGGTTCCAGTACCAGACCTGAGAATCTTCATTTATACAATCTGTTTGCTTTAGTACATGCACCCTTTTAGGGGTTTAAAGTAACCTAGGAGTTGATCAATATTCTAATGGAATCCAGTCCCAGGACTGGGAATCTTCATTTATCATAGGTTTAGATAAACAAAAAATTTCAGCGCTAAAGTGTTAATATTTATTTACCTATTAATTTTAACATATGTTTTGGGTGCTCAAAATTTAAGTACCCACAACATATGTTTTGGTTGAGAAATAAGAAAAATAATTTTCAGTTACGCACTCTTATCTGGGCGCCTTCGTGGTCTCTTTTAGGGGTTTCGACTCCACTAGGAGTTGATCAATATTTATATGGAATCCAGTAAAAGAATTTGGAATCTTCATTTATACGATCTGTTTACTATAGTACATGTAGCCAGGGCCCTTAGGGACAAAAAATTGGTCCCGTGCGAATTGTGTGCCGATTTATGGTGACCTATATCAAAACCTTTAGTGGAGTCTTACCTTTAATTTAAAGGTGGTCACCCATCTCAAATCCGCGTCTGAGGCTATTTATGACGTCATAAATATGGCGACCATAATAAGAAACTGCCCGTTAATAAAAGCTATAGTTTGTGTTGGTAGGGTCATATTTATCCAACACGAACGCTTTTTTTAACATAATATCAATTATTTTAGTCATATGATGGTTACATCAATGCTTTACCTGACTTTGATAATGAATTATTTATCGATAACTATATTTTGCATGCAAAATACCGTAGACTTCTTATAAATACCCAGCTTATGGAGCCACCTTTAGACTGATGGCTGAGGATGTTATTGCTCCCCCTGGGGAATTTCGCAAGCTTACCCTATCTAAAAGAGAATTCCAAGCTGCGTCTTTTAATAGATGTTTGTGCTATTTTTGCCGGGGCATTAGTCTCTGACAGCCTGTTACATATGTTACCATATTAAATTTAGAAAAAAAAAAAAGAAAATTAAAAGTTTGAGCTACAGAAAGATTGCTAATTTTTTAAATTACTCATATGGTCTGCATATTGACAACTTTAGCTACATGTAAATTCTGTTGGAGCAAAATTACAGCTTCCTGTGGTGTTATGTACGTTACTTTAATTAGATTACCCTTTGAACATGAAACTTGTGACCAATATCATTTACTTTTTAGCTGATATGTGCATTTTCCAAAACGTTTTGATTATTTTGTACTAACAAACTCATTTTGTTTAGAGAAAATCCAAAGTTTGCTTTTATACTTTAAATATAGCGTCGTATACGTGCAATTAAACAACCCAAAGGCTATACCAAATTTTAAGGAGCCGAATTTGGTAGGCATCATTTAAGTAAAAATATATGAAAACATTAGCTGCTGTTGGATATCTTGCATATTTGGGATTGTCTTGCTCATATTATTAAAATTATAGAATTTGCAGGTTTGACAACAAGATTGAAGCACTTGTTAAAGGTTGTAACATATGTTACATGACATAATTAATGAGCAAGGACATTGACTTGATGTAAGAGATGATATTTCAGGATAAAATGAATATATTTTGCATGTTTTCCTAGCTAAAGTCTCAAGCCTCTGGTGCCTAAGTCTTAGGTATTGATGATTATTAAGCCCCTGTACCTTTGTTACAGATGTTATGAATATTTGTTTTCAATATTTCCTAATATGAATAATTCTAAAATAAAGATACATCCTAGAGGAACATAGAAAATAATCTTTTCACATTTAAACAGTACAATTTAGTAAATGTTCCTTTCTAATGTAAATATTCTAAACCAATCCTTATCCAAGTTATATACAATATCGATTATTATTTCTGCTTCTCTGGTAAAATAACTGTCCTCCTCATCTCATAAAAAAACAGAATAATCATCAAACAAGATTTTGACTGCAAACTGAGTATTGACCTGCTCCATCCCTAACTCTTTTAGATATACTCTATCGTGTGTACCAATTCAGGGTGCATCGAATAGGAGATGTTTGCACATTGTAAGCATGGGTGTTAGCCTGTAACGGCTTGTTACATATGTTACTTTATCGATTTGAAAATAAGAAAATTGAAAGTTTGAGCTACAGAAAAAAGACTTTAAAACTAGCTAATCAATGAAAAGTATAATAGTCTGCAAATTACTGGATGACTTTACTATATATGACAGCTCTGTTTACGGCTACATGTTGTATTATGTGCGTTACAAGAACTTAATTATAATTTAAAAGTGGTAATTTTGGCTATCGTCATTTAGTTTAACGACTGCTCTGAGTCGGTTTCAAACCGTTTTAGATGAACATTATAATTTTACTCTTTATTCAATATTTCGGCCAAAGGCCATTATCAAGAAAACATGCACTTCAATGTCAACTACAAGATGGTGAAACAGAGACTATGTAGTTGACATTGAAGTGCATGTTCTTCTTGATAAAGGCCTTTGGCCGAAATATTGAATTAAGAGTAAAATTATCATATGTGTTTAACATTGTTCCCTATGGAATATAAATGAATATCGTTTTAGATTAGGTTTAACAAAACTATACTCAATTGACGAATACAAAAACCAAAGTTTGCTTTTCTATCTTAAATATTTTGTCTAATATGAGCTAATGCACAACCCTACTCCCAGTTTTGCTGAGGAGCAAATTTTGTTTTCGCCGCTTAAATAAAACATATATAAAACAATTGCAGAGTGTTGATAATTTACATTTTCTTAAACAGTCTTGCTCATATATTATCAAGTTTCTAAGATCAGAACACTTATTAAAGATCTCAATGTGGCATTGGTGACAACCAGGGCTCTGATCGAATTCCATGCACTTTCAGGTGCTGATATTAACTAGTTCAATGTCAGGAAAGAGCAAGAAATCATATTGGCAGGCATTTAGCTATGCTAGAGACTCTATCCACGAAGCATTCTTTCACCTCGGCTCAGTGCCCTTAGTAAGCACTGTGGCGGATGCACTAGAGTAAAATATTTGTAAATTGTCCTGACTTCTTAGCTCTCGTCTGTGATGTCTAACTGTGAGTTTGTTACTTTCCCATTGGAATCCTGGGTCAGGTGTGATACTTGATTGTATCGATTCTTGATCTTTGCCGTCTTTCTTACTTTGTATGAGCCAGTCACCGATATTGTTCGACTCACTGCGTTGACGTAGTGGATATTTTGGAGAAAAAAAACTGAATTGCAAAAACTACCACTTCCAAGAGCTGTGTTTCTCAAAGGTGTCAAACGTGCGCAGTACCAGTGCATCATTTGGAAAACCTCATCTGTCATTAATCCTGACAAATCAATGCCTGACAATTATGGTAAGAAGCGGGACTGTGATAAATATTGTCCCGTTATGATGACATTGCCCATGTGCGGATCCAGAGGGGGATAAGGGGTCCGGACCACCCCCTGGAAAATAACAAGTACGTACATGGGCTGACCGCTTGGCTCTTGTTTGTGGTGTCTACTGTGAGTTTGTCACTTTCCCATTGGTATCCTGGGTCAGGTGTGGTACTTGATTGTATCGATTCCTGATCTTTGCACCCTTACTTACTTTCTAAAAAAATTAGCATTTGGACCCCCCCCCACCCCTGAAAAAAGTTTGACACCCCCCCCCCCCCCTGGAAAATAATGGACCCCCTCTGGATCCTTGGTAAAGTAAAAGTATATTTTTTTCAGCAATAAAACCATAGGACCCCCTCTGTAAATTGTAAAATAAGATGAAGACTAAATAAGACTGACAAAAATTCCCGGATCGGCGCATGTTGCCTCCTGCCCCCGAAACCCGTCTGCAGCTGATAAAATGTAGTTGCAGCATGTCTGTATGCGAAACATCTCGGTGTAAGTACAAAGTAAACCATTTATATTGTACTGATTTGTGTTGCCGTGGAGCAGAAGAGGATTCGTGTAAAATATTGCCAGTGGTCAATATGCTTATGACTTTTGAACAACTATTTTCATGTGGATTCAGATATTTCTTTAGCCGAATCAACGAGAATGCCGTATTGTCCGATTTTGACCTTTGAGGACGATTCTACATGTAAGCATGCGAAAGATAAATCAGATTGTAACAGTTTTCTATTGGCCGTGCTATCGAAGTACAATGGGTAACTTGTGGAGGGTTTATCCTTATTTCCATATCATGAACTTACTACTAAGTAGACTCTTCTAACGTTTGATCCTTCAGGGGTCAAAATCGGACTATAATGAGTTTGGTTGATAGTGTATGCAAATGATTATTACTACTATCTTTTCTTTAAGTGTAGGATAAGCAGCTACAGATAAGCCAAAAGCTTTTGAGCGTGACTCTATTAACAATATTGATATGATGTACTAGAAAAAAAAGTTTTCGGGCATTTATTTACATTTACTATAAAAGCTTTGACAAACACATATGTTCTACCCGGACTGGCTCATTTACGTATTCTGCATCAATCGTTTGAAATAGAGAGTCCCAAAGGTCATTGGTCAGAGGTAGTGGTACATATATATATATATATATATATATATATATATATATATATATATATATATATATATATATATATATATATATATATATATATATATATATAAGCATAAGAGATTATATTTACACCGCTTATTATCATGTTTTTCAATCACTCCACTGTCTTTTTTCATTCGTAAATCGTGACGGCATTTATGTCCCACTCGAACTGACTTCACACTATCTGAATATATTTTGTATGTAACGATTTAAAAGAGTTTGTATTCAGTCATGATAAGGCTGCCAGTTAGTTTATTAAAGGAATATTTTTAAGGTTGGAAATGGACAAAACGCATATGTATATGTGGTATTTACATATTAGGCGTCATTTCAATGACGTCATCTTTTTGTTCTGATGCAAAAACACTATGGGCGACATGTTAATTTTAATTATTAACCTCCTAAGATTAAGTTTGGTGCATTTCGACTGAATTTGGCAAACAAAATGCAAGAAAGTTCTGATCGCCATAGACTACAATCGACATACCGTTTAAATTGCACTGATACAATATACGTTATTTTAATGACGTCATAATGACGTCCAGACTCGAAACCCAGATGGGTGACCAGGTGATTTTCATTAGTTATCCCCTAAAGTTTGATTTGGTATAGGTCACCATAAATCGGCATCAAATTCGCACGGGAGTCCCGATCGCCCCTGACTAATGTGCCTTTTTTTGGATTTCAAGTCCTCAAGGAGTTGATCAATATTTATATGGAATCCAGTACCATAACTGGGAATCTTCATTTATACAATCTGTTCGCTATAGTGCATGTTCCCTTTTAGGGGTTTCAAGTCCACAAGGGGTTGATTAATATTCATATGGGATCCAGTACCCGAACTGGAAATCTTCATTTATGCAATCTGTTTGCTATAGTACATGTACCCTTTTTAGGGGTTTCCAGTCCACAAGGGGTTGATCAATATTCATATGGTATCCATTACCAATACTGGGAATCTTCATTTATGTAATCGGTTTGCTATCGTACATCTACAAAGGGCCAGTTAAGCAAAAATAATTTGTGTAAAATTGCGAGGGTTTTCTTATTCATCAGCTTAAACATGTGTTTTGGTGTTCAAAAGAACAGTCTCATCGAGACGGTTTTTTGAGTACCCACAACATATGTTTTGGTTGAGAAATAAGAAAAAATATCTTTCAGTTATGCACTCTTATCTGGGGGCCTGCATGTACCCTTTTAGGGGTTACCATTCCACAAGGAGTTGATCAATATTCATACGGGTTCCAGTACCAGAACTGGGAATCTTCATTTATACAAACGGTTTGCTATATAATAGTACATGTATCCTTTTATGGGTTTCCCATGCGCAGATTCAGAAAGTTTTGTCTGAGGGTGTCCAATTTTGACAACGTTTTTCTTTCTTTTTCTTTTTTTAGTTTGATGAGGGGAGGAAGGATCAAATACCACTATTAGCGGGCCATCATCGGCCCACCAGCGAAACACCATTTAAATGGCGTTTCGCTGGCGTGCCGACGATGGCCCTACATTGAATGCTGGCTTGGTAGCTTTGTGATTTTTAAGGGGATCCGGACAAGTATTGCTAAGAAACCCTATATTTTTGTGATTTTCCAGGGGGGATCCGGAACCCCTGCCCCCCCCCCCCCTTTGGATCCGCGCATGTTTACAGTCCACAAGGAGTTGATCAATATTCATATGGGATCCAATACCAAAACTGGTAATCTTCATTTCTGCAATCCTCTAGAAATACGCTCTCGCCAAGGGTTACATGTACAGATAGACATTTCCCTGTAGGTCGATGTACCATGGTCCTATTCTGTAAAGAAAAAGATAACATTTAAACAGGGCTCCAGATAAGAGTGCGTATTGTAAAACTATTTTCTTTATTTCTCACCAAAAACATATGTTGCGGGTACTAAAAAAAACCGTCTCAATGAGACGGTTCTTTTGAGAGCCCAAAACACATGTTTAAATTGCTTGGTAAGAAAATAATTTCAACTTTTACGCTCATAAAATTTCCTTATCTGGACTTATGTAATACAGTACACTGTAAAAATACGAGTTACTTTACACCAAGTTTGGTAGCAGCTGTGCTGACACTTGTTCCGCTGTGACCTTGTGTTTTCAATTGCATAGACCTGGAGAATAGCCACAACAATAATAGTTAAAATATTTAATATTTATCACAGAAGAAATGTTGGCATCAAGTTGATGTAATGGGAAAATGTGTGTAATTTTACACCAAAAGAGGTGGCAGCTAAGCAGCTACCTCTGTCGGTGTGAACTAAACACCTTTCTATTGTTTACAGTGTAAAAGAACAATAGATATGTGTAAGTTTACAACAAAAGAGGTGTCAGCTGAGCAGCTACCTCTTTTGGCGTGAACTTAACACCTTTCTATTGTTTACAGTGTAAAAGAACAATAGATATGTTTAAGTTTTCAACAAAAGAGGTGTCAGCTGAGCAGCTACCTCTTTTGGCGTGAACTTAACACCTTTCTATTGTTTACAGTGTAAAAGAACAATAGATATGTTTAAGTTTTCAACAAAAGAGGTGTCAGCTGAGCAGCTACCTCTTTTGGCGTGAACTTAACACCTTTCTATTGTTTACAGTGTAAAAGAACAATAGATATGTGTAAGTTTTCAACAAAAGAGGTGGCAGCTGAGCAGCGTCCTCTGTTGGTGTGAACTTAACACCTTTCTATTGTTTACAGTGTAAAAGAACAATAGATATGTGTAAGTTTTCAACAAAAGAGGTGTAAAACCAAACAATATAAAGCCAACTGAACATTCTAGTCCTTCTCCATTTGCCCAGTACATTTACATTTTAGGTTTGTTGAGTGACATTTTTCTCATTGTATTGAAATCTTAATAGGACATTCTTTTAGCAAACATTGGAGACCCTGGTCAAACACCGACTTCTGAGACATCTGGTCTGGGTCTGCACTCCTTACATGCAATGTAAAGGATAAGTATAACTGTACACCTTTGATGGCAGCTGAACTGCCGCAAGTCTTAGTGCTTTCAATGTCCCGAGGTGTATTGATCCGAACAATAACAGTGTGTAAATAAAGATAGGAAATGACTTGCAGGTTTCACTGCGTTGTAAGCATGAGGATGTTCCCGTGCCACAGCAGGGGCGGATCCAGGATTTCTGGAAAGTGGGTATAAAGGTGTGGGGGTTCGCTTTGCAAATTTATCTAATTTTTTATTGAATATCCCATGCAAATGAAATTATTTCATTTTCATAGGATATTTAAAAACAGGGGGGGGGGGGGGGGTATGCAAGCGAGCCCCCGAACTACCTCTGGATCCGCCACTGCACAACATGTAGTTTCACAAAAAATAAGACCATTATTTTTCGCACACCAGATCGGAATTTCCACTGTTTTTACCCATGTGAGGTAATTTTACATCACACACCCATACCAGCCCTAGAGAAAGATAAAAAACGAATAGCCGCATGTCGTCCGCATGCTGGTCGCACGTCGATCCGTGACGTCATTGTAATGTTTCGCTGTGACCTGTCACCATGTCGCATCTCAGGAAATTCAGGATTTTCTGGAGGCTTGTTTCATGTCTTTGTAATATAAAATGAGGTTTTAAGTGGTGAGCAAGAAATAAAAAGGCATCCACCATGAGAGTGGGATAGAAAAATCCGTCCCTCGCGATCACCGATTGTCATCACTATAGGCAAGCCCCGTGATGCCAATCGGTGATCCTCGGGACGAATTTTTCTATCCCACCTCATGCTCATGATTGATACTTATATGAACAAGCATATCAATCAAAGAGTGTCTACCAAAGTGATTATCAAATGGAATTTTATGAAACAAACCTGTATGTAGTCCCATTTAGAATTCATAACAACTTCATTAGAGCCCAATTTCTGAAAGGTTAAACGTCCGTCTTTGTCGGGGACAAGGCATTCAAATCCAAGAAAGGTATGCAGTCGTTGCTCCTGGGACAGCTCATATCTCTGAAACATTTAATAGAGGCTGCCCATGAGAGTTGAAAGATTTCTTCACAGGGTGTTAAGCCATTCTTTAACAAACTCTCCCATATTTATCAATATTTTTTGCGTTATAAGGTGGTACTTGTATTTTCCAATACATGGTCGGATCCAGAGGGGTACAGGGGGACCGGACCCCCCCCCCCCTACCCCCACTGAAAAATCACAAAAATATAGGGTTTCTTAGCAATACTGGTCCGGATCCTCTGAACAATCACAAAGCTACCTAGCCAGCATTCAATTGTGGGCCATCATCGGCCAGCCAGCAAAACGCCATTTAAATGGCCTTTTGCTGCCAGGCCGATGATGGCCCATTTTTAGTGATATTTGGATTTTCTATACCCTCATTAACTAAAAAATGATATCAAAGGGGTACGTGCATTAAGGGGCAAATTTGGCCCCCTCTAAAGCCAAAAACTGAAAATTGCTTTTCACCAATTTCACCTAATTGGTTTATTAGAAGAATGGTCCAAGTGTAAAATTCTGGCATTTATTCTACTTTTTCCATTGCTATGGTAACAAAAATGGCCGACAAAGTAGGCTTAAAATAGAGAAATTGTCATTTTGAGCTAAATTTAAGGCTTTTTCAGACCGATTTTTTAAGAATTAAATATTAGCACAAGCGAATACAAAAAAAAAACCCTTTTAATATATTGTGTGCCGTGATAATTCTCATCCTCTGTTAAAATATCTTTTTGGTATTTGCTTGTGCTCTGTCAAATGTCTTAAATTTGCTCCAAAATGGTCTGTTTCCTATTTTCAGCCTACTTTGGCAGCCATTTTCGTTACCATAGCAACGGTAAAAATAGAATCAATCCCAGACTTTTACACTTGGGTTATTGTTCGAATAAACTAATAAGATGAAACTTGTGAAAAGCAATTTTCATTTTTTGGCCTCATAGGGGGGGCCAAAATAGCCTCTTAATGCACGTCCCCCTTTGGACCCCCTCTGACAAAACTTTCTGGATCCGCACATGTAATTTCTATTCCAATTTTAATGAAGCATCATAAAAGCAAACAGTGAAGTCCCTGATCAGACGCCGCATTTATGGATCCGCACTGATTGCTTGTGTCCCATAAAAATGATACTATAGGCTTATAATATGTTGAATGTACATGTGATACGATCCACGGTGATTGAGCATACGCCTGAATTTAGTACCAAATATTTCATCATGCAATAAAGGCAAGGACAAGACTTTGGCAATACACACTATCCGTTATTACTCAACAAGTCACGCAAAAGAGCTGATCTATTTCGATTCTAGCACACAATAAACGACGAAAATACATTTGAAGTCTTCAGCTTCTTCTGAATTTCCGCAATATTGCACTGAGGAAATCCCGCCAATAGTTGGATTGTGTCGCATACATTTACATGTATTGGTACGTCACTCCAGCTTAAAAACGATTTTACACCGTCTAACGCCATCACTGACGTCATTTTGCAGTAACAAATAACGTCAGCTAGCGCGCGTTTCCCTCGCGCTTTCAAAACTGTGAATTATTGTTTGATATATCACGTTTTTAGCATTGGCTGAGCGGCTCTATAGGCGAAGTGTGTTAGAATTATTCATATTGGGTGGGGTTTAGCTTGAATTTATTACATATTATTAGGAAGGAATGGGTTAACGTTATTTGCGAGAACTTCTGAATTTACACATCTCCACATCACACAACAGCTCATATATAGAGTATCTTACATGAGTGCTCATGTTTTATTGAATTTATTAAACAAGTTGAGGATAAGAGATAAAATGCGAGGCTTGCCGAGTATTTCATCGCTTTTTCGCAAAGAATTTAATAAATTCAATAAAACATGATCACGAAATTCAATGTTAGATTATATTTATCACATGACACTAAAATTACTTAAAAAATCGCATTTTGGCGTGACAATCTCTTTTACGCAACGTTTATCGATTTTATTGCATGACGTAAAATCAATTCCAGACGACGCCATGTGATAAACTGCTTACCTTAGCAGACTGGGGCTTTTTAACTGTGAGTAATTGTTCATCTTCCGAATAGAAGAGGCACATATTGTATCGTATATTACAAAACTGAAAAAAGAGAAACTCATTACAACTGTGCAAGTACCAGATTAGCATTCCATGTTATTGAAACATCACAGGTTAGCCTGTCATTACCATAAAGCTGGCAGACATGTGTACGTACCAAACTACATGAAAACGTGTGAAATATCTTCTCCAGCGAGATGATTGCAAAATTAGAAAGGGCACACAGTACTGCATAATAAAACAAGAACTAAACTCAACACCCACGCTAATGACCCACAAGGGTTGATGCGTCGTTAAGAACCAAACAAACAAACATGTGTTTCATTACCCTCAAGACGCCATTTAAATTTGGCAGTGGATGATTGTTCATGTTTGTTTTATAAGAACCAACCAAAAATTTCAAAGTCAAAATACATGTAATATAGTGCACTGATAAATCAATGAAAACTGATTACTGTCAAAAATGGTACTATTAGTAGAGTATCACCTATACTGTAATGAATAAATTTCACAATAATCTAAAATAGTCATAATTACTAGAACCTAAAATAAGCAACAATTATGCAAATGTTAATGAAAAACATTCAAACTATATATCCTAAATGACTATTAATCATTATATTCTAAGTGAGTTTATCTCCTCTATTAATAATACAGGAGATACGTTCAATTAGAATCAAATGATAAAGAGGTATTTAGAATATTGTGAATGTTCTTCATTATCATATTGATATGCTGCTGAGGCTGAGGATTCATAGTACCATTCACAATATTCAACAAGATAATACTCTGCTCTGGACCTGCGTCTCCAGTGCACATCTTCAATATGTGAACAATCAATATGCAAAATTCAAATATACAGGAATTAAATCTGTTTAAGCTACATATTACACACACATTCCACAATGTAATTTACAGTAGGTGGTGTAGACGTGACAATGTCTAAGTTCAAATTACTGATACCAGACACCCCCTAACCATTTCGGATGGAAAAAATGTCTAAGTTCAATAGCCCTAAAATTAAGAAAATATTTATCAAATGTAAACAAAAAAGGTGGTACACATGTTCATTATATGAACAATGATTATGCAATGTTTAAACAATAAGGAATGAAAACTATTTGAGTTATCCATTACACAAAGCAACCACCATCTAAGCATTTTGATCAGAAAATGTCTCAAGACCTCCAAAATGAAAGTCATAGTGAAATTTGCATAAAATAAAATGTGCACATCTTCAATATGTGAACAATCATTATGCAAAAATTGCATATAAAATAATGAATACTGTTGGAGTTACAGATTACACAAACTAGGCACCCCCTATGCATGTTGGATGGAAAAATGTCTAAGTTCAACATCCTTCAAAAATGAGAAAAAATCATGAAATGTGTACAAAACAGAAGGTGCATATCTTCAATATGTGATCAATCATTATGCAAAGTTTGAATATAAAGGAATTAATACTGTTGGAGTTACAGATGACACAAACTAGGCACCACCTTAGCATGTTGGATGGAAAAATGCCTAAATTCAACACCCCTCAAAAACGTTAAAAAATCGTGAAATGTGCACAAAATAAAAGGTTCACATTTTCAATATGTGAACAATCATTATGCAAAGTTTGAATAAAAAGGAATAAATACTGTTGGAGTTACAGATTACACAAACTAGGCTCCCCCAAGCATTTTGGTTGGTAAAAAAAATGTCTAAGTTCAGCACCCCTCAAAAACGAGAAAAAAAAGTGTAAAATGTGCACAAAATAGGAGGTACACATCTTTAAAATGTGAAAAATCATTATGCTAAATTTGAATAAAAAGGAATTTTAAATTTTTGGAGTTAGAGATTACACAAACTAGGTACCCCAAAAGTTGCGGACGGACAGATGGACAGACCGACGGACGGAGTGGACCTACTACTAGACCTGCTTTCCCTAAAGCGACGCAAGTAAAAGTACTTTACAGTTAAAATCATCACCACCACCGTCGTCATCTAGCGTTTTATAGCTAATTAACAACTTGCATGTACAGACAACTAACCTTTCCTCGATAAAGCGCATTAGTTGGATCAAAAATGTGGCCAATCTTTTTTACACTTTGCATAAAGGATTCAAATGAGCTGCAGTTATTGTGTTGTCGGATTTTCTTTCTCTCCTCTATGTTTCCATAATTTACCTAAAGCAAGAAGAAAAAAAAGATTTATGCTTTTCCTTAGATAGAAAGTTCTTATATGACGAAGTTCTTATATGACGTGAATACCTATAAAACCCCGAAATACAAGTACAGACTTAGCATTGCATGCCAACTAGCACCTGTAAGGATATATAGTTGACAGTCTGCATTCGTCATCCACGTGTATACCAAACTTCATAAAACATGTCGTACAGTATTCTACATGCTTATTTCAATGAAACAATAACAATAGTTTAGAAGTTTGTAGTGAAGTTATAAAGTAAGTAAGGGTGCAAAGATCAGGAATCGATACAATCAAGTACCACACCTGACACAGGATACCAATGGGAAAGTGACAAACTCACATTTATACACCACAAATGAGAGCTAAGAGGTCAGCCCTTTCCCAGCAGGTGACCACAAGGCACAAATAAACAGACGCGCACAAAGGCAGAACAAAAACAAGACAGAAAAAACCCCATAAAAGATCCACAAAAGAAGTACCGCCTTGGAACGGTCAGTAAAATATTTTACTGGAGGGTTTAAATTGTTTTCACGGCGCCCACCTCACTCTTAATTCAGATGTGGATCAAGACACATAGATATTTGGTTTGCATGAAAGACCCCTAACTAAAGACATGTGATGTCGATTCTAATTAGAATGCCCTCTATGAGCAATTCAAATGTGTACCAACACCGCATGTTACTAACAAAATAATGAAAGCTTTTTTTGAAATACATTTGTGCATTGTTTAAGTCACTTTACAACAGATCAATTGCAAGCGGCTAATCATAATTAAAAGACAAATAGCAAATTGTGTAAATTAACTTGACATCTATCAGCAAATTTAATTGAATGAACTACCTATTATCGAAACAGGTACATTTGTGGGCAAAATAAAGTGAAACACATGCGCTGATCAAGAAAGTTTTGTCAGAGTGTGTCCAAGTTTGACAAAGTTTTATTTTGATTGGGGTAGGGAGGATCTAGTAATCTCTATAAGTGGGCCATCATCGACCCGCCAGCAAAACGCCATTTAAATGGCGTTTCACTGGCGTGCCGATGATGGCCCAACATTGAATGCTGGCTTGGTAGTTTTGTGATATTTCAGGGGATCTGGACCAATATTGCTTAGAATGCCTATATTTTTGTGATTTGTCAGCGGGGGTCCGGACCCCCTGTCCACCTCTAGATGAAAAGCCATCATACAAAATGTGAGAATAAGACCAGAAAATGCAGTCATGACGTACCACTGCCACCCTTTTTTGCAAACACATGCAGTATGTTAACTAGTGTGGATCCTGATCTGGTGTCTGAGAAGCCAGCTGATCTGGATCTACACTATTTTCTACACCAGAAAATATAACTGCTCAGCATGGTAATGAATAAGAAAAGGTCGTTTTAAGGGTATATATGAGTCATTCTACAAAATGTGAGGAATTCCTGTCCCACACCTAAATACTTGTATATTTTTATTCTAGTCCAAATATATTGTTTTTGGAAGCATGTTTTGATTAAAGTGTTCGATTATCTAACATTTACAACGTGACTGGGATACTTAATACAGGTGTTCATATATCGTTCTAAGTGAATTACGGGTAACCCCCCTTATATTTGGCTGTTCCATCGCAAAATAGTGAAGGTAAAACTTCAGTTTGACAAAATCTGCCTGTATAGATAAAACAAACTTAGATGTGATGTTAGTCTTTGGTAGAAGTCTACCAATGACAGACGCATCGATTATCCTTTCGTATTGATTTGAAGCTGTGCCATGTTTTTTTATGTATGTCTCACAGTTTGTGTCATCCCTGTTACAACAGTTGCAGGTATAGATTATACAGAGTTACTATCAATGAACATTACATAGCACTGGACATGTGTGAGGTACTGAGTGTCAAGTTTTTAAAAACATCAAATTATTTAATAAAAGTTTGCTTCTAGGTAAATATGAAACGATTTACTAAAGTAGGTAGTGAGTCAGACAGGTAATCTGTCATCCCTGTTACCCATATTTCTATAAAATGTATATGCGGAAAATAAATACAAATAAAAAACTATATAAGCATGATGTGTCTCAATATTATTGGGTAAACATTTAAAAGATTTTGCTTCCAGAAAGCAAAGTATGTGCGAGTTTGCATACTTTTTATCATCCCTGTTACTGTCATTCCTGTTACTCGCCAACAATAGCAAATATGATTAGATATGCAAAATATAACAGGTTGCTGCGTTCGACCATTCATAATTCTTTCAAATAGGCTACTTTTAATATGCTGTATCTGTACAACAATTTAAGTAGGCCATTTAACTTTACTCAAGGTCAAGGTCACACTTCAATGTTGTGGGATTTACCCTTCAATTTTGTGTCCGCTCAATAACCTTCTGAACCCTTTGATTGATTTATAGTTAACTTCACCCAAATGTCCCTCTCAGTGAGACGGTGTGCAAAACCAATGAACAGAGTATGCATACTCAAGGTCGAGTTCAACTTTCAAGGTCATGGGATGTACCCCCTTCAACGTGACCCAGCCCCATTGCTGTATCAAATTTGGCAATAAAATATGTTTAAACTAAAACCCCTTCAATTTTCTATCCGCTCCAAATCTCCTGAACCCTTTGAACGATTTTCATTAAACTTCACCCAAATGTTCCTTTCGGTGGGATGGTGTGCAGAACACATGACTCAGCTATGCAGCCTCGAGGTCAATGCCACAGTTCAAGGTCATGTGATTTACCCTTGACGTTGGTGTCTGCTACATAACTCATGAACCCTTTGAAAAACTGCTATCTTTTTCAAATTATGTTCATGGTGTTAAAAAATGGCCCCTCCCCAGTGGATAACATGTTTTACATACTCATATAGAGGAAAATCAGAACATCTGAAATCACAAGGCCTAGTTTCTGGATATTTGATATGGAACATCTTCGAAGTTTGTTCAAATTATGCCCATGGGAACAAAATGCCCGAGGCGGGGGTCACATGTTTTACATATGCTTACATAGGGATAACTTGTATTATCTTCAAGTCTGTAACCACTATGCCTAAAGCCTTCACAATTAGTATCACCTCGTCGACCTGTGCCAAATTTGTTTTTGTGGCCATGTTCCTTGGCTGTACCAGTACTGGCCGGGTGGGTTTATGCTTTTTGTGGTTCTATGTCAAGGAACTCCCGAAGGCTCAACCGGCAGTGCTTCTGGTTTTAAAGCGTCTCAGAAGACGGGGTAACGGCTTAAAGTCTCATCCGACAGACTGGGAGAAGCCGGGAATCGAACCTGCGACCCCTGGTTTACAAGACATAGGTTTATCCCTTACACCACGACGGCAAATTGTTCAAATTGTGGTCCTGTGGCAAAATAGTCCCGCCCTGGAGTACACTTATTTTATGTAGGTTTATTAAAATAATCAGTAGTAGCGTAATCAAAATTATTGCGAATAACCACAAGGCCTAGAGCCTGCTGCGTAATCAAATGTACCTCTTTCAATTCCGTTCAATTAATGGCACAGGAGCCAAAATGGTTCCGCCTTAGAAGTTCTATGCTTTATATTGATTTATTCAGAGAAAGATATTAGCATTCTTTTGTGTGTTCTAGAGACTTGATATTTGGTATTTAGCGTCAACTAGTGGGTTTTAACAACTTCTTTCCATTGAAAGTTCTTTGGTCAGAATGGTCACATGTTTTCTATTGTCATAGAGTATCTCGTAAATTCAAGTCCTAATATCGAAGTATGGAAACCTTCAATTTATCAAATATATAACCCCTAAAATGATCATTTTCAGTTTTTTTTTATTATTAAACATTTGTTTTTGTGTATAAAACAAACGTCTCTGAGAGACGTTTCTTTTAAACACCAAAAACACATGTTTTTATTGACAGTTACTGAGACAAGGTCTGTAACTATAAACATTTTTCGATTTTTTTTTTTATTTTCTTTTTAAATCATTTGTAAAATAGAATTAAGTTATGTTTTCACAATAAATATATTCAGTACAGCTGAAAACTGCATGGAAAAGTGAATTATCTTATAAAAACAGGTGAATTTTCTCCTGTTAGGAATTATTTACGTCCCTCCAATCATTCTAGACAGTTAATTTTTAACGTAAATGCTGTTGTTTTGATAGTGATAATTTGTTAAGATTTATGAAAATGGTAAAATGTTTACCTGAATTTGAGTAATTTTACTGTATTCTTGAAAAATAAAAACTTTATTTCCAAAATTAGATCAAAAGTTACAGACTAGGCAGCTTTAATAAAATAGTTCATATATTTAGGCCCTATTTCTTATTCCAGCGTACACAAATCTATTTCGAATGAGCGAGTATTTCAAAAAATAAAATTTCGTATTTTCGAGGTTTTACTGAACAGTATATAGTGAACTATAAACTTTTGGTAAATCTTCTCCGAAACCACTAGATCTAGAGTCTTAATATTTGGCATGTAGTATCAACTAGTGGTCCTCTTCTTAGTTTGTTCAAAAATTGCCATGGGCCCCATATTATCCCCATCCCAGGGTCACTAGGGCAATTTCAGTTAATGATTGGCAACTATTAAAACGTTTAAGGAAGACTTCGGTGAGTGATCAACATGTGATTTTAAGTGAGAACTGAAAAGTCACTTTGAGCATTTAAGTGCTCATTATATCCAAGGCACATTCATAATATAAGGTTAATATAATTCAAGTGCATTCTATGTTTCTGAAGTAAAAATGGTGATGTCATCCCTGCTACTGAATGTTCTCCCTGTTTACCGTCAACTTTGCTGCAATATATTAACTAATACAATGTTCTGCTGTTGTATCTAGTTTACTTATTTGAAAGTTGGTTTTCTGCGGCTACCTATTGCAGAAAATGAAGATACTCATCCTATTATTTCTCAAAATGGATTCGATGTTATTTGTCCTAAAACACGTTGTTTCAGTAAAATAGCGAATAATTGATTATATTATTAGTAACAAAAACATTTTCAGTGGAATGTGTTTGTAAATTTAAAGGTCTATAAAGGATATTTAAGTATGTAAAAAGAAAATAACTTCAATAATAATTTTATTAAGGAAAAAATGTTTCTTGTCGTGGTAACTGGCACGACAGTTTAAACTTGGGCACCCATCAAAGTAAGCCAACGCATACATTATAATGCAAATTCTCATGTCTAGATGAATGGTTTATTGCTGTTAATTGTTCAGAGTTGAAATTAAAATTAAAAAAAAAATCCTTATTAGTTGTGTTATTTTTTGCAAAACAAAATAGCTCAAATTCCTTCACTTTTGTTGAATGACTCATATACGTCCTTTTAAAGACTATTTAGAATATGTACTAGGCTCCTCGTAAAATGTCCAAATTTTCAAAATGAATAAGATTGACACTCCTCGGACAAAATGTCCAAAGTAAATTGCAACTGAATACCAGGAAATTTTGTATTTATTCCCTTTGGTGCTCTTGGTTGGTAGTGATTGTTGATTATTTGCATTCCTGCTCATACCCACATGTTTCTTTTTTCCTAGTTGTATGTTTTGTTTGCACATAGGATAAATAGAATCCATAATTGGTGTTCAGTGGGGACAGAAAAAGCCCAACTCGAGGGACCACCATTCCATGTGGAAACGAGACTTGCGGAGTTTCCCTCTGAATGGTGAACCCAAGTGTTGGGATTTTCCTGGAACCACTGAACAGTAATGATCAATTGATGTTCTCACATACCAATTTTACATTTAGCAATGTACTGTTTAATATTTGTTGATGAAGTAACTGTGCTGTTGTTTACAGTCAATGACACGCGTTGCTCAAAAGTTAACTTTTTGTAGGTCATATCACAACTTAAAATAACGATTAAACTGAACAAATGGTTACTTCATAATTTGTTTTTACAGGAACTACCCTATTATCAGCAACAGTAAGTAAGTTTGTCAAGGAACATTTTGTTTACATGCATTCAGTCACTCATTGCACAGCACGTCAAATTGCAATGCATCCAACATGTTCAAAGCATTTAAATATATGTTTTAACTAAAATTGGACAGTTTTACTTTATACCACATGTAGACCTACTTTAACCGTTGAAATTTCAATATTGAAACTTTTCTTGAATGCCTCAACATGACGAACAATTCAAATTTCGTTTTCTGAAAAATACAGTCATCCGCTTTAAATATCATATGTAGGTTATCTCGTATTAGCAACCGGCCTTGAGTAGCTTATCTCGTATTAGTTACGCTTGTCTCACATGGGTAGCGATGTAAGACAGATTTTGCGGACAGTGAGCTAACATAGGGACCACTCCATCTTGTATGCATTGGTATGTTTGAAAAAGATATCCTCTTAACTAGGTATGGAATACGGAAATCCTTATCTCGTCCTTGTTAGCTCACTCTGCATATCATGTACATTTGTTGTTTTGGAAGTCACACACATGGTAGACCAGTCAAGCGACATCATTGTAGGTCAAAATGACACCAACACGTATTGTTATATGACTTCCAGCAAAGTCGTTCACTCATTGGCAGAAACTGACTGCAACAGCTTTGTAAAACAGTTCATAATTATTGACCATGCTTGCTATATTCAGCTCTCTTGTATGTGATAAATCAGATGTCAGGAATCCCAAAACTATTTTTAGCTGTCGGGTAGTCTTGCAAAAAGTCATGTCAACCTGTCCACAGCTAAATGAAGATTACCATTGTTCGTGCTTGCTACATTTAGTTGT
The DNA here is from genome assembly GCA_964019695.1 of Loripinus fragilis. Lineage (NCBI taxonomy): Eukaryota > Metazoa > Mollusca > Bivalvia > Lucinida > Lucinidae > Loripinus > Loripinus fragilis. The sequence continues at coordinate 14,322,804 of OZ026525.1, forward strand.
CTCTTTTGTGAAAAATCTAATGTCAAGAATCCCAATCGTGCTTTTGTGGTTAACATCAGAATTTCTCAGCTTGAAAACAGCTGACTAATCCTGATGTTAAACTCAAAAGAATGCATCAATTGGTTTGTTATATGACACTGTCGATCTTCTCCTAATTCAATATCAAGTCATTTCATATAAATTGCACTGAAAATAAGTTTTTTTTCAACAATTGATTTTCAAGTTTCTGAAATTCTAATAAGAGGTGCAAAAATTGCACTTTTTAAATTACTGTTCTCATAAAATGATCAAAGGACCTTTGACGGTGGTAATTGGAATCACAGTGTATCGCTGCCTATTATTTTGATAAAAGTTAAAGTCGATCAAATGCTTCCATCTTCATATATGAGCTCACTGTTGGTCTCTATTTTATGATTTTGCATTTGATTTCCCTTTCCATAAATGTACGGCTTTAATGGACTACAGTTGCACTTCAAAATATTTCTTAAAAAATCAGATAGAAAAAACAACAAAATAATCATTAAAATGCACATGATTTTGGACTTTTAAACACTTTTACTGTAATTTGTAATCGACCATTGATGATATAATACCCTTACACGTGAAAATAATTGATTTTTAAATGTTTTGGTGAAGTCAAATTTTGCAACCCCTCCCCCTTTGGTAGCGTCTGATTTGTTTTGTTGTAGGAATATGCCTGTCTAATTATAACCTTAATTCGTTCCTAACACATCAAGCGTCCTATTCAAAAGGATACCAGTGATATCTTATGCATAGGGACGTTTTGAGAATCATTTGAAATATAGGCAGATATCCTATCAAAGTGTCAGAGGTCCTTTTTATTAAAAAAGACCTGTGAAAAATAATTAAGCAATCGTGCTAGTCTGTTTTCCAATATCTATTTTAGCTGCAGCATGGGTAAATCTGGATGTCTGCCTGTCCTGGGCTACATTTAATTCATCACTGGTAGACAGCAATATCTGTAACAACCTGTGAAAACTAGTTTCCGCCAATCAGAAGAGGTCTTTCATATAGCAAAAGTAATTTTAGCTTTCAGGCAGCATTGACAAAAGGTATGCCTCCCTGTTCACATATAATTTAAAGGTCTGATGTCAGGAATCCCAAAACTGTTTAAACTGTCAGGCAGCCTTGACAAAAGTCATGTCTGCAGGCCCGAAGCTTATTTTAGTTCCAAAAAATCTATGCTAAGAAGTCATTTAACAAAGACAATTGATGCACTCTTTTTCATACAACATCCATATTTTTAATCCTCGATATTGATGATCACCAGTAGATAACACTTTCTTGGGTTCACTAATCCTGAGGCGTTATCAACAATGCGAGCGCTCATAGTGCTATCGAGAGCTTTCATTCTGAACGCAAGCGTTGGCCAAATCACTTGCAAGAGCTAGCGATTCAACTTGATAGGTGTTTCGCCCCAAATTCCAAGATGGCTACCATGATAATAATGGGTTTAAGTGAGGGACTATGCGCGCAATAAATTTCGGATTCGATTTTTGGAATAACGTTGTTTATTTATTTGTGTGGATATATGAAATGAAACAAGTTGAAATGCAGGTAGAAAGTTCCCTTACGGAAAAAATGCACTGCCGCGAACAATTTTGGCGAACAGCTACCTAATACTCTGCGATTGTTTGGTAATCATAACCTTATGTGGCTGACCAGTATTCACGGAATGTTCGAGAGATGTTCACTTTTCACACGCAAATTAGGTCTGAGGCGAATACTTTGAGAATATTGAGCGAATATGTGGCGAACATGATTCAAGACAGCAAATCAAATATGCAGCGAATATCCTGCAAACATTCTGCGAATATTCGACGAACATGCATATAAATATGTAAATTAGATATGCAGCGAATATCCAGCGCTCTTTCTGCGGATATTCTGCAAACATTTTAATCAAAAGTAAAAATAGCTGTTGCGATTATGTGGCGAACAATTATTGTGAATATCCTGCGAACAAGCAGCAATCAATGATTTACAAAAGTCAAAGCTTGTTAAACTCAAATAGGCAAAATTTATCCATTTTGTGTTAAAGTTTAGCTATAACCCAAAGGGACATAAATCATATCTGACAAAGTTACTTAACTTTGTTGTACTATGATGTCATCAACGTCATAGCAACGTTGGATTGTCTTGTGAATGTCATGTCTACATGAAGTTCTAGTGCTTAAGTGTTGTTAATAGATATTTTTGTCAATTGGCAGTTGATGTTTATTATGGGAATTAACAAATGGTAGCAGAGCAATGTTACGGAGATTCTTGGCATGTGGAATAAAGTATTTGGAGTTTGGAGATCCTCAGTGTGGGGGAAAATTCGTACAGTGTACAGAAGGGATCCTCAGTGTGGGGGAAATTTCTACAGTGAACAGAAGAGATCCTCAGTGTGGGGGAAAATTTCTACAGTGTAAAGAAGAGATCCTCGGTGTGGGGAACATTGTATATAGTGTGAAGAAGAATCCTCGGCGTGGGGGATATTTATATAGAGCCAGTGTAAAGAAGAATCTTTAGCGTGGTGGATATTTATATAGAGTGTGGAGAAGAATCCTCGGCGTGGGGGATATTTATATAGAGTGTGAAGAAGAATCCTCGGTGTGGGGGATATTTATATAGAGTGTAAAGAAGAATCCTCAGTGTGGGGGAACAGTCTGTCTTGTATCTACAATAAGAGATCTTCAGTGTTGAGGAACATTGTAAAGTTTTAGCAAGAAATGGTCAGTGTGTGAAAAATTAAAGAGTAAAGTCTGGGTATTCATTTAAACAAGAGTAGAGACAGCTTTAGTAATCAGATACAAAAGGAGCTGAAAAATACTTAACCAGTAAGTGGATTTAAATATTTTCATTTTTGGTACATAACAGCATCAGGATGACCACGAAGATCAACCCACCCTCATTTAACAGTGCAAAATCATATGAGATGTTTAAGCAAGAGCTACTAGCTTGGAGGGAAATAACTGAACTAAGTAAAAACAAGTAGGTTATAGCAGTGGCCTTATCCTTGCCAGATGATGATGAAAACAAAATTAAGGATAAGGTAAGAGGGGCGTTCAATATGTAAGGAAAACAGCCCCTTTTATCTCAAAGTTTTATATTTACACACTTCATAATTACTTTCATCAAAAGGACTGTTTCTTGGATAAATGAATGTAAAACTGCAGTTGTCCAGCTTCTTATCAAATTTATGCAAGCCACTTTCAAGATAGGGTGCTGAAGTACACTGCGATATGAAATAAAACAATGTTTTCAAAAGCAGATAACTACATGAACGAAGGATGTTTTCAGTCTGCTTCTTTGTGTGGTATATATCCATATATTAGTGATTTATACCTGCAAATATTTTTGGTATTGCTTTATAATCTATGAAATACTGAGGCTGTCATTTTGGTTTAAATCCTCCATGAAGCTACATTTTCTGGCATTCAATTGACAGCGTCGTTTTTGCTTGAACGAGCACATAGCGAAACTTTATACGAAAATCATTTGTAACATTTTTTTCTGGTCGCTTTGATGTTCATTTGCAAGTAATACAGCCGATTTTGAAATTTTCATATTTAATCTCACCCATAAAGTACCCCAAATACGTCATTTGTGATAAGAAAATCACTTAAAAGAATGCCATGTCTGGTTTATACTGAAATGGATCAGACAAAGTACCGCGTTTCATCGATGTTTGCATTCGGATGCATTATTTGGACATTGTTACACGTATTTACATGTACATATTCTGGCTGGCCTATTTCATACAATGAAATTATAGGAAATGAAAAGGTATACCAATCAGATGAGATATCCCTAGATATTGGTTACAGTTTAACTGGTCTGCTGCCTATGCACTGTGTGTATTGAAACTTCGATAAATCAAAATTGTCCAATCCTGGTACAAAGCCACATTTCCAATTTTCAAGAACCATGTGTATTTTAGTGTTACGTCCATTTCTTTAAACAACGTCAACGTAATAGGGGATAGCGTAATATAACCGTTTGCACGAGAAATCGGTACCAGTCAAAAGTTTGTATCGTTATGGCAGAAAAAGGAGAGATGAGTCAGAAAACTATGGATATGTGAATCGTGCATGTTTAATGTTTGTTTTAGAAAATACAGCATGCCTTTCTACCTTTGTTAAAATGAGTCTTTACAATTCATAGGAAAATATGTGCAGTGTATATTAGTGTGCTTTTTATAAAGTCTGTAACTTGTTAAATTTGGAAAGTTAAAACAATGTTTCTTGCACCATTATAAAGGCGATGCTTTGATCTTTCGTTTGGCATATAGCATAAAATCCTAACGCGTTTGGGGATGGAGTTATGAATGGGTTTTCATTACTAATTGAACCCCCCTCGTATTTTATCAGATAACACTGGATGAGCTGAAAGATGAAAATGGACTGTATATTCTTATTGCGTTTTTGGACAAATATTTGGGCAAAGATGACCTTGCAGATAGTATTGAAAAATTTGAAGACTTTGATGATTTTAAAAGAAAAGACAGGCAGACACTACAGGAATTCATAGCCATGTTTGATTCGAAGTACAGAAAAATAGAAAAGAAAGATATGTCACTGCCTTCTGCGATTTTAGCCTTTAAACTTTTGAAGAAAGCCAACATTACAAAGGAAGAAAAGCTACTGGTACTAACTGGCATGAACTTTGACAACAAAGCATATCTATATGAGGAAGCTAAATCTTCCTTAAAGAAGTTTAAAAGGTGATGCCATACAAGCAAGAGACAATGAAAATGTAAACATCAAGCTTGAGCCAGCATATTTAGCAGAAAATGAGGATATACTACTCACAGCTGGCTATGTAAAATACAATACATTCTATGACAGAATGTAGATATGAATCTCCAAGAAATATCAATTCCAAGAATTCTGTCAGGAAGATGAACCCACTGGGAAAAGATGGTAGAACACTTACTTGTAAAGCATGTGGTTCCTTCCGTCACATGTTACCTGAGTCTCCAGACAGTTGGGAGAATATGCAAAAACTGAACATTAGGGATGAAGACATGGTTTTGGAGACCAAGTACAATTAATTTTTTAAGTGCTCATCACTGAATAATTATAGATGCGCTAAACATTTTTTTTTAAAAATCAATCAATAATTATTAGCTTATTTTATGTGTAATTTTTATATGAACATATTTTCAATTCAGTATTAGTGATATAACATTTTATTTAATTTAAAGAGTTGCGTTTCATTTAGCAAAGAAAACAAAAAGAAAAGATAGTATAATTAATGTTAAAGTTTAGCTATTACCCAAAGGGACATAAATCATATCTGACAAAGTTACTTAACTTTGTTGTACTATGACGTCATCAACGTCATAGCAACTTTGGATTGTCTTGTGAATGTTACTGTCATGTCTACATGAATTTCTAGTTCTTAAGTGCTGTTAATACATATTATGTCAATGGCAGTTGATGTTTTTTTTATGGGAATTAACATTTTGCACTGACCTCAGCAAGCAACACCATTGGAAAACAATCAAAAGGTATCCATGTCATAGGTTGGATTTGGATTGCAAAAGGTCAAAGAAAGGAATGCTATTATTTCTCTATGTGATCTACTCACCTTTGTCCTGATGGTTCCCATTTCCATTCATTTTCCTTATACCCCCCTGCTATTACACTATTACTAACTGCATGTACCGTTACATCTATGTCACGTCACCTATATGCATGAGCACTAGCATGCCTCAGTGCACTTGCCATATAGCCGTTCAACAGCGAAGTTCTATACTTCGCTGTTCTGTTTCAACGTCATAGACGTATCATTTAATATATTTCATATATATTATTTCAGGTATGTAGTTTTAAGTATTTTGGGATTTATAAATGAAATTTAGGATAAGCTAGTGTTTTGACGTTTTGATATTTAGATATTTTGATATTTTGTAATGTAATTGCAAGAGGTGTTCATTTGGCTTTTTATCACAAATCCGTACTCATATCCTTCATATCGTACTCTATGTCATTTTCTATGCTTTTCAAGTCATACAGTGAGCATATATACAGGCAATATGAGCATGTTGACTGTATATATATTCATTGTAGGCACTTGCCATATAGCCGTTCAACAGCGAAGTTCTATACTTCGCTGTTCTGTTTCAACGTCATAGACGTATCATTTAATATATTTCATATATATTATTTCAGTTCAGAGTCGCCATGTAGATAATCGGAATATACCATCATTATTTATATCATCTTGAGTTGTCCATATTTGAACCACCCCACCGGTGACATCAACTCAAACATCATAGGAACAGAAAAACACATGAGAAGAGATAACATACCGTAATAAAAGCACCGCAAGCACTGCATAATACCCCGCCACTGCTGGGGGCACCAAAAGTTATTTTGTGAGATATATAATGCCTAAATAGCAACAGAACTGAGATAGACAGTGATATGACGTCCTTAGTCACAATATGTAACCTTTGATGGTCAACATATCTGTGAAGTTTCATTCAGATATTTCATATAGTAAAGGAACTACAGGTCAAAAACATTTTCCAGATTAATCAAGGGCGGATAACTCATGAACTGGAAAGGTAAGAGTGACGGTCCTTCGTTGTAATATGTAACCTTTGCTGTTCAACATATCTGTGAAGTTTCATTTAGATATCATAAACAGTAAAAGAATAACAGGCCAGAAACCATTTTTTAAAGGGAGAAAGAGCAGTAACTCCATCGAAAATGGTCGGATTTTGCCCATTAACAATCCCATACCACTCATCCCCAATAACAATATGTATGCAAAATTTGAAAACATTCTGTGCATAAATACTCAAGTTATCGATCTGAAACAGTGAGCACGGATGGATGAAATGAACTACAGGTCAAAAATCAATTCTCAGATCAATCAAGGGTGGATAACTCACAATCTGGAAAGGTAAGAGTGACGATCCTTACCCATAATATGTAACCTTTGATGGTCAACATATCTGTGAAGTTTCATTCAGATACTCCATATAGTAAATGAACTACAGGTCAAAAACCATTTTTCAGATCAATCAAGGGCGGATAACTCATGAACTGGAAAGGTAAGGGTGACGGTCCTTACTGAAAATATGTAACCTTTGATGTTCAACATATCTGTGAAGTTTCATTCAGATATTCCATATAGTAAAAGAAACTACAGGCCAAAAACCAATTCTCAGATCAATCAAGGGTGGATAACTCACAATCTGGAAAGGTAAGAGTGACGATCCTTAGTCACAATATGTAACCTTTGATGATCAACATATCTGTGAAGTTTCATTCAGATATTCCATATAGTAAATGAACTACAGGTCAAAAACCATTTTTTCAGATCAATTAAGGGCAGATAACTCATGAACAGGAAAGGTAAGAGTGATGGTTCTTTGTCACAGTATGTAACCTTTGATGTGAAACTTATCTGTAAAGTTTCATTTAAATATTCCACATAGTAAAGGAACTACGGGTATAAAACATTTTTAATTCAATCAAGGGCGGATAACTCACAAACGGGAAAGGTAAGAGTGACGGTTCTTAGTCACAATATGTTACCTTGATGTGAAACATATCTGTGAAATTATTCAGATATTCCATATAGTAAAGGAACAATAGGTCAAAAACCTTTTTTCAGACCTATCAAGGGCAGATAACTCACAAACTGGGAAGGTCAGAGTGACGGTCCTTAGTCACAATATGTAACCTTTCATGTGCAACATATCTGTGAAGATTCATTAAAGTAAAGGAATAACAGGCCAGAAACCATTTTTCCAATACGAAAAAGGGCAGTAACTCTGTTAAAAATGGACGGATTTTGCCCATTAACAATCCCATACCACTCATCACCGATAACAATATGTATGCAAAATTTGAAAAAATTCCGTGAATAAATACTCAAGTTATCGATCGGAAATGGTGAGCACGGACGGACGGACGGACGGACGGACAGACGGACAGACACCGAAAGGTATAACATAATACCCCAACACTAAAGTGTGGCGGGGTATAAAAAGACTTCTCAACATGTTGTCATTTTTGTATCATGACAATTATGACAGCTATTTAATTGAAGAGTTTTATGGGAAGATAATTTTGAATCTATCTTCCCAGTAAAAAAAATAAGATCTTTAGACTGAGAGCTATATGAGTTGAAGTTCCTTAGATGAACACTCTGCGAATACATAAAAAGTTAAAGTCACTGTAACGAATATACAGCGAACAGTATTCAGAACTAAGTTCTTATTGCGAATACCGGGCGAATAATACCTTGTGCTTGAAAAAGTTTAAGTTTATGCTGCGAATATGCAGCAATTATATGACAAGCTGCAAACATTCAGCGATCACTTTTTTGTAAGACCAACTTTTTCCGCTGGGTATTCGCGACAAGAAGTGAATATATAGCGAACAAATACTGTGAACAATGCAGTCCGCAGAATATTCGCAGCATATTCATCAGATATTCGCACAAAGACAGCTTTTCCATAAGGGTTGTTTTGCTTTGCTTTCTAACCAATGGATGCATCTTTGCTAATTACAGGGCGCAGCCATTTGTTATTGCGCAAGCGCTCGCTGTCTTTCAACAATATAATGATCACATTAACAAGCGCTTGATGGAGCCCTTGCATTGTTGAACTCGCCTCAGATGTTAACCTCAAAATAATTCATCATTTGTATAATTCAACATCTTAGCTTACTCAGAACTGAAAATGTAGGATTAATATGTAAGCAAGAAAAGTACTAAATCATTTGTTTGGGGTGGATAGAAATATCCATATCTCTGGATCACCGCTTGTTATCACTCAGCAAGCCTCGTGATGCCGAACGGTGATCCTCGAGACTATCTTTTCTTACTTCATACTATTGAAATATTCTCAAATTCACTCGCTAGTACCGTATTTTCATACCTTGCTGAGTACATCTCGCCTATAAGTTGACAAGTCAGTGTATACATATTTCTTGTATTCATCCATCCATACCTCGGCAAACCGTAACTTATTGATCAGCCCCTCCTCACCTATTGTCCATACTATCTTTCTGTACAAATGGGCAGCAAAAGAACAGCGTACTATTTCTACAACACCGCCACACATCCAAACCTGAAGTAAGAACATTGGAATTAAAGTGGGATAATAATTCATTTTGGCCGAATGGAATTTCCCACTCTTATCAATTAGAAAGTTAGTGAGTGGATAGGTAGTACTTTTATCAGACAAAATTGATTGCTATCCGTTGAAAACAGTAATAGTAGCTGGTCTTTTGTGTTCTTTTTTCTTTCCCATTGCCTACTTTCTGACTTTTTTGAGTAGTCAGTTATTAATATCACATGTACTGACTTCCTTTACTCACAAACTCACTAAAATGGAAGACGTGCAGTTCTATACAAGCAAAAGCGGACTCCCTAAAAAGCATACAAAGGCTTTGATTATTGATTATTTTCATAGGATATTAAAAAATGGGGCGGGGATGGGGTTCAAGCCAACCAACCGAACCTCCCTGGATTCGCCACTGATATGTTTGTGTGTGTGCGCGTGTGTGTATGTGTGTGTGCGCGCGCGCGTTTGTGTGTGTGTTTGTGCGTGCGTGTTTGGGGGGGGGGGGGGGCGGTATGCTAATCCCTAGTTCTGTGATGTAGCTCTTTGTACCCTTTTTAGTTTGGTTATCGTCTCGCCGACGAAGAAAAAGTAAGAATTTCATGTATTGTAATCTTTCTTTATGTGTCTATCTAATCGTTCTTTTGTGTGTCTATCTTTATGTTCTGGTGTTTCTATCTCTCAGTGCAATGGGTTGGTCTGTGATCTTTGATTGCTTGGTACAGTAAAACCTGTCTTAAAGTAAAGATTCACACTTTTTTGTCAAATGCATTTATTATAGAGCTTACAGTATGGTAGGAATAATCCGGCATCATTAAATGTGCTTGAAATCCCTATCAATTAGATTGTGATTAATTACTTTCAGTCGGCACTGGAATCTGACCATTTTCAGGTCAATGAGCGCCGAACAAGTGGACTTGAAGTACATTGAACTGCTACACACTACCAGACCAGAGTTGAAATCCTCAATAATGGCAAAAACCAATTTTTGGTGTTCTTTTGAGTGGCCACTTAAGACAGGTTTTAATGTACTTTAATTATTTGCAGTATCGTATGCCGAATCCCTTTGCAAACAGTTTGGACTAAACCTGAAAACCCGTCACAGAGGAAACGGATCCAAACTGTTAAACACACGGATGGTATTTTAAGAATTTAATTTGAACAAAAAACAAACAAACAAACTAAAAACACAGAAGCGCCAAAAAACCTGGAAAAAACACCATGAAAAATTACCCAGCATGCAAATGTTTAATCTTGCCTTGACTGATATTTCAAATTGTTCAGATCCCCAAAGCTTCATACCAGGGTCAAATCCTCCAAGAGCGAGGAACCAGGATTTCTTCATGACAATCATCATGCCTTGTACGGTAGGAAACCTGCAAAAGTCAAGTGACAAACAACAACAACAACAACAACAACATGTAAAATTATAAATACCAGCATATAGCATTGTCGAGACGAAGCTGTGCAAATGCCCAACCTCGCCACAGCCTTCGCTGCATGCATGCGCATTGTATGGGTGTAGATGAAGACTCAGACCTTCATGTAAGTAAGACCTCTATCTTTGTTGGAAACGTCAGTATCGGTATGTTAGTGGCAAATCTAGAGGGGGTTCAGGGGTTCGCTTGAACCCCTCTCCTCCTCCCGTTTTTAAATATCCTATGAAAATGAAATAATTTGATCTTAGTGAGATCAGAAGTAATAACTGTTAGACTTATTAATCCATCTGTCATAGTTTTTAATTCTCAGCCTGCATACAGCCTCGGTCGGCCCACCAGCGAAACGCCATTAAAGCTGGTTGGTGATAGGCCAGCTTTTATATGATTTCTGGGTAGTAACTGGCTATACATGAAACTCCCCAATGCCTGTTTCAATGCTGTACCGTGCCCCCCATTTCTCTTGTATCTACCTACGGAATGGGTTCAGTGAAGTTCTGTATCGATGCCTTGAAGTCCGACGTGTAGAATGTCCACATTTGCTCCAAGTTCCAGGTAAAGTAGGGAAATACCGATGGTCTGTCAGCAACCCTCCAGGATACACGGAATGTGTTCCTGTCTATGCTCCCCATTCTCGAACACAGCAGGGCTTTAGGTTTTTTCAGCAGTCGCCATAGTAGGGGCTCCACCCAACCTGTAGAAGTTTAACACTACCCATTAAAAATTGCCGGTTAGCCTGGGTCCGGAATTACAATGCCTCCTTAAAGTTAAGGAAGACTTAAGCTAAGTATTGGTTTTAAGGATGCGAAAAATAACGTTTCAAACTGATTAAAATCAAAATAGTTTCATTTTTTATGTAGATCACAATGATATCTTTGACCACAAGTACTGCATCGATCCAGGCAATTTAGTTAGCATCTAATATAGCATGCTGAAGTATCAATACTTAACTTAAGTCTTCCTTAACTACAAGAAGGCATTGTAATTCCGGGCCCTGGGCTTGAAGAGCACCAAAGAAGATTTTGAGCCAGCATACGAAATTTTGGTACTTATCGCATAGTCGAGCAACGAATGCACAGGCCAGTCTGCCCGTATGCGCATGTGCGCATGTGCGCAGACTGACCAGAGTTAACTCTGCTCGCATGCACAAAGAAGAATAAATCCAGATGAAGACTTGCCCTGTTTTTGCAGTATTTCATCTGGGTCATCACTGTTTGCCAATGTACCAATTTATGGGTGTCCAGTATATAAATAATATACTTTTTGAACATTTCTTTTATTACTTTCCATACCTTCTGCGACTTCCATATGAGAATCCATTATAGCAAAATAGTCGGCAGTCGACCTGTCTACACCAGCCTGTCGAGCCATCATCAATCCAACAGACTTATCCAGTCGCAAGACGAGCACCTTGTGTAGAAAACGGATTTCTGTGTCCAACAAACTCTGAAGATCTCTCGTGTCATCTTAAGAAAAAAAATATATATAGGTAAGAAAATTCACTGCATTTGTTGCAGAATATCGCATATGCGTAATGTCATAATTTAAATACGCTTATCATATGACGTCGCGTCGGGGAGTGGTTTAACGTCATGCATTAAAATCTGTAAACCACTAGTGGTTGACAGATTTTGGTAACGTTATGAGTACATAATGATAAAATCTTAAAAAAATACACAAGAATTGAGATTTCAAAGTAATCTTAAAATCATGATTAATAGAATTTAACATTCGTGCTCATGTATAATTGAATTTATTAAAATCGGCACACCTCGCATTTTATCACTTTTCCCCAATTCGTTAAATAAATTCAATAAAACATGATCACTCATGTAAGAACCTCTATTTAAGCACTGCCAGGTAAATTTGTATCTGGTGAGGCTGGAGAGCTACATGTGACTTCTTGTCAATATCTTCACCGAGATTCCCACTCTGTGCGTGCGAGCAGAAGAGGCTCTGTAGAGACTCAGCGGATGCGTAGGCTCGTCTGAATCTTCGCTGCTCGCATATGCGATAGGTATCTATATACATGTGGCTATAAAATAGTAAAATTAATGCACGGTCACCAATCCAGCTCCTTCATCGCATAAAATCAATACTGTAAATACTGTATCATGAAGAAAAGGGACATATTTCCTATGAATGAGATGGACCTTAAATTCTAACCAATACAATATTTTAGAAATCCGAAACTGCTATTCGATGGCCTTGGTGTCTACCTTCGACACACCTTAAATAGTGTTCCCTGGCACATAAACTGATTCTAGAATCTGTGTTGAAGTTGGACAAATGCCAATTTTCTTCATTACAAACCATTTTAAAGTGTCAAGCAGAATATCCTCTGAAAACCGATATAAGTGTCGGAAAGTTCAATGATAGAATTGCCCGATTTCTAAATTTTGCTCTCAAAATTACGAAATGAAAGTTTTATCCAACTGGAATATGCGATGAAGGAGCTGGATTGGTGGCCGTGAAATGATTTGCTATAAACAGTAGACTATATTAAAAATGTCATATCAGTATGCTCGTTTCGAATGTGGTTAAAGTTCGTAAAATATGATAGCTGAAATTTGATTCGTGCAAAAATTTTAAATATTGGTCTCAGAGTATGCTGGTTTGAGTGGTACCTGAGCGCTAACCCCGAAGACAGGTGTAGTCGCGTAGAGGCCCAATTATGGCAGTCGACATTATGAGAGAGAAAAAAAACTTATAACCAACAAAAGACTGGTTTCCCATGTGAATTGTAAACCATTTTCACACCACTATGTTCGATCAAAAAATAAAAACAACGACATAAAGTTGAGGTGATAGTGGCAGGACTCGGGCAGTTTATAGTCGATCATCGGCGTATCTGATTGACCAATGATCGGTTAATCATCGATCATTGAGACTGATAGTTATGTATTTGCAGAGGATCGTCTGTAAAACTAGGGTATTTCTACACAGGGTTAAGAATCTTTATCTTGTATGCCAGTGCCGTATTTAATCACACACAAAATGTACATTCAAAATGTGCAATTAAAGCTGCATACTCTGTAACTATGAACATTTTTCGAAAATTTTATTTTCTTTTTAAATCATTTGTAAAAGTAGAATTAAGATATGTTTTCACAATAAAAATGTTAGGTACAGCTGAAAACAGCATGGAAAAGTGATTTATCTTACCAAATAGGAGTATTTTTCTTTTGTTGGTAATTATTTGCGTCCCTCCAATAATTCTAGACCGTTGAATTTTAACATAAATGCAGTTGTTGTGATAGTGATAACTTGTTAAGATTTACGAAAAGGGTAAAATGTTGACCTACATTAGAGTATTTTTACTGTGTTCTTGAAAAATCAAAACATTATTTTTAAAATAAGAAGATCAAAAGTTACAGACTATGCAGCTTTAATGTCAAATTTTACTTAATAACACTATTGATTTACTACTCACACAGTCTAAGTTTTTAACATCATTGCAGCTTGGAATGTGTATCTATTGCATTACAATATATACCACCAGCTCTAGTGCTCATACAAACTTTCAGTGCAATAATTTTGAGAAATGTACTGTGAATTTTGTTGAAAAGTATATGGTTCTTAAGCTGAAAAGCTACATAATGTACTTGAATTTATTTAACTTCATTAAATGAATATTCATTTATCTTATCCTGAAAAATTCACTTTTAATAATGTTAAGTAACTATTTCTAACATTGTTCGTATATATGATACTATATCTAAAGGGTATTTCTGGTTATATGCAAATCAAAACAGTGTTTCTTAACCTTGTGTGGAAAGACTCTGACAAAACTGATAGACTTCGGAAAAAAAACTGTGTAAAACGGCCACTCAAAAATAACAAAACAAAATTCTTAATGGCAAATGGTAGCTTAATGCAGATCGAAAGTATTGCAGAATGCTCCGATACTTTTGACCTGCATTAGGCGATAATTGGTCTTGAAAACCAATGTTCGGTCTTTTTGAGAGTGGCCGTTTTACACAGGGTTTACTGTATATCTGGTCATCTTTCTCTATAATCTATACATTTTGCAGAGGCAGAAATGCATGTAGCTTACTATTTATAGAGCCATCGTCCACCAGTATGACTTCTCTCAACAGATTGGTAGGCGTGTTTCCGACGATACTGTACACGGTTCTCAACAATACGGATAAATGTTCATCTCGAAATGGTATGACTACGCTGATCTCGGGGAGGTTGATGGGGTATCGTAGATCTTTACAACTGACAAAAAATATAGAGGATCTTACAATTAAAATTGGTCGGTAATATTTCACGCTCTTGTTGTCGTCTGCTGACTTTTACAAAATTAACCCTTAAAACGCCAATCACAACAAAAGTCGTCTGCTATTGTCGTCTCCTGAAATGTTTTTTGAAGTCTTTCCAACAAACAGTGTAGACCCAGATCAGGTTTGATCTGGGTCCACACTGTTTGTCTCTGTATTTAACTTTGTTAAATAATGTTAGCAAAAATTTGCAGCAGACGACAAAAGCAGACGGAATTTTCAGAAGAATTATTTTGCTGGCGTTTTAAGGAAAAAAAAAATCAGGAGCACTATAAGAGTGTCAAACAGTTTGGATCCAGATCAGGACCGACGAAAATTAGATAATTCTGATTATGAAGGAACATGCTCAATAGGCTATTCTTGCATAAATACATTGTGCCTATTCGTATAGCTATTTTAACCAATTGTTATATGAACGAAAATCCATGTTTAAATCAGGAGAGTCGCGTGCTGTTTGAACATTGAGTTGAACTTGAAAATACTTAGAATGAGCCCCGAGTTATTTGTATGACGTTATATAAGGAAAGCGTTGCGGATCAAACAGACAAATCAATCGGCAAATGCTTTTGTTCGCAACGTACGACTATGACTTTGTGATGACGTTATTACGTTTGAAAGTTTAAAATTGACGACAATCCAGAGAAAAAAAAGGGATATTTTAATATTTTAGCAGCGTTTTTCAGTTCGAATTTGGTATGAATAAGTAATAGTTATACCATGGGTTGTCCGCCTGTACGTGGAGATAATCCACGAGCTTTAGCGAGTGGATTATCTTACGTACAGGTGGACAAACATGATATAACTATTTTATACCACCTACATCAGTGTAGACCTTGCACACCACGAGGTATTTCGTGCTAAAGTTGGTAAGGGTGGTATAAGGTAAAATATGCAAGAATAACGGTCACTCATGTTTGTTTCATTGTATTAACACTTGCGGGTCCCTCGGGAGATGTTTGAACTTGTGTGTTCAAACAGCTTCCTCAGGACCCGGCAAATGTTAATGCATGAAAACACATGTGTGATCCCTATATTGACTGCTTGTGATTCACAAATTACATTTGAGCTGTGACATGAGATTTCCAACAATGTGAGTATGTGCGACCAGCAAAGCCTCAGATCAGCCTGCGCATACGCGTAGTCTGATCAGAGCCTCTGCTAGTCACTTGAATATTCTATAAGTGTTAAGCCACTGACTGAACATCATTTGGACTTCCTATGCTTAAAAGGAGGCAGCACAGGCTCGTCTCAGTCTACACTTGTCAAAATGCCACATTGTTGGAAATCACATGTCACGGCTTAAACTACATTTTACTCGAATTTGAAGATAGATATGGTAATACGTTAAGCTGTATAATACCAACGGGTAAAACGGTATTTGGTTACCGATTTTAAAATCAATGACTGCTGCCTAAGAAACAGTCTGATCAGGGTTTATAGTGTTTGCTGCCATCATAAAAGTAGTCTTGAGTGTATTTGAATATATGCAGCAGACGTAATAAGCAGAGATTTTTTTCAGGACAAAAATTATTGGAATCTTGCCTTGGCTTGTACACGTATTTCGTTACCTTTGTGGTCTTGGGTCCCAGCCTTTCCTGTTAATTACTGTACGGTCACTTGCGAAGGCGTTGTAGCCAAGTTTATCATACAGAACATCAAACTTGGCCTGGTCTTCAACACTCAGTGACAACTTCGTAACATTTACTGGTTCCCCTTTGGCACCTGAAATATAAACCCTTTCATCCATTAAAGCCGAATGAAATCGTATCAATGGGGAAAAAACTTCTAGCGATAAGATGGAAGTTTTCCAAAGTCTCTTAAGTGCATTTAAATATGTGTATTTTTGCAACCAAAAGGAGTTATACGGGAAATATGTGTCACTGATGCACTAGAAAGTCAACATAGAGTTCGAAAAGCTATTATTTGTTTGTACATCCGTCTGTCTGTATTAACGCCCGTGTATCAACACCATCATAGATAATAATTGCATTTCGACTACTTTTAGCATATGTGTCCTCAAAATATTGTAGAAAAACAAGTGTATTGTGTATTAAGCTGCATTTACGAAAGGAGGCCAACATATGTTACATTGAACTTGCTATCCCCTCCCTCTGCTAAAAGGAGGGTGTTATTGCTTTTAGTGCCGATCCAGCATTTTAAAGACTATATTTTATTAGTCAGTTGGTGGGGTTTGAATGAACATCCATACATCTTCAGGAGGAGGAAAAGATTTGATAAGAGTTTGATGACATTGATTCATTTTCAAGGTCATACCAGCAAAAAGTTATGTTACTTTTGGGCCAAAATGCGTTTCTGCAATCTGTCTTTTTGACAAATTAATGGATTTCAGTCATACTATATTTATTGCATTGCCAAAGCATCAACTGCATTCATTAAACACCGTTTTCTGGTATGTTTCTTTGACAAAATGTTTCCATGTGTCGTGCCAAACCAAGATACCACAGAACTGACGATATATGGGCACAGCATCCAACCACCCATGCACCTGCCTTGCACTGACAGAACCAACCTTTTATCAGGTCAATATCATTGTCATTATCCGTATATTGAATCCAAAGAAAGTATCTCTTAGAACTTATGTGCCGTGATTGGGTTTGAACTCTTAATAGGTATGGAGCCTGTCCGTGAACTTTTATGTTGTACGACCCATCTTCGTGTAAATGTTCGTGTGCATATAGTTAAGCCTGTTTGGGCTGATAAGAAATAGACCTAAGATAATCATCAGCCAGTTCAGGGAAATCAGATGCTGCATCTAGGGCATCAATACTTACCCACTTTCCTCCTCTGCTAGAAAGAGCACCTGTTTGTACCCGCTCTTTCAAAGCATTATTATCATGTGATGCTGACAGAAGCATAAGTTCAGCTTCAGCCAAGTCATCGGGCTTGTCAGTGATTAGAGGGGGTCTAAAGGCATTCATTGCAGCAGATATTATCTTTACAAAATTTTGTAGATGTTTGATGTGATGATTTTCTATCACATTGTAGAAAACTTTCCGGTTTTAAAGGCGCCGCGGTCATGATTTGCTTCTACAGACCAGCGAACCTTTGTTACTAGCAAAGAGTGGTTCGCTTCGTCTGTAGGGTGCTGGGACAGTCCTTTAGAAAAAAAGCAGGCATTTTGCAATCAATGCCTAGCTGCTCAAATGTTTAAATAACATCCCTGAAATCCCTGTCTAAAACAGTGACGTCATCTTCCTGTAACCAACAGGTCAGAGTATTGCAGAATTCGATGATATATTGAGTCATACCAGCATCATTGTTCCTACCATCACTCATGAAGGGACCAATTGTATCAAGTACGTAACCATCTGGGAGCACTATAGGCGTGAATTTCAATAGCTGGCGGTTTTTGTGACCCGAGTATGTCTTTCTGGCCATTTTATAATCTTCCCTCTTTTGTGTATATGAATAGGTACCATCCCAGATCACCCTATCACCACCAAAGAATGTTCCAGCATAAATAGTCCCATGTGCCATAGCTTCATCTCTACTTATATTGCCAACGCCAAGATACTCTGGTACAAAATGTTTCGCCAGCTGTTCAGAAACTGAATGTATTGCTGTAGCGACACAAGTCAGCTGTATTGTTGGCTCAAAATTGAAAAGTGTGCATATTTGGCCAAATGACAGACCTGTTTTAATTTTTATCCAAAACATAGCAAGAGCAGATATTTTAACTTTATTACTAGTGTTTCACATTTGAACTAGATAGTCTAACAGTTTGTCAAATTGAATTTTGGTCCACCCCGTTCATGTGACAAAATCTTCATTCGTCATAGGAGGATCAAGTAAGTCAAGATAAGGACGTTTTCTTGATGTCTTCATTACTTGCATTAGATTTTCAATTGAATCTGACGCATCATCAAGCTGTAATTCAGTAGATTTCTTCCGAGGAGAACCAACTAATTCTACATTAGCTTTTAAGTTTGTCCTATCCAAGTGTGTCTTACATATAACACAATCATCAGAAGCAAATACTGAGAAATTTATCAGCAAATCAATTCTTGCATTGGATGGATTGGTAATAGTTAAGCCACTTTCATATGGTAACCTACATATAACACAAACTGCTTTAGATTTGTCTGCTTGTGCGATATTAGGGAGAGGAAGAATAATGTTAGATTCTTGGATTTCATTCAATTGTGCTAGAGGTTCCCGTGTGCGTTGCTTGTTCATGGCACGGCGGCATTTATTACAGATGCCACTGTTTGCACATAAACTGAATTCCTTTTGGACCAGTGCTTCACATAGCCATTCATTAGAGGGACCATATATCTGCCTACGATTTCTATAAGCGACAGATGACTTCTTTGTGTTATAATTACACATTATGCATCTGTTTTGGCTCATTGTGAAGCTCAAATTTAGCAAAGCTTATAATGAACTTAGTCTTACTTCATAAAATCACAAAGCTCTCAAGTAATAAATTGCAGATGTATTTGTTATGCAAATTATGAAAATGTATTTGTGATCTGTAAAGACAGCATAGCAATACTTACAAGGATAGAAAAAATACAGATGAACCTGAGCAATATTAAAAGAAAACAAATTGCAAAAAATACATACATGTGTGGCTTTCACATGCAGATGAAAACTGTAACTATCTGTTACAAAGGTAACTACCTGTTACTGAATTATCAACCTTGTGGCGTTTGATGTGGTTATCCTACGCTATTTCTGAAATCCTATCTAAATGGCGTGTGTCTACCGCAGACTGAACATGCGCTTATTCTTATAAAATCCTCACTTTTTGAAAAAAATCGGACATATTGTAATCGTTTACGTCTGTCTGTCTATCAGTCACCCCTGCCTCGTTATGCGAACTTATCCTTCATTTCGTGGCTGATGGTGCTAATTCTGTGATTGCCAATGGCGTGAAACAAAGGTTTCAGATTACTAATATGACCTTGGAATCAAAGGTTAAGATAATTGCACTATAATCTGTCTTATGGCTTGTAATGCGAACTCCTCTTTCATGTTTTGATCGAGGGTGTTAACATTGGGCGCAGTCTGATCAGAGCCTTGGCTAGTCGCTTGAGTATTTTATGATCGTTAGCTACTGACTGAGCCTCGTTTGGAGTTTCTAAGCTAAACAAGAGGCTGCAGAGGCTCGTCTTAGTCTACACATGTCATAATACACATTGTTTGAAATCACTACCACGGCTCATATGGTGTGTAGAAGACGACAAAAGTTTTAGATCACTGCTATGACATTGGAGTCAAAGATCAAGGTCAAATATGTTTCAAAATCTATCTTATGGCTCGTAAAATGAATTCAACATTATTTTTGTTTTGTTTTTGATGTCGGGTATTCAAATTTAGCACAATGACTGATTATGGTGTGAAGATGACTACAAGGGTTTTCGGATTACCGATCGTATATGACCTTGGAGTCAAAGGTCAATATCGCATATACTTAAATGTAGATACTGATATTTTCAGGGTGTAACTAAACACTGTTCTAATGTGTCTTCAAGGGATAATCTAGGATGGAGCTTTTGCGAAGTTAAACAAAAAGTTGAATCTCTTCGTAAGTGGTGTATGCTAGAAAATACGCCAGGGCACAGGATTATACGACATAACCACGATTGGTCTCTCGCTAAAGGTATATACTTGGGGAAATCACTTGATGTTGGGCTCATCCTTGATGTAAGAGATCATGAAAATAAAATATATAAAGTCTCATGTCGGTATAATCACAGCAGTCAGCATATCTACCGACACACTCATAGTAATTTCAACGGTAGATTGCAGTGAATTTCATCAAGGGCTTAGGTCTGGGAAAAACACACCTTTAATAATTTCTACTGTAGATTGCAGTGAATTTCATCAAGGGCTTAGATCTGGGAAAACACACTTTTAATAATCTCTACTGTAGATTGCAGTGAATTTCATCAAGGGCTTAGGTCTGGGAAAAACACACTTTTAATAATTTCGACTGTAGAGTGCAGTGAATTTCATCAAGGGCTTAGGTCTGGGAATACTGGAAGGTAAATCACGGCATATCTATAGACACAAGAAGTAATTTTGATGGTAGATTGCGGTGAATTTCACCAAGGGCGTATGTCTGAAAAAAATTGGACAGCCAATGGGGGGTGGACTTCTACAAAACACTCTTAGTAATTTCGATGATAGATTGTGGTGAATTTCATCAAGGGCTTAGGTCTGAAAAAAATGGACAGTGAGTTGCGGTGAATTTCTACAACATCCTCTAAGTAATTTTGAAGGTGAATTGCGGTGTTATTCTACACCACACTCCCAGTTATTTTGATGATAGATTGTGGTGAATTTCATCAAGGGCTTAGGTCTGAAAAAAATGGACAGTGATTTGCGGTGAATTTCTACAACATCCTCTAAGTAATTTTGAAGGTGAATTGCGGTGTTATTCTACACCACACTCCCAGTTATTTTGATGGTAGATTTTGGTGAATTTCATCAAGGGCTTAGGTCTGAAAAAAAATAAAATTGGACAGTAAATTGCGTTTGATTTCTACAACACACTCTTAGTAATTTTGATGGTGAATTGTGGTGAATTTCTACAACACTCTCTAGTAAATTTAACAGTAGATTGCGCTGATTTTCATTGAGGGCTTTGGTGTGAGATAATTGGACGGTGAATGTGATGAATTTCTACAACAAACTCATAGTAACTAACTTTTGATTAGGATTCTTGTCATTTGGCCCCAATGCAGTTAATGACTCTCACTTCAGAGCCTTGTCACATTTATGGTAACAAAATTAAAAAAAAACCTAGCCCTAATGACTCCCAATCGGGAACCTTGTCAGTTACCCAATGTGGTTAATGATTCTCCCTTTGGCCTTGTGGTGTGGATAGTGGTGGTGTGTTTATGGTAGCATAGGTTTACAGAAAAAATGTGCAGAAAGCTAACTCCTATAGACTCTCAATTGAGAGCGTTTGAAGTTGGTTCTGATGTGATTAATGACTCTCTTCAGAGCCTTGTCACAGTGGTAACAAGGTTTACGAAAACATAATGGATAGAAACCTAACCCTAATGACTTTCGATTTGGAGCCTTGTCAGTTGGTCCTGATGTCGTTAATGACTCTTCTTGGTGGCGTCATTAACAATAAAAGACAGACAAAATCCTAACCTTATTGACTTTCAATCCTAAGCCTTTACAGTTGGTCCTGATGGGGTTAATGATTCTCCTTTCAGAGCCTTGTTACACTGGTGGCATGTTTATGGTCACAACATTTTATAAAAGGCAGGCAAAAGCTAACCCTAATGATTCTCGATCAGGAACCTTGTCAGTTGGTCCCAATATGGTTAATGACTCTCCCTTTGGAGCCTTGTCACACTGCTGGCGTGTGTATGGTAGCAAATGTAATGAAAAAAGTCAATAAGCAATGCTTATTAGATACCCCCCGCACAGTAAGAGTCAGTGAAAAAAATTGGCAAGTTATAGTTCGAACAAGAAGACCTTAGTTTTGATAAGAAGATTTCAGTAGAATCTGTGCAAACAAAAATTATAAACTCCTTCATGTATATGTTCAATGTGTCTACATTGTATCCGCAAAGTATCAAATTGCTCCATCAAAAGCTGTAGTAGGAGTTGATCGGCCCATAAAGGCACTATCCATGCATATACAAAAGCCATATAAGGGAATAATTGTCTAAGTTCTCACAGTTGTCATTTTGTCAAAATTATTTTTTGTAAACCAAAATCCTTCATGCATATGTTCAATGTGTCTGCATTGTATCGGCAAAGTATCAAATTGTTCCATCAAAAGCTGTAGTAGGAGTTGATCAGCCCATGAAGGCACCATCAATGCATATACAAAAGCCTAATAAGGGAAAAATTGTCTAAGTTCTCACAGCTGTCATTTCGTCAAAAATTATTTTTTCTCAACAAAACTCCTTCATGCATATGTTCCATGTGTTTAAATTGTACAGGCAAAGTCTCAAATTGTTCCATCAAAAGCTGTGGTAGGAGTTGATCGGCCCATGAAGGCACCATCTATGCATATACAAAAGCCTTATTAGGGAGAATTGTCTAAGTTCTCACAGCTGTCATTTTGTCAAAAAATATTTTTTCTAAACCAAACTTCTTCATGCATATGTTAAATGTGTCTACATTGTATAGGCAAAGTATCAAATTGCTCCATAAAAAGCTGTGGTAGGAGTTGATCGGCCCATAAAGGCATTGTCTATGCATATACAAACACCTTATTAGGGAAAAATTGTCTAAGTTCTCACAGCTGTCATTTTGTCAAAAATTATCTTTTCTGAACTAAACTCCTTCATGCATATGTTCAATGTGTCTACATTGTATAGGAAAAGTATCAAATTGTTCCATCGAAAGCTGTGGTAGGAGTTGATTGGCCCGTATATGGCCTATAATAGCATAAGCACAAAGCACTATATTAAAAGCCATTTAGAACTACAAAGGGAAATAACTCTAATAGAATTGGCCCCTAGCCCTTACTTTTTTGTCTCAAGTATTTGTCTTGCATATATGAACATGTTTGCAAGGTTTGATGAAAATCCAGCAATGACTCTTCGAGTTATTAAGGAAAAAGCACTATATTAAAAGCCATTTAGAACTACAAAGGGAAATAACTCTAATAGAATTGGCCCCTAGCCCTTACTTTTTTGTCTAAAATATTTGTCTTGCATATATGAACATGTTTGCAAGGTTTGATGAAAATCCAGCAATGACTCTTCGAGTTATTAAGGAAACAAAGCGTTACGGACGGACGGACGCACGGACGGACGGACGCACGGACGGACGGACGGACACACGGACAACGTGAAAACAGTATACCCCCTACAAACAAAGTTTGCGGGGGGTATAAAAAAAGACCGGCAAAACCTAACCCTAATGACTCTCGATCTGGAACCTTGTCAGTTGGTCCTGAAGTGGTTAATGCCATTGTGGCATAGCAAAGACAGCTACACCAAAGGGCCACCACCTAGATAGCTTTGCATCAATGGCCTTTGATCCTAGTCTACCAGAGGCCTGGCTCCACACTATACTTCTACCATGACCCTCGTTTCATTCAATTCATTTACCATTCGAGTCACGCCTCAAAGTGTTTTGCAGAAATATAGTATAGGATTAAAATCAGTACTTTTTTAAGTTACCTGTTTTGGCCTGAGCAGTTTGCCACTACAACACCAGCTTTGTCAAAAACGGATTAAGCTTAAACATCCTATATTGTGCCAATGCAAAGCAGGCTACGCCAAAGGACTGCCGCCTAGATATCTTTATCACAGGGCCTGTGGCCCTGATCTATCAGGGGCCCTTAGGGTTTCCTCTGGGTCCGCACAAGTATAGGATTAACATCAGTACTTTTTCAAGTTAACTATATTAGCCTGATCAGTTTGCCACTACAACATAATGGATTAAAGCTAAAAATCCTCTGTTGTGCCATCGCAAAGATGGCTTAGCCCAAGGGCCACAGCCTAGATAGCTTTGTCACAGGGGCCTTTGACCCTGATCTATCAGGGGCCCTTAGGGTCTCCTCTGGCTCCACACTAGTATAGGATTAACATCAGTACTTGTTCAAGTTACCTGTCTTAGCCTGAGTAGTTTGCCACTACAACACTAGCTTTGTCAATGATGGATTAAAGCTAAAAACAATTCCTACATTGTGCCACCGCAAGGATGACAACATCAAAGGGCTACCGCCTAGATAGCTTTGTCACAGAGGCCTTTAGCCCTGATCTATCAGGGGCTCTTTGGGACCGTCTGGTTCACAACAGTGCAGGATTAACAGCAGTATTTTTTCAAGTCACCTGTCTTAGCCTGAGCAGTTTGCAAATACAACACCAGCTTTGTCAATAACTTATTAAAGCTAAAAAAATCCTTGATTGTGAAACCGCAAAGATGGCTACACCAAAGGGCCACCACATAGATAGCTTTGTCACAGGGGGCCTGCGGCCCTGACCTATCAGGGGCCCTTTGCTCCCCCTCTGGCTCCGCACTAGTATAGGATTATCATCAATACTTTTTCAAGTTAGATGTCTTAGCCTGAGCAGTCTGTCGCTATAGTACCAGCTTTGTCAATAACAGATTAAAGCTGAAAAACATCTCCATTGTGCCACAACAAAGATGGCTACACAAAGGGACAGAGAAGGGACCCAGTGGTCTATATAAAGCTTTGATGAAATTTATCACAATTTACTGTATTAAGATAACCCATAATGCGATCTTCAGCTTATTTGGACCTAATGGCTTGATAAAATCTGCAACAATCAGACCTAAGCCTTTGAATAAATTCACCACAATAGACCGTCGAAATTACTAAGAGTGTGTTGTAGAAATTCAGGAATAAGTTGTGAAATGCATACACCATAGGAAGGGGAGCAAGGATCATCTCCATCAAGAAATGGAAAATTAAAGTCGTCCCATTTATCATAAATTTTGATTGAAACTATGCCATTTTAATGGACAAGTCTAAGTCCAAAAAGGGGCTTCCTTTAGCTCTTGATGTATTCTTAAGCTCTGACTATCTGTGAGTCGTTAGCCATTGTCTCTGTTTCATCATAGTGCGTTAATTTTATCATACTGTTTCTCTATGATGATACATTACAACAGTAAGGAATCCTCCATGCCAGCCTAACATTTTTCCTGCTTCAACAACAGCAGAATCTAGGGCGAAGATTTGGTACCAGTAAGATGCATTTAAGCCTCCAGTGGCTTTGGCTGCAGTCCGTTCTAAGGCGGTGGTTCTGTTGTTGTTGTTGATTCGTTGTTGATTGTTACTCCCATTTTGGGATTCTGTAATTAGTCTATGTTTTGTTGTGCGTTACTCTGTGTCCATTCTAGTTTTGCAATCATCTCGATGGGGGAGAGAGAGAGCTAGTTGCTTTGCTTAGTTTGTCTTCCTTTTGTCTCGTGGTTGTTGTGTGGCTCTTCCTCGCGATACCTAGGGCTTGTATGCAGTTTGTGATTGTGGTATTTCCTGATCATACCCACTTATTTTTTTCAGTATCTGAAGGATTCGCCTTATCTGTTTTACCATTTGTGCAAATTAAGGATTATCAATATTAAGCAAGTCATCTAGATATCTTGAGGTAGAGTTAAATGATTCAACAACATCTGCTTGATTATTGTTAGAAAGAGACAACATGATGTCTCCCTAATACAAAATAAAAACGAATCTGCAACAAGAGGGAGCACAATTAATACCCATAGGAATACCTACTATGTGTCTATACAATTTGAGCCAAATCTTATGGATAAATTGTTCAAAAGATAATGGAGAGCGTCACAAAGTTTCTGACATGACCTCAATTTAAATATTTAAGGTTTTCCAGAAGTGAAAAATGCGTGTTTGTGATTACAAGCCAAACAAAGTGAGCCCTCTCTGTTACAAGTCTGTTCAATTAACTCAGTTAGTTTTTCTTTGATAAGATTATGAGGTAATGTAGTGTAGCTTATATTGGAAAATTATCTGACTTCTCATATATGCCATTTTGTCAAAATTATATTGTTTTGCACCAAACTCCCTCATGCATATTTTCAATATGTCTACATTGTGTGGGTAAAGTATTAGATTCATTCACCAAAAGCTATGGTAGGAGTTGATCGGTCCAAGAAGGCACTATCTATGCATATACAAATGTCATATCAAGGAAAAATGTCTAAGTATGCATAGGTGCCGTTTTGTCATAATTTATATTTTTGCACAAAACTCCTACGTGCATATCTTTAATATGTCTAAAATTGTGTAGGTAAAGTATTGAATTAATTTAGAGGAGTTTGTCGTTCAATGACGGCACTTTCTATGCATATACAAAAGCCATGTTAGGGAAAGATATCTAAATTCTCATAGCTGCCATTTTTTTCTTAGACTATAATTTTGCACCAAACTCCTTCATGCGTATTTTCAATATGACTACATTGTGTAGGTAAAGTATTACGTTAATTCAGCAAAAGTTGTGGAAGGAGTTAATTTGCCCATGGAGGCACTATCTACGCATATACAAAAAACATATAAGGTGAAAATTGTCTAAGCTCTCATAGGTGTCATTTTGTTAAAACAATTTTTTAACCCAAGGTCCTTCATGTATATGTTCAATGTGTCTACAATGTGAAGGCAAAGTTTTAAATTGCTCCATCAAAAGCTGTGGTAGGAGTTGATCGGCCCGTGTATGCACTATGCACTGTCATGTTGCATTGGACCATGTATAATAAATTATACATTTGTGACAAGCGTGTTTGTCAAAATGACTCTAAAATAAGCCTGTTTCGGGTAAATGGTCTGAACATTTTAAGTAGGGTAGGAACACACTTTTTTTTATTATTTTTTCTAAAAAAATACAATTAATGCATTTTTTAAAAGCAATTTTGCCTTTCAAAATCTATAAAATTACATTTTTATCCAGAAAACCTGAAAAAATCTAGATTTCACCACTAAATTTAGGTACGGTCGGGTTACCCTTAACAGAGGTATTTTTTTTATTTGGCCTAGGTACATAACAACAAAGGGTTTAGACCAAAGATATAATCCTGGAGTCAAAGGTCAAGGTCAAATATACTGAAAGTATGGCATTATGCTGCATTTCATCTGGATCTTCACTGGTTTCTTAAAACGCATTTAGGTGTCGCAAGTAGGCTATACAAAGGGTGAGATAGTACATTTTAATCGTAGATCTGGCCCCACGGTTACATTTATAAAAGTTTTTTCGTGCCCAACTCAACTTAGCACGAAATTTCAACTGCTAATAAACACAAAAATTCCGACAAATAAAGAAGTTTCTTGCTTTAAGCCTCTCGCATGTTGTACTCTTCGTGCTAATAAATGTTCAAATGCCAACAATTGTTGGCATTTTAACATTTATGGGCAGGATAAATTTTGTGCTCAGCTGAGTTGAGAATGGAAAAAAGTGTTATAACCTCGGGGCCTGGACTAATCCATAAAAGGTAGACCTATCTATAAATACTTATCTGATTAATACAAATAAATAGTCCCAGATCGTACAGCTCATTTAGGAGCAGGCTGCTCTGTGACTGTATTATTTGCGCGTACTTTGGCTGTTCTTTCAATCAAATAGTCTCAAGCATACTAACACAATCAAAAGACAGATACGTACCCGGGCCAGTGTCCACAAGTAATGGTTCCGTTGTGATGCCATCGAAATGTTTGGCATGAGTATTGATTTGTTCCGGATGTGGAAACATCGCTGTAGTAGTTGAAAGGACGTCATCAATGGTGTAACTCTTTACCCTTGCATCATTGTCGCTGAATTTCGGCATTTCTACTACATTCCTTGAAGTCACGGGCGTTGTCATTTTTGCCAACGTATTCAATGAAGTAGAATGCTTAATATCTAGGTCATAGTGCACGCGTTTTAGTAGCAGCCTTATGAGAAAGATTGATGCTGGTTTGGTGTTAGTGAAATATATTAATAATAGCAGGCTTAGAAAACAGCAGAATAGAATAAGAACAACAGCTAAACGCATAACAAGCTTCATCATGAAAACTAAAAGCTGAAGTCTTTTTTTTATTTCATTTTTTTATTCATTATTCGATAAATATCTCTTAGCTGGTGAGACGCCTCATATGATAAAGGAATGTTCGCGTTCGCGAATCCTACACCTGCTCCGCCATTCACTTGGACTAGCTGCCTTTAGTTTTGCATAGGCATAATTAATATTTGGCATTGTTGCTTCATGCAATCAACCGGAAGGCACTAGCAAGGCTTCATGGATGCGCAGCACAAGCTCACGCGCATCTTCACTGATCGTCTATGTGGCACACTGTATGCTTCAAAATCAATTTGTTAGGTCTGTTTCTGCGTCCTGATGTGACGCGAGAAAACCTGACTTTGTTTTATAGTGTATGTCGAATGGGCCACAAATGGTCCCGTGTAAATTTCGTGACGAGTTTTGGTGACCTATATAAAATTTGACTTTGAGATATTTGCAACAATTTCAACCAGTTCACTTATCTGAGTTCCGCGACTGGCCCGAGTAACGGCGTTAACAAAATGGCACCCATCGCACCATTACAATGCGTTCATGTATGTATTTAAGAAAAATCATATTCCCCAAACTTTTTATTTTGATAAAGGTCACCAAAAATCGTCTCAATATTTACACGAGATTCCCATTCGACATAGACTAGTATGTGAATAGTAAAGGCGCAGACCAGCCTGCGCATCCGAGAAGTCTGGTCAGCGTCTTTGTTACTCACTAAATGTATCTTGATAGTATCCTAGTCAAATTTTCTCCGTGCAAACATGCAACATTCTGGCTAGTATCTGAAGCTGGGCAGACTGGCCTCGAAGTTATTTACCTTGAGTACAGTCTCAAACTAAAGCGCAACCATTGGCTGCTTGCTGACACGTAAACTCAAAATAAAGTTCAATGATTGGCTGCTTGCGGACACGTTAACTCAAAATAAAACGCAATGATTGGCTGCTTGCGGACACGTGTCCGCAAACAGCCAATCATTGCGCTTTACTTTGAGTTTGAGAATGAACTCAAATTTTATAACCTCGAGTCCTTATTTGAGTCTTAATTGATCGGCAATCCAGTAGACACGTTTTCCCGCGACGAGACGGTCGACCCAATGATGGACCAGTATATCAGATGATCGTACTGATTCCCGTGGCGACCAACGAAGGCTCAGACATGCCTGTTCATACGTACAGTCTCGCCAGGGTCTTAATTGCTCCCTAACGTGAATAGGAATGGAGCACAGACGAAGGTTCTGACCAACCGTAGATTCCTAGCACCTCTAGGTAGCTACACATTCATGCATGAATAAATGAATTTCTAAGCCCACTGGATATGTCTATTTCTAATAATATATTAATGATATTGAAAAACAACTGCTAAGTTTAACAAGATTATTAGCAGATGATAGTTCTTTATTCTATGCTGCAGCACGTCTTGCATACATAGCAGGTATAATAAATAATGTTCTCATTGTGCGTTCCAAACAATGGTTAGTGAAATTCATCCCTCTGAAAACTGAAGCAGTCCTATTTACTCTTAAGAATTTTGAGGCTTTTTCTCAATTAATATTTGATAACACTTTGATATTTGTCGAAGATCACAAACATCTGGGCATAACTGTCAGCAATAATGGCCAGTTGCACACACATATTCAACTGATTTTTGGATATCCAAAATGATATCCAAAAACGATGTATAGATATAAAAAAAATGATTTATGGATAACCAAAAATGGTTTATGGATATCCAAAACTGGTTTATGGATATCCAAAATTGATTATGAATATCCATAATTGATTTATGGAAATCCATAGATTAATTATGAATATCCATAGATATCCATAAATGAATTATGGATATCCATAAATAAGGAATAAATACTAAAACGGCACTCAATAGTTGCAAATGACCGGTGCACCACATCCATAAGCACCTTTCTCGCACGGTCCGGCTGCTTGTCATTTCTTCAAAAATCAATGTCAACTTATTAGTTGGCATTAAAAAAATAAAATCATTGCCTCTGGATAGATGCATCAATAAAGGCATAAAGTTTACAGTAAGCATGGTATGTGTCCACCTTACATAGATACCCCACCTTAGTTAACCCATTTAAGCCGAATGACATTTCCCACTCTTCTCAATTGGACCAGTCCATTGTTGTGTCGTATTTTTCATCTTTATTGATTTTTTAAATAGAACATTATGTGCGCAAACGGTGGAGACCCTGATCAGACGACGCGTTCTGTGGCGTCTGATCTGAGTCTGCACTGTTTTTTCTATGTCCTACAATAAGGACGCTAGGCTTAAATTTGTTTATGTCAAGTACAATTCGAATGGCTTATAAAAAAATTATCTGTAGACATTCATATCTTAGAAACAAACTGAAACAAATAGTGCCTAGAATTTAGTGCACAGGGCCCGGAATTACAATGCCTCCTTAACGTTAAGGAAGACTTAAGTTAAATGCTACATTAAATGCTAAATAAAATGCCTGGATCGATGCAGTACGTGTGGTCAATGATATCATTGTGATCTACAGAAAAAATGAATCTATTTTGATTTTTATCAGTTTGAAACGTTATTTTTCAAAAATCAATACTTAACTTAAGTCTTCCTTAACTGTAAGGAGACATTATAATTCCGGGCCCAGGCCTACAAGGGCCTTCTCTGTCAACATCTTAGAGCGAGTCAACATTGGCCCACCAATATTGGCTGGAGACTGTTTACTGGCTGAGCCTGTTCTCTCATACGTAGAGTTGGAAAGCAGGTTAGACCAAAAGTTTAACTACTTGCCCACTAGATAGCTTGGCGTTTGCGGAAACTTGGACTGGAGCCCAAGGCCTTCAGATTTATGGTGGACCTGGGTCATTGTCCCATGATTTCAAAATATGGCCCATCACTTTCCATGGCAGTGGGCCCAGTGGACCCATCCCTTTTAGTTGTGAAAAAATCTCACTTTTACAGCGAGTCTACGAACTCCATAAATAGGTAGTCAATACAGTAAAACATGTCTTAAGTAGCCACTCAAAAAAGGCAAAACAAAGATCTTAATAAAAATGGTAGCTTAATGAAGGTCGAAAGTATTGCAGAATGCCCCCTTGGAGCATTCTGCAATACTTTTGACCTGCATTAGGCGATAATTGGTCTTCTTTTTTGAGTGGTCGCTTAAGATAGGGTTTACTGTATAATCAGCGGTCAATATACATATATCCATACAAGTGTCTTTGTCAGTGTGTAGGTAAAATTACAATCCAAATGTCAACTGTGGTCAGTTTGATATGCTCTGGGCCATCATTTCAGAAAATGACCCACCATTTTTTGCTCCATGGGTCACTTTGGCCAACCAATCTTGAAAAAAATTGAAGCCCTGGAGCCTTTAGTTTTGCCTGAGCTTTCATCTGCGTCTCTCACTCTCTACCGGTGTGTGTGTGTGTGTGTGTGTGTGTGTGTGTGTGTGTGTGTGTGTGTGTGTGTGAGCAGCTTAAGCTCTGGCGAGACTGCACGGTTGCACCGTCCGCGTGCAGGCCCCTCATAGCCTTGCTGCTCATATATGCGATATGTACCTGAATATCAAGGTCTTGCTCGTTTGTGGATTCGATTGACGTGAATTTCCTTTTGGTTTTCAGTGAAATAGTTTAAGCATCTTGGTGAGTGAAATATTTCACTTGTGATGATATCAGCTTTTGATATCCCACTAGAGATGATATAAGCCAGCCCACTTTTTTCAGTGAAAATGAGTCAAAATAATATTTCACAGAGCGCCATACGGACCTCCTTCTAAGGGAGTTCGTACCTGTATTTCTTTAGGGGTGTTTAGACGGCATGATTTAGTCGTCCTGACAAAATCATACATGCTTTTGTCATGTATGATTTTTCTGTTTAGACGGCATGACACTGCAATGTGTGATTTCTTCCAACAGTGAAGAAAACTGGCTAGTCTTCTTGAGCTATGTCATCATGTTCTACATTGTTTCATTGCTATAGCTAAGAAAATGAGTTAAAACTCATTCCCGCAAGTCACGACTTTTGTCATCTGCTATCTCATCTGCTTATATTCATATGTAGTCTTAATGACGACAAGTATGGATACAGGTCAGACTGCTCCCCTGGCAGCAGTCTGGTCAGGGTTCATTGTGTTTGCTTCCATGATAAGATCTTGTCTTAAGTGCACTTGAATATATGCAGCCGACATCATTTTAAGGACAATTACTGGCATGTTTAGAGCTACCTAATTTATCTTGCTGAAAGGACTTAACCCCAGTGACCTCTAAGCTGATAAAATCGCCATGATTTTGTCATGGCGAATAGAACATGCCCTATTGCCCATGACTTGTCAGCCAGGCTTTTAAAATTACACATGACTCTGTTATAGCAGTGTTTACACGAGCTGATTTGTAATGTTTAACTAAAAGACAGGCTGACAAAATCATGCCGTCTGAACATTGCTTAAGGAAAAATATAGCAACTAGTAATTTGGTCTAAAAATAATGACCAGGGGAGACAATTCTTAAATGCTCTCCTTTGAGAGAGGCTGGTGTAAAACGGACATGTTAACATCAAAACAAGCACCTCGACACTTTTTTACAAGTTTAAATCAGAATTTCTTTGAATAGTTTCATTGTTGCTGCATTTACATCATTTGACATACCTATTCTGAAAAGAACAGACAATATAGATTTTAGCTATATATTGGATAAGTACACAAAACTCCCCACTGAAATCACACTAAACCCCATCGCCTTCTACGAAAAAATACATCTCAAAATGTCTTCTGCTAAAGTCGTCTGCTGCATATAAATGCTTACGTCAAGGACTAATTTCGGCACATGTACATGTACGTAGACAAACAGTGTGACCACAGACCAGACTGCTCTTCTAGGAGCAGTCAGATTTAGGTCCACACAGAGACGCTTTAAAGCTGCATAGTCTGTAACTTTTGATCTTTTAATTTTAAAACTAATGTTTCTGTTTTTCAAGAGCACAGTTAAAAAACTAAAATTCAGGTATACATTTTACCAATTTCGTAAATCTTAACAAATTATCAGTATCGAAACAACGGGATTTATGTTGAATTACCTGTCTTTAATCATTGGAGGGACGCAAATAATTACCGACACGAGAAAAACACATCTGTTTTACAAGATAATTCACTTTTCCGTGCAGTTTTCCGCTCTAGTGAACAGATTTATTGTGAAAACATAACTTAATTCAACTTTTACAAATGATTTAAAAAGAAAATAAAAAAAATCGAAAAATGTTCATAGTTGCAGACTTAGTCTCTTTAAATGGAGCAGCAGACGAAAGTAGCCGAAAATTTAAGGATACTAGAAACAGGCCCGCGCAAGCGCGGGTAGGATATATTTAGCATATGAGCATGACAGATGTCCTCCAAAATATTAAAATTAGGAGCAATACCTAAGAACAGTATAAATACTAAGGAAATTCTTTCGTGAATCAAGAGCAATTACTCTGCTATAAAGTTTATTTCTTATTCATATAAGCCTTACTATGCTCTGTACGCTCTCACTACGACCAACGCGCTTCCGCGGCGACTGTGTTATTTAGGTATAGTCAACATTGGCGCTTCTGCCACGCTTCCGCTACGCTCTTGGCGTTCTGGCCAACTCCAGGCCTTGTTCAAGTGCTCTCCTAAAGTTGGTGTCGCTCTTTTGGATTCTAGGACCAATTCTGAGCGGTTCAATTCTCATGTAATTAAAGAATGAATAGCCACCTTCCATGCTCATTGCATTTATTAATATAAGTGGCCATAGTGCCCACATTGTAGCCGTCTGTCTGCGGATAATCATCGACGGACCCAGGACCTTTTGGCCCTCCGTCTCAGTCCTGCCTGGACCTCCGATCATCTAGGTTCATAATGGCCAGCTGAAGCATAGCGATTTGATCGCGTCTATTGTTGACTTTCAACGGAACATATATCAGATGTACTTCAGATTTTATATAGAAAGGATAAAAAAGCGTAGCCGCATCTTCATTGTCGTAGTGGGGTCGTAGCAGAAGCGTCAAGCCCCCAAATTGTGTGGTTGTCTACGCTTCCACGGCGATTTGGAATAATTTTAGAGAAAGTCCTAGTTTGCCATGAGCTTAGCGGAATCGCCGTCCAGTGGAATGGGGGGGGGGTGAAATATGGAATGAGCTTCACAGCTTAAGAGAGATCCACAGATGCCTATACATACCATAAACTCATTTATGAACCTTGACTCAGGTAAGCTAAAGCGCATACGAAACTTTGTGACTGCTGGAAAAAGTAGGCCAATGTTTTCTATTCTGTCAGTATCTTCTGGTATAACTGATAAAATGAATGCAGCATATTTATTATGTATGCAAGAATGTCGTCAGACCAGGGCTCGAACCAATGGCCACTTGGTTGATAGTAACACTCTACTGATTGAGTTAAGCAGCCCATCGGTTAAGAGTGTTATATATGTTAAAGCAGATTTGAGATTAATGAATATGGCATTATATAATTGAGTCCAAAATTTTGATAAATGTCCACTGTAATATTCCAAAGTTTTATGACTCATTAAACATTGTTGTTTTCATGCAAAAAATGAACGAAAAGGTTTTACTATAGAATAATGCCAAAGAAAGATACTGACAGTAAAAAAAAAGTTGCAAACAGTGAAGACCCTGATAGACTTCTTCTCTAGGAACAGTCTGATGTGGGTCTGCACTGTTTGACCATACCTAATTGTCCAAAAAGTTAAGAATTAATTTCATGGCAATTTCTTTTGGTAATTGTGTTGTCTTTCACGACTGTTGATAAGAACAGTGACAATTGATAGATAAAGAGTGTAATAAACCGGAATATAGACTTTAAATGTTTTCAACCAAAACATATATTGTGGGTGCTAAAACGTACTGTCTCAATGAGACTATTCTTTTGAGCACCCAACATATAAAACCATGGTTGCATATTGGGCTTCCACGTTTACAATATTTTATAAAGGTTTACACGAATTAAAAAGATCGAAGTGATTCCGTTCACACGCATCTACACCGCATTCAGGGATGAGAACAGTCACACATTCTCAATCCAGAAAACCTGTCTGTTGGATCCTGAATAGCCCCAAACAGATTTTTAGATCACTTATTAAAAGCTTAAATTAACATAATACTAATAGAAAGCACTCGGTTTATGCTTAATCTATGGTAAAATAAATTCAACAATGTTAAAACTAAGTTTCAACCAAATTTACATTGACATTTTACACATCATATGCCAGTGCTCAATCATGAAATCCTGATCAATCCAGAATTTTCTCATCCCTGCGCATTTCTGCATGTCGAATCGTGGGTTCGCTGTAACTCCCATAGAACACACTTCTTACATCATAACAAATGGTACCACTGTATAGCTTTCATATTTGAAACGCAAAAATTAAATCAGTATAATAGACTTCTTCCATCATAATAAAAGATACCACTGTAAAGCTTATAACTTTGATAAGCAAAAAATCGGACTAAAAAGTGTTGTCTTAATGAGACGGCTTTTTTGAGTATCCAAAATATAAAACCATGGTTGCAAATATGGCTAAAGTTTTGTAAACGTTTACACGAATTCCATAAATCGAAAAACACCACATAAAGCTAATATCTTTGCAACACACTTTAAATGATTGAACTAACACATAAATTGAAGGTACTCAAAGGTGCCGTCTCAATGAGCTGTTTTTTATCACCCAAAAGTATAAAAATGAGTATGAAGCTCTTAACGTGTTCGTTTAAACGGTAGGCCATTTTTGAAAACGTTTATTGCAAAACACGAAACGTTTCTGTTCACACGTGTAAATGAGGAAGCCCCAGTTGCAAATGATTTGTGCATAAAAGCGGGGCATGGTTGCAAATGATTTATGCATAAAAGCAAAAGCTAATTGTTGTTCGGTAAAACAGTCGAGCTTCAGTGGTTTGGTGTGTTCAGGGCTACACAATATTTCGGATGCTCAGGAGCTCAGTGGTAGAATATTTGACGCGAGACCGGGGGTCGCGGTTTTGAGCCTCGAAGGCTTCACTGCGTTGTGTCCTTGAGCAAGACATATAATCCTAGCTTAGTACTGGTTCAATCCAGGAAGACCCGTCCCTACATAACTGAAAGAGTTTTGATGGGACGTCAAGAATTAAATCAAATAAACAAACAAAAGAAAATCGGTATATTACCTTTAATTATTTTAAACAAACAAATACACAGCATTTTACACGTCGCATCGAGGGTTCGCTGTAACTACCTTCTTTCATTATAAGAAATGATACCATTGTAAAGCTTATATCTTTGAAACGTAAAATAAAATCGTTTGGGAGCGCAGTGGCTCAGTGGTAGAGTGCTTGACTCGAGACCGAGAGGCAGCGGGTTCCAGCCTCACCAGCGTCACTGCGTTGTGTTCTTGAGAAAGACACATTAATCCTAGCTTTGTACTGGTTCAACCCAGGAAGACTCGTCCCTTTACAACTGAAAGATTGTTGATGGGACGTAACGAATCAAATCAAATAAACAAACAAAAGAAAATTGGTAATTACTTTTAATTATTTTCAACCAAAATATAAGGCCACGTATGTTGTGGGTGCTCAAAAGACCCGTCTCAATGAGACCCGTCTGTAGGTCAGCATTTTATTTCAAACTCTGCGTTCAGGGCAGGTAAGATCTATTTTGCCCAGGCTGTAAGGATAATTTATGCAAAGGATAGAGCACAAATGAACGGAGAATTTAAACTATTGTTATTCTATTGGAAATGGAAAATTGGATTTCTGGCGCGGCGCTTCGGCTACGACAGCACGATGCGGTCATGACTTTCATAACCGGTCATCTTTTACCCACAGCAAGTGACGTATGACCGCGTGACATATGTAATTTACACCTTTCGGACCAATCTTGGTAGAACTTGGGAGAATATGAAAACGTGGATCAATATCTCAATTATCATTAGTTGATAAAGAAGGCGTTACCCTGTCAAATTTGTTGGGAGATTATGGAGTCAAAACTGAATTGTTTCCAAAAATCTCAAAAACGAAATAAAAGTAATAGAATATTAGATCGAAGTTATCAATGAGGGCAATATCTGATTAACTCAGTGTAGAAAAAATGTTGGTAAAATATACCGTTTCCGAGTTTTTGAGCGCAAAGGGCTCCTTTAGTAGTATAGAAACCCTAGTAGTACCATTATCAATCACAAGTGCTGCTGGCCAGTAGAAAGTCCGAATCTGAGTTTGTCAACAGCATGCGCGGATCAAGAAAATTTTTTCAAAGGGGTCCATAGTTTTTTTTTTTAATTGTTGATGGGAGAGGATCCACTTAAGTGGGCCATCACGGGCCCGCCAGCGAAACCCCATTTAAATGGCGTTTCCCTGGCGGGCGATAATGACCCAAATTTGAATGCTGGCTTGGTAGCCTTGTTATTGTTCAGAGGTTCCGGAACTCCATTGCTTAGAAGCCCTATATTTTTGTGATTTTTAGATGGGGGCGGACCACCTGTCCCCCCTCCCGTCTGGATCCGCGCATGAATAGTAATGATCTATAGGGCCAGATAACGAAAAATTTTTAGCGTAAAACTGTGAATTTATTTTTATCCATCGATATCAGCATTTTTTGTGCGCTCAAAAGAACATTCTTATTGAGACGGTTCTTTTGAGTAACCACAACTAATGTTTTGGCTGAACAATAAGAAAACTATTTTTGTAAATACGCGCTCATGCCTAGAAGCCTGGAACTTCTACTTATCAAGGCTTTGCATCATTAAACATTTTCTTGACAAAATCGAGCTTAGAATTAGCTTCGTCATAATGAGGCTGCATTCGATCACCAACCCGCTTAATCCAAGCTTTGATGGTAGGATTGCTTTCAAACAGTTCGCTCTCGTTGACGGCACCCAGATGAATCAATTCACTGACACCTATTAAGTCAGCCGCCGAGATCTCGTCTCCACATATGAAGGAATCGTCTTTGAGGTAGCAGGTAGCTATGTGATTTAATGATTTTGTGAGTTCCTCTTTGGCTTTTCCAACCAACTGTTCATCTAGTGGCTTTTTGGAAAACCTTTCTCCGATTCCGACCCGAGATCTGAACTGAAGAAGAAATGAGAAGACATTGCAGTAAAACCTGTCTTAAGCGGCCACTCAAAAAGAAGAAAAAAATTGGTTTTCAAGACTGATTATCGCTTAATGCAGGTCAAAAGTATTGCAGAATGCTCAAAGGGGAGCATTCTGCAATACGTTTGGTCTTCATTAAGCTACCATTTGCCATTTAGACCCGCCTTTGTTTTGTCTATTTTTGAGTGGCTGCTTTAGACAGGTTTTACTGTACTCAAAACGTATTTTTCTTAATTTTTAATCAAAACATATGTTGTGGGTACTCAAAAGAACCGTCTCAATGAGACGGTTCTTTTAAGCACCCAAAAACATTTTTAAATTGAAGTGTAAGAGAATATTCACAATTTTACGCTCAAAAGTTCGCTTATCTGGACCTAGGTGTTACTTTAAACTATGCACTCAAGATTTTCAACTGGAAAGTTCACTTTAAGAAAGGAGTTCTAGCGAGAAGGCGTATATTTTCCCTTGTTGACGTGATTACAGTGCTGGATTGCTAAAATTGAACTTTCCAGTTGAAAATCTTGAGTGCGTCTTTCTTAGCATTAACAATGCTGAATAATGCAGACTGCTCCCCTATGAGCAGTCTGGTCTGGGACTATTTTGTTTGCTCATGTGTTTCACATCGGAGTACTTCGGTTCTGGTACTTAAATGGTTGATACATGTAATGAAATAAAAAACAACATCGTTTAGAGAGAGAGAGAGAGAGAGAGAGAGAGAGAGAGAGAGAGAGGGAGGGAGAAAGAGAGAGAGAGAGAATACTTTTCGGTAGCAAACAGTGGAGATCCATTTGGGTTTATATTGGTCGTTGTTGTCCTATGTGTGAAGTGTTAGGCATCAGATAGGTTTGAAATAAAATCTCTTTTCAAAGAATCAAGCAGAAACATTTTTATCAAAAATATAATTTCACCGAAAAGTACTTCATAATGAACTCGAACAGTGTTTCAGAAAACAACATATGTTCCCCACCAGTGTGTGATGCGCTACATCTAACATTATCTCGATTGTTTTCGAACGCTTGTGCATGTTTGTTCAAAATCCATTAATAACTTCAGAAGATATGGCACACACAAACAATTTTCCAACAATCTTTGACCTTAAACGACATTGGAAATGATGCCAAGATCACACAAATTTGATCACTTTTTTCTATCTCCCAGTGATGCATCTGTGAGTATTTAAACAAATCAATCCGTTCACAATATGAGGTACTTTTCAAAATTCTTGGACCTCTGGCGCCCTTCAATATAAGACAGAGGTCATATTAAAACCAGGCTACCACCAATTTAGCATTTTATTACAATGAAACATCTAAAGATACGCTGTCAATAATATAAAAATGGCTATCTTTTATTGTCATCGAAATGCTCGCTAAACTGCCCAGAACCTTGTTCATTTTCACATGCTCATTACACTTAAACATAACTAAATAGTTGAGAAGTTTGTGAAAAGTTTATGGTGAAAAGCATTCATTTATTGAATTGACATATGTTGTAGGTGCACATTGGAATTGCTCCAGTGAGACAATTCCAATGTGTACCAACAACATATGTTCCTGAAATTAAGGAAACCTATTTTGAAATATACATTTATCAAGAATTATATCCATTAGCTTTGCCTCTTTAAACATCTCAATCTACCAATCAGAATTAAAATTCCTGTCACTGTATGTCAAATTGTTTATATTTAAATGACAGCTGTATCATCAAATTTGATTTCATGAATTATGCTTTTGCTAAGCTGGTACTGGCTTGGTTGTAATATAATGAGTTATTTGCATCTGTTTGCTAATGTTTTACACCCCCTTCCTGGGCTATATTTATTTCTTTTGGCAATATTGGTGGGTGGGGTAAATTGCTAAATTTATTATCTGTTGGTCACCTCTTGCAAAATGAAATACTAACACATCTGGGCCTGGAATTACAATGCCCCCTTAAAGTTAAGCAAGACTTAAGTTAAGTATTGATGTTTCAACATGTTATATTAAATGCTAAATAATTTGCCTGGATCGATGTTGTATTTGTGGTCAAAGATATCATTGTGATCTTCAGAAAATTTAAAACTATTTTGATTTAAGCAGTTTGAAACGTTTATTTTCGCATCCTGAAAAATCAATACTGTACTTAAGTCTTTTTAACTCTAAGGAGGCATTGTAATTCCGGGCCCAGTACACTATTTGATCGCACTGGCAGTAATAAACGGGATAAAAAAAAGTCGCATGAAGACGTTTTACAATCATGCAACTAGCAGGTCCATGAACTCAAATTTGGAGATACGGCTGTCTTGCAAGCATAAACAATTTGCAGTAGAGTGACAGGAATATTAATACTGATGGGAAGTTTGAGATGTTTAAAAGACGCAAAGTCAATGGACAAGCTACTTGGACAGTGTAAATTTCCAAATAGTTTTCCTTATTTTCAGTAACATAATATGTAACATATTATGTTGTAGGTACACATTCAGGTTGCCTCAAAGAGGCTATTCGAATGTAAACTTACAACATATGTCTTTCCAATAAATGAGTTTTTCACCATAAGCTTTTTTTTAAAACCAATTCTCAACCACTTTCCTTGTTTCAGTGAAATAAGCATGTAGAAATGAACAAGTTTCATGTAGTTTTTAATGCACCTGGGTGAAAATTATAGATTGCCTATATTTTATGCTTCCGACAGCTTATCTTGAGATGTTTCATTGGAGTATATTGCTAAATGGTAGTTGCATGGTTGTATAGGTGCACCATGCATACTCACTGTGTTAACAAATATATCCAGACACCATTTTCTAATATTAAGATGTTGCCAGTTTAGAAACTCGTCAATTTTCGCAGCTTTCTGTAAGTCTTTCCGTGGAAACCAGTGTTCAGCAACATTGTACTTGACAGCAATATATCGCATGATGGCAACACTAAAAATAAACAGTAACACATTCGCGGATCCAGAGAGGGAACAGGGGATCAAGACCACTCCCCTCAAAAATTCACAAAAGTATAGGGTTTCTTAGCAATACTGGTCCGGTATCCCTGAAAAATCACAAAGCTACAAGCCAGCATTCAATTTTGGGCCATCATCAGTCCGCCAGCGAAACGGGTCGGGTCGATGATGGCCCAATTTTAGTGCTATTTGAATCATTCCTTCCCTCATCAAACCAAAAAAATGTTTTCAAAATTGTCCCCCTCTGACAAAACTTTCTGGATCCGCGCATGCTATACAAGGTTGGGAATCATTTCCCAAACCACAGTTTTGTGGAAGGTGTGGTGTTCAGCAACGTTTTTATTGAAGAAAATCAAATACCTATACAAGATCATTAGCAGCCTTCTTTTAGGAATTAAAAAAAAATGTGAATATACAAATGTAATTGGAAGTTTATAATGCACTAATGTGTTCGCTGTACTATACGATTATACAATGTGTGTGTAAACATAGAATATGTACATTGAAGTAACAATATAGACTTTTGTTAAAGTGCTTAAATGGTTATATGCCTTGTTTGATCATTACTTTATGCAAACAAAACAAGTTCTACAATATACTTTTCATAACGAGGTATAATGTACTTTATCAGTTACCTCTCATATTAACGATATTGCTGCACGTTGCCTGATGAATATTGTCAATCTCACGGCATGTGCCTTTATCAGGTCATGATGCCGTTGCACATTTTGAATGACGTCGCTAATGACGCTGAATCAACACAAAAATCGAAAATTTCGTCAAAATCTCTAAGAAGAGTAAAACAATGGGTAAACTGATAAATAGAATACAAGGTTTGCGTGTTTTGATATCAAGGTTACCAGGCTCGGCTTTGAGAACGCATTTTGAATCGCTCAGCATGCCTCGCGATGTTAACAAGCGTTCTCAAACTTAAGCATAACCTGGTAAACTTGATATCAAAAGACACTCACCTAGTATTCTCTATTGGTTGGCCTCTTTTATTCATTAAGCATGGTTAAGTACATAGCGTTTATTGTTATGTGACTCGTATATACTGTCGCGTCAACCAAGAGTGACAGTGACGTAATA
Source organism: Loripinus fragilis (assembly GCA_964019695.1). NCBI lineage: Eukaryota > Metazoa > Mollusca > Bivalvia > Lucinida > Lucinidae > Loripinus > Loripinus fragilis. Next base: position 14,365,187 of record OZ026525.1, read on the forward strand.
CTTTGTTTACAATTGCTAAGTTAAATATAAACGTGTACACTTCCGTTGAGCTAACGCAAATCGAAAGATCACTTGTGTATTAATCCTATCCTGCGGATAGGATTAATACACAAGTGATCTATCGATTCTAAGTTCCTAATAACTTTGTAAACAAAACATGACGTCACTGTCACTCTTGGCTGGCAGGGCAGTACATGTAAGACCTCTGATTGACTGAAACTAACTTTCATTGGGTTGTGACAGTATACAATTGATGCATTCAGTTGGGGATAACATCAGGATTTGTCAACCCGAGAACAAACAACAACAACAACAACACAACTTTTTGTGGCTTTTCCACGGGTAGTCGCCATTACTGGGCTGAAATATGTTTATTTTAGGGAACTCCCGAAGGCTTAACTGTAAGTGGTTTTATGGAGAACCGAACAATTGTTTTGTAATATGACACCATCACTCTTTTCCTAACTTTATATCAAATATTTTCATATAAATTAACTCAAATCAATGTTCATAGTGCACTGAAAACAAGATTATTTCAACAATAGCTTTTCAAGTTTCTGAAACTATTGACATGTGCAAAAGAATTGCTTTTTAAATTACTGTTCTGATTAAATGATCAAATTCTTATTTCAAAACATATGACTTGTGAAATACATCAGAAATAATACTAGTCTACCTTTTAGTCCGCTTTCCAATTTCTATTTTAGTTGTAAGGCAGGAGTGACAAAAGTGATGTCTACCTGGCTAAATTTACTTAAATCTATTTTAGCTGTCTGGCAGCATTGACCAATCTGATGCCTTCCTGTCCAAGGCTAAATTCAGCACTGGTGGACATCAAAATCTTTCACAACCAGTGAAAACTAGTTTCAGCCTAATACATGATGTATTTTATAGGAGTCATATAACAAATCTTGATGTCTACTGATGAACTAAATTTAGTCCAGGACAGGTTGACGTCAAATTTGTCAATGCTGTCAGATAGCTAAAATATGTTGATCCAAATTAAGCATAGGACATGTAGACATCACTTTTGTCACTGCTGCATAATAGCTAAAAATAGACATTGGAAAACTGACATTAGGTTTTTCAATCAAGAGAGGGATAAAGCTAGACTAGCTAGATTTCTTGTGTACAAATATACCACAGGCTTTGCTGAATCTTCGTCATTTTAGCACAGAAGTAACCATGGATCATACAAATTCTTATTTTTTGAAAAAGTTTGATGAAACATTTTTAAAATGTTGGTAAGTATTAGTTTTAAGTTTACCCTTACATTAGCCAAGGTGATGTTTAACCTATTTCCAAGTGTATATAACGTATGCAAGCTATAGTTTATCGCTATGGGAATGCTACCAAGGCAGCATCGTCCCATAGAATATACGAAAGGACTTGGTATTGGATTAGGAAAAGAGAGACAGTGTCATATAACAAAACAATTGGTGCATTATTTTCGGTTAACATCAGGGATACATGTAGTGTTGTTCATCACTGTTCTCGGGTTGACAAATCCTGAAATTGCTGGATATGCGAGTAATGGCGTTTTGATTAGAGACATTTGTAGAACCGAAACCTCGCGTGCTGGTCCAAATAAATAAGACGCTTGTATAATATGGGCCATGACGTGACAAACCCCCGACTTCGGGGATTCTGAAAAGCGATGCTCAAACCAACCGCACAGCTACAAAGACTAGCTAGAATCTTGATATTGCGCTTGTAGTAAGTTTAGATATGCTTATTCCAATAAGCGAATAACAAAGGCGCTGATCAGACTGTACGGATGCGCAGGCTGGTCTGTGCCTGTGTTGTTCGCACCCCGAAGACAGGTTTTCTCGCCTCGAGGCCCAATTATATCCAGTTATATTGACATGTGAGCTTTTAAAAGGGATACTTCACTCAACTGTTATCAAGGTACTAGAATGTTTAAATAGTGACCGCATACTAAAAACAGACTACATAACAATCCAATAAACATTTGTCAACTAAAGGATTACATTTTAGTTTACGCTGAGCAAAGTTTTGAGTTTTAAAGACATTCAATTTGAATAAATCGCTTCTCACATAATAGCAAATAAATTTGTTAATAAAGGGCGGTAAGCTAATAAAATTTGTTAATAAAGGGCGGTAAACTATTTTAGTATAGATGACAACGTTAAGGCCTGTCCTTTCTAGTAAAAGCTGATACATGACGTTGAAAATATTCAAAACGTCAGTCTAAATTGCAATTATTGTTCTACAATAAAAATGCAATTTTCACAATTGCCTTGCCGGTGGTACATGTATCCGTTTAATGTGCTTATCTGTCATTCAATATCAACATGGAGTTGAACTTCATATGCACTTTTCAATACTTGAAGAATGAGTGATAACATATTTTAAAATTATAATGCATGCGATAACACTATTTTGCTGCAATATGATCTATACTCAGAAAAACAATTGAATGGTATTATGATTCAGCTCCATCTTCAACATTCAATACAATAAAAAACTGAACTAATGCATGCATTACATAGTTCCAGATATTTGTAATCAAAATTAATGTTTGCTTTAAGTCACGCTTAAATGATTAAAGTACAGTACAGGTCTATAGGTGCAACCCTCTATACTGATAAGTCACAAACATTAAAAATGATTGACACCCATTTTTATTGTTTGTATTCCATAATGACTGGCTCCAATATCATTGCTGGTTCACAGTCAAAAGTATGACACCTAATCCAGTGTTTTACTTCCAATTTGTTGTCATATTGGCTCGACTATGCCATATCTGTGCATTCTTGTTGAAGACGTTGTCACGTTATTAGGTGCAATTACTGACAAATGGGTGTCTGTGGTCAGAATTAGACCATAAGCAATGAGCAGCTAAAGGTTGCTAAAATATAAACGGTAAATGAGCCGTTAACTTTAAATTGCATATTGGTAGTTCTATCAGATACAAAAATACTTTGTTTGGAAATTATTTCCTAATATGTTATATATTAAAAAAAAATAGTCAAACGAATTTTAATATCCTTCCATTGTTTTTCTGAGTATATATCACGGGTACTGTACGACATATGAAAGATGTACAATTGTGTAAACCTGTGTAAAACGGCCACTCAAAATAGATCTTAGTGACAAAATTTTGAGCCGTGACATGTGATTTCCAACAATGTGGCATTTTGACAAGTGTAGACTCAGGCGAGCCTCTGCAGCCTCCTTTTAAACTTAGAAACTCCAAATAATGTTCAGTCAGTAGCCTAAGAATATTAGAATATTCAAGCGACTGGCAAAGGGTCTAATCAGACTGCACGTATGCGAAGGCTGGTCTGAGGCTTTGCTGGTCGCACATACCACATTGTTGGAAAGCTCATGTCACGGCTCAAATGATAGCTTAATAAAGGTCGAAAGTATTGGAGATGGAGCATTCTGCAATACTTTTGACCTATATTAAGCGATAATTGGTCTTGAAAACCAATTTTCGGTCTTTTTGAGAGTGGCCGTTTTACACAGGTTTTACTGTATGTCATATTATTTTTGCATTTCACGCAGTTGTAAGACTTCAAGACAGCGCCCTCTATTAAAGCACATGTACAAACCTTTCAGCGAGTAGAAACCCATCATCATCTATTAATGGAATTTTGTGGAATGGACTCTTCTTAACAAAGTCCGCCTCATGTTGTTGGCCTGGATAAAAAAAAATATGAGAAACATCACACGAGATTTTCGTGCAAATTGCATCGCCTCAGACGAGCCTGAGCACATGCGCAAGAGCCTTCACTTCTCGCATAAAATGTGCTGGCCCAATATATGTTCTAAATAGGATGAAGTATCTGCTTTGTAACATCATGCTTTGCATGCGCGGATCCAGAAAGCTTAGTCAGAGGGGTCCAAATTTGATTTTTTTTTCATTTATTTTAGTTAATGAGGGCATAGAGGATCCAAATATCACTTTGAATTGGCCATCATCGGCCCGCCAGCGAAACGCAATTTAAATGGCGTTTCGATGGCGTGCCGATGATGGCCCTACATTGAATGCTGGCTTGGTAGCTTTGTGAGTTTTTAAGGGAATCCAGACCAGTATTGCTAGAAAACCCTTTATTTTGTGATTTTTCAGGAGGGTCCAGATCCCCTTCCCCACCCCCTCCCTCTGGATCCGCATATGATGCTTTGCGTTTCGCAATCGCATTGAGGGATGGGATAGAGTATGAGAAGAACATACTGAAGTAGCAAATCTTAAGCTGACCTATAAATGGCACACCAAATGACAGTTGAACCAATATAGCAATAACGATATTTTCGACAACACGCAAAACAAACAAGACAATGACGTTAGGGCTAGTAAGACATGAAATGGCAGAATTAAAGATAGCCGGATGACAATTATAAGGTAGGCTTGACACACACACGCACACACACAAACATACACACACGCATGCGCGCACGTTATGTTCCTGAACATAATACGCAGTCTGTTTACACATGCTGTTATATCCGAAAATCTATCCCATAATAATTAAAGACCTCGCACGGAACAATCTTGCAGACCAGGGCCAACTCATTAGTGCAACTTTTAACGAAAGCTTTCTTCATTGTGGTGCTCGCAGCTGCATATTTCAACCTACCTTTCAAAAGCTCCACTACTTTGGGTTCGAAATCCACTCCTGTCCCCTTTAAGAATAGATAGACGGCCCTGCAGACCTGTGACACATTGTCAAAGTAGAATCCCAGAACCATGTTTCTTTAATTTAACCGTCCCACATAGACACCTTAGTTAGTGACTTTGTATGCTATATGTGAATGCCGAGCAAACATTATGAGCATATCTTATAGATAACAAATGCCCCATTTGTGTACATAACCCACCCAGATAAGGTCGCATTTCAACGTAATAGGTAATCGGGAGAGATTTTGGTACTTATCGCAAAAGTGACACCCAGACGCGCATGCGTACTCTATACAGAGCAAACCCTGTTCACATACTTAGCAGGGTGGTAGTTAAAAGTTCAGGCCAACCTAAAAAACTCCCAACTGAATATTTTGATAACAAATAAATTTGATAACAATCAGTAGACGACAAAAACATGCAAAATTTCCAAGTTTTACGACTAAACGTGCCTTTATCATGTGGTACAAGGCAAATATAGAAGTATCAATAAATCCTTATATTTGATATTCAACTTGATTACTTTTATATCAAATATTTAGGTTTGTTTACTCTTTAAGTGTGTTTAAATGTTTGCTAAGATGAATTAAAATGCACATGGTTTGGTAATGTCACAGTTGTTAGTTATTATGAGGTAAGTTACATGTATTACGCACATGACGTTGGAATATCCGGGTTCGATCCACACCTACCCCGGACTTTGAGGTCCGCCTTTGTATTTATTTGGGTAATCGGAAGCGGTCTCTTGGTCTTGGTCATGAATAGCTGGAGTTTTTGGATTGGATGTGCCCTTTCGAATCCATCTTTGACAGCTTTTCATTTGCTTGTCACTCTAAGATAAAGTTATGTTTCCATAAATACAAATGGTTCTTTTGCAAAATTCAATTGGTTGAACAAACGGTGTATTTCTGAAATACCGTATCACCGGTATAAGCAATGTTCTGCCATATTAGAATATGAAACATATCAACGCGCTACAGTGTATTTTACTTAAACGCAAAAGTTTCGCAACCGTTTAATATCTGTATTTTCTTCAGTATGGTCCATGTTAGAATATTAATATAATCATGTTTTATGCTCCTGCACAATGCGGAATGATTTATCATTACTCAGTTTTTATCATACTCTTCATTCTGACGTTATAATGACGTCAGTGTTTTTCAACAATTTACGTCTAGCATAAAGATTAGTATCTCGATTTGAAAACAAACGGTGCTATGTGATAGCCAGATGTAGTATCTGAAGGTTTACCAATTAACGTTTATCAACGCTCAAAGGCGCTGTGTTTCTTTGTTAACGTCAACCAATTTATCAAAATTGTTCATGTTATTCCGTTATGTCGCGCGATACTTCTGTTTTTATGCAATGTGTTGAAGGTTTTCACTTGTGACATTAAAAACTCGATTATTGATATTCAGTTGTGCTTAAACGGCCAATTGCGTCAAATATTGAAGGCTTTACGTTGACGTAATGAACGTTACCAAATGCATAAAATAACCTGCTTGGATTTGTCTGCCCTTCTGTTTTTTAAAGCAGATAACGGTTAAACACCTTTTCCGAATAAAATGTGTAAGGTGGTGTAACACTGTGACTCGATAAAATGGAAGGTATTGTAACTCTGCGACTTTTCAAATTTGGGTTGCCTTACATTTCTTGTCGAAAATCGGCAATCGTAAGTCTCACTGGTCTGATTTTCATGTCGTTTGGACGGCAAATCATTGGACTTGTTAATCATAATATCATGGAGTAAAATTTTTGACTCAAAAAGAAGGAAATAGCATTTTAGTAAGAGTTGCGAAACTTTTGCGTTTAAGTATATGTACAGGAAGCACGTGACACAACAGCAGCTGCAACCGACGGTCCTTGACTTATATGGGCTGCAACGCCAGGGGTTTGTGAACAAGTAAGACTCAAACCAGCGTGCTCAGCTACAGATACAAGCTAGAGTCTTGAAAGTTTACATGCGGCAGGTTAAGCTATAGTATAGACATTCCAATCAATAAATGAGCCATGACATGTGATTTTCACTAATTTGGTATTTTGACAAGTGTAGACTCAGGCGAGTCTTTGTAGCCTCATTTTAAGCTTAAGAACTCCAAATGATGTTCAGTTATTATTTAGTAGCTTAACACTCATAGAATATTTAAGCGATTAGCAAAGGCTCTGATCAGACTGCGCGTATGCGCAGGTTGATCCATTAGGCTTTGCTGGTCGCATGTACCACATTGTTGGGAATCTCATGCCACGGCTTAAATAACAGAGGCGCTGACCAGACTGCGCGTTAAAACTTATCTCAGGTGTTCTCGCGACGCAGTCCTTATAAATTTATAATGCTAAGGCGAACGCTCCCCTAGAGATTCAAACTTGAAACCCTGATATTTTGAAATATATTATAAGAGATAGTTTAAGTCCGGCATGGAGTCCCAATATATCACCAGAAGCATGCAATACTGTCTATAGAAAATGGATATTGTACAACTTCATTATAAAAACTCTGAAAGCATAGATCGGCAACCTTGGGCAACTCTCTAAAACAAGATGGCGTCAAAGATGGCCGTCGAAAATATTTCTAATATTCTCTCAAATGGTCAAACCTAAATCTTCATAAATTAACATTTTCAATTAATAATAGGGTTTATTTGGAATACCTTAGAAATGGTCGCTAAAGGGAGGTAGTTATATCGAAAATGAAGACAATTCTTCAACATTATCCTACACAAAAAGCCTCTGAATAGAAGACATGTTAGTTAAATCAATTAAGGTTAATATAGAGTATGTATATGACAAAAGTATATATCACTTGGTGTGCTCATTACAACATACGCTGTCTCCACAACAGGCACAGAACACAGCATTCCAGAATTCTTGCTTCCACAGAACAATAAGAACAGGTTGTCCGGCTTTCACAAGATATCTTATTTTATCAGTCACCACTAATATTAACTGAATTGTTTGAACATAACCTAATAAAAGTTTCCTATCGCACGGCATGTTACCTTTATGAGGTCATGATGACGTTGCACTTTTTGAATGACGTCGCTAATGACGCTGAATCAACACAAAAATCATAACCATAACCATCATCAATGATATTAAACTCACATGAACATAACACACATGGCAATGTTCTGTCGTCCTCATCCGTTCATTTACAAAAAGGGTATATCTCTAATGTCAGCCGGCCAATTGTAAATCAGATTTCATGTATAACGTTATCATGTAGAGGAAAAGGCTGCAATTGTTTTTGCTGTTGATTGGATTGGAACTCTGATTGGCATGACAACATAAAGCTCCCATATACTCATAATGGATTAAAAAATCTTCTCTTAAACCATGAGACCCACATGTACAGCTTGTATAAGAATATAGAAATGTCTAATATAAATTCAAAGGAGATGAACAGTCCGCGTGGATTTGCTGGCTGCTCTATAAGTTTATTGTTCGCACACCACAAACTGCTTATTTCTCACAGCATGACTCACTTATGAAATGCTTACCAGTGGATGGAGATTCGCGATTTTCGGGTTGAGCTAGCTTCTGTAGATGAGCAGGTTGGTTACTGTTTCACTCTTTGAATATCGCAAAGATTATGGGGCCAAATCAGAAGACACTTGTCTTAGATGTTAGCATTCGAGTCATTCGGGAAAGTCCGTCACCATTCGAGAATCGAATCATGTCTCGGGTGCATATAAGGTGCATTACGCGTAGTACTATGTACCACAAAGCTCCATTTCTTTAGTCGGAACTGGCGTATGGAAATTAGTTCTGTAGCATGTGGCACAGCTCTATCAAAATCGATTATTCTGATTATTCGAAAAGTTTAATCAGCGGAATAAATGAAGTTTATGTATTTTTCAATAAAATATCGCTTTTAGCGATATTTTATTGAAAAAACATAACTTCATTTATGACCGTTTGTTTCGCTACAATCACACTTGTTATTGTGTCAATATGGTTTCTGTGACGTCAGCGTCACGTTATATGAGGGCAGCGTCACGTTATCACCTGCGATATCAAAGTAGATCCTCGATGTACATCCGTGGTCTGATCCCACGGAATGGCGCGGAATTGGTCGAGGCAGTTCCGATTGCATTTAGGTAAGAGTCAAACCGACCTGTGTAACTACATACACTTGCCAGACATTTCCACGTAAGTAAGGGTGCAAAGATCAGGAAACGATATAATCAAGTACCACACCTGACCCAGGATACCAATGGAAAGGTGAAAAACTCACAGTAAGACACCACAAACGAGAGCCAAGAGCTCAGCCCTTTCCCAGCAGGTGACCACAGGGTACAAATAAACAGACGCGCACAAAGGCATAACAAAGACAAGACAGAAAAACATAAATGATCCACAAATGAAGTACCACTTTGGAACAGTTAGTAAAAATATTTTACTAGAGAACTTTAACTGGTTTCACGGCGCCAACCTCACCCTTAATTCAGATGTGGATCAAGACACATAGATATTTGGTTAGCATGAAAGTCCCCTAACTTATCAATGCATCATCTCCTAGAATATATAAATCAAGATATAAAAAGGAGATAAAGCAAAGATAAGGAACCGACAGTAAAAAAAACTGAATACTGGAGCAAAAGAAATCCAACATGCAAACCCTGGTGGGCCTGACAAACAGCCAAAGCTTCAGGCCCCTGTCATCTAATCAACAGATAAGTCTTTAAGTCGGAACTGTCATAGAGTCTGAAGTCCGACCCACCGGCGTGCAATTAAAGAGGAAAGCAAAGTTGCCAACCGTGATTAGGTTGACCACCAAGCAAGCAGTGCATACGCACAAAAAATTATATTGCCCAGAAAGCGAATAAAAAGAAAATGAACATGATGTTGTCAGTCGCTTTTTGTTGTTCGCATACACTCTTCATATAGCATTCCTCAATAAGCAAAAATGACTTGCCTACCCTTGTCAAAAGGACGAGCCTATTTCCTATTTTAGACGTGGTTAGGGTTTTCCTTCAGACTTTTTTTTATACCATTCTGTAAGCAAACAGTGAATATCCTGATCATACACCACATGATGTGGTGTCTGATCTGGGTCTGCACTATTTGCCTATGTCCCATAAAATGCTAGGCTAATGGGTGAATAGTGTTTATTTGTATTAGAAGTCTCAGGATTTTAAATTTAATCCATAACGCGCCACCTATAATTTGCAGCAGACGACAATTTCAATATTTGAAGCTTTTTTCAAAAATAACAAAGAAGGTATGATATTTCATGAGAATCGTCTGCTGGCAGACGATTCTCATGAAATATCATACCTTATTTTTCGAAAATTAAGAAAGGTGTTGCAAACTTTGTCATCTGCTGCAGTCGTGATTGACGCTTAAAGGGTTAAACTGTTGCTGGTTAGAGAGAAAAAAAATTTAAGAACGAAGTTGAAAAATTAGAGCACCAACATGGGTCACTAACTCATGCCAATAAATAATTCGCTATGCTAACAGTGGATTATCGTGTTAGGAACCAAGACATAAAATATTTGTGCTTATCACATATGCGACCGTCAACTGCTCAAGAATATCAGAGCCTTCGTTACTCGCATCCAAAAAGTACAGTTGATTTAGTAGATGAAGACGCAGACCAAAAGTTGACTAATTTCCCATTATAAAAAGATCGACTATTACATTCATGTACTGCAACAGACTGCATGCTTGGTGGTCAACTCAATCACGCTTGGCAATTTTGCTTTCTACAGCCTGCAAAAGTAAACATTGTAATTTAGATTTCATGATCAGCTGATCTCAGTGCCTGCTCATGTGTCTCTTGGGAATATTAAGTCATGAAAGACAGCAGAATACAGCTTTAGCCTATGGTAGAGGCGAGAGGGGTTGTTGCTTTTCATTGACTCTTGTGAACAGGCTGAATGAATCCTTTTCATTCTGGAAAGTACCGAGGGGATGAAGGCCAATGCTGTAACCGATACAATCAAGTGACCCTACCTGACCCGGAACACAATATGGGAAGTGACAAAACACAAGAAAACACCACATACAAGAGAGCCAAGAAATCAGTTCTTTCCCAGCAGGTGATCACAAGGCTGCACGGAACAGACAAGACAGCACGACAAATCTGACAGATAATTAACAAAAATGATCCAAAAAAGAAGCGCCTCCTTAGAACGGTCAGTTTAAATTACTGGAGGGCTTAAACATGTTTAACGGCATCAATCTTACCCTTAGTTCTGATGTGGATCAAGACACATAGGTGACAGTGATAAAACACAAGCAAACACAACACACAAGAGAGCAAAGAGGTCAGCCATTTCCCGGCAGGTGACCACAAGGCTGCAAGGAACAGAAAAGCCAGAATAACAAAGACAAATATCAAAACCAACTAAACAAAAGATCCACAAAAGAAGCACCTCCTTAGAACGGTCAGTAAAAATTACTGGAGGGCTTAAACATGTCTCATCCTTAGTTCTGATGTGATCAACACACATATGGGAAAGCGACAAAGCACAAACAAACACAACACACAAAAGAGCCAAGAGGTCAGCCAATTTCCAGCAGGTGACCACAAGGCTGCAAGGGTCGGACAAGACAGCATAACAAAGACAAACACCAAAATCAACTAAACAAAAGATCCACAAAAGAAGCACCGCTTGAACGATCACTGGAGGGCATAAACATGTTTTACAGCACCAGCCTCACCCTGAATTCTGATGTGGATCAATACACATAGATACACACCATGCGTGGATCCAGAAAGTTTTGTCAGAGGGGGTCAAATTTTGAAAACGTTTTTTTGTAATTTTGATGAGAGGAGGTAGATCCAAATAGCACTAAAAGCGGGCCATCATTTAATGGCGTTTCGCTGGCGGGCCGATGATGGCCCTACATTAAATTCTGGCTTGGTAGCTTTTTCATGGGATCCGGACCAGTATTGTTAAGAAACCCAAGATTTTTTGTGATTTTTCAGGGGGTCTGGACCCCCTGTCCCCTCCTCTGGATCAACCCATGCACACAAATCAAGATATAAAAAGGAGATAAAATAAAGATAAACCGATAAACAGGAACCTTGGCAAACAGTGTATACCCAGATGAAATATCGCTTCTGGCGGCGTTTCATAAGTGTATGCGCTGTTTGCTAGGATAAAAACAATGAAAAACACCATTTTATAGATTTTTGTCTGACACCTTAAAATACAGAATGAACTATCACCAGTGCAAGATTGAAATCTTTATATTTACATTCTATATGGTATATTATCAGCCACCCACACTGGTCAGTTTTAATTGTGAAATGAAATATTTCATTTGTAACGGAGGTTTGGAACAGCCAGGCAGCGAAACTCGTGAATGGCGTCACGCAAATGTCATAAACAAAGAACGTTATTAGCTGACCATGAGGTGCGGTCTGGATCACATGACATTTCAATGTTTTGCATCGAGAAAAAATATTGGTTTCGCCGTGGCCAAAACCATCGCCACTCGAAAATACACACGATTACAGTAGATTTAGGCTAGTACACCAGCTTGCTGTTGTACCTATAGACTTTGTATGCTATTTCACGATATCCACAAATGTACTCAGCTATACAGTGGGCAAACAGGTCTAAATTTTACTCGCAGGCATTGTCATATTCCAGAGTTTGTGTGGTGTCAGAGTCTTGGCAGCTCGTCAATGCAATCAGTCAGTACTTCAGTTAAGAGTGCGTAACAGAAAAAAACAACGCATTTTTATTATTTCTCAACCAAAACCTATGTTGTGGGTGCTCAAAAGAACCGAGACGATTCTTTGCTCAAAATAACCATCTCAATGAGACGGTTCTTTTAAGGACACAAAATATATGCTAAAGTTATGGGTAGGAAAATATTTACATTTTTATGCTGTTATTGTCTGTTTATCTAAACCAGGGCGATCAGTACCAACATCTTAATTGCTGGCCTATTTATTATATACCTGATAGATGGCTGGCTGACTATCATTATTCGCTTATGTCATACGCTGATATAAGTGCAATTTTACATGCTGATATGTACCCGAGAGCATGTCATCCATGCACTTTTTGCATTGAATGGAATAGAATACAAGAATATCATATTCCAATTCGAATAGACACTTAAATAGTTACACATGGTGTAGCACTACTACATTTTATACAATTACGAAATCTTTCAAATACTATTTGTGCAATGGTGCATATATGCAGGCATTGAAATACTAAAACACAGTTCAGGTTTCTTTTTGGTCGTCTTGCTGTTCTTGCACAATTTACATGCATTCAATTATATATGATACGATCTATATAAGTTATATTCGGATGCCTACACTAAATGTAGATCAGAGAACCTGTCGCACCCTTGTTTAGTAGTTGGCTGGACGATATCAAGTGTGGTACCACTTATTCGGAGACGGACATTCAGGATGTGATTTTGTTTGTTTGTTTGATTAGGTTAAATGTCGCTTTCAGCAATGATTACAGTTAAATGGTAGAGTGATATCTGAATAATTTTTGCATCTATAAAAGAATTTGTTCTGTATTTTTAGTGATGCACTGGCAAACGTTATCATTATGACAGTCTTCCGTGTGGTGTCATATGTTGGCCTATGGTCTGTAAGATTTCCTTGTCATAATAACTTGTTTTATCAGTTACATCTCATAATAACTGTACTGTTGCTAGCTGCCTGATAAACGTTGTCTATCTCACGGCATGTGCCTTTATCAGGTAACGATGACGTTGCACTTTTTGAATGACGTCGCTTATGCCGCTGAATCAACACAAAAATAAAATAAATACGCCATAACCGCTAGTTTGAAGAGTGAAGCAATGGGTAAACTGATAAATAGAATACCAGGTTCGCGTCTTTTGATATCAAGTTTATCAGGCAAGGCTTTGAGAACGCATGTTGAATCGCTCGGCAAGCCTCGCGATGTCAACATGCAAGCCTCGCGATGTCAACAAGCGTTCTCAAAGCCTTGCCTCATAAACTTGATATCAAAAGACACTCACCTAGTAGTCTCTATGTTCCGTTTTCTTATAAAAAGCAAGAACATGGCATTACCATCACAATGATCTGTGTGCCCTACAAAATCTCTGATCCGCCAAGTCAGAGTCAGCCCGTCAATCAAGGAGTGCATCTGTTGTTGTTGATCAATTCATTTTCTGGTGCTGCTTCCATGGTATGCGGAGGTTTTGTTAGGGTCCTTGTTTGGTAATCATCCCCACGTTTTTTTTTTAAAAAGGAGGGGGTGTTGTTATCAGCACTGTCCGTCCGTCCGTTCGTCTGTCCGCTCGTCCGTCTGTCCGTTACGCTATCTCCTCCTTAACCAATTGACAAAGTCCAACCAAAGTAGGTGTGTGAGTTACTCACATGAATGAGGCGTGCAACAACAAATCCTTTTTGTCTCTGCCTGGAGAGGGGTCAAAGAGTCAAACATTAACACATTTCAATAACAAAGTCAATTTCAAAGATTCTTTTATACAAAACTTTGTGTGTGTTCTTACAAATCAACAGAATAAAACATATCGAACGGGATTTTTGTTCTGACGCCTGGGTCATGCCCTAGGGGTGGGACTTGGGGGCAGCGGGGATGCGCAGGGGCTCATTTTTTTTGTTTTGAACATGGTCATGTAGCATATCAAATTGACGCGAATGGTGAGTAGAACAGAGTGCAAGTAAAATGTTCACCATAGGGACTAAACTGGTGACCTTGTGGTGAGGTGAGGTCAAATATCATCAACAATAACAATAAGTCAATTTCAAAAAATGTTGTCCCCGCTTTAAGTAGTAGGTATCTTGTGTATAGATCTCCTCCTACAGTTTTACTACGATTCCTTTGAAACGTTACAGGTGTTTAAGTTATGGTCTGAAAATATTCAAATTGTTTGGGCATAATCCTCAGATTATTTTTGTCACCTTTTTTCACAAAAAGACCTTAGTCATTTTGCAGCCAAAGTGAATAGATACTAGGTATCTTGTGTATGCATCTCTACAGTTTTATGTCGATTCCTGCGAAACTAATTAACAAGTGTTAAGGTCATGGTATGAACATGTGCATATTATTTGGGCATAATACTCAGATTATCTTTGTCACTTTTTCAGAAAAAGAATTAAGTTATTTTTGCGGCTAAAGTGAATACAGACTAGGGATCTTGTGTTTGCATCTCCTCCTACAGTTTTATGCCGATTTCTTTGAAACTTTACAGATGTTTAGGTCATGGTTTGAAGATGTGCATATTGTTTTGGCATAATCCTCATATTATTTTCTGTTACTTTTTTTTACAAAATTAAGTTAGTCTTTTAGATCCTAGATATATTGTGTATGCATCTCCTCCCAAAGTTTAAGGCCGATTCCTTTGAAACTTTACAGATGTATAGGTCATGGTCTGTAGGTATGCATATTGTTAGGATATAACCCTCATCTTATTTTACTCACTTTTCCACAAAATAAACTTAGTTATTTTATCATTACATTCAAAGTGACTAGATAGTGGGTACTTTGTATGCGCATCTCCTACAATTATATACTAAGGGAAAACAGTTAAGCAATTAGTTATAATTGGTTTTCCCATAGGCGATCTTTTTAGCATTAGATTTCTTTTTGTTAGCAGGTGCGCAAACATGTCATTGTTTGAAAATGATCTAATGGCTACCCGCAAGTGATCAAAAGAAGCAAATTCCGATTTAATAACGAGGACTTGATCTGCTGAGCATTTTAATTTCAAACGCTATTCATTTAAAAGGGAGGTAGTTTGAACAAATACGATTTTCAACTAAAAACGGTACGAAAATGGTGAACAGAACATTCAGTTATAAACCGGTTTTCACTTTTTGTCTTTTAGGTCTAAACATTTAATAGAAAAATGAAACTTTTACCAGAAAAATATTCGCTCTATTGCCAGATAAGCTGTCTAAGCAAGGGGGCTTAAAATTGGACTTTACGTTTTGTGAAATGTCAATCGGTTAATTTAATCGTACTCCTTAACGTTCGTCAACATATATTTTTGATATTATGAAATTAAAAATCCTATTTCTTCTAAACGTTGAATCCCCAAAGTATATTGCTATTTTTCCCCTCAGTATATTATGCTGATTATTTGCAAACGTCAGGTGGTTTTGTCTGAAGATGTACATGTGTTTTTTTTTATTATATAATCCTCAAATTAATGCGTATTATTTTTTCCTCTATTATCTCCTTTAGTATCAATGTATATATATACTAGTCAAAAGTTCTAACCGACCACACGATTTTACCATTTTTTTGAAAAGCTGGATGCACTCTATCAATTTCATTTGCAGTACCGAATAGGCCAGCCTATCAGTTAATAATTACAGAAAACGACTAAGCAAAATCAATTAAACTGTACCCAGGAGGCTTTCCCTCAATTTCAAAATTCACAATAATTTACATTGGATGGTGGGGTCATTTTTGACATATTGGCCAATAGCAACGAGTCTCATGCAGATGGAGTGTTCATTTCAATATTTTAGTGTTCAATATGAGTTTGGCTTTTGAAATTAAAACTTTTGCGTGTGAAAGGGGGTTATTTCAAAAAGTCACGACTCACAAATTGTGCCAAAATGCGAATTTTGAAAATGGGGGTACCATTATTCAAATTGGCAACCTTCATGCACTGTTAAACATTCTGTCAATATCTTTACTGTCTACGGTACATAACACGTCTGGCTATTTCGAGATGCAAAAAGACTAGTCATAGCTTTTCACGTTTTGAAGAAAATAAATAAAATGCAGGTGGCCCGTTAGAACTTTTGGCAAGTATATATGTAGTACCTTTTGAGTACAAATACTCCATTCTTTATGAAACATCTGTATGTGCATATGTCATGGCCTGAAGATCTGGATATGCTTTGGATAAAAGTCTTCAGTTTTGTTTCTTTTTTCTGTTCTGCGAACTTGAGTTGCTCCATGATAGCTCATAATTCAAAGACAAACACAAACTGATGGGGGACATAAATCCAAGAATTTGCTTGTTATACCAAACTTGGTGTGTTCTCACAAATAAAAGATATGAAAAACATCGAACGGAATTTTCATTCTGTCACCTGGGTCATGCCCAGGGGTGGGAATTGAGAGTACTGGTGATAAAAAAACTTGAGCATGGAGATTTGCGATGGCGCCCTATCGACTGCGCGTTCTAGTTTAGTTCTCAATGTCCCTTCTAATTTGTCAATTGTCTTTCTGAAGAATAGGTAGCTAGTTTCTGTTCTTTAATGGTTTATTACTGTCGTGTGAACGAACGAACGATTTTCGGTTATATTGACGGTGTGCCGTGGTCCTTCGCTCATTTACATATAAAGCACTCACGACACACCCAGTTTATGCACCCACTTAGGCTTTAATAAGGGAGTTATGACTGTATCCCGTCAATGTCCCACGCCTATTCGTATTGAGTAAAAGTGTGGGGCATTTGTAATTTGAATTTTGAAAATGGTCTAAAGTAAGTACCAATCTTGTAGGAGTCGACGTGACAATTCCGTCTGCACAGTGTCACCCCTACTGTTGAAAGTGTAAGTTATTCCGCCTGGAAGGGCTAGGAGGTGTATTATTGTTTGTTTATGTTTGCCGCTCTTATATAGTGAGCTATACGTTGATGTTTTTGAGGTAACATCATCCAGGGCATCACTCCGCTTCTCCGTCCAGTCCTTGTATACATAAGCTCGCGGGCAGTGTTACTCAGACGCGGACATCGGTCTACGAAGTTAGCTTTCCCTAGGGTAAGAGTGTAGGACAAAATCCCCCCCGGACAAAACCCCCCTTGCTCATTTTTGTATACGTGGACAAAATCCCCCCCATGAATTTTACAACTAGGACATAATCCCCCCCACTAAATTTTACAACTAGGACATAATCCCCCCTGCTGAATTTTACAACTAGGACATAATCCCCCCCCCCTTATATTACATCATAACATGTAAATAATTTGGGCCCAGATTGTAAGTCCTGATCTGGATCCAAACTGCATGACAGCATGATAGTGTTTTAAAACAATAAAATTATAAAATTTACTCATATATAATTAAGCAATCACTCTCAAATTAAATTGTAAATGTGCTAAAATATAATGGATTAATTGAGTGACTCACTAAGGTCAATTAACTTTCTGATTGACTAATTAACAGTTACTCAATTATAGGTGTTAGTTTTAAAAAACTTAATGGTTTGAAATGCTGATATAGATGAATATAATGATGGGACATCAAAGGGTGTTTGTATGTTATTGAATAAAATGTAATTAAAATTCTTTGTCCTTTTATTATAACAGTAACAATTAGCTGGTGAATTGCATGATTATCTGAGTAATCATCATTTTCATGCTTTGTTCCAAATAATTCAGGACCTCTATCATGCTGTCAGACAGTTTGGATCCAGATCAGGAATAACAATCTGGGTCCAAATTGTTTACATGGTATGATGTTTGCTGGAATATAGGGGGGGGGGGGGATTTCGTCCGGGGGGATTGTGTCCTAGTTGTAAAATTCAGCAGGGGGATTATGTCCTAGTTGTTAAATTCAGTGGGGGGGATTATGTCCTAGTTGTAAAATTCATGGGGGGGATTTTGTCCACGTATACAAAAATGAGCAGGGGGGGGGTTTGTCCGGGGGGATTATGTCCGTATCCCGGTAAGCTTTGGGGAATAAAATTTTGCCTCTTTTATTATGTTTTTCTTTTTTATTTGCAGTTTTTGTGGAGCGGGTTGGCGAGGAGTCGGTGTTCTTGTGATTAATGATCCCCTCAGAGATCTCACTTTTGCTCCTTAAAATTTTGAACTCCATTTTAAAAGAATGGCCCGTCATCGTGTGATGGCCTATATATTTTAGAGATTTTAAGCGGGGATAGGGGGCTTATTCCTAAGGGGAAGGGCGCCGCTCGGGTATGGTAAGACTCAGAACATGTGTGTGTGTTCTGAGTTCTCCCAGCATCCTATATTGAAATTTTGATTGAGGCTTCCAAAGAATAATATACCTTCTGGGTTTCTCGTGTGAAACCTTTAGTGTATATTAACCTTAAATTTGCGGGGCATGCAGAAGCATGGCAGTCACATACAGAGCAAGTTTTGGGAAGGTTGAGGGTTTAGTTATTAGTGTTTTTAGTGGTTAGTGGTTAATTATTAGTATCCTGGGGATAGTTTTTGCAGGTCTGCGAGAAGCGGAAGAGGTATTAATTAACCTCTCCCATCCCCTCGCTTCGCTGACATGTTAATAGTTAAACATGGCAAACGCGTCGCGATATTTACAAAATTCCAAAATTCCAATCTTCATCTGTGTTGAGCATCCATCCTATCCATTGTATCCTATCCTGTTGGTCCACAATCCATCCATCGTTGATATTGCAGCTGTGCCGTCACATCGACAGACACACCAACAGAAAGACCAGCTCAGATGCAGTTGTATGCCCTGAAGAGACTTTGAGTTAACCAGTTTACCAATTCCAAATATCCAAGAAAGAACTGCCCTTAAGTTGCTCTAATACGCGTTATGGTTTGGTGGTTGTGGGTTGGGCATGTGTGTGTGTGTGATGGCCATTTTTGGCCATTATAAGGACAATTTGTTATTTTAAGGGGTAATACGAGAAACGATGCTCGAACTCGCGAAATGCCAATTTGGGCTTATTTCTAAACTGAGGAGGAGTGTGGGGTGGGGGGGGGGGAGATCGCGCTTATCTGCAGCTGAAAAAGAAGTTTTATTAAGGTTTTGTGTACATGCAATACAGTCCTGGTTGTATCTATACGTTAATTTTTAGATTGTTTTAATTTTTTTGGGTAAGTGCGGTATATTTGATTTAGTTATATATTCCTGAAGATTATATCCCATTCTTGAATAATTGAAAGAATGGATTTAATATCTTGTCCCAAATATTATTTAGAAGGCTGTAAATATGAGTGTTTCAGCCTTTAAAGTTGCTTTCATTCACGTTCTCCAATCGTAAAAGTAGGTCAATCTATTATTTGACCTGTTTAGCAAAAATGTACTCTCATTAAACTCGCCTGGTGCAGAGTAGATGCGAATAATCCATCTATTTTGAACCTGGTGTGTTTGAGTTATCCATGTTGACTTTATTTAATATATTTGTATTACATGTACTGCTGAAATAAAGATTTGATTAGTATGCATGCCTAGTTTCCACATGCAGTCGGTATGTGGATATGATAATAAGAGGCGCCTCGCGCCCCTGGGCGGTCCCTGCCACGAGAATTTTCTCGCTACAGGGACGGTCCAGAGGCGCGTGACGCCTCAGTGATAGATTTAGAACGCTTTTATGAAATCTCTCTGTTAGCGCTTTTTTATAAGCTCGTGCACATTATAAGTTCATCTCTCATCTTCCTAGTTCTACGCTGTATTTTGTGAAGTTTTTGTATTCAAACGTCTCGGGTATAGCACGGGTCCAGCATATGCTGGGCCCGTTATATGCCCAGGTCGTTTGAGATAATATTTGTCTAATTTCTTATTAAATTTTTAATTTTTCGGAGGGGGGGGATTTGTTATGATTTTAATCTGTGTTGGGGGTAGAAAGGGGAGGGATATATTTTCACTCCGTCATTTGGTTGTTTGTTAATAATAAAGTATATATTATTTGTATTGTTGTTAAATGTGTTATTTGACCTAGGTGTAGGACATTTTATGTTTTTATGGCTAAGCAGTTAGGAGATTACCCAGTATCACCCTTTCGGCTTGTCTCAAGGCTGGGGTCTTTTGTCTCAACTTTTATCTCCGCCCCCTCGATCAGTGAGACTTCCTAGGTCGGATGCACTCCTCCCTGCCCAACCTATGTGTGCTGTGTTTCAAGGATAAGACAATTAATGTTTTTGCGGTTAAGCAATAGGGAGATTTTCCAATACCACTCCTTCGCCAAGTCTCAAACATTGGGGTCTTTTGTCTCAACTTTTATCTATGCCCCTTATCTGGGTATCGGATGCACTCCCCCTGCCCAACCTGTGTACGCGTGTCTGTATCATGGTTAAGAGGAATCAGGCGATTCTCCAGGTCAACCTAAGACTGGCTATGGTAGGCACATAGCACGCAACTCGTGACATACGTCATTGGAGAAATGATCGCTTGGGCTCTTAGGCCGGGGCTCACGAGAGCCTTAGGCCGGTCTGTCGTGTGGGTACAGGTATCTGTGTTTTGTTAGGGTCTAATTCCCAATGTCCCATCTAATTGGTCAATTATCTTTCCCATGAATAGGTAGCTCGTTGCTTTACTTCAATGTTTTCTTACTGTCGTGTGTGTATCTATGTTCTGTGTCTCTTCCCTGCGGTGCCATGGGTTGATCTGTGGTCTGTGATTGTGGCGTTTCCTAGTCATATCCATTAGTTCATTTTCATTATTAATATTGAATCATTATGTTAATAAAAAAGTGTACATGTAGATCCTGATCAACTGGCTTCATTAGAAGCCAGCTGATTAGGATCTACATTTTTTTAAAAAAAATGGTATATACTTTTGGTAAAAAATTGAGTACAGTGCGCTTATATGGCCGAATATAATATTTCACTTTAAGCGTGCATATGACTTCGACTAGACTTATAAGTCTGATGAAATATGATTTTAGCTCACCTGTCACTAAGTGACAAGGTGAGTTTTTGTGATCTGTCTTCGCCCGTCGTCCGTCCATCCGTTGACAATTGACTTAAACAACAACTCCTCCTAAATCCCTGGCAAAATTTTGAAATAATTCATACAAATGATTCTGGGTGGCCCTCTAACCAAATTGGTCAAATGGTTCTGGTCTGTTGCATATCTATACTCAACGAAACTTCTAAACCGCAAGTTAGCAAAACACATGTTTTCAATATAACTCATTTATTATTAAACTGTTTGAATGCAATTTGACACAGTATATTTTGGCACATGTATCCGCCGATTAAACATAACAAAGTTTGATTCATTAAGGATGTTCATTTATGCGTAACGATAGAGTACTTATACCGGTTTTGCACGTGGCACACAAATGCTACAGTAAATGTTTTTCTCCTTGTGTTTACTCGTATTTTCATCGACAACTATCCGACAACTTTATTTTATCACAAAACGCCAACGTTTGGGTTGTATGAGTATAAATTAGAGGGGTCGGGCCGTGGGTTCAGTCGAAAACGAGGCCTCACAGAGACTGGTTCATAATTTATCATAAAGTTTGACATTTTTTCATAGAGCCGAAAGTTTACACCACAACCTGTCGGTCATTTTTCATTTTTGCACTCGTGTGACGAGAAAAATCGACAAAAACGGAGTTGTACGCATGTCATAAAATGTCCTGTATTGTCCACCATACTTTGGTGCGGTGATGCAAAAAAGCTGCATCGGAACGTCGGAAGTGTCGAGATTGATGTGTAGGGGCAGACTTGATTTAGCTGTTCTCTTTACTCCTTTCACTCCGAACAGGCAGAACAGAAATCAAATGCGCTGGAACATCTGTGCTGGCGTACGCCGGAGTACTCCGTCCTCCAAGGTGGTGTAGACAGAACAGTCACGTGACATGTTCCAAAAAAGATGGCGGATCACTGCTTGCATGCACGGAACTATTTTGTATCGCTTGATTTATTCCGGAGTACTCCAAAGTGCCCAGTTTTACTTGTTTATGTGACTGTTCTGGCGTACGCCGAGTACTCTAAAAATAGCTAAATCAAGTCCGCCCCAGTACACGGTTGCTCCAATAATATTGAAGACAAAAACATGTCATCACCATAAACACTTTTCTGTGTTCTTTTAAGCCATATGGGCCTCCATAGGAGCACTGAATTGCATGAAAATTGCTAATATATTACAAAATAAACACGATAGTGTTCAATAATGTCAATTTACAGCACCAGAAAGCTTCAATAATATTGTGGACAAAAACATGTCATCTCCATAAAGCATTCTTGTGTTGTTTTATGTGATATGGGCTTCCATAGGAACATTGTTGATTGCCTGAAAATTGCTACGTAATAACAGCGAAACACAAAAATGTTCAATAATGTCCATTTATAACATCATAAAGTTGGTGTTTTTCACTCTAGGTCCCTGGAATATCATAAAGTTGGTGTTTTCTTTTACTCTAGGTCCCTGGAATACTCGGTTATAAGCGATGAGTTCAAATTCTAGCGTTTGTGTGAAAATGAAATGCGATGGTATCTTTATACAGTCTATCAACTGAGCTCGTTATTTTCAATTTACGAAAATGAAATTTTGACAGGGTCTGTTTTAAATAATTTTTCCATATTGAGTGTAAATTTTAGCCCTTTATGTATCAAATATGTTAAGATATATGAGAAAATATCGAGTGGCGGTTTGGAAGTTTCGCTCAGTATAGGTCATAGAGGCTAAAAATAGATTTCCGAGATGAAAATTTTTATAATCTTCTTGTCTGAAACCAGAAAGCTTCAGCTCTTGATATTTGGCATTTAGCATCACCTAGTAGACCTCTATCAAGTTTGTTCAAATTATAGACCTGGGGCCAAACATGGCCCAGCCCAGGGGTCACATGTTTTACATAAGCTTATATAGGGAAACTGTGAAAATAATCTCCTCATCTGAAACTACAAGGCCTAGAGCCTTGATATGTGGTATGTAGCATCACCTAGAAGATCTAGTTTGTTCAAATTAAAGACCTAGGGCCAGAAATGGCTCCGCCCTGGGGGTCACATGTTTAACATAGGCTTATAAAGGGAAAACGTGATAAAATCTTCTTGTCTGAAACCAGAAGGTCTAGACTATTGATATTTGGTATTTAGCATTACCTTGTGAACCTCTACCAAATTTGTTCAAATTAAAGACATGGCCCCATCCCGGGGGTCACATGTTTCACATAGGCTTATATAGGGAACATGTGAAAAAATATTCTGTCTGAAACCACAGGGCTTAAAGCCTTGATATTTGGTATTTAGCATTACATAGTAGACCTCTACCAAGTTTGTTTAAATTTTACCCCTGGGCCCAGAAATGGCCCCGCCCGGGGTCAAATGTTTAACATAGGCTTATATAGGGAAATGTGAAAAAATCTTCTTGTCTGAGATCAGAAGGCCTAGACTATTGATACTTGGTATTTAGCATCATCTAATTGACCTCTACCAAGTTTGTTCAAATTATAGCTCTGGGGCCAAAAATGACCCGCCCCGTGGGTCACATGTTTTACATAGGCTTATATAGGGAAAACGTGATAAAATCTTCTTGTCTGAAACCAGAAGGCATAGACTATTGATATTTGGTATGTAGCATCACTTTGTGAACCTCTACCAAGTTGTTCAAATTAAGACATGGCCCCATCTCGTGGGTCACATGTTTTACATAGGCTTATATAAGGAAAATGTGAAAAAATCTTTTGTCTGAAACCACAGGGCTTTAAGCCTTGATATTTGGTATTAAGCATTACATAGTGGACCTCTAAAAAGTTTGTGTTAATTATCCCTGGGCCCAGAAATGGCCCCACCCCGGGGTCAAATGTTTTACATAGGCTTATATAGGTAATTAGGCCTATTAAGGGCTATGTGAACAATCTTCTCGTCTGAAGCCACAAAGCCTAGAGCCTTGATATTTGGTATGTAGTATCACCTGGTGAACCTCTACCATGTTTGTTCAAATTATACCCCTGGGGCTAAAATGGCCCCACCCTGGGGGTCACATGTTTAACATAGGCTTATATAGGGGAAACATGAAACAACCCTCTTGTCTGAAACCACAAAGCCTAGAGCTGTGATATTTGGTATTTAGCATCACCTAGTGGACCTCAACCATGTTTGTTCAAATTATATCCAATGGGCCAAAAAGGCCCTGCTCCGGGGGTCAATTTTTTACATAGGCTTATTAAAGCATATGTGAACAATCTTCTCGTCTGAAACCACAGTTTTTAAAGCCTTGATATTTGGTATGTAGCATCACCTAGTAGACTTCTACCAAGTTTGTTCAAATAATGCCCCTGGGGTCAAAAATGGCCTGCTCCGGCGGTCACATGTTTACCATAGGCTTATATAGAGAAATGTGAAAAAATCTGCTTGTCTGAAACCACAGGGCCAAGAGCCTTGATATTTGGTATGTAGCGTCACGAAGTGGACCTGGTCCAAGTTTGTTCAAATAATGACTATGTGGTCAAAATGGCCCCGCCCCGGGTTCATATGTTTTATATAAGATAATATAGGGAAGACAAGAATAAATCTTCTTCTCTGAAACCACAAAGCCAAGAGCCTACATATGTGTTTTGTAACATCACCTAGTTGACCTATTCCAAGTGAGTTAAAATCTTGACCCTGGGCCACAAAATCGACCCGCCTGGGGTCACATATTTTGCAGAGGCCCATCTAGGGAAAACGTGAAAAAACATTCTTGTCTGAAACCACAAGGGCTAGAGCCTTAATATTTTGTATGTAGAAATGTTTGTGTATGGTGGGTGAGGGGTAGGGTCTTGCTATGCGCTCAAAGACTATACTACGGAAGAGACCAGCTTGATTGTCCTCCACCAAATGGTTTAAAGCGTTACCTTCCACTGAACAAGACTGGTGCACATAGTACAGGTGAGCGATTCAGGGTCAGTATGGCCCACTTGTTATTCATATAGATGTTTTTTTTATCCATATTGATGTTTTTAAACTAAATGTACCATTCCTCTCAAATACTTTGTCTTCTTCTGCATCAGTTTGAGACAGCATAAATTAAAATTCTGGACTGGAATGTAAGCATGATTAAGATAAGATGTGGAATGGTAGCGATTTTTATGGTTTAATAGGGACAGTATCAACATCAGTTTGAGACAGCATGAATTAAAATTCTGGACTGGAATGTAAGCATAATTAAGATAAGATGTGGAATGGTAGCGATTTTTATGGTTTAATAGGGACAGTATCAACATCAGTTTGAGACAGCATGAATTAAAATTCTGGACTGAAATGTAAGCATAATTAAGATAAGATGTGGAATGGTAGCGGTTTGTATGGTTCGATAGGGACAGTATCAACATCAGTTTGAGACAGCATGAATTAAAATTCTGGACTGGAATGTAAGCATAATTAAGATGAGGAATGGTAGCCGTTGGTATGGATTCGTAGGGACAGTATCAACATCTATGACGGATATCAGTCCTAGATTTCTACATGTACGTGCTACCATAGTTTGCGTTAACGAGGAGTGTTGGTTCGCTGTCCATCTACTGTCCTGCCAGCCATGAGTGACAGTGACTTAATACTTTGTTTACAATTGTTATGAAAAACAATAACGTGTAGAGTCCATGCTCGATAAGAGTAGAGTTACGTACTGTAGTTGGTCACGTTATGGTACTTTATTCACGTGATTGGACAAGTATAGGGTTGTCTGTCATACTTCTAACTGTAAATCTGTTTCGCCACCTTACTCTTATCGAGCACGGACTATACACTTCACTTGAGCATACGCGAATCGATAAAAATTAGTGTATTAATCCTATCCTGTGGATAGGATTAATACACAAGTGATCTTTCGATTATAAGTCCCTGATCACTTTTTAAACAAAACACGACGCCACTGTCACTCTTGGCTGGCAGGACAGATTTGAAGTGAAATATAATTTCGTGCGATTGCATAACGGTATTGAACAAAGATGTTGGTTTAGTAAAATTTATTTGTTATAGTAAAGAGATCGTTTTAGTATAGAAAAGCGAAAAAGAGACCTTTTAGTTTAATTGACTCAGAACGACGAAAACTCTATGGCATTTCGCCACTTTGAATACAATATGCTAAACGTGTATTAAAGAGTTCCCTGAGTTGGTGGAAATAATGGGCTACACAGTTGGAACTGCATCCGCATTTCAAAGTCGCCACTTTTCACTTTCAGGCTGGTTAAACACTGAGATGTGCACCGCGCTAATTTTTACTATGAAGAATGCATATATCCAGATAAGGAAATATTTCATTAGCGTAAAATTATAATCAATTTCTTACCCATCAATTTAAAAATGTGGTTTTGGTGATCAAAAGAACCGCCTCATTGAGACGGTTCTTTTGAGTACCCACAACATATGTTTTGGATGAGTTATAAAGAAAATAGACTTCCAATACGAACTCTTATCTGGAGACCGGAGAATGTCTTTGTCATATTGCCTATGTTTGTACTACTGTCGTGTCAACCAAGAGTGACAGTGACGTATATTTTGTTTACAATTGCTAAGTACAACACTATAGTGTACACTTCACTTGAGCTAACGGGAATCGAAATATTATTTGTGTATTAATCCTACCCTGTGGATAGGATTAATAAACAAGTGATCTATCGATTATAAGTCCCTTATAACTTTGTAAACACACATGACGTCACTGTCACTTATTCCTGGCACGACAGTACATGTAACCGTCTCCAACCAGCATGATATCATGTCTCTTTACTTCCCAGCACCATACTGTTTTGCAATATCATTGATTATAGCTAGAGATTCTTCGAAATGAGGTTTTAAACTGTCTTCAACACGCTTCGCCCAAGCCTTTACTTTTGGATTACTTTCATAGCATGCGGTCTCGTTGACTCCCCGAAGCTGTACTAACTCACAAAGACAGGCTAGGTCAGCGATAGATATTTCATCGCCAGCGATGAATTTCTTATCTTTAAGAAAATAATCAGCGAGGTTTTGAACTGATTTTCCCAAAGCTTCCTTTGATGACTTGACGTTGTCGGCATTGGCTGGTCGTTTTGGTGAACCAAAGAACTTGTCAATTCTTGACTGAACCTGGTGAACAGATGAAAGAAACAATTTACATACGGAAATGTCCTAAAATTTCGAACACTTTTCTCTTCTGTTATCAAATTAAAAGTTAGTTATTAGGGCTGGTTTTCACAAAATGCAAACAGGGAATACCCTGATCATACTTCTATTTCAGAAGCAGGCTGATCTGGATCTGTGCTGTTTGTCTATGCCTTTTTGAAAGGCAATAGGGTTCGAAATCATTTTACATGTAGCTAACACTAACCAATGATTGTCTCCTTGATGCCAATTATGCTCGGAAGAGATCACTATTGCTCGTGCTGGTTCATGCATAAACCGGATCTTACATGAGTGCTGGTATATTACTGAATTTATTAAACGAGGTGGGGAAGTTGAACCTTATTTTGGTAGAATAACATACTGTTCTTTAGTATGAAACACCGTTATTTTCACATCAATATAATAGTTATCTAAAAATAGAACGTGTACCAAATCTCGGATAAGGATACTGCGATATGATAAAGTCAATCGTAAATTGCATCTTGTACAGTTGAACCTGTGTAAAACGATCACTCTATAAAACAAAAAAAAATGGTTTTCAAGATTAATTATCGCTTTATGCAGGTCGAAAGTATTGCAGAAGGGGAGCATTCTGCAATACTTTCGACCTGCATAAAGCGATAATTAATCTTGAAAACCATTTATTTTTTATTTTTAGAGTGATCGTTTTACACAGGTTCTACTGTATTTATAAGCGGGAACAGAACAGAACAATGGACTGTAAAATGCCAAATTAGCCACATTTTCTCATAAATCCAACGACCAACTAAGCGTTATCATCTACTGTAGCTCCTGTAGCGTATATCTAAATATTTCGATTGGTTGTTGCTTGATTGTAAAATATACCTGTAAAATGATTGGCAGCTCAGCCTGTTGACCAGGCTACATATCTGAAAGATTAGGTATGTATTCTAATGCTAAGTTAGGTTCACTTAATGACTCGCACAAATTGGTATATCTCTGTGGGGAGATGGGAACTACCGGCTTGGTCTAAGCTTGCACCTTACTGACAAGTCCTGTAACCCTTGGCAGCGATACAATATTATTTAAACCACCTCTTTGCACGTTGGGTATTTTTTCATGATTGTTTGTCGTATGGAGACTTTCAAAAAGAGGAAAAAAACAGTGTCAACCAGTTTCAAGAGAATTAGGAACAGCTTGATCAAAACAAAAATTAAATTCCAAAATACTTACAAGATCTAGGAAAAGATCGACTTCGGGTTTCCTGATAGCCGTAGGATGCCAAAACAGATATTCTAAAACTCTTGTGTTCTTTTCCAGGTCCTCTGGGTACCAGTTCTTGGGCACTTTATATTTAGTTGCTACATAGCGCATTATGGCACCACTGAAATAATGGAAAACAAGAATTAACCCTTAAAGCGCCAATCGCACCAAAAGTCGTCTGCTTTTCTCGTCTGCTGAAATGTTTAAGAAGCCTCTATGGCAAACAGTGTGGACCCAGATCAGACTGCTCCTATAGGAGCAGTCTGTTCTGGGTCCATGCTGTTTGATTCTATACTTCATTCGTCAGTAATGTTAGGCAATTATTTGCAGCAGGCGACTTCAGCAGACGTCATTTTTCAGATGCATTTTTTCTTGGCGCTTTAAGAGTTCAATCGGAGTAAGACAAAACGGAACAAAAAGAGCTATGCCCCAGCAAAGTTTCGTATCGGATCTGAACATTTGCTCCGAGTTTATAGACCAGCATATTCCTCGCTTGTTGAGCAAAATACAAGTAAACAGTACCAGAAAGTCTAGCTTACACCAAAAGATGCTACAGTAAATTTGTGTAAATCGGCCTCTCAAAATAGACAAAACAAAGATCTTAATGACAAATGGTAGTCTAATGAAGGTCGATACTATTGCAGAATGCTCCCTTTGGAACATTCTGCAATACTTTTGACCTTAATTAAGCGATAATTGGTCTTGATAACCAATTTTCGGTCTTTTTGAGAGTGGCCGGTTTGCACAGGTTTTGTTGAAAATTTTACACATATTCACCTTTGAATAACTTAAAGCTAACATTTCTTCAATGTAAACCCTTTGATCTGAGCAGGTTTGTCATGTGAGGATAAAAGGTTCGGGCGAACCTTTGATGGCCCGAACCTTTGATGTTTGCATGACAAACATGGGTGTTGATTAAGGCTACTGGCCTACGCGATATGGATTGACACAATTGAACACATAAGCATTTGGGGTAAGTGCACTGACAGGACTAAACTCCAGCTGTTAAGTTTTTAGACTTAATTTTCGCAATAGCTTTTTTGTCTTTAATTTTAGCAAAATGTGTTCGCGATGAAAAGTATTCAGGAACATCTCCGCCAACTTCTCCAAATGGTTCCAACATCCTAGATGTTGCAGGTTCCTCTGTGCTTAGATGCACTCTTTGAATATTTTAAACAACGCGCAAATAAGCAAAGTCCAAGATGTCAGTCAGAAATGTGCATTGCACCGCCCTAATCATGCTAATTCAATTACTAAAGCGATGAATGGCTCGTTCAAATATGATAGAAATCGCGCCTGATTCGCTCGTGCGTTAAACTAGTAGGGTCATCTCAAAACCGTTCATTTCATAGCACGTGCATAAGAGAAAAATTGCACGTCATGCGATAACCCAGCCTTTGTTCCTACAAGTGAGCCTGCTTTAATTTGATTCTGCATATGCACGGTAAATTCTGAGTATGTTGGCGGCAGTTTTATGTTATGCACAGCCTTTGAAGAACGGGATATGCACCGCTTCCGAATATTTTTTGAAACTACCCCATTCTGTCACGCCTATACGAATTATACTTGTCATTAAAAGACTTAGAAATTTAGGACGAATTAAATTTATTGCAAAATCTTCATCTATATACACAAAAATCTGTTTGCGCCACAAGCACAAGACCTTTTGGAGAAGTTGGCGGAAATTTTCCTCTACAACTTTCATCGAGAACATATTTTGCTAAAATTGAAGACAAGAAAGTTATTGCGAAAAATTAAGTCTAAAAACTTAACAGCTGGAGTTTAACACCTTTCAGCTTCGGTTGTTAAATCTTCTAAGGTATAGAATGGTTTCTGACAAATATGCTAAGCAGACTACGCATATGTGCAGACTCATGCGCGGATCCAGAAAGTTTTGTCAGAGGGGGCCAACTTGTGTTTTTTCTTTGTTTAGCTGATAAGGGGAGAGAGGATCCAATTACCCCTAAAAGCGGGCCATCAATGGCGTTTCGCTGGCGGGCTGATGATGGCTCAACATTGAATGCTGGCTTGGTAGCTTTGTGATTTTCCAGGGGATACGAACCAGTATTGCTAAGGAACCCTATAGCTTTGTGATTTTCAAGGAGGGAGATCCGGAGCCCCTGTCCCTCCATCTGAATCCGCGTATGAGACTGACTTGTATAGAACATACAGCATGTATATGATAAGGTGGCTCAGAAAAACGAGTTCAGAACCCCAAAAATTATTGAGAATCGACACAGACATTACAATTAACCCTTTTCCTACCAGTCGCGACTTTTGTCGTATCTGTTCATGTTCTTAGGCAGCCTATATTGCTGACAATATGGACCCAGATCAGACTGCTCCAAAAGGAGCAGTCTGATCAGGGTTCATAATGTCTGTTGATAAAATCTAGTCAGAAGTGCACTTGAATATATGTAGCAGACGTAAAAAGATGACATTTTCAGGATACAATTATTAGCGGGATAAGGGTTAGATGTAGAGCCAATAAGAAACTTGAATACAAAAAATCAAACCTTTCTGAAATTGTGGTTCCATTATCTATAATAATGGGTACCTTGTGGAATGGATTTTTCTTGAGAAATTCGGGCTTCAGGTGATCGCCTGTAAAAACAAAGACATGATTTAATTCAGGCTCTGGTTATAAAACAAAGCTGTTGAGTGTAAAACTCACTATCATTCTAATCATCAGTTTTAACATGTTTTGGAGCCCAGAAACCCGTCTCATTGAGACGGTTCGTTGGAGTACATTAAGAAGTAAGAAACAATTGTAATTACGAGCCTGTAGCTGTTCATGCGGCACTTTATCCTCGGCTTATAGACTTCGAGCTAAAAAAGGTCCTGCTCCCCCCCCTAGGGAATTTTGCAGCCATATCCTATCTTAAAGAGAATTTCAAGCCGCATCTTTTAAGAGATGTTTGCACTCTGTGCTCCGGGGCGTTAGTCTCTGACAGCCTGTTACATATGTTACTGTAACAAACTAAGGAAAAAATCAAAATGAAAGTTTGAGCTACAGAAAGAAGACATTAAACCATCTAATTATTCAAATTTCTTATGTAGTTTGCAAGCTGGATGCCTAAACTACATAAAAGCTGCATTTTAAACAAAATTACAGCCTTCAATGGTGTTATATGCGATACATAGATTAAATTTCCCTTTGAAAGTTGAAATCGTGACTAACATCATTCATTTTACAGACGATTTGTGCATTTTTACAAGTGTTTTTAATCTTAGTTTACTGAAGTACTTATTTGACTAATAGAAAAAACAAAGTTTGCTTTTCTATCTCAAATACATTGTTTTATATGAGCTATTAAACAACCCTACCCCCAATTTTAAGTATCCAATTTTGGTATCTATTATTGAAGAAAAATATATGAAAATATTTGACGCTCGTGGATATCTTACATTTTTGGCACTGTCTTGCTAATGCAATAAAGAATGATACATTTGCAAGTTTGACATCAGGATCAGAGCACTTATTAAAGTATGTAACGTATGTTACATGGCATAATGAATGAGCTAGGAAATTTTCTTGGAAGTGAGAGATGATATTTCAGAAAAAATACTGTTTTTCACATGTTTTCCTATTAATCTCTAGCCTCTGGTGCCTTAGTCTTAGTAATTACAGTCATTGCTGATAACAAGCCCTTGGAATTGTGTTACCTATGTTATATATAACCTTTGTAATCACATATTTCCTAATGCCTATAATATTAAGATATATAGAAATATAGATAGAAAATAATAGTTCTCATTTAAATGACACAATTTAATAAATATTCCTATTAAATAAAATTATTCATAAACAATCGTTATTCAAGTCAACCTCACAATGTCTATCATTGTGTCTGCTTCTATTGCAAAATAACCACCCATTTCATCACAACCAGCAGAATCATGGCATTGTATTAGGACAGCAAACTGAGTACAACCCTGTTCCTCTCCACCCATTTGGGAATTGTGCAGACATATCCTACCTTAAAGAACAATTCAAGCTGCATCAAATAAGAGATGTTTGCACTCTATTAACTAGGGGGTTAGCCTGTAATGGTTTGATACATATGTTACCATATCAATTTAAGAATAAATGAATTGAAAGTCTGAGAAACAGAAAGAAGACATAAAACTATCTATTTATTTGAATTATTCATGTAGTTTGCATGCTGAATACCTTTGATACGTAAGAAAAGATTTTTTAACAAATATACAGCTTCCTATGGTGTTATATGTGTTACGTTAATTAAGTTTACTTTTTAAAATTTGTAATTGTGACAAACATCACTTATAAGCATTTTGTGTGATCCTCCTCTTTAGCCATCAAAAGACTTAATTTTCTTTGTATGTGTGGCCAGTGCCAGCGTCAAATAACTTGACTCAGCCAAACTTGAATCCTTAGCATTCTTCAAAAGCAGAAACAGCATGTCAGTGTCATGGGATCAAACACCTGATTAAATATGGGTTTAATGCCATTTCACATATATGCATACAATGGAGTATGACTCTGGTATATATCTCTTCCTGTGAAGTGGCAAGAGCAATCTTACTGCGGCTGCCTCTGCATCCATACTAGTCAAATGATAACTTTGCTCTGATTTTGCAAAATCTATGTCTCTACCGTGTACCTCTAAGAATACTTTAAGATTTCTGACATTGGTCAAACAGAAATTTGATAGGCTGCTTTTTTCCATCATTTGCAATGGAACCTATCCAGTCTTTTGGTGCTTAAGTCCTCAGGTCTTAGATCAATAGTATTTTGCTGCGCCCAAAGAACTTTATAAGTTTTCTTTGGTTACAATGTTGACTCTTGATGGTTTTGGCAGACCGTCTGAAACAATTTCTGTTACACCTTGAAAGTTATCTGGTATAAGAGAAAGAATATGAAGCTGGACATTGCCATCAATTATGTTTGCAGTTGGTTGTTTTTTGATGTCAGTACAATGAAGCATGACTTAAAATAATGTAAAACCTATGATTTCTCAGTTTTTGCAGCCATATCATTAGCTGTTGCATTCAAAAGAAGGAAAGTGGACTATAGGTAGAATGGGATAACCAGTAGTTCTGTATTATGCTCTATGGAAGATTTATACAGAGTAAACAAGTTGATAAGGTGCCTCATTTCATGATCCATTGAAAACACTTGCCTCTGACTGTGTAATCAAAAAGGATGTCACGACAATGCCCTTGCTCATTTATTATGACGAGTTATATATGTTACATCCTTTAATAAGCGCTCTTATCTTAGAAACTTAGTGAATTATTGAATTGAAAGGGTCTAATTTGCGCTCTTTTCATCCTGCATTTCATTGCTTTACCTGCTGTGATACATCTAGTTTGTTTATCTGAAGGGAAAGAGTTACCTCGGTTTCAGCACTTCAGAAGTACTAAGACCTCAAATAAGTTTTTGAATGCTTGGGGAAAGATAATAAGTGCAGAGACATTATTAGATGAAAATATGTGGGTTGCATGTATGGATAGGCTACATTTATAAAAGTTAACCAGCTAAGATATGATTCTTTATCACAGAAATATCAAGGTACATCAGTCCAGGTTCTCATTGCTCTTAATGGCATAGTTTTCCTCCTTGTAAAGCTTTAGTCTTTCTCCTACTTGCAGAGTATCACTTGAAACACATACTCAAAGAGCCAACTAATAGGAATTCATATTAGTTTCCGAATGTTCCAAGCCATAAATGGAAAAATTGGAAAGTTGATAATGGCTCATCAATTTTGAGTGGACTGGTGGTAAAATTTTATATTAGTAAATGATTGAAATATTGTGTGATGATTCTACTAGTTGCAAGGAGGCGTGTGATACCCCGTAATAATGATTACCACAGAAGCAGCCACGACAAACGTTTAACATGAGTGTTAAATTGATGAGAAATAGTTTGGACCATTTAATTTATTGTATTTTCTTGTAAAAATGTAAAACTATCTTTTCTATTTGTGGCTCTATATTTAGCCTTATATGCACAGTATTAGAATATGTGTCCAAAAGGTCATTGATAACATCTGTAACACCAGTCCATGGGCTTGATAATCAGAAATGAATATAATTCCTAGTGTTTTGGCACCAAAGACTTAGAAGTACACATTAAATGTCCTGATCTTTAACTTAATGACATCTTGTAGATATATGAGCAAGACAGACTAAGAAAATGATAAATATCCACACGCTGTAATCGCTTTCATGTGTTTTACTTAAACGGTAATAACAAAATTCGCTTCTCTGTAAAACTGGGAGTAGGGCTGTGTATTAACTCCTAAAAGACAATATATTTAAGATAGAAAAGCAAACTGGGTTTTTCCTATTCATCAATTGTGTATATATTTGTAAAATCTAATAAAACAGTTTGAAACCAAGTCATAGTAGTTGTTTAACTACATGACGATTGCCACAATTATAGCTTTTAAATTATAATTAGATTCATGTAACGCACATAACACCACAGTTAGCCGTATTAATGTTAAACAGCTTCCATATGTAGTAAAGACATCCAGTATAAAGACTATAAGAATGTCAATTTATTAGATAATTTTAATGTCTTCTTTTGGTAGCTCAAGCATTCAAATTTCTTATTCTCAAATTGATATAGTAACATATGTAACAAGCTGTTACAGGCTAACGCCCCGACTTACAAAGTGCAAACATTTCTTATTAAATGCACCTTGAATGGTTACATAAGATGTAATTTGTCTGCAGAATTCCAAGGGGGATTAGGATGGAGCAGGCCCTTACTCAGCTTGATGTCAAAATACTGTTTGATGATTTTACTTATCACGCTAACATATGTAACGCTCTCTGATCTTTAAAACTTGATGACAACTAGCAGATCTATAAGTCTTTATCATAGGAGCCAGTTTAAAATCCCTAAACAATTTAAGATATCCAACAGCTGCGAGTTTTTTCACAATTTTAGCTCAAACTTTCAAACTACATTTCCTTTATTTGATATAGTAACGCATGTAACACGCTGTTTCAGACTAACGCCCCAACATAGAGAGTGCAAACATCCCTTATTCCATGCAGCTTGAGTTGTACTATAAGAAGGAATATGTCTGTAAAATTCCCTCGAGGAGATTAAAACATTTTTAGGCATATCTTACGTAAAGACAATGAGCTTGCCCATTTATTACATCAGGTAACATATGTTACAGCCTCTGATATTAAAAATTTTGCAACAAACTTGCAGATTTATGAGTCTTTTCATATAAGCAAATAAATCCCAAACAATGAAACACATTCATCAACTGCAAATATTTTTTAACTATTTTTACTTTAGTTTTAATACCAAACATTTCACCTTAAAACTGGGTAGGGGTAGGGTTGTTTAATTGCTTATTTCAGAAAAAATATTTAAGCTAGGGAAGCAAACTTTAATTTTTCTGTTAGCCAATTGCATAAGTTAGTCAGACATGGCTAAAATCATTTTGCAAAACACACAGAGAGATTATGAATGCAAATGATGTTAGCCACACTTGCAAATTTTAATGGGTTATCTGATTTATGTAACGCATATGACACCTTAGGAAGCTGCAATTTTGTTCAAATGGCTGTCATACGTAGTTAAGATATCCAGTATGCAGACTATATGAATGATTTTTAAAAATAAATATTTTAATGTCTTTAATTTGTAGCCCAAACTTTCAATTTACTTTTTCTTAGTTTGATTAAGTAACGTATGTTACAGGCTCTTACAGACTAACGCCCCGGAGCACAGAGTGCAAACATCTCTTAAAAGACTTGGCTTTCAATTCTCTACAAGATAGGATATGTCTGCAAAATTCCCTAGGGGGGGGGGGAGCAAACCCATTCTCAGCCATCCGTCTATTAGTAATGTATCATCAGTCAAGGAAGACATGAAACGTGCGTCCCGACATGACTGAAACATTGTTGACTGGGACGTGAAGCATCAACCCAAAACAGATCTTACATGTACAGGTATATATGGCTTTCTGATCTCCACATGATAAACTTACCCACTTTAACCAATATAAGCTTAGCGTCCTTTTTGTTGGACATAGGTAAACAGTGCAGAAGGCGGCGTCTGATCAGGGTCTCCACTGCTTACTTACAAAGTATTCTATGAACTTTTGAATGAAAATGAAAAATACCACTCAACACCCCTAAAATTTGAAATAGACTCGTCCTATCGATAGACATAGGAAAGTTCATTCGGCGTAAATATGTTAATAGCGCATAGCCGAAGGCTGATCTGAGTGTTCGCTTTGCGCACATTCGTGTTGTAGTATTTGTCGTCATAGCAAATGTATTATGAAAGTAAACGTATGATTTACAATGCCTCCTTGAAGTTAAGTATTGAATTTTTCAGGACGCGAAAATGATTAAATTCAAAATAGTTTATTTTTTTCTGAAGATCACTGATATCTTTGACCGCAGGTACCGCATTGATCCAGGCAATTTATTTAGCATTTAATATAGCATGTTGAAATATCAATACTTAACATAAGTCTTCCATAACTTTAAGGAGGCATTGTTGAGCTCGGTCCACATCATTTGCTTTAGAAATTTTCACAATGCAACAGCAATCTACGGCGGTGCGCTTTAGTCGCACGAACGGCAGTGGAACTATCAAAGAATAAATATACATGATGTACACGTGTAACGTACCTTTTCGTAGCTCTAGAGGTTTAAGTTCAAACGGTACGCCTGTCACCTTCAGAAATATATAGACGGCCCTGCATGGCTGCGAGACGAGATCGCAATAAAATTCTAGTCCCATACTAACGGTTAACTGTTGCTAAATGATTATATTTTTCAATGATATAATATAAATAGTAAGTGAGCTTCTAGATTCTGACCTTTTGACCATGGGTATTCATGCAAATTCACTGGTAAGGATTAACCACGGTGGAAATATTATAGACGAGCTCCGTTTGTGTGCAGCTGAACTTCTGTGTACCTTGCACGATCCTGAGAAAACAGTTGTGGATCCAGAAAGACTTGGCGGGAGGGGTGGGGGAGGGGCGTTTCGCTGGTGGCCGATTATGGCAGCCGGTGGTGGAGTGATTTTCCGGACCCCCTGTTCCCCATCTGGGTTCGCGCATGGAAAATATAAAGAAGTTGGAGATGGGTTTCGATTGAAAATTACCAATCATTTTTGTGAAACTATCGTAGTAAATCGTGTGATTATTGCGTTCAGTCGTACACGTATTAGCATTGACGGTACTAGCATTGCAACCTATCGTGGTGCACCGTACATCGTACTCGTGCACTAACAAATCCATAATGACGTATGACATTTATCTTCACAAGACAGGGGTACTAAGTCCCTTTCGTGCGTATGGAACGATGTGAACTTTAAACCTTTGGCTTGCGAAATTGTGTGACTGTCAAATTCAATTTTAGCACAAATCTCATAAAAAAACTTGCATATGCATGAAACAAGCCATAGGTTTCGGTCGAACTGTAGTCCAAACATCAACAAAATGTGGTGTTTAGTCCGTACACATATTTTTATCAGATTAGCTAGACACTCGTAGCCAAACTGCGTCGAATTGTGGCGGGTTTGAACAGGTAATAATTCGCCAAATCTCGCCGTAAGTCGAAAGTGTGACGGGGACTTTACATGTAACTCGCAGTTGTCAGCTTCTTATCTAGCTGTAAATACATCATGCATTTAGATTTCTGCTTAACATGCACGAACTGTTACTTGGACACATGAAAATGTTTGCTTTTCGTGCAAGCAGTCCATCATTAATAAACAAATCCCGATTTGGGCAGTCCATATTATTTTTCTCGCTTTGAAAAGTTAGATGACTTATAGCTGGTCCGTGACATGAGTTTTGAATGAACCAAGCGTTGTATACGTATTAAAGCTAGGGAAAACGAGTTTGTATATTCTTTGACTTTTCGCTTACTGTAAAGGCGGCGACTCATGAATACGTAATTAGGACTGGTCAACCTTAGACATAGGTAAAAGCTGAAAATGAGGCGTGGTTTTATTCAAAAGTAACTGTATCATCTTGCGCCATTATCTCAGTATAGACGCAAAACACATTATTAAGTCCTTAAAACGCCAGCAAAATAACCGCATCCGTGAAAATGTCTATTTAACATAAGCATAGAGGCAAACATTGTGGAGCCAGATCAGACTGCTCCTACAGGAGCAGTCTGATCTCGATCCACACTGTTTGTCTATGAGGCTTCAAATATTTAGTGGGCGACAAAAACATACATTTGGTGATTATGCGATTTAAGGTTTATAAAATGTTAGCTCAGTATGTATACGGTTAGGATTTTCATGAAATGCACGCACATTTGCGCGGTCCAAACAACTTATTATTATCTTCACTAAATTATAAATAAAACCTGATTTCCCTTGTTTAGCAGATGGAATACCCGAACCACGCCCAGATATGAATATTAAAGTTGCCGCCTTTACAGTAAGCGAAAAGTCTATTAATACACCTTGCCCACTTCCGGTTAGGTACATCCTCTGATAAGGTAGTGTGTTTGCTTGTCATACATTGAGTTTGAGGTACCACAAATACTCGTGCCATAGAAAAAACGCACGATCCGTCAGTCAGGCACTTGTTTAAACCAAACTAATCGCATCCTCACTTTAATCTGTTTAATAGAAGAAAAACAAAAAAAAAACATTCCGTCCTCCCTCTTTCCGTTTCATAGAAAAAAACCCCACCCATTCGCTGTTTATAGGGAAAAATCCAACATCCTCCCTGTGTCATAGAAAAACAACCCCATCCTCCCTTTTTCTGTGTCATAGAAATAAATCTCAACCTTCCTCTTTCTTTATCATAGAAAAACAATCCCATCCCTCCTCTTTCTATGCCATAGAAAAACAACCCCTTCATTCCTCTTTCTGTGCCTTAAACAAAACAAAACCATCCCTGAGGATTTAGCTTTCAAAGCTCGAGACGCTGTGACTCGTAAGAGCCTTGGCTCGAAAAGTGCCCAGCTCGACAAGCTCAGATTTTCGCTGTGCAGGTTTCAACGCGGAGAAAAACTACCCTGGATGACATAATAGACTTTTAAAAATAATTTCTCCGGTCAACAGTTTAGGTCTATATTGCAGGACAATACAGAGTTTGTTTAGAGTGTTAGTAAAAATATGCTGTCGTACTTACTCAAGTAGTGGGGACAAGCTAAACTTACAAACCCTGAGTAGACCTTGTAAATGAGAACAGTTTGAACAGCGTCTTAACAACTAGTTACAATGCAGGTTGGGTAGTTAAATTGTCACATCACAGCATATATTTCGGGAATTTTCGGTTTTCCCCAACATTGATGCGATCAGCGGGTGCATAAAACAGAACACATAGTGCAGATGTTTGCATTTTTAAGGTAAAAAATTGGGACATGTTGAAAACGGTGTTCTGGTTCTTCCATACTTATATCATCGAATAATATTGTGACTACCGTTTGAAATTTTTGCCAGGTTCTGCCAATATGAGATTTTGGCCCAACAGGTTTCATGTTCTAATATTTACATTTTCGGAGCAATCCTTTAATGAATCTTTAGATTTTTGCAACGTTCATAGCCACATGAATACTACACATATTTGACTGACAACTGCCCGTGCAATACGCTTCGAACATCAAACACATTCGCCAGAAGTGATACTGGTGCTCTGATAGACAGCGAGCCACACCTGAGTCGCATGGGCAAAACAAGCCTCTTGTTTGCTCCATTTGCTGTCCGTGTTCAAGCTGGCTGTTCCACTTTTCCATTTTACACTCCGAATAAACCATTAATACGATTATATATTTAAATAAAAACTGTTTTAATTCCTAAATTAAAAATAATTTTTATATTTTAGATATTTATATTAAAATGAAAATACAAGCAATACATTCAATTTTTTGGATTGTTCATGGAATCATGAATACTCCGGGTCTCTTGCAATGTTAACGTGAAGACCGAATGAAATCCTGAATACCTCAGGTCTCTTGCAAAGCTAACGTGAAACCCTGGATGCTTCACGTACTTTGCAAGAGACCCGAAGTATTCATGATTCCATGAACATTCCAACAATGAATTCATTTTTTAATTAAATCTACAACCTTTCGTGTAAGTATTCTTGCAAACTAAGTGAAGCCCGAATGGAATCGTGAAACTTCGGGTCTCTTGCAAAGTTAGCGTGAAGCCCAAAGGGTTTCACTTACTTTGCAAGAGACCCAAAGTAGCATTCTAATGCACTTGCGTTTGTAACGTGACGTCTGATTGGATAACGTCAAAATTTTGCGACAGTATATCCTGCGATATACTGTCGGAAATAGTTTGACGTCATCAATTACGTCACCTTTCGTTGGGTGACGTGCTACAACGCTCCAATTTGAGATCAAACTGCAGAAGTGCATTAGAATGGGGATAACCATATTCAAAATTTTCATTTGGGGAGGTATATCGTCGGATATACGTTCGGAAATCACGTTTTACGGCTCCGCTCGCGCGTCGCCGTAAATTTAAATTTCCGACCGTATATCCGACGATATACCACCCCAAATGCCGGGCCGCGTAGCGCAGTCGGTAACGTGTCTGGCTACAGATGCGTGTCTGACTGCAGATCCAGGGGTCGCGAGTTTGATCCCGGTCCGGTCCCATACTTTCGTGGAGATTGATCATGAAATGATTTCTACGGTCATTCTCCTCCTTCGCTGATTCATTCAAGAAGGGTTGTTGTCAGTTACAAGCGAAAGTATGTGCACGAATTACTGGTTAACCGCTTGTTCAAGCCTGCCCAGGAAAAAGTGTGGTTAGGTGAACTGACCGTCCCGCAATGACCATAGCTGTTGACTTGGGACGTAAAGCAACAAAACAAACAAACAAACAAAACCACCCCAAATGAAAAGTTTGCATACAGTTATCCCCTAAATGATTACATGAACGTTCCATTTGACATAACGTTAAACAAGTGGCTCTGTATTATTAGCCAGCCCTGTGGACTTTTGTTAAAGCTGCATAGTCTGTAACTTTTGATATTCTAATTTAGGAAAAAAAGTCTGTATTTTTCAAGAATACAGTAAAATACTCAAATTCAGGTAAACAGTTTACCATTTTCATAAATTTTAACAAATTATATCTATCAAAACAACCGCATTTATGTTAAAAATCAACTG
This sequence comes from Loripinus fragilis, assembly GCA_964019695.1. Classification (NCBI taxonomy): domain Eukaryota; kingdom Metazoa; phylum Mollusca; class Bivalvia; order Lucinida; family Lucinidae; genus Loripinus; species Loripinus fragilis. Next base: position 14,406,840 of record OZ026525.1, read on the forward strand.
TCTAGAATTATTTGAGGGACGTAAATAATTCCTAACAAGAGAAAAATCATCGTTTTTATTAGATAATTCACTGTTCCATACAGTTTTTAGCTTTAGTGAACAGATTTATTCTGAAAACTTAACTTAATTCTGCTTTTACAAATGATTTAAAAAGAAAATATTGTTTTTCGAAAAATGTTCATAGTTGCAGAATTTGTCTCTTTAATTAAATCTATAACCTTTCGTGTTAGTAATCTTGCAAAGTAAGTGAAGCCCGAATGGAATCATGAATACTTCGGGTCTTTGGGCTTCACGTTAACTTTGCAAGAGCCCCGAAGTAGTCAAGATTACATGAACGTTCCATTAGACATAACGTCAAACAAGTGGCTCTGTATTCTTAGCCAGACCTGTGGATTTCTGTTAAGCATAGTGAAATTATGAACTTGTGGTGTCGTACATTTGATCGACATTTTTGTGTATTATTTTGAATCTGGACCAATAGATCAGATATTGTGTAAAGAGTTATAATTGTAGCGCTGGTGGCCATTCTGTTCAGTGAAGCAGAACTGGATGAGCAGGGTTGGTAGAGGGCCTAATGAAGAACATTTATATGATGTTATTTTAAATTTTGGCTACCAGTTCACAAGTTGGTTTGAACTTATTTGATTTCGACTTTGGCGCTGATAAAATGCAGTTAAGCCCCCTAGTGGCTCAGGCTGCTATCCGTTCTAAGGCGGTGGATCAGTTGTTGATCTATTGTTTAGTGTAATTCCCATTGTTTGTAGGTGTTCTGTGTTTATCTTGTTTTTATATAGCATTACTTTGTGCCCAATCTAGTTTTGCAATCATCTTGAAGAGGAACAGAAAGATGGCTGCTTTGCTATTATTGTCTTACAGATGTATTTTTACTATAAATGTTTTGTGTCTCTTCCTGGGTTTGTCGTCAGTATGTGATTGTGTGAAATCTGATCAATTCACTTACTTTTTTTAGTAAGACACACCTACAACTATGTACAAGGTACAGAATATAAAATAATTAGAACGAAAGCTGGAAGCTTATGTTATTCTTCTCCTAAGTTGCTGTCGCTTAACAAACTTTCTATCTTCAGCTCTGATAGCCATTTTATTTCAAACGTGCAACTGATTGGGCACTTTTGGTAGAGGGCCATATGGACCTCGACGCGAGAAAACCTGTCTTCTGTGGTTTGCAAACAACACTGGCGCAGACCAGCCTGCGCATCCGCGCAGTCTGATCAGCACCTTTCTTATTCGCTTTGTGGAAAGTATCATAGCTAAACTTGCTTCAAGTGAAATTTTAATATTCTAGCTAGTCTCAGTAACTGAGGAGATTGGTTTGAGTCTCGCTCTGTCGGAAACCCCGAAGACAGATTTTCTCGCGTTGAGGCCCACATGAGGAACATTTGAATTTGGCCCAGCAGTTCAGTAGGAGATGTCGTTTAAAGATTTGCTTTCTATTTTCAGGTATGGCGGCCATTAAAGTAAGTGGACCCGACGATTTGGGCGATTCCAGTAGAGGTAATTATGAGGAACATTTGTGTAAAAATTGTTCCAGCTCAGGAGATGATGTTTAAAGATATTTTACTATCTTTAACTCTGGCAGTCATTTTATTCGACAGAGCGGAAGCATTTGGGCAATTATGGTAGAGATGCAAATGAGGAACATTTGAACGAAATTATTTAAAAATCTAAAATTTTATAAAGGGAGAAATATCATATAAAGTTAGTTCTACTTTTACCTCTGGTGGGCATTTCGTTTGGGTGAGTGGAATCGTTTAGCGTTATTGGTAGATAGCCTTATAAGGGACATATGGGTGATATTATTGTTGAATTTTGGCCAGCAGCTCAGGAGGAGATATCGTTTAAAAATCTATATTAGCTCTGGTGGCTATTTTGTTTGATGGAGCTGAACCGTTTGGCCAATTTTTGTAAAGAGTCAAGAAACTTTGTGTTGAATTATTTTGAATTTAGGCTAGTGGTTCAGGAAGAGATGTTGTGTAATATATTTCTTATCTACAGCAGCGCTCTGGTGGCCGTCTTGTTGGGCGAAGAGGAACCATTAGGCAATCTTTGTAGAGGGCATAATGAGAACGTAACTGTGAGATTATTTTTGGAATCTGGTCCAGTGGTTCAGGAGGAGATATTGTTTAAAAATAATCTTATATACAGCTGGCGGCCATCTTGTCCATCCGGGTGGAACCATATGTTAATTTTTGCATGCATCTAAGGGACACAATCCTATTCTTATGATTTCTTATAACTTCGTAGTTATCTTAAATTGTACTATGATGTAATCAACGTTATGTTACTATATAAATGACGTTATCTCTAGCTATGATAGAGTTTGTGTTTTTTTAGTGTTGTCAGTAAACATCTGTTATTGGAACTGAGTTTTTTTGTTGGTTGTGAATTTAACAATGGTAGCAAATCGATTCTAACGGTTCCAAGTGCGGGTCCAGAGGGGGGGGGGGACAGGGGTCTGGACCCCCTGAAAACTCACAAAATATAGGGTCTCTTAGCAATACTGGTCCAGATCCCCTAAAAACACAAAGCTACCAAGCCAGCATTCAATGTTGGTCCATTATCGGCACGATGATGGCCCGATTGTAGTTGTCTTTGGATCCGCTCATTAACTAAACAAACAAAAAAATGGACCCCCTCTGAAAAAAATTTCTGGGTCTGCGCATGGGTTCTGTGAAGAGTACTGTGAACTGTCGAAAATTATATGGATAATGGAGTATTGGAGATAAGACAGATAGAAATGTGATTGGGAGATCAAGATGATGGCCTGGACGAACGTACTAGCGTGAGACAAAGGGGAATTGTAAGGAAATATATAGGGAGGAAGTTTTAGTTTTGGGAGAACTAACTGATTTACGAAAGAGTACGCAAGGGACTGTAATTGCTTTATCACTTCCAAAAGATGATGAAACACATATTCGAGAGAGAGTTTTTTTCATTAGAGGATTTGAAAACTGATGAAGGGCCAATTTTTCTTCTGTTTTTAGACAAACATTGTGGAAAGGATTAACTTGTTGATAGTTAAGAGAATTTTGATGATTTTGAGAGTGTTGAAAGAGAAGATGGACAACGTATTCAAAACTTCATAAGCGTGTTTGACTTGAAATACAAAAGGATAGAATGGAAACATTTTAAATTGGCAACAGAAGTCCTTGCAATTATGTTTTTGAAAAAGGTAAATATAACTAGATTAGATAATTTACTTTTTTTAACTTGGATGGATTTTGAAATATGCCAGCATTCTATGAACAGACAAAGAAAGCGCTGATAAAATCAACATTTCAAGCACTATAAATGGTGAGGGAAAATCATTCAGTCAATTTAAAAGACAGAAGTCATGGAATAGACAAGGAAAAGATGCCAAGAGACATGTAAAACATAATGGAGCTGTTAGATAGAAAATAAACCCATCATGTGTAGATGGTAAATTCCTAAAATGTCTATCTTGCGGGTCAATTTAGACTTTATTAGACGACTGTCCAGACAGTTGGGAAAATATTGATAAAAAATATTGGAACTGAACGTAAAAAGCGTTGTGTCATAGTGACAGAGCTGCAGTGGATGGTTCCAGTGTGTGGAATAAGGCAACTAATAAGTCAGGTGATGTTATTTAGGAGTTTAATATCATAGTGAGATGTTTAAAAGAGGAAATTATAAGTTTAAAAAGAAAAATTAAGCAGATTAAGATAGGTAAGAACAGAATATTTGATGGCTTGGGAGAATGCTCTTTACTACGAACAGAAGAAGAGGGAGGAACGATGTGTATTTCATCTGTTTTGGGTGAATTGGCTAGTGAGATGAATAATTTAAAGAATGAAGTGATAAAGAATTTCTAGCGATATGGCCGACTATTCTCCTAAATGAGACATTCGTTTTATTTTGTTGAAATAACGACTGGAGACACTAGACACACTCAACGAATACGTATAGACATTGTATTTATGTACCCTTGCCCGCTAGTTCGTATATTTATAACGGGGTTTCCTAAATGCATGTAATATATCTACTTCGTTTTGAATGAGAATTTATTTTGATCATCAACTGTGCTCGCTATTCAGTAACATGTGTGGGAAATAGACCGTTAAACTAAGGTAAACAATCGTCCTACATTTATCACGATATAGTATATTATATATATACAATAAAAACGACCATCTGGCAAAGTGGTCTATTTTTGTCAGATGATTGATTTCTTCTTTCGCTTATGCAACCCCTTTCCCCCCTAGACCCAAGACACACTTTACACATGTTGTATATTTATATAATGACGTAAAATTGTCCAAAGGGCATCTTGGGTCTGGGGTGGGGGGAAGCATCTAAGAAAACTGAAAGACACCAGTTTCATCTTTTCAATGAAAAACATCACAATTTTATATATATTTCGTACGCATGCGCAGAAGGAATACTGCAAAGTTTTGGAAACGAAGGACATTTATATCCTTAATAATTAAGTACTTTTATTTTTTGACAACTATAATGGATTTACTAAAATTCTGGTCTAAACAACACCCAGTATAAAGGCGTAAAATGAGGGGTGGGAGTAGAAAGCGCAAGTTTTCAAGGCTTTGTAAATGATGAATCGCCCTGAAACGTATTTTGATGCTAATTATACATATTATACTACCCGAACAGACGAATTATAAAATCGTTAGAGCTATTTGAAAATTTAGCTTTTGTAATCATGACAACTAGGGAAAATATACGCCTTATCGCTAGAGGTTCTTTAAAAGATGAGATAATGAAAATGAAGGCTGCTTAGGATAGAGAGCTGGAAAAATAGGCAGAGGTTAGAATGAATAATGCATCAATGCCAGAGAACAACAGAAACGAGTCAAGAGAGAATGAGACTGACAAAAGTTAAATCAAAAGTGAATCAATTAATGACGTACTTGGAGCAGATATGATAGACAAGAAATTGATTCTTACACTGGATTAGGAAGCCAGATAAAAGATCAGAGAAAACTGTGAAAAAATCAATCTAAGCAGAACCAAATCAGTAAGGATATCAGAAAAAAGGCAGAGATTAAAGTTAACAGATGGGATAGGGAAAGTGAATGGAACACTGTAAGCTCCACTTACAAGAGAAAATACATAGAGTCTGATAGTAAAGCAAGGCATGAACAGGCTATTACATCTGAAAGTGAAACTAAGAAACATTGGAGAATAATATCATTACTCATAGCAATACAAATTAAACAGAGTGACTATATGAGGCAACATGTATGGAATTCTGAAGTATAAGCAACAGAAAATAGCATTTTAGAAACAGTTATTGAATATGCAGCATGAAATTGGTGCATGCTTTTTGTGAAAGCGTGTGCATAAAATAATCAACTTCACTGGAACATGTTTCACACATTATTCACCTTATAATTCTCTATCAACAAATGTCTATTCAAATGTCTATCAAAAAAGATTCAAATGTGTTTATTTATTTGATTTTGGAACCTTGTTCATTAGAAAGTCATTTTATTTAGCATCATTTCCTTTTCTATTTTGAAATTCTATGATGATCTTAACACCCTTTACATGAGATATAGATGGGTATCTTGTCAAAATGATTTGAGCCGCGACATGAGAATTCCAACAACGTGGTATGTGCGACCAGCAAAGCCTCAGATCAGCCTGCGCATATGCGCAGTCTGATCAGAGCCTTTGCTAGTCGCTTAAATATTCTATGAGTGTTAAGCTACTGACTGAACATCATTTGGAGTTTCTAAGCTTAAAAGGAGGCTGCACAGGATCGTCTGAGTCTACACTTGTCAAAATACTACATTGTTTGAAATCACATGTCACGGCTCATTTGGAGGATGAAAGATATGAACAAGATTAACATGTTAGGAAAAGTATGATAAATAGGTTATCATCTGCTTTTTTATATCATACCCTATATCAACTCCATCGACCCATATTTGCCATGAGGGCTAAAGGCCCAGTGACTGATATCGGTTGCAAGTTGATGTAGGTAAGATTTCGTCCTCCGCAGATATGCGTGTCTCCGGTTGATATAGGGTATCATTAGTCCAGATAGGCAATTTATTGTGCGTAAAATCGAAATTATTTTCTTATCTTTCAATTGAAACATAAGTTTTTGGTGCTCAAAAGAACCGCCTCAACGAGACCGTTCTTTTTAGTACCCACAACATATTTTTTGGTTGAGAGCTAAGAGAAACATTTATTTTTTATTATTTACGCCTATCTTAAGGCCAGGGGTATACAATTAAAATCGCCATATGATAATCTCTATTTATCTCACAGTCTGTCCCAATTCCTTTAGCTCAAACTACTGATCCCTCAAAGTAAGACAGCTGGTTCCCTGGAGTTAAAGAGAGTCAATTGTTTAAGCTGAGATTCATTCCTTTGAGGAATTGTACTGTTTTCTCGTGGCTTCAATACTTTCCATCGCTTCCTCAAAATACTTCTTCACGTGGTCCTGAACCCTCCTCACCCAAGCACAGACCACCGCATTACTCTCGTATATCCCTTCTTCGTTGCACCCTCGTAGCCCTGTTAACTCCGCGACCCCACTAAGGTCTGCAATTGAGATCTCGTCTCCAATAAGAAAGAGTTTGTCTTTCAGGTAGTAATCAGCGATATTTGTAATTGCTTTTTCAAGTTCCTTCTTCGCTTCGTTTACTAGTGCTTCGTTTGCAGGTCTCTTTGGGATACCTAGCCATCCATCGAGTCGTGTTGGAACCTGAAAAACAGAAACACAATCGTCTTACACAAACAGATGTACGAGGGTTGTCCCAGTAAATCGTGGATTTTAGTTATAAAACGAGATTATCTATCCGGAATTTTATGAAATTTGTATGATATGTCATTCTAACACACCTCACCTATAGAGCCAAAGGTAACAAACTGTGATATATCGCACAATAATTCACTGCTAAAGTGTGTGATAGCTGACGTCACTAGAAAATGACGTCACTCACGGCGTTAGACGGTGTAACGTCGTTTTTACGCTTGAAAGACGTTACAATTACAAGTAAAGGTATGCGACGTAGTCTAAGAATTGGCGGGAGTTCTTCAGCGCAATGGCGGAAAGTTAGAAGAAGCCGAAGACTTCAAATGTGTTTTCGTCGTTTACTGTGTGTTAGAATCGAAATAGATCAGCTCCAGTGCGTGAATTGTTGAGTAATAGTTCACTGTTTGTCGGTCAGTTGTACGACGATAAATCACTCGCGCTGCGCGCTCGTGATTTGATCTTCTTTACAACTGACCTCCAAACAGTGAATTATTACTCAACAATTCACTGCTGGAGCTGATCTATTTCTTAAATATACATCTACGACACTTTTTTGTACAAATTGGGGTGAAATCACAGTTTAGATAGCAATGTTATGACCCTTTACTTGTGGGTATCTCTGCATATGCGGAGCACGTCACAAATTATTTCGCTGTATTTTCAGAGAGGGGTGGTCAAATGTTTTGACTCTACTCTTTTTAAATAAGCTTAAATGGTGACAAATAGTGCCATATATTTGTTGAGTAAGTCTCCCTGGTTTCAGTAAAGACTGACTAGTTAGTTTAGATATGCTAAGCAATCAAACAAGCTCGATCGTTTAGATTTTATAAGAGACAACATATTTACCATTAAAATCACTTACAGAAAAATAGCATACGCTCCGTTAAATTGATGAAAATGAGCTTGTCTTTGTGATATTACTAAAATGATTTAGCGCAAAATCCATTTTATGACACTAGTGACTCTTCGACCAATCATTTAACATTAAAAGAACGTAGTTTTATGTGATTAATTAGCTAAAAATTGTTGAAAGTCTAATTTTTGCGCCATACCGCTTTTCTAACCTTAGCATTTTCTGAAAAATAAAAATGTAGTAGGTATGTAAAATCGTTTATAAAATCAATGCGAATGGCCGTAAACGTTTCAAATTTTCAACACTTTACCTTGCATGGTTACTAGTTGATGTGGTAATGCATTGTTTAAAAAACAAAAGTGAAATTTGATTGAATGTACACTACCTTTTGGACTATAGTAGTTTCATTAAAAAAATTTGACGTGCGCCACTCATGCCGTCATACCGTCAAGTAAAGGTTCATAAATGTGTTATCTAAACTGCGATTCCACCCATATTTATATAAAATGGTCCCCATAAGATTATAAACACATCCTAAAAATATCATAAAAATTACTGGTACACAGTCTCGTGTTATAACAAATGTCCACAACCCTCGTATGAAAACTCACATTCTGAGCAGGGAACATTCAACCCATTAAGTATGGCTGCATCTTAAAAATTGGGATTTAGATGAGAATAAAAAGTGCTTATCAGTCTGCATGATTTGCGTTAGCTATATCGCAACTTATTTTGTTAATATAATATTGCCATAAAGTTAAGCATATTTTTATACGATCCCAATTTTCGAAGTAATGAAAATAATTTGAATTTTTGGTTTTATTCGACATGTACACTTGTATTTTGGCTACCAAATTTGGATAAGTTTGAACAGTATCATTCACTACTGTCCATGAACGGGAAGCTTACAACACAGTACCGTCCAAGAGTTGACATGCAAGAATGAATTTCTTTTGCTGTTGAGTCATGAAACAGCCTTAAAACGCGTATGTTGGATAAATCTATAAAGAAGAAAGAGGACAGAATGTGTAAAAGTGCCATTGGGCACGCTGGTATGAAACAAGGTGACATTGCAAGGGTATTAAACGTGTCTCAGAGTGTTGTAAGCAGATCTTTGAAAGAACTTAGAGAGAGTGTCAGTATATCATAAAGGAAACGGTCTACATTGCTTCTTGAGTACCAGGAATTGCTACTGAAGCAGTATGGTACGTGGTGCCTTATCTGACGATCGCCTGATACAGTTAAAGGTGGTTACTGGGACTTAGAACGCTCAAAAGTGCCTGGACCAAATCCTGGAATCTGGTGTTAGGTCACCCTTGGACTCGCTAGATGGCTAGAACATGGTGCTCCGAGATGACATTGCTAGACCTCACTGTACTCGCATCATCGAGGATTACAAAAATCAACAGAACACCGCTAGTCTTCCATGGGGGAGCTTGTTGCCGGACTTGAACCCTATCGAACACGTAAGGGACAAGCTCGGCTGACGTGTTTGAAAACGGAAACCAGCCTTATCAAAACCATTGTGAATTTTGCTAGACCCTATTGCATGAGTGGGACAGGATTTCATGTCTTGAACACATGTACCCAGCGAATTTAATGATGAAAATGTGCCAAGTTGTTATTCGACATTGTGAAGGCTATACACAACATAAACCGGAAGTAGTGGATTATTGTGAGCCATTTCGTGACTTTTTGCACCCGTTCCTGAATGTGTACGCTCCAAAAAGAAAGTTTTGAAGAAATTACAACTATCGCGCCCTTATTGTAACAGTTTTGCTGACTCTTGGCCTCCATGCTGTTTTCATTGAATTTTGTAAAAATTATGGGTAATTTTTGTAAGGAGTTTCCAGATTATAAACAAGTCAGAGATTCCACGGCTTGTCTTTATCTAATCGCTGGTTTTCTGCTTTTATTGTCTACCACAATAAAATTTTGGTATCTCTCAAAAGTTTCCGTTCTGATCGTTTCTAAAACCTAAGTGGTGTTATCACATTGAATATGCTTAACTTTATGGCAATAGTATATATGAAACCAATAGCCCTTCAGTTACTCGGGATATGGGTCACATGGTCCGCGACATACGAGTACAATGCGCACATTGTCTCAATTTAGGTGAACAATGCCACAAACAAATATTCCTGGGTGTTTGTAGTCACGAACGATTTCAAACGGCATGTCAAGCTACATAGACTATCTAAATAAGAAAGAGGAAGTAAGAAATAAAGATGTTTGCTTTGACGGTTCCGACTTAAAGTAAGAAAAAGGGCAAAGATCAAGAATCGATACAATCAAGCACCACACCTGACCCAGGATACCAATGGGAAAGTGACAACTTCACAATTAGACATCACAAACGAGAGCCAAGAGGTCAGCCCTTTCCCAGCAGGTGACCACAAGGAATTAATAAACAGACGCGCATGGAAACATAACTAAAACAAGATAGAAAATCATAAGAACAGACAACAGTTGTACTATAGAGATAGTAAATACAAATGGCAAGAATGACAAGAATATAGGCGGATCCAGAAGGGGATAGGGAGAAATCACAAGTGGCTATAGATTTACTTAGAAATACTGACCAGTACGGACCCTTGGACCCAATTGCTTCACGAGGGAGGTTTGTACACAGCCCTCTTTAAAATACATTGATGACTGACAATAGAAACGTTGTCAGGATCCCGCTGATATGAGGGAATTTTTCACCTTGTTTCGTTCCATATAGTGCTATTGTGCGTTGACAATCCTTTTTGTCAATCTTGACGATAAGAAAAATGATCAAACTTACCAATTCCAGTAGAATTGTCACAAATGGCTTCCTAATATTGAGATGATGCCAGTGTAGATACTCATCTACTTTCGCACTCTTCTCGACCTCATCCCATGGGTACCAATGTATTTCTAGTTTATACTTTATAGCAATATACTTCATGATGGCAGCACTGAAATTAACAGATTGGATTGCAACAAAACAAAAACATAGAACCCCCCAAAACAATGGGAAACACACCAAACAACGAATCAACAACAACAGAACTTGTGTTTAGGTCTTTTAGAGATGATGAACAATCCACGGTAGGTATACATGACAAGGATATGACAATTGCCCTTATATAAGTGTGAGTTTTGAAAAGAATACCAAGCTGTAAAAACTCGTTCCCTTACATAAAGGTGGTTGAAAACAGAATGAAGTGGGATGATCATGAGCTTAATATGAATTTTATCATAGTAATCACATTTATGAGAAATAAAAGCCACCTTAACATGAAAACAAAACAGATTTATTACACTTTACTCATAAGGTGTACGTGTATGCAATGTATTCACCTTTCAGTTAAGATGTATCCATTATCTTCTTCAATGGTAGGTATTTTCTGATAGGGATTTATCTTTGTGAACTCTGGCTCTTTGTGTTGTCCTGGAACAGAGTAAAATACTTGCATAATGTATCGATAACACTTGCATTTTTGTGTCATATATTGTACATTTTACGCGGCAGTGCACTTTTAAAAAAGGCTATAAGACAAATGATTCTGAAACGTTCCCTTTAATCCAGTGGACCATATTACTTCGACTTAAGCAGTGATTCGATTTATTGATAGAACACCGAATAAAAAAGTGTCATTAATCAAAAGAGAACATGTAACAGCTTTCTGTTTGTTCGTATGTTTTTGTTAATCAAAGAAATGGTTTTCTCTTCAAATTTCGATAAAATAAGTAAAGTGATATTTTCATATAAGTCTGAAGACTTTCTTCTGAATCCCATTTGTATTCTGTATATTATTGTATGTCTTTATATGTTGTTTTATGTACACAGTATATATACAAAATATGTTTAAACCAATCAAAGAACTCAACGCTGTGTGCTAGCACACCTACCCACCTGTCTGTAGCTCCGTCTGTTTGAGAAGAAAGGGCACGCCATTCCCGTTTAGCAGCATGTAAACAGCCCGGCATCCCGATGACACGGAATCGTAGTAGAGTATCAAAACCATGTTCGAACTATCCTTATGAATCCAGTTTTTTTACACAAAAAAACCTTACCTAGTTTACGTGCCCGTTCTGCTCAAGTTACGTATTATGTTTTTTCCGGGTGTAATAACCAATTTTGTGTGTATTTTCGAAAAAGTAACATGTGAAAACAAGCCTTATTCCGCTTCAGGTCCCGTGATCGACTGTAAATGTTTTGACTGTATGTTAACTCATATAAGCCTGGCGTCCTTTTTGTGGGACATTGACAAACAGTGCAAAACCAGATCAGACGCCGCACAACGCGGCGTCTGATCAGGTTCTCCACGGTTTGTTTACAGACGTGTCATTCAAAATTTGAATAAAAGTAAAAAATACCACCCAACAACCCTAAAACTAGAAATAGACTCGTCCAATTGATAAGGATGGGAAAATACATTCGGCATAAATGGGTTAACATTTTTCATTTTGGATACTGCTAAACTGGGGCTTTGGCAAATAGTGAAGAATCAGGGTCTGCACTGTTTGCTGAGGTAAAACACTTTAGGAACAGAAATTTTATCGCAATTTAGAAAGTTCTACATGTGACCCCTTAAAACACAAAACGACCAATTATATACTTGTCATACTTATTCCATCAACAAAAATGGAAAATCCATCAGAATAAAGCAAGGTTAATACGATGGTAGATGCTGTCTTAATACGCCAGGAAAGACCCAAACCATCTTGCATAGCTACATAGACTACATAGAAACGGGTCGATTTCGATTTATCAAGTTTAGTCATTATACGTTCTTATTAACGTCGAACATAAATGACTTGATCTGAATGCGAGGAAGTGCAGAGTGATTATATAGTGCGACTTATTTGGCCCACATCGCAAGAAAACCTGGCACCGAGGTTATAAGACTCTTTTCATGCTCAACTCAACTTAGCACGAAATTTCAAATGCTCATTAAAAATAAAGACCGACAAATAAAGAAGTTTCTTGCGTTAAGACTCTCGGATGTTGTATTTATCATGTTTATAAATGTCAAAATGCCAACAATTGTTGGCATTTTAACATTTATGAGCAGGACGAATTTTGTACTCAGCAGAGTTGAGCATGGAAAAAAGTTTTACAATCTCAGGGCCTGAATGCGAGGAAATGTAGATTGTTCACACATGTATAAAGCGACTTGAGTCCTTATATTTGCTTTATCTCCTTTTTATATCTTGATTAATATGTTCTCGGAGTTGATGCATTGATAAGTTAGGGGTCTTGCATGCAAACCAAACATCTATGTGTCTTGATCCACATCTGAACTAAGGGTGAGGTTGGCGAACCGTGCAACCGAATTAAGCCCTCCAGTAGAATATTTTTACTGACCGTTCCATGCCTGTGCTTCTTTTGTGGGTCATTTTTGCTTTTTCTGTCTTGTTTTTGTTATGCTTTCGTGCGCGCCTGTTTATTGAGGCCTTGTGGTCACCTGTTGGGATAGGACTAACCTCTTGGCCTATCGTTTGTGATGTCTGACTGTGATGTTGTCACTTTTCAATTGGTATCCTGGGTCAGGTGTGGTGCTTGGTTGTATCGGTTCCTGATCTTTGCCGCCTTTCTTACTTTTATTTAAGACACAATCATTCTGCTTCTGGACTGCGCTTGCATTATAATGGTGCGAGGGTTCGATCTTGTTGGGTTTGAATGCACTTTGGCACACATTTGTGAAGCGTTCTCATGAAATTTATAGGCATATGCCTTGTTAGGAACCAGCTAGTCAGTACATTGCCTGTTAGTTTTGGGGTTGCTCTGCGCACATAGTTAATCGAGATAGAATTGAACTTACCCTCCAACAGCTTTGCTGCATACAAGCCTTGTTTCAAGGCATTACTCACCTCATCAGAAATGTACTGAATTTGAAGGATTTGAAATGATGACACAAGCCATGCATCTGTTGATCTGTTGCTTGCAAACATTAGAGACAAAGGGCCAGCATTTGCACATATGCACATCGAATATCAAAGCCCAAGCCTGATTGTGGAGAGGAATAGTTTCGAAGGAATCGTGACCCTGTCAAGGAAATCGTTTCAAAATCGAAATATTTGGAGAAGCAGATATTTCCTTTTCCTCCATATCTGATATCAGCGACAGCAGGTCCTTTTGCACAACTTCACAAAAATGATCATATAGCATTTTAGTATTCTTTTATGTGTCGTCATCAGAAATGTCTGCTAGTATCATTATGCAGTTCTGCATTCTGCACACCATAAGCTTTAAAATGACGTATGAACTCCTTGTACGTGGTGTGTGTGTGTGTGTGTGTGTGTGTGTGTGTGTGTGTGTGTGTGTGTGTGTGTGTGTGTGTGCAAAGTGGCAAAAACACGATTAAAAATCACAAACAAGAGCCAAGAGGCCAGCCCTTTCCCGTGCATAAATAAATTGTTTCAGATGTTTGACGGTCGAGTCAATGATCTTTTTGGCCTCACAGATCCGACTACATATATGACAAATTGAGCAATATGTGTTGTACCATCAAGTTATTTTCAAGATCGCTTGCTTGATGACTTGGACAAAGAAAGTAAGATGGCAAAATTATTCATGAAATAACGATTCACCAAGCTTGACAGACAAGACATATCTCAGAAGAGTTTCCATGAATCCCACGAAAGGTAACACATTAAGACAATGTAGACATGTAAAAGACATTTAAACTCAGTGCCAACAGTGTATTCATGGACGTTAGGGTTATGTAGACTTGCTTGTTAGCAGGTAACTCTTTCAAAAAGGTTCCACCGGACAAAGTACAGTAAAAACCTGTCTTAAGCGGCCACTCAAAAAGAGGACCAAAATTGGTTTTCAAAACCGATTATCGCTTAATGCCGGTCAAAAGTATTGCAGAATGCTCCAAGGGGAGCATTCTGCAATACTTTTGACCTTCATTAAGATACCAATTGTCAATAAGGTCTTTGTTGTGCCTGTGTTTGAGTGGCCGCTTAAGGTATGTTCTACTGTACTGTCATTACAGAATGCACCAGTACCATTAAGCGGAACACGAACATGTTCATGTGGTTTGGACACTTTTTTTGTCATTTTGGCTTAACGATTTTATATTTTTAAAACTAGTTGCCGCCCAAGAGTGCAATTCATATCTTATAGTTTTAGACCGATCTTTTTGAAAAGATTAATCTATCATGAGTGTGAGGGTGGGATAGGAAAATCCGTCATGAGGAACCCCGTTTTTCATCACAATCTTTGCCTTCTTTTTTATTTTGCCGAGTGATGACAAACAGTGATCCCGAGGGACGGATACTGGATTGCCCGCCATTAAATGCCGCATTTTATGTTTAAAAAGGCTCCCAGAAGTTCCTGAATACGCTGAGATGCGACATGACATGGTGACGTCATTTTAACATAACACTGACGTCACTTGACGACCATGCGCATAAGTTCCAATACAACCAATGTACAGCCTTCACGTGACAGCCTGGGTAAGATAACATGGGTAAATTATAACAATCCACCATGAGTGTCCATGTAGGATAAAGATATTGTACCCGAGGGGTCGGAATTGTAACCGGGGATGGGGCTTGCTGAGAGTGAGATGTCTCTATCCTACATTGACAGGCTCATGATGGATTGTTTTGCTCCCATTTTTTGCAAGGTTTTTTGTCTGAACATAAAAAGTAAAAAAAATCTTAACTTTTTTTTTCGTTGGATTTAGGGGAGACCGGGGCTGGTTGATGCATTTTTCAGTCTTTTTTTGGGATATCTCCTCAACTAAATGACCAAATATGATAATTTTTGTATTTGCTAAAAGCTCTATCTTTCCTCTATTCAAAACAAAAATGAAATTCTTAAATTTCGTTATATTTTTCGTCCGTTTAAACTGATTTCGCCTACAGGTCGAGTGCATCAACCTGCCCCAGTAGTCGCTTGGTGCAAGTTGATGCATTTATCTCTTGCGTTAGTCTACTTGTCCACGCAATTGGTTGTACAGTAGATAAACCATTTCTTTAGACAAATAAAACTTTGTTTGTTTGTAGTTAGATGATTTTATCGAACATAATTTAAACCATTTGACTTGTCTATATAGATAGCAAAAGATATCTGAAAGTGGAATGTGCATGAACAATAGTAGGGATAAAATGACCATACTCGTATATACTTTTAATTTTGAAACTTTAAAACATTTTAAACTTGAACATTTCATTTCATTACTATATGGAATGATAATAACCACGTCAGAAACTGTTGAGATCAGCACCCTTTTCTAGTACATAGATGGTACATCACCTCTACAACCTAAATCCATAATGCCTATCCTCTAGCTGTCTACTGTGGCTGTACAGTCGGTGTATGTAGGACCTGGTCAAACTTTTCTCGTGACACGGCTCATATGACCCAGGGCATAGCCATTCGAACAATTTACAAGTGCGTCCTAGGAAATTTTAAACAACATGTGCGTCTGCGAAGCACCGTCAGTACAATGTCGTTACTGGCCACACGAAAGGAAACGAGTCATTAGCTTTCCAGAGATTCACATACAATACTAGGCAAAGACTCTTTCTTGGGCGCAAAATGACAATTGCAGGATTTTATTTGCGTCTGTTCATATAGCTTGTGTTTTTTATCCCTCTTCATCAGAGTCAGCGAACGTTATTTTGTGGCAATTCTTATGACGTCGCGTCAGATGTTGGTGTTAATTTTAAAAACGTAGGGGTCCTCTCTATTGAAAGTTCTCTATTTCACTTATTCCATTATACATTTTTACAAACTAAACATCAAAGAAAAGTTTATTAATTATATTTTACATTGATGAAAAACGAAAGACAAATTAAGATACAAAGAAAAAGTTATCGCTAACATGTTCTGTATAAATTGTCGATTTTTTGCATGTAGAGACGTAACAGAAATCGTTTGGCGGAGTGTTTCTATATCCAAAAGTTTTAACTAATAATGCATGAAATCTTGTAATTTTCCCCGCATAGCTACTTTTTGTGCTTATCCTCACGACGAGATGCGCGAAATCGGCGCTAATCGGCAAACTAACCAGAAATAGCCAACCAAGCAAAGAAACGGAACGTGTAGAGATTTAAAGAAAACGTTGAAAACATGGTTTCTGTGTATTTATGTTGATGTATTACTTTTTGGTGCCTCGTGTTTTTGAAATTTGAAGTATATCACAAAAATGCGTTTTCAAAATAGAATTAAAATTTGGATTTATTCTTGATTTTTTCCATATTTAGAGCAAAAATTTGTTATTTTGCTATGTCTAGCAAAAATGTCACACTCACGCAAATGGCGTCTTCGGACATATGAGACATTAATTCAATACTAGATGAAAAGATGTTTTTTCAAACTTATTTCTCTCTAAATAAGATATGTAAATGCATTTTTCATATATTTTATGCTGTTTTTGAATTAAGAGAAATTGTTAAATATTGAATAAAATATCGCTAAAATGCTTTGTCTAGCAAAAATGTCACAGACGCCGTTTTTTTACTTTGCTATTCGCGTCGTAAAAACGTTAACATTTAAGCGTTACAATATGCGTACATACCAAAAACTTAATCGCGCATTTTCTTTAAACTTATATTTTGATGCATTAGCATAGTTTTGTAGGACACTGTCTTATATAAAGTAATATAAAATAGGTCACTGGCCAGAATTAATTCGAGAAATCTGAATATTTAGTGACCTTTACCCCTGTTTTCAGGAAGATTCAGGAAATATATCACAGGAGCTTGAAATTCGATCCTTATTCACTCCTAAACCGAAAGCTCATAATGTCATTACGTAATGATGACATTTAAGCTTTTGGTCATGAGACATATACGTGTAATGTAAGGACCAAACTTCAAGCTCCTGTGTATATATACAGCCACAGGACATACCCACTTTCCACCCCGTGACGTTGCCGCTTAAATCGATGTTTTTCCAGATGTTTTGCAAAAAAATATTGTCCAAAAACTATAGAAGCTACAATTTTGAAAAAAGTTCCAAATGAAAGCAAATTGATATACGCAATAAACATTTTTATTGTAGCTTCTCGGTTTCTGTTGTTTTCGTATGATAGTAATTTAAACGCAAACACAAATTAAAATGACAGTTTTCGGTGACGTTAACGTTAGCGTCTACGGGAATAGTGATGTTTTAAAATTTACATTCACTTTTAAATGCCTTCTACTGAGAACCAAAAGTATAATTGTTTTAATCATTTATTGTATATTGCTGCTCTCTAATTGCTCTTCATCTCTGTAAGTTTTATAAAAATTTAACCCATTAAGTTTGTCATGGTATTTTTTACAAAATTCTAGAAAGGTCTTGTTTCAAGCGGCGACGTCGCAAAGTGGCAAACAACTCCATGTCCCGAGACTGTACATCATATTGCTAGGTATTAGTAATAGTCAACTCATTGGAAGCCATACGATGAAAAGGGTGTGTCTGAAACTCAAACGTGACGTGCTCGAATCTCAAAAAAAAAAAAAAAATTTCTTTGTTGTTTTCATTCATTTGTGTCTACATGTTTGTTTGGGCCAACACTGACTCTTGGCGATATTTTGGTCATTATCGCATATACGCAAAAGCCTCGTAAAAATGTGGATGCTGACAAACATGTATCAAGCGGTGATAGAGGTCTCAATTCTACAGCTATTTATCAGCTACATTCATACTTTACTCTGACGAGCCTGTACCATTACACAGACTTTCCCGAGTCGCAAGTCCTAGTTGCCGGACAAGGCGATAAGTACCAAACGCTTACGTATTGGCTAATTTTAATATAAAACATGCAAAGGTGTGTGCAGCGAAGATATCCTTAAGACCACAACCACACTGTCTGTCCGTCCGTCTGTCTCCAACGAGAATAGATTAAGTTAATAAGCACCGACCAACCAATCGCATATACTACTGAAAATAATTGTGCTTACCCGGGTATACCCTACATTTCGTAATTCTACTCGAGAACATGTATTAATAAAACCTTTAAAAACTTAAATATATATAAACCAAAACAAACTTTTCATCTGATCATTTTACAACTGGGCATGTGTGCTTAGAAATATTAACGCAAGGAAGATCGCCCTTCTTATCTGTGAAAATCTCATTGTTTGACGTGTTAAACAACTTTTGACGTTACACAAATTAACACCAACATCTGACGCGACGTCTATGCAATTTTGAATTTTAATGTTGGTAAAGCGTTGTATTGTCATCCCACGTTAAACCAGTGACATAGATTAGAGGTCACTAGTTAACCCCACGCTTAACCGACCATTCCAATCCAACATGTCAAACTTTTAAAATCATTATAACAATTAAAAACGTGAATGGAACTGATTCAGTTACATAAGTTAGCACCTTAATGTATTTCCTCTCCATCGCAAATGCGATGTTGGCCCAATGTAATGTGCTCTGAAACCATAAACATCTTTTTACATCTGTTTAATAGTAAAACGCATTAGTCAGAATATAGATACAGAGGATTTTGCAATAACACATTGTTGTTTAATAAATCTTGTGAGAGAAAGTTGACATTGTTGCGTTGGTTCGATGTTGGTCCAACTTTGGTATGCCGACGCCCACATTTCTACCAACTACCAACGTGGGCCCAACATATATCCTTGCTTGATGGGATACACAGTAGTGAAATACAGGATATATGGATGTAATATAATGCATTTTTATATTTTCACATGAAATATAAATATTTTCCACTTCACTCGATGAGATAAAAGCCATATTCAACAAAAATTAATATATCCTCTGTATATCTTTGTCTTGAACCACAACGGGACATGTTGATGCACTGCATCAACCTGCCCCATGCTTAATGCATCAACCTGCCCCAGCTATACCTCACGTGACATAAGTCAAGGTGGGCAACTAATACACAATGTTCTCCTTTAAAGGAGCATGTGACTTTGAAGATGAAGAATTTCTCTACCATTATGCATAAATGAAACATGGCTAGCCAGAAACAAATGTGTGCTAAACGGAAAAACTGTAATATACCTAAAATTTTACTTTCATGCTCCTAAAACGAATTTTCTTTGCCTAAATCTCATCGATGATTCAAAACGCGCAAAACTTCCGGAGAAGATGGCGGCAGTAAAGGGCAACTTAATTCTGTTATTTCTGACATCGTACATAGCACAATCATCATTTTATTCTCTCTGCATCAACCTGTCCCTGCATCAACCAGCCCCGGTCTCCCCTACATTATTTCCATGTTCACAAGTGTTTATATACTGTATTAAAATAGGCGTAAACATATAGTTTGCACCATGTTATTGACTGGAACACGATTGGAGCATTAGATAAGTTGCAAAATGAAAAATAAATTCCTGCTAGGCTCTCTGTGCCATTAGCGCCACATTGCCATTATCGTCACGTAGTGTACGTTTTATAATATTATTGGTGCATTTGAGTTACTTAGGCGCAATATAATTGTCCTTTAAATACCCTTTTTTGAAAAAAAAACAACAAACATACATTTTACTCTGTCCATGTAAGAAAGCAGTCACGTGGTCATGTAAGATAGAAATTTCTTTCATTAGCTTAAAGCCTATCTTACATGTGCAAAGGTGGGAGAAAAGATTTTCTATCCCAGAGTAAAATCTCAGATTTAATCATTATCTGGTTTGCAAGAAGTAAGTGTACCCTTCATAGTATGGGAATGTAGATGGCTTGGAGATTTTTGTCAGATTAATTTGTTTTCTTTTTTGGTTTAACTTTTAGCACTACAACTTCCTATATATACACAGTGAGACCTTCCTTGTGCAGCGTTTTAATTACAAACATTTTGATTTCATTGGGTACGCTTCCTTTATCATGTTTTTTTTTTCTTTTTTTTCTTTTTTTATGCCTTATACTATTGGTATGTACATGTATGTTACCGAGGCTAGGGGTTGGCGGAGAATGATGTCTTACTGTCTGCATTTTCCATCCCTGATGCCATTCAGTCTTTTAACCTTCATTTTAACAAATTGTATACAGTCTTCATACTATAAATGATCTGTGGCTGCTTATCTGGACATCTGTCAGCACAGTCTGGTCTTTGCTGTTCCCATGTATATATATATGTTGGGTGGGTCCACAACTACACATGTAATGCACAACTAATGCTCATATACGATCTGGTAGACACCAAAGCTAAGTTTAACTGTAGCTGGATGCACACAGTATTTTGCTGGTTCTGTCAAGTGGTGGCTAATAATCATTAAACGTTTCATCATAAGCCTGGATGCATTCAGTTATGAAAGCAATGTAAACTGTGTTAAGATAATTTTTTTCAGTAATTACCATCAGCACGATTAGTGTCAAGCAGTTTGGATTCAGACCAGGCTCGACGTTTTGTCAGGCCTGATCTGGATCCAAACTGTTTAGAAAGATTATCAGCAGACGACACTACATGTAGCAGGCACATAGTTAATAGAAGTGATCTATTGCAGGCACGAATAGTAATATGCCACTGATCGGTTCAACGATTCTTTATAGCTGTACAAAGGGGTATAACTCAGCATTCGCTTAGCTTTGTCGTTTGTGAAGATATATCTAAAGGACATCTCCCTGACAGGCGGGAGTCCAATGGACACATTTAGTTTAACAAATGGAGAGAGTAGCAAGAGGGTCAGATATGCTATACAGAGAAGGCAATAAATTATCCATAATGGAATTGAAAATCTGCTAATAGGTATTCTGCAAGACGTTATGAATACTTGTCTCATTTTAAAGATTTCTCCAGGTGGAGTTTCATCAATAGCGATGAAAGCATGCCCACCGAGTTGATTTTCATCATCGTCCAGCATTGCAGTCTCTGCTCTGACAAACATCCAAGCCACATTACCAGCGTAAACCATTTGACGATCAGCATGTTTGCAATCAATGTGTATCCATCTGCCAATTCTTTTCGCCAACTTCAGAAAGTCGGCAGTAACTTTATCTTCTTCTCCATATATAGCTACTGGACGTATTGCTATCGTTCTGAGTTTGGCACCTATAAATAAAGAAATGGGTCCATATTAACCCTTAATGCGCCAATCACAACAAAAGTCGTCTGCTTTTCTCGTCTGCTGAAATGTTTAAGAAGCCTCTATGGCAAACAGTGTGTGCCCATATCAGACTGCTGCTCCTATAGGAGCAGTCTGTTCTGGGTCCACGCTGTTTGCTTCTATACTCAATTTGGCAGTAATGTTGGGCAATTATTTGCAGCAGACGACTTCAGCAGCAGACATTTTCAGATGCATTTTTTCTTTGCGCTTTAAGGGTTAAGACATCCTGAGCTTCTCTGCTCAGTCGGTTAGCAAATCGGATTGGATTCTTTGGACTGCAATAGTGGGATTGTAAGTGTAAACCCGGATCTGTCCCCGTACTTTAACAGAGATAGTGCTATACTTATTTCTGATTTAGGTAGGGCAGTTAACGGTTTTTGACAAAATAATAAATGTGCTTAGTGATGGATTATCACAAAGGAGCCTGCCAATGAACAGTATAAGATAATTGACGATCATGTTTTAGCCTGAAATTTGTTGAAATGGACGTGAAACGCCAACATAACACCATCTCTTACAACAACAACAAACACAAATATATATTAATGCTTATACAGTGGGTTAAGTGAAGCTACTTGTACTTCAACACACAAATGGGTGACAATTAACAAACAGCACTAGGTAACACATACTCCAGTGTACTTTACCTTTCGTCTTCTGGTTACGGGTATATGCAGTGGTGAAGAAAAATAACGCTGACAATAAATATACTTTTTTCCTGACATTATTTAAATGGATTACCTTTGAGAGCAAACACACTCTTATAGCTGAGCTACTACACTTATGTGCCAAATTAAAGTCCTTAAGCTTACAAAAATACATGCTTTATTAGAAATTAACACATCCAACCCCACTTCTCTTCACAAATAGTAAGTGAGTATGATCAGGAAATACCACAATCACAAACCGCAGACAACCCCATGATACCGCGAGTAAGAGCCGCTCAACCATCACGAGACACCAGGAAGACAAATTAAGCAAAGCAACCAGCTCTCTTTTCCCAATCAAGATGATTGCAATACTAGAACGGACATAAAGCAGCGTACAACAAAACATAGAACAATTACAGACTCCCACAATGGGAGTAACAATAAACAAAAAGTCAACAACAACAGAACCACCACCTTAGAACGGACAGTAGCCTAACCCACAGGGGGGCTTAAATGCATTTTACTGGTACCAAACATGTCTGTGGTAGAATTTAGAAAATGCCTTTCCAATTTTATGATATCTATGACCTTGTTTGCATCTTTGGCGTGAAAACGTCAAGATTTTGGCAGCTTTTACGCAGTCATTACTAATAATACTGAAGCTGTAAACCACTAGTGGTTTATCGATTTTATTGCATGGCGTCATATCACTCCCAGACGCGATGTCATGTGATAGTAAAATGTATCATACAGACTTGACAGATACGTTTATGGGAAGACAAAAGCAAGCCTTAAAGGAGAAACGCAGATCAAGAAGTACATGTATCTGAAAAGACAGGCATTTTCACACAAACAATTTTAGTGCAAACTTGATCAAAATCCGATGAGAATTAAGAATGTTATCAATGAATGAAGTTTTCATAACAGCCTGTCACAGCCGCCATTTTGAATATATAATGAGATGTTAATGAGATGCATGAAAAGTTATTAAGATGAATACAATCTTGATTTTAGCATACAATCATACAATTTCTTGTATAAACGATCCTTTGATGTTATATTAGACATATACATAAAAGTAGAGTGAAAATTATTTTTCAAATCTTATTTGTTTCATTTTTGCATATATAATTAGGAGGCTATGACGTCATAAACTCACAAATATGGCGGCTTCCATAAAAGAAATAATGGAAACTTCAAATGCATATAATTTCTTTATTTCTGGATAAATTTTGATAAAATTTGCAGCAAACCGATTTGATAGCCAAATCCCTTCTTTTAAAGCTCATTTATTATATGGTGAGCATTTCCTTTAAAATATTTGCAATGTTATACTGTTGCATTCTGTTTGCATACTGTTGCTAGGCATCATATAGAAATAGCAAAAAAAAAAATACTATGTACAATTCTGAGTTACAATAAAAGAAGTGCTAATAAACATTATTATTTTTGGGGACTTTAATTTGTCTCCCGACTGTAGGTTGATCAATAAAACTAGATGGTTCCTTACTATTTGATTTCAGAACAGCAGATTCCGCCTTCTGTTTTGTATCACCATAGCCATGAATCACCAATTTTTTAGGTAAAGTAGATTCTTCTGTGCCATTTACGATTTCTTCGAGACCACACATGACAGTTAAAGAACTACAATACAGGAATCGTCTAACACCACACTGTCTACAAACATCTAGAAGAACCGATGTTCCTGCAAGAATATGGTAATCTAAGACATCAATTTGGAAGCAAGAGCATAATAACATAACTATACCAACTCTAAAGATAAAGGCCAATAAACCCAACCAAACAGTATAAACCCAAAAACAGCATATTCTCCTGCTATTCAGGGCTTACATTATTTCCCCATTCCACCGCTACTTTTTACATTCCTCATCAGCCCCTCAGGATATAGCATTTTTCATGATCAACTCAAATGAGCAGCAATGGTGATCCTACTCATAAATGATAAAATGCCAAAAATGTTATTAGCATGATAGATACAACATCGGGTACTTTGAAAACAAGAAAAGTCTTTAATTTTCAACATTTAGTTTTTATGAGCAGTTTAAATTTTATGCATAGTTTAGCTGGGCATAAAAAAGTGTAATAACCTCAGGGCCGAGTAGTCAAATAGACTAGTTCAAAGAACAACCACATTCAGTGGCTTTGGGATCAACACATTAGGCATCATGAACATTTTCTTCTAGATAGGCAAAGTAAGAGCCACTGTGAGCTTTTACAGGACCGGATTTGTAGGCATACTGGGGATGTTTTTTTGTTCTTTCATAGTAATGATATTTTGTGTCCGGTCTTTCTACACAGGGTTAGGAATCTTTACCATATGTTCAAAACTCGTGTAGGTCAGTGTAATATTTATTCACACTCAGAATATACCGTCATTCAGAATTTATCATTAATATAAAATTTTACTCAATAACAGTATTGAATTACTATTTCTTCTTTACCACAACATGCCGAATCACACAGTCTAAACTTTTAACATCACTGTAGCTTGGAATGTGTATCTATTTTATTGCAATATGTACCACCGTGTAACTTTTAGCAGCTCTGGTGCTCATACAAATTGAAACTTTCATTATAATTATTTGCAGAATTGTACAATGAACTTTGTTGAAAATTATATGGTTTGCTGTATGCATGATGTACTGCAATTTATGTAACTTCATTATATGATTATTAAATCACCATTTTATTCCGAAAAAAAAATCACTTTATTTTAAGTTTGTTAAGTGACTACTTCCTACACAGTCAGTTTATATGGTATTGTACTTACAAGAAACATTAGGTTATGTGTGTTTCCTAACCCCGTGTAGAGAACCCCGGTTGTGTGTAATCTTGAGTACACACAACATACCTTTTGAAGTTTAACTAAGACAAACTGGCCTGAATTATCCTTTATATACGGATAACTGGACATGTATCGATTCCTGATCTTTGCACACTTACTTACTCTGTGGAAATAACTTTCTGTGACACAAGAATTTATCAATAGTGGTGGGACTGCCTAATATATACTTTAATAGGTCTCAGGTAGAATGTTCTAAATTATGATGTTTTTTTGTCCCTGAAGATTGTTTTAATCTTACCAAACAGTGCAGACACTGATAAATTGCAGCATAATGCTGCATTTCACCTGGGTCTTTACTGTTTGCCAAACTACATGTTTAGGGATTTCCAGTATACAAAGGGGTAATAGATACCTCAAAGCACTGGACAATAGAGAAATCCACAATCAATAATTAAAAAAGCAAAAACATCGCCACCTATTATTTATGATGAATGTATTACTACTCGTTTAAACAACAATAAAAGTAGTTACAACTTCAAATGACATTGGCCCACAACCGTTTCCATGTCTGCAGAAATTAATCCATCTAGACAGTCTTAATAATCACTTCAGGAAAAACTCTAAGTAAGGTTCAAAAGCGAAATTCAATATAGCTTAAAGAGAATTGGCTCTTTAGATTAACAACTCAAAGACATGTTTCCCAAATCCCTTAATTATTACTATTAATACGAGGATGGGATCAAAAGTAATGCCACTGGCTAATTTTCATCGCAACTGTTGGTGGGAAGATAAAACCCACGCCTTGTATGTGTTCTCCATTCTATCACCTTTCAATCGCTGTATCAACTGCACATGTAGTCACAATATCTCTCGTGAAATTAACTTTTGAACAAACCCTATTCATAGGCGGTTAAGCAAAATGGTTGGGAGAAGCGTTAAAAATGAGATCGAAATCAGGGCTGACATTAAGACTCGCGCATTGCTTGGCAAAGGTTCAACGGACATTTATGCTGACATATGTACTGTTTATGTTAGTAATTCAATGTCATTTTCCACAGTTTGCAGACAGGTTAGGGATTTCAGTGCAGGCGTAGGGTCTGTTACAAGTGCTCCAAAATATTGTAGATCTAAATCTGCAAGTAGCCCTACGATTGTTATAAAAAATTATATAGTAAAATCAGACGCAAAGATATACTTCTCAGCAGATTGCGGACATGGTTGGCATTTCAAAGGATTTGCACTGCGCTTTTGGCGAAATATTTTGAAAATGAAGAAGGAAAGCAATTGGTGGGCCCCACATTTTCTCAATGAGGAGCAAAAATACACGCATGTTAGGACGGCGCGCAAACTGTTAAAACGATTTCCAAGATATGATCAGAAATTATTTATGACTGTAGTAACATATGATGAGTTTTGGACCGCATCGAAAAATAAGTAATCGAGTATGGCTTACCAAAATGCAGGAAGGCCTTGTATTGCCAAAAAGGATTACCAGTGTAAAAAGGTTATGTATGCCATATTTTTCACTCCTAACCGACTAGCAATACAAGTCTCTATGCCCAAAGGCAAGTCAATGAATACAAGGTTTTACAGGAACAAAGCTCTTAGAAAATTTGTCAAATTCTACCAGAAATTTTGACCGAAGATAGGCCTCTGTGGTATTTATTTGTAACATGACAATGCCTCAAGTCACAAGGCCAGAAGTGTGGCGTCGCTTTTGGAAAGAACAGGGGGTCTATGTTCTAGAACATTCACCCTATTCCCCTGATCTAGTCCCCTGTGACTTTTTTCTCTTCCCTCGTCTCACGAAAAATCTTGCTGGCAGAAATATACCTCCCGCCAAAAGTTAGGTGTCTCCATATTAAACCTCCTTAGAGGTATACCCCAAAAAGACTATGAGAAAGTCTTAAAGGATTGAATTAAAAATTTGAAAATTTGTGTATCTGTGAAGGGATGGTATTTTGACAATTTGAAATAAACAAAAATGCAATCCCACCTTTAGTCGTCATTTAACATCATTGGTTGCATTTCTTTTGATCCCGCCCTCGTATGTTCTTAAAACGGTTATCCTTTAGAAGCAAATAATGCACTAAGGAACTGAAAGTGTAGAGTGTGCAAATTTTCTTGGTCAGACTAGCTAGTTTCAGCCATTTAGGCCTCATCAATGAACCTGTAATGGTTTCAAAGTTCCACAATGAAACCCATGATTCCAAAGGACAAGAAGATACAATCTACAATATAGTCAAGGACAGGGAGACGTTCTTTCGCCGCCACTCAGTCCCTGTCACCACCTGTAGTGAAGTCAAATATGATCTTAAAAGGTTATCCTTTGAAAGCATATAAAACACTAAAGAACTTAAAGTGTAGAGTGTGCAAAATTGCACTTTTTGATATCAACGGGACTGCAATGATTCATAATTAATTGGGAAATTGCAGTTTCGGACTCCATTGTACTGTCAATTTATTTCAGTAACCATTAGTTCAGTCTGTACTGTAGCTTTTTAGTTCCCAATGCACTTAATTCAACTCTTGTGATTCTTTTTTTGCGTTAGTATTCGCAATTCCTATAATTGTGTGTAGCATTCATGTATACTTATAATAAGTCTGTATATAAAGTTTAGAAGTATGAGAGTACTCGAATCTAGACTGGCAACGCACAGACATACCATTAATTGGCCAGACGAGATTTTGGTACTTATCGCATCGGTAAGCTGCAAAAGCTCGGACGAGCCTGTGCATATGTACACTTTTGCCTGAGCCTTCCACTCTCACATAAACCTTAGATTTCTAGCCCATCTTGATACGGCAGTATGGGCGTTTTAAAGGAGTTTTGCGCATATGCGATTAGAACCTAAATCCCATTGTGGTGACCCATGAAGACTTACCCGTGACATTGACATGGCTCATTCTCTCTATATTTGGAAACATTGATACATCAATGATACTGGCGATATGAAACACAGATGATACACCATCACATGCCCGACGAACCAGCTCTTCATCCGTGACACTACCAATATACTGCTTAACTGGTTTGGGGGCTTCATAATCTAATGGAGTAAAAATCACAAAACACGAATTGGGGAATATGACCAGATACCAGAGTTTTTGTGTTTAACGGCCTACCAGCAGCTAAGGTCACATGGAACGGGGCCACGGCTTATAGTCTCGTACGACAGGCCGGAGGAACCGGGGATCGAGCTCGGGACCTCTGCGTACAAGGCGAGGGGTTTATCCACATGATCATGGCGACTCCTGATGCCAAGTCTATAAAACTTTATTTATGCTGAACTCAGTTCAGCATGGAATTTATCCTGCTCATAAATGTTTAAATGCCAACAATTGTTGGCATTTTAACATTCTTTTGCGTTATAAATACATCTGAGAGTTTGAAAGCAAGAAAAAATCTTTATTTTTCAGCATTATAGTTTTTTTATGAGCAGTTGTAATTTCGTGTTCAGTAGAGTCGGGCCAGGATATGCCACAAACTACAATGTAGTGTCGTTCCAATCAATCGAAAGTATCGATTAATTAATAACTGAAATTTAAAGCGGAAGAAGGCGATTGTTTTGCTATCGATTAATCGAAATATAGCCCCATATAAGAGATGTTTCCAGATTATCATAATTAGTTTTATATATTTACATTTCCACTGCGAGTCTTTAAATGAACCTTTACATCTGAGATGTGGTTCATACCTTCATGAACAAATTGATTAAAGCCACACCCACATACGCGCCATTTGAGCGGGCTAACGTCAAGTCCATCCAATAACGTTGCTTGTTTACTGACGTTTGCGTGACGCTGAACACGCATCGCCATGGCGTTAAATGCGAAAATTTGGCGTTTTGGCTATACCCAACCCTACGTTATGTCTGATTTAATTCAAAATATCTGGAAAACCAGCAAAGTTAGGTGAAAATTGATACTTGACTGATAATATAAAATGTAAATATAAGTAATAAATTCAATTTTTGGAAGGTTCATGGAATCATGGATACTTCGGGTCTCTTGCAAAGTTAACGTGAAGCCCTTCACTTACTTTGCAAGAGACCCGAAGTATTCATGATTCCATGAACCTTCAAAATATTGAATTCATTTCTTAAATGTTTCTCCATAAAAGCATATGGTATCGCATTTATGAAAAGTCATTCTTTAAACGTCCGTGCTCTACACTTACTGGCGAAGCAAAAAAACTAAATTTTGGCGAGAACACATACATGTACATGATATATGTACAGCAGCTTATACGTTGGGCGTGTCTCGCCTGAGCCTTCACTGGGCGCTTGTAGGATACATGTAAGTAACAAAATTGCACATGTTGGCTCATTTTTTTTCTGTAAATGAGGCAGGTAGGTCAGCATTGGTTACACCAAAAGATTAAAACAAGAATAATTGTTACCTAATTTGTTTTCGTATGGCACCACGTCAATAACTCGGATTTCCGTCACGTGTGGGGCACGTGTCTGTAGTAGACCAACCACATGTTGTCCAAGAAATCCCGAGCCACCGGTAATCAATACTGCATACGTCATCTGTAATACTGTCGTTAGTTTTGTTTAAAACAGGGTTTTCCTCATTTTATACGACCAATCAGCTAATCTGTAACAAGATGCCTTCATCGTCAGATTTTGAGAATTTGCTGCAAGTCATTTTTGAAGGCGTCGAGCAAAATATAAAGTAAACAGCTGGGTAAACAGCTAAATAGGTTAAGAAATAAACACTAGGGAGCTCTTCTCCCTCGTATATATTCCATAACCAACATCAAACATAAAACGTACATTTGCCTCCTATAGACCTTCCACTAAACGACTGAAAAAAAAGAAGATTCATTCGTCAAACGCAGCTTTATAAGTAAGCTTGGTGCATTGTAGCGGCTTTCTATGATTTTCTTGGGTATTTACCATGGCTGCTTATGTATTTCGTATTAGTAATTAGCTTAAACAGCCTTTAAAACATGTATTTCGGGACAAACAATAGAAAATCATCAGTGATTAGTGGAACTCAGCATTTCTGTTATTCGTAGCTCTTTTTCATTTTGCTGACCATTTGTTGTAGTAAGGAATCTACATCGATGTATCAAAAACGACAGAAAAATGTGCCTGCAATATGTCACATGATTCAATGAGGAAAATGGATAAAAACTCACCTCGTATATCAACGTGTTGAGATTTCCTCGCTTCGCAAATCGCTATATCCAGTGTACGATGCTATACGGTGTTTGGTTGTAATTCAGGGCACACTTACAGGCTAATGCAATGTGGATGAAGTCCTCCACCCACATGACCTCCCCATCCCTCGGACTGCTGGAAACAATTTTCACTTCCAGCAAGACAACTGCCGACCCCATACCTGCAGTATGGCAAGGCACTGTTTGCAGGCTGGTCATGTTGACACTCAAGACTGACCATCCAGATCCCCTGATCTGTCCTCAATCGAACACCTCCAGGATATCCTAGGCTGACGGGTACGTGTCTTGTTAAGAAAGGTGGTTGGCTTAAAAGATATAGACTTACAAAAAAGTTGTAATCAATAACACGTTTATGTCTATACTTATTTTCAACAAAGCGGATGAATAGTGGTGGCCTTCTTTTTATTAGCAAGAGCATATTATATTATTTCGACTAAATAATGTTCATTTTGAAACCATGAAAATAAGATTATTATGTTGAGAAGTTATAGAAAACTGTTTCAGTGTTGCCAGTATTGTCGGAAGCTTATTTAAAATTCACAAACTACTAGTCCCGACTTTTGTAGTCTGCTGGTAACTTTTGCAAATGGTTAGAAACCAGATCAGGACCAACAGAACGTCGGTTCTGATCTGGATCCAAACCGTTTGACACTTAGATAGTGTTCCGGAAAGATAGTTCAATTGCCATTTGAATTTACTTATACATATAAAAAAACCTACCTGTCGGTTATCCAATGGTAAATTGTTATCGACGTGTTTAACGAGTCAATGGCTCTACACCTTTTTTTTCTCAGGTCATTAACCCCTCAACCTAATGCTTACCATAAGGATATCTTCCCAATAAACATCAAAAAGCGGACCGACATCGCTGATGGTGGCTCGACACTGTATGCTGGCTGGGAAAATGAATTAGGGACTATAAACATTAAACAGTTTTATGTATTACCCAACGTAGGGGAGATCGGGGAATTAGTTGGTCAGAAAATTGTATTTTTCAATGTGCTGAGATAAATACTCATTTACTATTATTCCATTCGGGTTGTGTAACTAGTTTAATCATATATATGTATTACACATGGAAAAAATTTAGGGAGCACCTCTTGTATTACGAGGCTAAACATTGGATTAACATTTTCCTACATTCTTAAAATGTATTATCAAAACTTTTTAAATAATCAACATCTGTATTACCTAAAGTTGCTTCAAAGTGAAAATGATGAGTATCATGCAACTACTGTGGCTAGAAGCGGCCATTTTGGATACCGAAATTATATTTCTGATTTTAGGACCCTATTGATAATTATTGTAATAAATTCCTTCAATGAAGTCTGATTGTACTCTTTTTTTCGTAAGCAAAAAGCTGATAGTCTGTGTGACGAACTTTGATCATAATCTTTTACTTTCCTGGCCTTTTGTTGGAGGAGGGGGCATACTTTGTCAATGGCAAGAGTCTACGCCACATTTCTTTCTTTGTCTATACATTTTGCAGGTTGTCGTATGATTTAGCCAGATTTTGAATATGGCCATTCAGGACTTTCAAAACAAACATTTTTATCATAAATTCACAGCAGAGGTATTCGAATTTCGTTTATTTTGGAAATTATCTAAGAATATCGGTTTCCATAGGAACTAGTGCAAAATGCAGATCGTTTACAATTATGTTACCCAAAGCCGATACACTCTTTTTCAAAACCAAAGTCATTAATTCATTAGATATGCTCAGTTATTACATTTTATGCTGTTTTTGCTTTCGAAAATTTCTTCCATGGTGTGCGGAAACTAAAAGGCAAACGTTTATTCAGGAAAATTGAGATTATTCACGTGCGGCATATTGTATCCTCCGTAGCACAAAAACGAAATTCATTGGACTTCAGCAATTCAAGCTGTAAGTAGGCAATGCTTTCCAAAGTCTCCTATAAACAATACAAAATCGCAAGCCCTCAGGTAATTCGTATATTAAGAAATCAAAATTAGGACTTCAGGTGTTCCTTAACTTTTTTCCACGTGTATATTTCTAACTTTTTTCTATCGTTTTTCGCTCAGAAAAATGATGAATTCTGATTAATATAGCCGTCAGGGCAAGTTGGTCAAGACAACGGGGTAAGTTGGACCAAACAGGGTCATTGGAACGAAAACAAATTATAATCTTCAAACAAATATATTTAAGTAATAAATAACAATAACTAATTAAGAAATATTTGGCACCTATCAATGTAAGCTGCTTAACTTATAGTATACCAATGACTCCGACGTCCGTACGTACATTCGTTCCATCCGTAAACACATTCAAACTTCTTCTCCACTGACACCTGGGCTAATAGAAATCAAATTTTGAAGAAGATTGTTGGCTCTCATAATTTTTCAGCGCAGTTTATTAAAATCATTTCCCATTATAAAAAGATTTGCTATAACATTAATGTATTGCAACAGACTTCATCTGACGCAAAGCTTTAATCGGTGGGTTAGTGCCTGATGCTTATCTGTAGCTGGACCCACCGTTACTCAACTCGAGGTTTTCTTTTGCTCTGACTATCTGTGAGTCATGAGCCCTTTTCTTTGTTTCATCATGGTGTGTTATATGATTAGAATGTTTCTCCGTGATGATACATTGCATTAGTTAGATGGCCTCCATGCGAGCTGAACATTTCTTGTACTTCAACAACAGCAGAATCTAGGGCGAAGATTTGGTACCAGTAAAATGCATTTAAGCCCCCCGGTGGTTGAGGCTGCTGTCTGTTCTAAGGCGGTGGTTCTGTTGTTGTTGACTTTTTGTTTATTGTTACTCCAATTACTGGAGTCCGTAATTGTTCTACGTTTTGTTGTACGTTACTTTATGTACATTCTAGTATTGCAATCATCTTGATGGGGAAGAGAGAGCTGGTTGCTTTGCTTAATTTCTCTTTCTGGTGTCTCGTGATGGTTGAGAGGCTCTTCTTCGCGGTGCCACGGGGTTGTCTGCGGTTTGTGATTGTGGTATTTCCTGATCATACTCACTTACTATTTTTTCATGCTTGGTGGTCAACCCAATTGCGTCTGGCAACTTGCTCTCTTTAATTACACCGGTAGGTCGGACTTCAGACTCTTTGACGGTTCCGACTTAAAGACTTATCTATTGGTGATGGTAGGGGCCTAATGCCTTGGCTGTTGTCAGGCCCTTCGGTGTTTACCTGTTGGATTTCTCATGTTCCGGTTTTCAGTTGTATGTACTGTTGAGTCCTTATCTTTGCTTAATCTCCTTTTTATATCTTGATTTATATGTTCTAGGAGATGATGCATGGATAAGTTAGGGGCCTTTCATGCAAACCAAAAATCTATGTGTCTTGATCCACATCTGAACTAAGGGAGAGATTGGCGCGCCGTAAAACCGGTTTAAGCCCTCTAGTAAAATATGTTTACTGACCGTTCCAAGGCGGTGCTTCTTTTGTGGATCATTTGTGTTATGTGTTTGTCATGCTTTCGCGTCTGTTCATTGCTGCCTTTTTGTCACTTGAAGGGAAAAAGCTGGTGTCTTTTGGCTCTTGTTTGTGATGTTAATTGAGATTTTGTTACTTTCCCATTTGGTATCCTGGGACAGGTGTGGTGCTTGATTGTATCGATTCCTGATCCTTGCTGTCTTTCTTACTTATGATGGGAGACCGAAAGTATGTTCAAATGCTTCTGGTCACACCATGACCAAGAAAAGAATGTCATCAATCCCGCATATGGTATATGAACCTTTTAAAAGCTTCTTCACTTGAACCATATGGACTTATAACCTTTTAATGTGGGGCCTTTCAAGTTTGTTCAAATGATTATCATAGATTGACCCTGACCTACTTAACGTCAATGTCAAATTTGCTTCCAAATGCAACATTTTGTAAAAAGAATATTTTTTGGAAAACTGTTAAAGCGAAAGTCATTATACTGATAAGATATTTTTAGCCTAATGAGACAAATTCTATAAATAAGCCCCAAAGATCAAGGTTGTCCTTTTACCTTCCAGCTGAGGTCACTTACATTATTATAGTTACCATCAATATATTAAAGCATATTTTCTTACAAACCAATAGGCCGAATTCAAGCTTGATATGAAGACTCCTTAGGGCATTTGAACAAACTTCATGCAATGGTTTCGGTGACCATGCCTATATATGGTAAAAAAAATAATCTTATTCTCCAGACTAGAATGCCAATGACATTGAGACTTCGTATGTAATACTGGGGAGGCCTATCAAATTGTTTCAATTGATAATCCTATGTTGAACTTGACCTACTTAGCGTCAAGGTCAAATTTAATTCCCGATGCATTAAAGGGACTAATCTTGAAAAGATTATTTTTCAATTACCGTTTTCAAAGCCAGTCATTATATTTACTAGATATAGTTAATCTAATATGAGAATTACCGTATGGTCAAGGTGGGCAATTGACCTTTGATCCAAGGTCACTCATGTTGGACTACTATCAGTATATTTGAGCATATATTTCTTAGTAGCCACAATGCAAAATGAACTCAAATTTAATATGTAGCTTTCATTAGATGAGCTTATGTTAAATTGGCTATGTTGTCTGTCATGCCCAAAACTAGGTCAAAAACTTTAAAAATGTCTTACCAAAGGCTCAACGACCCTGGGTTTTGGCATGTAACATGTGGGTGTGGGCTCTACAATGTATGGTTCATTAGTGATCCTAGCTTGATTGAGTGAGTGTGTTTGTGTTTAACGTCCCACCAACAGCTAATGGCATAAGGAGATTGTGCCGCGGCCTTAGTCTCCTCTGACGGATTGGAGGAGATGAGGGTCTACCTTGGGACCCCAGGGTACAAGGCGAGTGGTGACCGTAGGTTGACCTTGACCGCTTTAAAGACAATGTCAGATGTCAAATTCTGAATGTATTTATAATGGGTAAAAATTTATAAAGATGCGTGTCGATAACTGTTGAAGCCAACGTCATAACACTTACTTGAATATTTAACTTAATGAGACAATGACTTTGGTAACCACAAAAGGTCATGGTTGAAATTTGATCGTTTAGCCAAGGTACTGCTCTTATCGGATAGCAAACAAATTGCTTTCAGCAATCAGAGGGCCGATTAAAGTTGAAATTATATGGAGCACGCTATGGATTAGAAACCTCAAATAAGTATGTCTATTGTCCCTGTCACATGACCAAAATGTCTTCTATGCCATGTTAGTTAAAACTATTACAAATCTTCGTCTTTTAAACCAACTTGGTCTTGGTATGTCTCATTAGGGTTATGGGCCTTACAAAGTTTGTTCAAATAAATATCCTTGGTTCGATCTTGACATTGAAAATCTTACATTCTTGTGTCAGTGTCTCAGTGCCAAGTGAGCGCTTTAGGGCCTAAAGTCTGCACTGATGTTGATATACATGTGCCCAAGTGTACAAAATGAGGCTATATTGCACGTTCGTTGACTGCATAGGATGCATACTGAAGATGCAAATGTGTTACCTTTGGTTAGGACTAGAAAAGACTTAGTACTAAAATAGAGACCATAATTGGTTTAACGTCTTTGAAGTAGCCTCAAGAGTAATTAAACATTCTAACTGTCACAAGTTTAACAAATTGTTGGTCACTGCCAGTTTGATCTGGTATCGATGTACTGTTTTCCCGTGACCACATTCTTTTTACTGTTTCCAGTTCACGAGACGCGCTGGTCACTGATGACGTCAAACTTAGTGCTTCAGCGTCACTTAAATGGAGTTGGTTTTGTTGCAAAACAGAACATTTCATGTAAGCTGTTCAATTTTGGCCTCGAAGTGTTCTGCTCATTTTAACTAAGAAAACGAGTACCCACACTTTATGTGTCTGACCACAAACAACGAAGTTATTGGAAGTTTAAAGTGGCCAAATCATACCTCATATCCGCCATTGTTAATGAATGTCTATCGGCGTAAACGTACTATTTCTTTTAAGCAAAGTATTTTCGTATCTGATAGAACTAACGATATGCAATTTAGCAAAATGCAAAATAAAATTAACGGGCCAATGGTTACGATACAGTACCACACCATATGTACCATCCCTCTTTACCCAAAGTTCACAAGCAAACATTTTAGCGTTTTTATTCTCTGCTAGTACCTTTACCTGGTCATTGCTTATGCTCTTATTCCGACCACAAACAAGTTTTCACACCCGTTTTTCAGTAATATCACCTGATAACGTGACAATTTCTTCGACAAAAATACACATATATGGCATACTCCAGCCAATATGACAGCAAATAGGAAGTAAAATACTGACAACAACTACAAAATTAGGTGTCATACTTTTGACTGAGAGCCAGCAATGATTTTGGAGCCAGACATTATGGATTACAAGCGATAAAAATGGGTTTCAATCATTTTTGAATGTTTGTGACTTTTCAGTATAGATGGTTGCATCATTTGGATATGTACTGTACTTTAACCATTGAAGCGTGACATGAACCAAACATTCATTTTGATTGCAGATATCTGACACAATGAAATGCATGCGTAATTTGTTTAGTTTTTATTGCATTGAATGCTATGGAAGGATTTAAATCTAAATACCCTTCAATTGTTTTTCTGAGTATACAAATGTATTTATATGTTGTTCTGAGTTGGGCAATAAAAAAACTATTTTGTAACTTTCTGTGCAACAGTCAAAACTATCACCCCTTCGGTGCTATGGATGACCGGATACACCGAGGGCAGCAGTGTATCGGGTCATCCGCAGCATCGAGGAGGTGATAGTTATAGTTTTTACGGTTGCACAGAAAGGTATGAAATAGTTGTATACTGTTTCATCCTCCAGTCTGCTGTTTTTCTATATTACACTAACTTAAAAATAAGCTAGTGAAATTCAATGTTATAAGGAAAATATAATGTCACAATCAAAAACGAGAGGACCACTATTTTCACCTTGTCAATAAGAGAAACAGGTTCAAGGATATATAGAGAATCTAAAAAAAAAATACGAGGATTGTTCAATAAGTAATGTGATTTGTTTATTAGCACACGGCCCTTCCATGCCTTTTTCATTGTTTTTGTTTGTTTGTTTGATTTGATTCTTTACGTCCCATCAACAATCTTTCATTTAAACAGTGACGGGTCTTCCTGGGTTGAACCAGAACTAAGCTAGGATAAATGTGTCTTGCTCAAGGATAACAACGCAGTGACGCCGGTGAGGCTCGAACCTGCGGCCCCTCGGACTGGAGTCAAGCACTCTTCCACTGAGCTACTGCGCTCCCATTTTTCATTGTATTATATGTGTGTATTGCATTTTAATAAACGACAACACCACTGCAAAGAATTTTTATTTGGCAAAATTTAAGACAAGTGATACAAAACAAAGTACATTGCACCGTCTGATTATATATGTTAATTATGTTCTGATTCGACTCTTCTCATACGCACATGAATCATTTATATTTTATTGCAGCGTTGTTTTACATTTCCTCTTTACAATATAAAGAAGCATCATTCACCTGTCAGTTTCTTCAGACCATTGAGCTTATCTATACTGCACATGCTCAGAAGCTTCTTATTTGCAATCAAATAAAACTAACAAGAATATAGTATGTGCCAACAGCCAGCTGATCGACGTGTATTTAGTATATTTCATGACAAAAGAATAGCATATTTTTGTGTTTGTTATTCCGAAGCTCTGCTACAGCCATATTCTAAGTCAATCAGTGATAGTCTTGGTTTGCGATCCCAAAACAATGGAAGAACTTTACAAGAACCTGAAACGAACTGATATGATATCATTTTCAAGTATTGTCTTTAATCTTATAATTTTTTACAATTTGAACAAATTGTTACTTCTACAATTGAAATTAAACATTCTGTGTAACGTTCAGTTTAAATGCACTAATTCCATTACAATTAATCTGTAAACTTGCGTAAGTTCTGAAAGAAATGCTTAGATGCTCTTGTTGAATAAAGCATAAAGCGCTTTAAATTTATTTATGCAATACTACGAAAAAAGCTACTTAAAACTCATAAACACAGCTGTTTCAATCAGAATATACATGTAAGCTGTTAACACAATAATCCTATTCGATTTAGAAGCAACCGACGCTAATGCATGTATGTAATATTATGCGTGATAATATTTCTATGGATAGACAAAACACTTTGAAGCGTGATGTCCAACGCTTACAATATGAAACATAGTTCTCTTAAAATGTATGTCCTAAGTCGTTTCTCTTTTAACATGAAATATTTAACAAGAACAGATGTTCATGTCGAAGTGAGTTATTATATGGGCTCTGCAATAGAAATACCAAAGTTCATTACTCAAAGGTCATGGTACATCTGTATGAAATGCTTTGTGAGCATCTACTTACCCTAACCATGAGAATAATCACTTGTTTTACGTTTTATTTCATGCTTTTTACTTTAGTATTATAATATAAAAGCGCAGATGTATTTACCTTTAAGTGCATCTCCCTTAGATCAATACTTGCCAATCTGTATTTCTCCAGATATTCGCAAATTTCACCATCTACTTGCCATCTCTACCACTTCTTTCTATTCCTCAATCCTGAAATTCTTCCTGTCTCTAATGCATACCAATTTGACTATGATGTCCAGTCTTTTCAAACATCTCAAAGAACTATACTTGTGATAAATATAGTACATTCATACCTAACAACAATGGGATAGACGAGACCAGAAATTAGGTAGCATTCGTGCTTAATTAGCCCTTCTAGACTCAAATTCTAATCTATTCAAACCATCCCAATATTGTAAAATATCCCTAAGATATATTTCTTGATGAACATGCCCATGATAAAACTAAAATAGTGCGTTTCATTTGTTCGTCAGTATATGCTTAAATAAAAAGGAATAAATGTCTAAATTATAAAAATTACATATTCATTTCTTGAAAGATCTACTTTCATATTGCAATAATATTTGCAAATCAATATTTTATAACTTGTAATGTCATGCAGCATAAAATAATTGAACATGCAGCATAAAATAATTGACCACTTAATGTATATATTATGCTTCTAATACTGTTGGCCAATGTTTCCATCATCATTCTTGAAACATGTGTGCTTAAAAATAGTATATGATTTGTATGCTACATCATAATTGTGGGTAGGTGGGTGGGGTGAAAGCACGTTTGAACGATCTGCTGGCTAAGGCTTCGATAATTCAAAATTAACCTATCTGCTCTTTATACACCTGTCGTCACGTGCAATTGAAGTTTCACGTGGAAATTCATTTTTCAAATGAATACAACTCACGTGAAACTCAACTAGTTAATGCTTTTTCAACTTAGACTTGGTGTACCATAAAACCACTTACAAGTGCACATTCACACCTTTACCTTAAAACGCCGTGCAAACAAATATAAATTTCAAGACTTACATATGAAAAATGTGTTTTTGGCACAGATGATTTTTTTATCAAATACTAAACTCAGTCCTCTAGTTAAAAGTGTGTAATCCAAAAATTAATTTTATTGTTTCTTATACTGAAACATCTGTTGTGGGTACTAAAAAACGCTTCAATGAGACAGCTCTTGTGAGCACCCAAAACATATGTTTTAATTGACGGGTAAGAAAATATTGACAATTTTACGCTCAAAAATCTTGTTTATATTGTCATATGATCAACCGTTTCAAGATGTACAAGCCAGTGCATAACAAAACTCAACCGAATAGTCTGTGCGTCCAGCTAAGACTCAAATCAGCTTTTGTATCTGCACGCTGCACAGTCTGATCAAAGTCGTTACTGTCCGCATGTCTTAATTACACATTTAGTGCATAGCGAAGGCTCTTATCAGACCTTGCAGATGCCAAGGCTAAAATCGTCCGTCACTGGACACACAATTCATTTTCACAAGGTTTAACGAAGTCACAGTGTGAACGAATCTTAATAAAAGATGTTAATGATTCTATATGAAAGGGTTACAGATTCTTTACCTGAGGTTACGGATTCTTGACAAGGTGTGATATTCCTACAAAAATGGGCTCAAAATGGAAATCGATAACAGTTGTAGAGCCATATTTTGTTAAAAGACATTTACGTAGCATGTTTCATGATCGTCTTTGAATTTGTACACATTTTAGCTGTCCAAAGATACACAAGTTATGAAAATATGCAAAGATGATAAAAATACCATATTTGCTCATTTCTGAATTATATCAAACAAAATTTGCTTGGAAACGATGTAACATATTGTAAAATTGGTATCTGAAGCTTACATTCCATCTTTAATATAATTATCTAATAGCCGTTTGCCATTGTTCGATGTTACAGATTCTTTATGAAAGGTCACATATTCTTTATGAACCTAAAATGTGTGTATTGTTTGATTTAATTAGCCTTAATCATATGATCAGTGCACGAGATATATTTACCTGTGGCCAATTTTTGGTATCTTCTGTACGTTTTATAGGAATAAAGTAGATACTGTAAAATGCTTTAATGCAATTTATAAAACTTCTTGTACGAGGGACGTTTTTTATGTTCGTAGAGAGGTAGATTTAATGAAAACGGCGAAAGTAAATGCATACATCATGCATATATTTGGAAAGATTGAGCTTTTATCTATATATGCAACCTAAAATTATTTCAAAATGCATTACTTTAATGTCATCTAAGAAGCAAAGACATACCTATATATCGCACACTGGAAATATGGTAGAAATATGACATTTATGGACTTAGTCTCTGACAGAACGTCAGTAACAATTGCATGAAAATGGGTCCATAGCCATACACAGCTTCTGAAAATTTGGCTGCAGATCAAGGACACCACGTGCTACAATATCATATAAACATTATAGCAAATACGCAGCAATTATTGGATATGGAAGATTTGTTTGGAACCTCAGCAAAGTGAACAGTAGGCATATAAACTTTTATTGTAAAAAGTTGACACAAGTGGATGTTGGATACGTGTTTTTGAATGTGGCTTAATATGTTAGCTGTAAAGTAGAATTATGTTTTTTTTTGTTTATATGGTAGATGGAAGTGTTGTGGTTACTTTCATCCCAAAACAAGGTTAATGCTTTTGTTTAATTAGAAATGAACTGCAAAATGAATAGCCTAGGGGGTGCTAAAATACCTTATTTTGTACATAAATGACGCCATGGAGCGTTACTATACTTAGAAAATACATTAAAACTGTTTTTGTGCCTCTAAACACGTGTTGAAATCACTGCAATAAGAAAATTATGCAGATCCTATTGTTAATGTGTTTTCTACGCGGGGTTGATGTACCCCACCCACTTTTTATAACATGAGGGTATGCCAGTACCGGAAGTTGCCAGTTACACGCTTAAATAGATACATCAATATAACTGCAGACGAATGATTGAGTATATCATGTGCTATGCAAAAACAGAAGAATTTTCAAAATTTGTTCATAATCGTAATTTAAAAGACATAATAACTAGCACTTGACTGTTATTATTTTGGTATATTGATGGGTGTTTTAAAATTATTATAGAACAGCAAACAGCATGCTTATAGTTTTGCTGCACTCGTCTACGATTAGTGTTTGGATAATTAATTTTGATTATGCAAAAGAAAAATCGGCTTGAAAAATGCTTATATCATTATAGCGGATGGAACTTAACAGCGTCTAATTTCCTGCTTGCTGCGTGGTTAAAATGGCATGGATTTTGACCAGTGTCATTTTCTTGCCCTATTCAAAGCTATATATCTTGACCGAACTAAGCGCTAATGATATAAAATTTATACCAGTTGATAGATAAAAGCTAGACCTTTCAAAATATATATAGTTATGGTACCGTAAATTCTATATTTGTAGAGATACAGCCCGATTCTACGAACATAAAAAATGACCCTCGTACCATCATACCAAATAGCCGAGTGGCTATGGTGCAGAGTTGAAAAACAAAAGGACACAAGTTCTAATCCCCGAACTATATTCTTTATTTTAACTTTATTCAACCTTTTCTTTTTCTGTTTCTTTATTTATTACATGTATTTGTTATT
The DNA here is from genome assembly GCA_964019695.1 of Loripinus fragilis. NCBI lineage: Eukaryota > Metazoa > Mollusca > Bivalvia > Lucinida > Lucinidae > Loripinus > Loripinus fragilis. Next base: position 14,449,054 of record OZ026525.1, read on the forward strand.
GTCATCAATAGATTTGTAGGCTCCTTGCTGAGAAGGGTGTGATGAAGCCATTTTTTCCTGTATCCCTCTAAACCCTGTAAACAGTCCTAGGACAGACACTTATAGCTATTACCATTAACTGGATATGTGAAACTGAATGTTTCTGCTTTTGACATTATTTCAAAAATAATCACAGACATTTAACAACCTACTTCTACATACTTTTTCAGATAGTTTCCCAATGAACCTACATAAACCATACATGTATTGTGAATAATTTGCAACCGTTTGCTTTGGTGATAATGCAGTACAACATTTTCACGTGAATCTCTGTAAGCGATAATTCACCGTGTTCCGTTTAAATTATGCAAAATATAAATTTTAAAAAATAAGATTTCAGACAGAGTCAAACTTAGTTCTCCTTGCTTCTACATTTTTCACAACATCCACGTTATTTTAAATTAATATTTTATCGCTAATGTCATATAAAATGCATTGTACAATTACTAGTATGCATTTGTTACATAGAAAACGTACACTGCTTGACTGTCAACAAATTCAAGTATGCATGTTATGAAGCGTTTTCTTGCAAAAAGTTTGTCGCAAAAATAGCTTTAAGCTCACATGATATTTCATGTACGTATTATATATTGCCATAATGAAGTTGTAAGATTGAACTTATTTACTTGATTTTATGTTCTAACTGCTGTTGAAGCAGCTTTATTCACATGAGGCAACCACAGTTTTCATATATCATCATTCTGACAGCTATATACCGTTGACACATTGGCAATATTATATATACTGTATATATGTATATTATGATATTCATGAGATATTTCCTTATCATATTCACCTGCTATTTTGCTCAACATCCACTTGGCTATCCAGGACAGCGTTACTATATTGTACTGAATAATTGCATTATATTAAATGACTTTTTGATTACTGTAAAGGCGGCACCTCATGAATGCGTAATAAGGGCTAATCCATCTTAGACATATGTAAATGCTGAAAACGAGGCCTGGTTTACGTAGTTTCTGAGCGCCCTTGTAAAATTAATGAGTATTAACACCATAAACCACAGTCGAATCGGTGGCGCAAATGGTTACGCTCAAGAACGATGATTATAGTTTCGCCAATTCGAATCACACTCAAACTACTTTCTTTTCATTAATTAAAAAGTTGCATCTTGCGCCATAACACCTCAATGAGTTAAGACTGGTTTTCAGAACGCATGCAAAATATTATATTATCAATGAGATTTCAGTTTACAGCCACGATTTACATGAAATATATGTACATGATATGTGTATTTGTAAAGCTCATACACGGAAGAAACTATTTCTATCTACATTGCGGGTTTGAGTCTCATGATGGCAACACCAAAGACGATCTACAACACTGTCCACAGAAATATCATATCAAATGTATTCAAGTATTTAAAGACGAGTCATTGAAATTTCAACGGAACCACCCCCGAGAAGCTATTTGAAGAAAACCTTGGAAGTGACAGGCTTGCATCACATGACAACCTCTAGGATATGTCAAAGCGCAAAGTCGTCGTCACCCCAGAACTATAATTTTCGATGACTTCAACAACATTGTATTATATTGTAATATATAAATAAACAAGAAACAACATTCTAGAACGAATGTAAAAATCTCTATAAAAATTATGTATAAATAATTATCTGAATAAAAAAAAACAATCGCCGCTGCTGCAGATTGAACTCACAATGTTTGAATCTGAAAGCCATATAGTTATCCAATACGCTATGGATCTTTCTGCTTAAAACTATCGAATTTATTCTCATTAACTCTTTACCAAACAGTTAAAATTACCTGTTTTGCAGGTAATATTACCTATTTTCCCTTCGTGGGTAGATGAAATAGCCAAACCACGCCTAGATATGAATATTAATGTTGCCGCCTTTACAGTAATCAAAAAGTCAAATAATACTGTTTAATATTCATAAAATGTACAGAAAAGATTTGACAAAAGATGAATATATCTCGTGCACCCACCTGTGCCACGTTAATAAAATCGAACAATAACAGATTCCATATGAAAGTTAGAGTAAACAATATTTTATTCAAATATAAAGTACATCAAGATACAACAGATGCATCATATATTCGAAATTTATGAAAGATGTTACCAATGATTCTTTATGAAAGATGATACAGATGTTTTAGGCACCAAATTCAATGTCATGTTGATATGCAGTGATGTCAGTATAATCTGCGCTGAGAATACGCAGTTGTGTTGTTTTGCGACATTTTTATGTAAGCTATATACATGTTTCTATTATTACTAGTAGTCAAAGAGAGATAGTCCATTGAAATTTTAGCTTTGGCAATTTATCTATTTGCTATCTGATTGTTTCATTTAAAGGTGTTAAAGATGATTTTTGTTCGAATTAATAATTGATAAATTATTATTTTGTGAATATTACCTAAATGTGTGCATGTAGCTTGTGGTGCATAAACATGTGCATGAAAGTATTTGAGCCTCAAACAAATTAAAAAGTTCGTCTCTTAAAACCTGGAGGAATTTTGTTGAAATTATTAAACAACTAACTAGAGCATAAAATTTGGTCTTTGCTCGTCTTATTGTCGCCTGGCGTTCAACGCCATTTGTTAGTCAGGGTATGTAAGTGTATGCAGTGGTCACATACGCTTATATAAAATCAACTTTTTCAGAATTTGGCCATGTTGCATAGTAAAAATTAAAAGGAATGTAGCATACAATAACATGCTAGCAAATACTTTGCCCTTACACACACCCTTGGCCCCTGTGGTGGGTCAAATGGTCAACTATTTTTCATTTCTAAAAGTAGTCATGCTGCATATCAAAATTAACGGGAATGAAACATAGAACACCATGCAAGAAAATAGTCTGCCCTTTTACCCACCCTCGACCCCTGGATGGGTCAAAATGTCCAAAAAAATCTGAGGAAGGATATGTTGCATAACAAATCACAATAAAGAAGTTTAAACAATATGCAAGTAAAATGTGACCATATGCACACCCCTGACCTTTTGGGGATGGGTTAAAAGATCAGACATTGAAATTGTGCAGATAAGTATATTTTGATTGACTTCAGTGACTTGATAGACTTTGGTTATGATCTGAGTGACACACAAGGTGGACTTTAGTGTTGGAGAAATATGATTTTATATTTGTGGTAAACATCCTCTCCTCGTGACAAGGACTTGGGTGAGCGATCCAGTCATAGGCAACCTTTGACGATTTGTCTCAAATTAACGCAAAGTCAATGAGAGTCTTATCACATACACTTTTTATAATCGAGTGGTTAACCTTGACCCATCTCATGTGCTGATAACCTTTGCAAACGGTTTGTACCCTTATCAGGACCAAAAAAAATATCAGACCTGGTCTGGATCCAAACTGTTTGACACCCTGGTAGTATTCTGAAAGATTGGTATTCAAACAGTAAATTTTGAAGTCAAAACCAGCAGTCAACATACAAAAAACATGCAAAGATACCCAGAATACAAAGCGTAAACCATTTCTTGACACGAAATCCATTTAAACCTTCCCATGCTTGATATTCTCACTCATCCCCAATTTAAAACTAATATCATAACAAATTCTGTCAAAATTGGATTTAAAGAGATTAATCCGAACTATTGCAAGCTTGAATTATAATACGCCATTGATCGTTTAAATGACTCTTCATAGTTGTACAGAGGCGTGTAGTTCAGCATTCTCTTAGCTTTTTTATTCGTGAAGATGAATGTAAGGGACATGCTCCTGATGACTGGTAGTCCAAGAGGCACATTTAGTTTAACAATTGGAGAGAGTAGCCAAATGACCAGATACACCATCAGGGTTTGCGCTAGGATTTATTTTTCTTTCGCCACCATTTTCGCCAATCAGATTTTTTTTGTGCCATTTTCTCGAACTTAGAGCCAGATTTTGGCCATTTTTCGCCCAAAAAGAGCCAGGTTTGAGGGCATTTTTCGCAAAAAATGTCCTCTGTCTTTAACCCCCTTAATTCTGGTGGATTATTGTACACACATTGATAAAATAACTAAGGAATAGTCCATTTTGTATTTAAAGCGGTTGACAGTCTTTAAATTTATGTAGATATGTACCTGGAGATTGTTCATTTTTCTTAACAAACAGAGCAAACACTGATGAAATGCTGTTTGGGTAATCACTGCTTGCCAAAGTACCTGTTTGCAAGTAGTCAGAATAAATAGGATTAACCATCATTGTACCTTGAAAGTGTCAAGCAAAAGTAATACAGTGATCAGACTTTCTAAATAATTGTCAATCTTTCCATAGAGATTATATGGAAAACCTCCATTCAGGTTTGAACACCTGAACGTGAGACAGGTTATTTTTCAATTACAACATTAGACCAAATATAATTGATAATATATGTATGACGCCAATTTTAAAATAATATGACTTTTTTCTTTCCATTTTTTTGGTATTTTATTTTAGTGATTAAAAGTTTGCAATCAATGTTATTCTCGCTTGAATATAAAATTATAAAAGATCATATAATACTTTGATTAAAATGTTTAAATTGAGAAATTATATGTTTAATAGAACGAATAACTGCATTGCTAAAGTAGTTTGCTAAATATTGTAACAAGGGAGCTAATTCAAAAATATTAGGGGAGAGCACAATTGCATAATTTTTACCTCGGAATTCAGGCCCGAATTTTTCTGACAAAACAAATTTAAATCAAGTGAGCCATAACATCATCTACCTTTTAAATAAAAGGTTTCTGTTTAGAAATGATAGGTTCAGATATCTGAAACTGTCAAGAAAAGCACTTTGAACAGCGTGTGCAGTTGCTGTCTTGAAAAGAGAAGCAATGCTACTGTCGGCCTTTGCGAGATGCGCGGATCCTTTCGCTTGCCTGGTAATGTCCAGTGAGTGATGCCGTCAGATGAAAGAATGGCACAGTGAACACCATGCAAATCTTTCTCCTTTCTCACAACGCTTGATGGAAAGCTCGAAGCAATACATGTATATCTATCTTCTTACGAGTGGAAAGTGAGCTTGCAAGTGACACTTGATTTTTACTTCTTCGTGGACGTCGATGTAGCGGTCTTTTCAACATGTTTAAAGTTACGAATTCAGAAAGCTATGTAATGACTATTATTATTGACCACAAAAAGCAAAGATGTCACGATGATGGTGCAGTTTATTTCATGCACAGTATGGCACCATGTATATTATAGTCTGTAATTATGACCGTTACCGGTAGCAGCTGTTAAAAGTGTGTGCCGATCGCCGTAGGATATCACTCGGACCCAATAGACATGTATACTGGGTCCGAGATTATCAGCGCGTTCCAGGTTTGACTCGATCAGCTACTGAATTGTGTGGTCGATAATTGGGGTGTTAATTGACAATTAAGATACACATTGATGACCATTAAGCGGCACGAGACAATGACTTGTAGCCGGAGGTGACGATTCCGACGCCAGACAAAAAAATTTACTTGCGATTTTTCTTTCGCCAATAGTTGTCGCCAAATTAATATTTTTTGCGCCAAATTTATTATTTCTTCGCATTTTGCGACAATGGCGATCGGTAGCGCGAACCCTGACCATATATAGAACGTAATAAATTATCCATAATGGAATTGAAAATCTGCTCACAGGTATACTGCATGCCTTTATAAACGTTTCTATCATCTTAAAAGCCTCCCCAGGTGGCGTTTCATCAAGTGCGGAAAAGGCATTCCCACCAATTTTATTTTCGTCATCTTTTAACATTGCTGTCTCTGCCCTAACAAACATCCATGCCACATTACCAGCATAAACCATTTGACGTTCAGCATGTTTGCAATCAATATTTGTCCATCTGCCAAATTTCTTCGTAGACTTCAGAAAGTTGGCTATAACTTTATCTTCTTCACCATAAATAGTGGCAGGGCGTATTGCAATTGTTCGGATTTCATCACCTATAAATAAAGAAATAAAGTCCATATTTAGACATGCTAACCCACTTTGCCCAGTCGATTAGCAAATCTGATAGGCAATTTGGTATTTTGGGACTGCAATAGTGGGGTTGTGAGTACGAACCTGAGTCTGACCACACATTTTCTTAGAGATAATTATCTACCTATCACTGATTCAATTTGGGCAGTTGTTGGCAATAATGCATGCGCGGATCCAGAAAGTTTTGTCAAAGGGGTCCAACACTGATGTTTTTTTTCTTAATTGATGAGTGAAGAGGGGATCCAAACATCACTAAAAGCGGGCCATCATCACCCCGTCAGCAAATGGTGTTTTGTTTTGCTTGTGGACCTATGATGGCCTAACATTGAACTCTGGCGTGGTAGCTTTCTGATTTTGAAGGAGATCGTCACCAGTATTGCTAAGAAACCCTACAGCTTTGAGTTTTTTCAGGGGAGGGGGGTGTCCGGACTCCCTGTTCCCCCGCCTCTGGATCCGCGTATGTAATGGATACAGCAGCAGCAGCAACAAGATATCCAGTACACTGGGCTAAAACATAACCTTGACATAAGCACACCCCTACTTTAATGAAACCAAATTTAATACATAAATGAAAAATCATTGCTGCTGTCATGCTGTGCTACATGGTTGGATCCAGGATTTCTGTAAAGGGTGTTCATATGTATAAAGGTGTGGGCGGTTCGCTTAATGTCCCATGAAAATGAAATAATTTGGTCTCACTGAGACCCCTTTTGGATCGACCACAATGGTAGGGCTAGGTTGACTGAGATTCATATGTTATATGTATCGTTTCTCATCATCCGACGGAAAACGCAAAAGATATTTACCCTAATAAATTAGACAGACACATTCAATTGCTGCCTCTGAAATTTGGACCCCTAAAAATAGGTAGCAGGTTGAGTGAACGGTTACATCAAAATGAAATGCAGTGTAGACCTTGTGTAGATTTCTACTCCATATTGAAGTCTGGATAGTGTTTGAACTGATTATCTCACGGCATAGCACATTTGGATTATTTCTTAGAGCAAACACACTCTTCACTATAGCTGAGCTACTAGGGTATATGCATGGAACTATATTTAGATGATAACTTACTATTTGAATTCAGAACAGCAAATTCCGCCCTCTGTTTAGTATCACCATAGCCTGGAATCACCAAATGTTTGGGAAAAGGACGTTCTTCTGTGCCATTTACAATTTCCTCGAGACCGCACATGACAGCTATGGAACTACAGTACAGGAATCGTCTAACACCACACTGTCTACATACATCTAAAAGAACTGATGTTCCTGCAAGAATGTGGTGACATCATTTTGGAAGCAAGAGCATAATTACATAATCAGGCCCCAAGATAAAAGTAGGTAACCAAACATTTATTTTCTTATTTCTCAACCAAAACATATGTTGTGGGTATTAAAAAGAACCGTCTCGATGAGACGGTTCTTTTGAGCAGCCAAAACATATGTTAAAACTGATGGGTAAGGAAATATTCATAATTTTACGCTAAAACATTTTATTTATGTTGACATATGTGTAACATTTACAAAATCATACATACCCTAAATATTCAGACCCATAAGCATATTCAACCAGCGTAAACCCATAACATCATCGTTATCTTGCTAATCAGGGCCTACACTGTTAGCCTGTCCAACATTCAATCTAACATTCCTTAATAAATAGTCAAATGTAATGGTTCAAAATACAATCAAACTTCAATGGCTCAAACACCTTTGAGACAATAAAGATTTGTTAGAGATGGACAAATTTGAAGCATCAGATCTGTTGGCAGACTAGGGATGATATTTTGTTCTTCCGTGAAAATGGTATTTTGTACGTAATCATCAGGCTCGCCTCATTGAGGCAATTATCGTGAGTACACACAACATACCTTTTGAAGACCCAACTATACTTAAAGCCATTAAAAACGCAACTGGTACAAGTGTTATTTTTCCTATAAATATCAGCTTAATAAACTTTGTCTTTGTACTAACAAGCGTTCCCAACATAGGAGAACGTTTTACCAAAACTTGAGCTCAATTGCACACTTCTGCTAAAACAATTTGGAGAAAAATGACAAATTCATCAAATTTTTTGGTAACCATATTGAATCTTGAAATTTTATTCAATTTCAGCGTGCAAGTACTGCGTTTCACTCACACAAACAAAAAACGGTCTACAACACAAAATTCACTTTGCTGGAAGGACCTAAAATTTATGTTTTAAATTTCATTTTTCGTGAAATTTTCCCAAAATTTGAGAAATCACTAAAGCTTCAATTAAACTGAATCATTTAAAAATTTGCATACGTAAGTTGTTAGGTCATAACCTATGGTTATCATTTATTGCAATATTTACCGTAGAAAGTGTCGCATTTTCGTTAACTTCCGGTTTTCATGCTGAAACTTTGATGACCATTTTGAAGGTCAAAACTTCAAGACAAAACAAATCTGTTGCGTGTGCATAGAAAATAAAGCAATGTTCAAATTTTCCGAAAATTTTAATCCAAAAGAGCCATTCATAATGAAGATCTGATATCCAGATTAATAAGGTGATTTTGCAGTTTTTTTGTCGGATTTCGGGTTGTGTCCCTTTATTGAAAAATACAGCCTGGCTTATTCGGACTGCTTTATCTGCACCAAAAGAGTATTGGCCTGATATCGCGACCATAGGTTTATGCTTTGAATTTATTAGAATGATAAGATAGCATTAAATTTCGAGTCAGGGTATACTGTAAAAGTTGCGTTTTTACTGGCGTTAAGTATATATGGACAACTGGCCTTATGTGGGGATGGATACTATAGGGACACAAGAAGGAGTTTGAAATAAAACATAGTGAAGGAGCCATAGGTGTTCAAGCCATTGATGATTCGCTGTAGATGATAAATGTGAAAGGACCATTATTGCTGCATGATAGATGCCTCAGTAATTGAGCGGCAACATGAGATTTCCAACAATGTGGTATGTGCGACCATTAAAGGCTAAGATCAGCCTGTGCATACGCGCAGTCTTATCAGAGCCTTTGCTAGTCGCTTGAATATTCTATGACTGTTAAGCTACTGACCCAACACCATTTGGATTTTCTAAGCTTAAAAGGAGGCTGCAGAGGCTCGCCTGAGTCTACACTTGTCAAAATGCCACATTGTTGGAAATCACATTTCGCGACTCATTTGTTAATATAGAAACCTACAATTAAGCATTCAAATGACATACATAACAGCCCATTTTTTTAATTTATGATGAAGGTATTTTAACCTATAAATACCACTTAACGCAGTAACGATTACAAATAGCAATGACCCACAGTCTGCAAAAACTGCTTACTAAGCACAATCTAGACAACATTAAACTCACTCAGGGAAAACTATGATGACTAGTTTATAAGGGCCATTCAATATACTGGCGATTAATTATTCATATGAAGTTGCACTTTTTGGTATCAACGAGAGATGAGTTTTCAATTATTTAGGAAAGTGCACTTACTGTCAAACTTAGTTCAGAATCGATTTACTTACTGTCAACCTTATTTCAGAGTCCATTGTACTTACTGTCAACATAAGTTCAAACTCCATTGTACTTACTGTCAACCTTAGTTCAGATTACATTGTACTTACTGTCAACTTTAGTTCAGACTACATTGTACTTATTGTCAATCTTAGTTCAGACTCCATGCTACTTACTGTCAATCTTAGTTCAGACTTCATGGTACTTACTGTCAATCTTAGTTCCGACTTCATGGTACTTACTGTGAACCTTAGTTCAGACTCCATTGTACTTACTGTCAATCTTAGTTCAGACTCCATGCTTCTTACTGTCAATCTTAGTTCAGACTTCATACTTACTGTCAATCTTAGTTCAGACTTCATGGTACTTACTGTGAACCTTAGTTCAGACTCCATGCTACTTACTGTCAATCTTAGTTCAGACTCCATGCTTCTTACTGTCAATCTTAGTTCAGACTTCATACTTACTGTCAATCTTAGTTCAGACTTCATGGTACTTACTGTGAACCTTAGTTCAGACTCCATTGTACTTACTGTCAATTTTAGTTCAGACTTCATTGTACTTACTGTCAACATTAGTTCAGACTCCATTGTACTTACTGTCAACCTCATGTACTTACTGTCAACCTTAGTTCAGGCTCCATTGTACTTACTGTCAACATTGTACTTACTGTCAATTTTAGTTAAGACTTCATTGTACTTACTGTCAACATTAGTTCAGACTCCATTGTACTTACTGTCAACCTCATGTACTTACTGTCAACCTTAGTTCAGGCTCCATTGTACTTACTGTCAACATTAGTTCAGACTCCATTGTACTTACTGCCAACCTTAGTTTAGACTCCATGGTACTTACTGTCAACCTTATGTACTTACTGTCATCTTAGTTCTGACCCTAGACTCCATTGTACTTACTGTTAACTTTAGTTCAGAACCCATTGTACATCAACACTGACAATAGCACCATTGGTCGGCACACTAGAATCTAGTATGTATCGCATCGGCATGCAGCGAACGAACGCTCAGCTAAGCCAGTGCATATGTAGAGTCTTGCCAGAGTATTCGCATATCGTATTACAAAATATGGATGCAGGGAAAGGCTCAGACCAAAACTTAGATCTCAATCCCATCTATATATGACAGCATTGACATTTACAGGAAGACTTTGCGCATATGCGACACCTACCAAAATCTCGTGTGCTGGCCCATTTAAACTTACCAGTGACATTGACATGGTTCATTCTCTCTATATTTGGAAACATTGATACATCAATGATACTGGCGATATGAAACACAGATGATACACCATCACATGCCCGACGAACCAGCTCTTCATCCGTGATACTGCCAATAAACTGCTTGACTGGTTTGGGGGCTTCATAATCTAGTAAAGTAGAATCACAAAACACATATTGTGGAATATCAATGATATAGGGTACCAGACTGTTATGTATACTTTCAACGTACTATTTGACTGGTTTTAGGGCCTCATAATCTAGTAAATTAAAAGTCACAAAACACGGAGTGTGGAATATCAATGATACTAGACTGTTATACTTTCAACGTACTGTTTGACTGGTTTTAGGGCCTCATAATCTAGTAAATTAAAAGTCACAAAACACGGAGTGTGGAATATCAAAGATACTAGACTGTTATACTTCCAACGTACTGTTTGACTGGTTGGATGTTATTATAGTTTGTTTCTCCACACCTTTTCAGCATAGGGCCAGTTAAGCAAATTTGTCTAGCCTAAAATTGTGATTATTTTCTTACCCATCGGTTTAAACATATGTTTTGGGTGCTAAAAAGAACCGTCTCATCGAGACAGTTCTTTTGAGTACCCACAACATATGTTTTGGTTTAGAAATAAGAAAATAATATTTTGGTACGCACTCTTATCTGGAGGCCTGTCTTTTGGTGCCTGCAGAACAAATACTTTTATGAAAAATAACAAGAAAAGTATTATTTATTTCGGTAGAAAATCACCTAATAAAGTGCATGTACCTCAGTCAGCACACCATCGGTCCACCAGCGAAACGCCATTCGAATGGAGTTTCACCGGCAGGCAGATAGTGGCCTGTTTTTAGATGTTTACTGGGACCATGCCTATTCAAATACAGCCAACCCTGTTCGCAGACGATTGTGTCTTGTTTAGGAATATACATTCACTTCAGGATTGTTTGACCTTGCAAGAAGGCCTCACCAGCTTAGGAAAGTGGGAAACCGATTGGCAAATGAAATTTAACGTAGCCAAATGTCACTCAATGAGAGTGACTCGGTATCAGCATCACAAACAAATTCTTTTCGACAACTCACTACACAATCAAACTTTGGAAAATGTTCAGTCGGCAAAATACCTTGGAAGCACCATTACAGATAACATGGATTGGGGTCAGCATGTCTCAGAAATCTCTTCCAAAGCAACTCAGACACTTTGTTTCCTTCGCAGGAATTTGGCTTTTGCACTTAGGAGTACAAAGGAAGTTGCATACAAAACTTTGGTTCGGCCTAAACTAGAGTATACAGCACCCATTTGGAGCCCTCACTCGAAACTTCAGATTAATCAGATTGAGAAAGTTCAGAGGACGGCAGCCCGTTGGAAATGCAGGAGATGGCGAAACACGAGTAGTGTCGGCGAAATGCTTGATGAGCTTCAATGGCCATCTCTTGAGGCCCGTAGGGACCAGTCCTCATTGCTTCTCTTTCACAAGATTCATTGTGGAGCAGCGGCTATTGAAACAGACGAGTATATGACCCCAGTTTGAAAACTACCAAGTCATCACATAGTGCTCAATACCGCAGACACCAGACATACAGTGATGCCCTGAAGAATTCCTTTTCCCCCCGAACTATTCCACATAAGAATAGTATGTCTCCTTCTGTGGCAAATACCCAGTCCACAGAGGAGTTTATGGCACTCCTTATTTAAACAAAAATTCTGCCAAAATGTTTTGTGTTTTTTTTTGTGTTGTTTTGTTTTTTGCGTTGTTTTTGTTTTTTATTTTTTTCTATCAAAATTTCCAAATTCACACTCCCTGGTGTAATGCTCAAGTATGAGCGAACCAGTAAAGATAGAAAGAACCCTCTTTATAACGACAATGTTTGTTCCAAGCTTTCTTTGACGTTAAAATGAATTTGCTGTTGTAAGGAAATCTGACCACTACCAGATTTCAACAACAAATCATTTGGTAAAAGAAACATCATACAAATGAATTAAAATGCTATTGTTCCAAATGTATATATCAGTTCAAAGTTATATTGCATCAAAATGCACAAAGATTCCCTTTTATCAAATGAGACGGAAACCTGTTGTCTGACACATGGTACAAATTCTTTTATAACGAATTTATTTTCAATAGAAATTGTACATCTGTTCCCAAAAGTTACTGGCAGTGTCGTTAAGTGAATATTCTGTTATAAAGAGGGAGTTTGGATGGAAACAGATCCGTTCCCATCAAATTTATGTTGGCTGTTGAATATTCTGTTATAACGAGTGACGTTATAAAGAGTTTTGACTGTAGCAGACATAACCATGTCCAGTGTTAAGTTTACTGAATATATACTTTACAAAAATGTTCCCTTTGGAGTATACAGCGTGAAGCGCTTCAAAAATACTGTTTATCACACTAGTAAGGCGTACTTCGAATCGAACTATAGTTCCTACTATAGTAACTAAAGTTTGATTCGAACATCGATAGTCGCTGCTATAGTCCTTCTAGAGATCAACGGTGGATCAGAGCACCGTTACTCTAGTAGATTGTCTGGTTCCCTCCTCTAGCCCTATCTAACAACATGGGTTAAAGATCTGTCAGTAGCCTCAAAATAATTTGTTTTAGAAAGTAAATACTCGGTGTGCTCTATTCGCGGTCCTACTTATTCGTAATTGTTAATTAGAGATGGCTGTGCAGTATATGAACATCATTTTTGTCTGCAATGAAGAATTGAAAGGGGGCATGCAAGGCTATTCACTTTGTTTACTTGGCAATCAACTAAAGTTCCAACTGCAGCCGTTCGGATGTAAACGTGCGCGCACCTATTACGTAATAACTATTGTAGGAACTTTGGTTCGATTCGAAGTGGGCCAAAATCGTATACTGTCTTCCAACTAGAGCCACAAAATGCTCTACAATGCACACCTATCTAATGGAGCGAGAATCTTTGATATTCGTCTTAACATGCCCTGCTTAACACTTTGTAAGTGCAACCAGTGAATTGTAGACTCTGGCTAAACTGTGCATATCTGCGCGGTCTCGTCGGCGTCTGAGCGCCTATCTGAAATACCAAAATTGCATGTGTTTGGCTGCTTTTGTCCCCCAGTTATTAATGCAGGTACCTGCAAACGAAAAAGATAATCGTTACCTAATTTGTTTTCGTATGGCACCACATCAATAACTCTGATTTCCGTCACGTGTGGGGCACGTGTCTGTAGTAGACCAACCACATGTTGTCCTAGAAATCCAGAGCCACCGGTTACCAATACTGCACACATCTTCCAACCTGGTTTCCTAAGTTTATACGACCAATACATGCATGATCTGAATATTAATAAAATAAAAGCGCTGCAGGCATGTATCATACCCCGCCAAGAAATATTTTCGATACAAAGACAATCCATAAATCAAGGGCCATAACTCAGATGAAAAGTTAAATGCAATTGTCTGGACCTAGATCTTGTACATATTTCAAATTAAGGGCTATAACTCTGTATTTTCTTGACAAAATTAAATGATATGAAATCCGTTAACACTCCTTCATAATATCAACTCGCATGCAGAGTTTGAAGAAAAAAAGAAATGATCGAATAATGCTAACGATCAAGTACCAAAACCTATTTTCACATAAATCAAGGGCAATAGCTGTGTGCTTATTTGACGAAATTTACCCATCTACAATCCAAAAGCACTCCTCCCAAATATCAACTCGGATACAAAGTTTGAAGACCATCAGACCAAAAATGCACAAGCTTGAGCACGGAAACAATTTTTACATGACTCAAGGGCATTAATTCGGTGCAAATTTGACAAAATCTATCTATCTACAATCCCAAACCACTCTTCCTAAATATCAACTCATATACAAAGTTTAAAGACAATTAGCCAAAAAAATGCGCGAGATATAGCACGGAAACCAATTACTACACTAACCAAGGACAATAACTTTGTGCTGAATTGACGAAATTTACCCATCTACAAAACCAAACTACTCCTCCCCAATATGAACTATAATGCAAAGTTTGAAGTAAATCTGTCAATAAATGCTCAAAATAGAGAGCGGAAACGAAGTGATGACGGACGGACAGACGGACGGACGGAAAGACGGACGGGGACGCACGGACACTCAACGCAATTTTTTGAACGGATGGTATAACATAATACCCCGCACTTTTCAAGTGGCGGTGTATAAAAATGCTGCAAAAGTAAGTGAGTATGACCAGCAAGTTCCACAATAACAAACTGCAGACCAACCTAAGGCACCTTGAGGAAGAGGTAAAGCATTCCTCTCTCTCTCTCAGCAATTTAGAGAGGATACAAAGTACTGCATAACAAACAAGAAAGGACACAAAAACCCGACACACATTAGGAGCAATAATAAACAATGTATAAACAACAACAGAACCACCGCCTTAAAACGGACAGCAGCCGAAGCGACTGGGGTGTGTGTGTGCGCGGGGGGAGGGGGTAGTAATTAATTTTACTGGCCGAATCTTCGCCCTAGGTGCCGCTGTTGTAAAAACACAAAATTAGTTAAGCTCGCGTGGTGGCTTCCCAACTTATGCAAATTACATGTACCATCACAGGGTAGCAACCAATTCAAATAACATACTGTGATGAAACAAAGTAAAGGCCTCTCAAGCAAATCGTTTGCTTCATGTTACTAGTTAGCTGAATTTGAATTTGAAGTTTTTGCAGGCATCAAGCAAAATACTGTATTCGGCATGAAACCTATACGGTTTTATTTAACCTACAACATTAAAATTAGCGAAGATGAACTAATTTTTTATTATCATATGACGTTGCGCCTGGGAGTGAAATAACGTCATGCAATAAAATCGATAAATCACTAGTGATTTAAAGATTTTCGGGAAACGTTATGACGTCCATAACAACGTTGCGTACATAATGTCAAAATTATAACGCTTTTACGACAGAAATGAGATTTCAAAGTAATCTTAATGTCACATAATAAATTCAATAGAACATGAGCACCCATGTAAGATCCTCTACATACAAAAATGAATATGTTCAGGTAAATAGATTCAAATAAACTGAATAAACACGATCAGGAATTATAGAGAAATTTGCGATCTATAATATTTAGGCCTTGAGCTGGCTATAGACCCCCTCCCCCCAGGGGAGAATTTTGTACACTATAATTTTCTGAAACTATATTATATAAGACACAAAATAAAAGATGTAAGCCCTCTGAGAGTGGCAGCGTTAACGTGTTACATCATGTTGTATACGTTACCCCCCGAAATAGCATTAAAAGTCCCTGATAATGTCTCAACCACGATGTGTTCGTACATATTTGAATGATTACACAGGTTTATGAACTTCTTATAACACAGCTAAATATTTTAAGTATTAATTTTGTAAATGTCTTGAGTTATTACCGTTGTATACGCTACTTAGTGTTTCCTGCGCTATTTCTCAATATCAGTATGGTATTTATTGACTAAACCAGTATAACATCTGTCACAGAATACAGTTATTCTATAAGGCTGCTACTTAAACGATTCAAAGTCCTTTATTATGGTCTTTTACACTTTTTTCAGGCCCATGTTACGTATGTTACCCTCAAAATAGCATTAAACATTCAAGTTAATGTCTCTTACAGGCCCTGCTTATACTTATTTGCATGCTGGCACAGGTTTGTGCACTTTTTTTAACAAGGTTTTTTTCATTTAATAAATGCCTTGAGCTTTAACTGTTATGTGTGTTATCAAATGATACATAATTTATTCTGAGTAGCTATATAGCAGTTGTTCATATACATGTATAAGGTCTGTCAGAGGATTGAGAAAATTTAATAAGGCTTAAATAAATTATAGTTCCTTACTAATTTATTGTTACTTAAACTATTATTATAATGTGATCTATCAACCTTCGCTGTTTGCTTACATAAACAGTAGATACCATACATTCAAATCGGAAGTTCTGAAATACAGTTACTGTGAAACAGCTCAGTTCTGGGCAAGGTATATGTATATGATTCAGATGGTCTTGACACTGATTAGGGCTACAAGGAAAACAACTTTGAATTGCATTTCAGCTCTATCTGTATGCCTTATTCCCAATGTTCATTGCACACGATTACAACATCTACGCACAATATGTGCCTGCGTAACTGTTTACACTCATAAATTTGTCTGATACACATTGCAGATGCAAAGAATCTGTGGTTTAGTGTGTCACAATCATTGGTTCTTTGCTTGAGAAATGCTTTTGATATAACTATCTGGCAAACAATAAAGAGGTATTATAGGCTTCGGCAGCTAGAACTATGCTTCCTACTACAGATGGAAAGGTGTATTACTCATCATATCAGAGCTCAATATATTGAAACAACTCTTAAATGCACTGAAATGAAATATTCAATCTGATCAGATGCAAAGAAGAACGAGTACTAGAGGCAGTTTCTGGCTTCACCAATCCTTTTAGTTCTAGTTTTGAAGACAATGAACTGTTTTGTCTTTCCGTGTTCCTGCTAAGCCTGGCATAGCTAAGGATCTTATTGAGGCTCAGCAAGGCTGTTGCAGACTTCATTGACTCACTTTTAGTTGAAAATCTGTCTTTCACAACCCCATAAAATGCTACAAGCTAATAAAGTTTTGAGGCTTGAGAGGTCAAGAAGAAACGGTCCAATTTACAAAACATAATCAGCCAAATGAAAGCTTAAAGGAGCGTCTTTGGTCAGCATGCCTTTTATATTGGACATAATGTTGACCTGAAGTTGACCCTGCCATACCTTCTAAGACCTGTACAATGGTCACTGTCAACCCTGATAGAATTTCCTCCAAAATCTGACAAGTCCAAACTTCTGCATGGCTTGCAATTTCACATTGAACCAACATTAGATTGGCCATGTAGTAATGCACACAACTTTATTGATGTTTAACGATGCCTTGTGATCACCTGCTGGGAATGGGCTGACCTCTTGGCTCTCGTATGTGATGTCTAATTGTGAAGTTGTCACTTTCCCATTGGTATCCTGGGTCAGGTTTGTTCAACACTGGTGTATGCAGCAAACGGCGCTCTTTCTGAATGTCAACATTGGCCAGAATATGGGGGAAGAGATCTACAGTCATACGCTGTTTAACAGATTGTGACACTACCATTTTGCCAATGAGCTAGTACCATGGAAAGGTTGTTCCTATAAAACTGATAGAGAACCCCTCCCCACTAGTTCATCTACATTCTAAGCAGTGTAGGAAAATAGAAAATTGCTCTAGACACTCATCAGTGACATGAAGCCCTAACATGTGCTATTTATGTAAATGGGAATAAGCCGCAGTACGACATGTTTCTGAAAAAAAGTAGCAAGGCCATACACATATACTGACTATTTCAAATGGCATGAACACGAGTTTACTTCCACCCTGCATTTATGTCCTTAAGATTTACATACAAAGATTGAACTATCAAGTCTTACCCATGAAAACAAGAGAGGCTTTCCAGATATGGACAAAATGTGTGGAAAATAAATGGGAAGGAAATCGAGTGCCTCTGTGTGAAAGAAAACTTTATTGTACCCTAACAAAAGAGTCACAGAAATATATTTCACATTTAATGTGATATGGGGTTACTATGTTCAAAACATAACAACTCAGATCTTATAAAAGATAGAAACATAATATTTGCAGTTTCCAAAAGGTATATAGACATTATTTTATACAACATAAATTAGTAAGCATATTCATATTTAAAAAAAAATCAAATTACATTAGTTTCATAAATCATTTATATAGGAATAATGGGAAAAATGTAACATACGTAACACTTTAGGTGCATATTTGTTTTCAAAGATCCATATCTGTAATGCAGAAATAGCTTACTTGGATGATATAGCCAATTTGGAAATCTTACCTTATGGTTTGCACTTTTCACTGGTCATGTCATTTACTAAAATTATCAAAGGGTAATATATGTAATAGGCTGTTACAAGGTAATGGTGCCATTACCAGAGTGCTAGCATATTGCAAAATAGAGGATTAAAAAACTGTATTGGAAAATTCTTTAAACCCTTGGATAATATACGAAAAGTTGCTAGCTTGGCAAGAAAGAGCTCTATAACTTCTACCTGATGGGGTTGCATTGGTCTTTTAAATTGTTATCCGCATATTGCACTGTATGTTACAAACTTTCCATGAGTATTATGTTAACTATATTTGATGTCTCTATAAAAGAAAATAGGGTTTATGCAGGTAGTTTATAATTTGAGTTACTTCTTTAGCAAATGAGCCAGAGTAAAAAGAAGTACATGGACTTGTGCCAGCATGCAAATAAGTACAAGACTTCAAAAAAGACTTCAAAAAGTGTTAATATGTCATGTTGGAGACATTATCAGGAAAATTTAATGTTTTTTTGCGGGTAACGTACATAGCATGATGTTACAAGCGAACGCTGCCCCTCTCAGAGGGCTAAAATATTTCATTTTGCGGCTTATATAATGTAGTATCTTGAAATCATAGTGTACGAAATTCCCCCTGTGGGTAGGGGGGTTTATAGCCAGCGTAAGGTTTAGAGAATTACATTTTTGTGTGATATGGGGCTACCATTTTCAACATCTAATAACTCAAAAAGTATATAAGATAGAAACGTAACGCTTGCAGTTTTGAAAAGATATATAAAATTTCTTTAATCTAATACAAAATTTATGAACATTTACTGGTTTAAATAAAATTTAAGACAAACTATATTAGATCCATTTATCATTTGAAAGGGGGCTCAACGAAAAAATGTGACATACACTACATCCGGGTGACTATATTTGTTTTCAAATGTCAATATATGTGGCCCAGTAATAGCTCAATTCGAAAATATAACCAATTTGGAAATGTTACCTTATCTTTTGCACTTTTCTGAAGTCTTAAAAAGATTGTTAATTATCAAATATTTGCAGGGTAACGTATGTAACAGGCTGTTACAGCTTAACGCTGCCATTGCCAGAGGGCTAACATGTTGCAAAATCCTTGCAAGACCTTGGGCTTCAAGAAAAATATGGTCTACGAAATTCCCCCTGGGGGAGGTAAACCATATTCAGCCAGTGGCCTATTTGCTTTTAAATTAAACAGAGGATCTTGCATGAGTAAAAGTTCGATAAAGTTTATGGGGCGCGTGCGTTTTACTCTGTATTTCCTGTCTAAAAATATTCTTTTTTTTTTTGATATCCTTGATTTATATACTGACGTCAACTAAAAACGCCTCACTCATATCACTGATTTCTTAGCGATGATATACAACAATCAACAGCCACGCACTGCTTCTTTTTTGATGTTGGAAAATGACTTTAATTTGATATGCAAGTGACGCGTTATTCCGATGACGTCATACAGGCTCAACGTACACATGACGGCATTATGCATCAATCGATTATGACTTCAATTTGAATTTGCACCCAGTTTGTGCCGTTAATTTTCCTAAATAATGAACAAATTTTGGATCATTTTTTCAAACAGTTGTGCTTGCCCGTAAGAACTTTATGAATTTAAGGTCACTGCCCATAGCAATAACCGTAACTCTAAATCATCAAGGGAGGTAATACTTGGTAGCGTTCGATTATGACAAAGTGTGATTTTACGCAACTATGATATGTTTTCTACAGACAGTAATGCCCGTTACACTGCACGTTGGTAATCTGAAAGTGATTGATATCACATTAAAAATGCAAACAAAATTTTAGGTATAATGAACAACAAAAATTGCATTCTTGACGGATACTAAACGATGGACGCTCAGCTCTGTGAGAAGAAAAAATCAGTCAGTGTAATGGAACACGCATTATACCAGGGAAATGTCAGTCGACTGTTCGCGGTTTTTTGACAGTCCACAACAACAATAATAATATAACTACTTGTATATAGATCTATAGATGATTTTCTGGTTTAATTTTACCTGCATTAAAATTTCACCAAGACAGACTATCTCGTCACGTTCTCTAGCGTCTACTTTGAACCTGACGTGTGCTTATGACGTCACTTGCTCTTATGACGTCATTATGCGTAAACGACAAGTATTGAACTTGACGTTGACGTTGAGAGGACCTCGCTTTAGTTAATTTGCGTCCTAAACATTTTGCCTTATGTCAAATGTGTTCCAATATTTAGCTACAAGGGCTAACTTGGACTAAGGTTGACCTAAGTTTAGTAGTGAGTCTAAATTATAGAAGGCCTACTGTAAATTTACTAAAGGTACGCGAGGAACTCTGCCATCGGGGTCTGCAAACAACAAAGACACAGACCAGCTTGCGCATCCGCGCAGTCTGATCAGCGCCTTTGCTATTCACACATTGAATAGTATCGCATTTAAACTTGCTCCAAGCGAGACTTCACTATTTCTATCTAGTTTCGGTGGCTGAGAAGGCTGGTTTTTGGTATGATCTTATCGGAATCCCTGAAGACAGGTTTTGTCGATCGATGCTCATACATGTATATGCATTTATATTCATGTAAATGCGGACCCAATCCACAAACATGTTTCATGTGATATGCACATAAAAAATGTCTAGCCCCTCTAGACTACTCGTGGCCAATTCCGCCCATGACCAACGCCGACGGGATCCGTACTAAAGATAATACCCCCTCCCCCTCCGCGCCACTGAATACCCCCTTCACCTTCAATAGCGGGAAGGGTGTGGGCATAAAAAGAACCTTTTTCATATAAATGCGGGCCCAACCAAAGCATTGGTAAGTTATAGGTACTCAGTGAGACGGTTCTTTAGAGCACACAAATCAAATATAAAAATAATGAGCAATAAAATATTTACAATTTTACGCTAAAATTTTTGCTAATCTCCAAGTTTACTCTACATTTGACATGTTTCAACCGAAAGATGTCCGTCAAGGGATATATAGATCTAATAGAAATAAACCTCCTCTGGTCAAGTGTTAAGGTTTGGCCTTGCTTCGCGATCGGACATTAGTATGGCGCCCGAGGCCACAACAAAGATTTAAAAACATTTCAAAATTTTGGATGAGTACATGTAGTATATGCATCGATCAATTGAAGCGATGCATATTAAAACAGCACATTTTTCACCTAAATAAGATATGCAGAGTTACCCCGTGACCTTGAAAAACGGTAAATGTCCCCAAAACATTACATCTCTATCCTAATGATGTATCTATGCAAATTTGGTCAAAATATATCGACTAGGTGTTCGGACAAAATGCAGATAAGTTTCTTTTTACTGTGGGTGGGGTATTTTGGTATCGTTCTTGGTATTGAAAAGTATTCTCATATATGCATATAAATGTTCCAAGTATTTGGAATACGCATAGTTTCATTTGGCAGTTCACAGTGAGGTATTTCAATCAATAGCGTTTGGTTCGTAAGGTTTTAACATGCTTAGGAATAAGAAAAGCCTGCTGAGTTCATTATTTTGCAGTTTAGGGGGTAGGGATAATTATTTGGTAATATCTCACTAATTAGACGGTGAATTGTTTTTAAATTCTGTCATAATGCATCTTATATAATGATCACTTTCCAAAAAAAAAAAAATAGAAAAATTTATTTTTTTAAAGTATGTTTAAATATTGAATTATCAGTCAGTAATTGCTGAAAACGAAAGCATAAATATCGGTGAATGCTGGTTTGAAAGCGTGATATGAAGAAAAATACTTATATAGCTGCAAAAGAATGGTTTGAGAAAAAGTTCTTAATTATTAATGGCTTCGCATGCTTGTTTGAAATAACGATTTTCAAATATAAAATTGAGTTACAGAATATTTTATTTGTATTAATGAGTTTCCAAAAAGCTGCGTAAAAAAGCCAACATAGGCCATAAATAAAGAGCTGTAACTTTTGAACTGGACGGTAAATTTTCTTTAAAATGCGTAATTTTTCTTATAATATGATGTACTACAGAATATCAAAAAATGAAAAAATTCTATTTTTTGGAAAAAAAATCGCCCAGGTGTGGGCAGTGACCTTAAGACAAAATGTAAAGTCCTTTTATGGAACTTGCCAACATTCTCGTCTTGATTTAAGTAATGGAAAACATGATAAGAGGGTACATTACTAAAATTAGATCGCTTGTGTTTTCCGTTCCGGCTCTGCTTTTCTAAAGCGTCACTAGAAATCCTATCGTAGTTGCCGAGAACGCAACAAATCACGCACTGGAGCTGATCTATTTCGATTTTATTGCACAATAAACGACGAAAACAAATTTGAAGTTTTCAGCTTCTTCCAACTTTCGGCCTGTGCACTGAAGAACTCCTGCTAAAACTTAGATCACGTCGCATACGTTTACATGTATTTATAACGTCTTTCAAGCGTAAAACGACGTTACACCGTCTAACGCCATGAATGACGTCATTTTCCAGTATCAAATGACGTCAGCTATCAGACATTTTCGCTGCGCTTTCAACGCTATGAATTATTGTTTGATATATCACACTGTTTTAACATTGGCTCTACAGGCGAGGCGTGTTAGAATTCTTGTTTGTAAATGTTGAATGATGACACTCATGCACAACATATATAAAATAGTAAAAGGGTGGTCTTATCTAGGTTTGCACTGTTTCTGCTAAATACTTGACTGTCCCAAAACTTGTATATAAGGCATCACGGGACGGTTCTTTTAAGGACCTTTTGGCCCGCGGCCGCATACTTTTTTTAAAACTTAATAACTTTTCAACAAATAGGCACATCAACTCACTTCCTACCTTGCCCTTCTCCCCACAGGAGTCAAAACCTGGCAAATGAAAAATAAAGCCCCTATGGCCCAAAACTAGGTACCAGTGGAATATTTGTTATATCCCCATCAACACTTTTTCGATAGTGAAAATACACTGACCCCAACACAACTTATATGGAAAACGAAAGTTACCTGCACATCACCAGCCCTATCACTCACTTTCAGTCAATAGATCAACATCACACAATATTCAAAATCAAGAGGCGACCCTTTAATAACCAATTAGATTTTTGGCAAAATCTCTCCGAAAAAAGGACACTTTTGGTGCTCATTATAAACAACTGACAGCTGCAGCCGATGCAATGTTCCCCACCACAAGCAGGGCTGTATGATATGAAATTTTAGTTTCGTATTTCACTCAAACTTGTAGAAATACCCATCCTACAATGTTTTTTAGCCAAGATATCCTCATAAATCAGGATTTTAAATTCAAAATATGCTATTTTGGACCCCTATACTAGAATATATTAAAATTCGTCCATCCCCAATTTCGAAACTATCCCCTGATGCCTAAGTTCAGTGTTTTTTCCAGGTACAATGATACCTGTACATCATTCTCTAAATGTTATATAATAAAACAGTTATTGACTAATGAGTCAATATTGATATTATCTGGTCGACATCACATCATATCCAATGCCTCATTAGTCAATAATTGTATAATGTACACAGAATATGCCTACATAAAAGTATGTTATATAAGATGAGCTGTAACGCCAAATAGCCAGTCGTTGGTCTACATTAACGTCATCTAAAACGGCCGCGTGGAACACGTGCCCAGATTGTGTTTCCTCAGCAATCATCGCTTGTTAAAGAATAAAGATGTTTGCAAATGAATGGTACTAATATTTTCACCCACTTTGCAAAGTCATGACGTTTACGTTTTACTGAAATGCATGGCGAAAATGTGGGCGGGGTAAGTCAGCAGACGCACAAGAACATTGTTTGAACACAATAAACGCATTTTTGGTAAAATAGAGACTGTTTTAGAATGGTAAACACGTTTTTTTCTTGTGGATGGATTGACAGGTGTACAGCATGTTACTGATGGTGTGTATTTCTCACTCACTGGAGCAAAGTAATCTGAATGAGATAACCAATTGCCGTGTTGGTACTTACAGAAATAGGGGACCAGCGAAGATTGACACACCTGTACATTCAGACAATTTCGTCAAAGCCTCCCCTCCCACAAAGTAGTTTTAGAGTTTTTTTTACCAAAAACTACACACCTTGTCTCAGTGGATATTCTTTGGCTTTTCGTTTACTGTAAAGGCGGCGCCTCATGAATGCGTAACTAGGACTGGTCAACCTTAGACATAGGTAAAAGCTGAAAATGGGGCGTGGTTTTATTCAAAAGTAACTGTATCGTCTTGCGCCATTACCTCAATATAAACGCAACAAAACGTTATTTAGTCCTTAAAACGCCAGCAAAATAACTGCGTCTGAAATGTCTAATTAACATAAGCATAGAAGCAAACATTGTGGACCCAGATCAGACTGCTCCTATAGGAGAAGTCTGATCTGGTCCACACTGTGTCTGTCAGGCTTCAAATATTATAGTGGACGACAATAACATACGTTTTGTGATTATGCGCTGTAAGGGTTAAGAAATGCGAGTTCAGTTTGTATACGGTTAGGATTTTCATGAAACGCACGCACGTTTGTGCTTACTCTTTACCAAATTATAAATAAAACCTGAGTTCCCTTGCTTAGCAGATGAAATAGCCGAACCACGCCCAGATATGAATATTAAAGTTGCCGCCTTTACAGTAAGCGGAAAGTCAAGTAATAGTTGCATATCCACCTCTTTGAAGTATACAGTAAAACCTGTGCAAAACGGCCACCCTCAAAGGGACCAAAATTGGTTTTTAAGACCATTTATCGCTTATAGTAGGTCAAAAGTATTGCATTCTGCAATACTTTCGACCTTCTTTAAGCTATCATTTGTCATTAAGATCTTTGTTTTGTATGATTTTGAGTGGCCGTTTTACACAGGTTTACTATATACGATATGTACAAGTGGTCCATCATTTGCATATCTTGAGTTAAAAAGTAAGTTATTCGATCAGTATGTATGTATATCAATTTTTAAATAGTTTTCCGACTAAATCATGATATTAAGATTATCACGTGAGAAGTTATACATTGCCAGGATTGCCAAAACAGAACAGAATATATATTTTTTCTTGCTTGCGGCTATACTTTTGTGCTCTGCTGATAACCTTTGCAAACAATTTGGGTCCAGCTCCTTATCTAGACCCAAACCGTTTGACACCCTGAAAGTGTTGCTGAAAGATTTTTTGGTGAAAAAAGTCAGCAGACGACAACAAAAGCACGAAAATTATCTAGTATGCAAAAAATCAAAGAGGTAAGTTTTCATTTGAATGCATTGCTATATATGGAACACCTACCTGGTACACTGGTTTCCGTGTGTTACGTGTCAATGGCTATACACGTTGTTGTTTTTTACTTCAAGGTCATTTACCCTATTCATAAGTACATTTTATTGTAAGTGTGAAATAAATAAGGGACTTTATTACCCAACCGTCTATATACGGAGTAATTTTCTTTTTTGCTATCTCCTGAGTCACGGATCTATTGCCCATGCATTAGTTTTTTTATATATAAACTGGCACAATACCATGGCCTGGTTTCCTGCTTCACTGTTAAAACAGCCAGGCGACGACGACGCACGTACGGTTGGTTTTATGCAACAATGGTGAAAATGAGGCATGGTTTGGCAACTTGAAACTCCAATAACTTCGTTGTTATGGTCATAAAAATAAAGTGTGGGTACTCGTTTTCTTAGTTAGAACGAGCGGAACATTTTGAGACCAACATTAAGCAGATTTGGTGATTTTTTTGTGTGCAACAAAACCGCATCGTCTCAAGGAACGCAGCTAAGTATTTCATCAAATGTGTTGGGTAATAGAACAGTTATTTCATGCCTGTTTGTAGTATAGTCGAACTACTACCCCTCGGTACGGCCTCGTGCAATAGTGCATCAGGTCGCCCACTGCACCTCAGGGTAATACACTGACCCAAAATGAAAACTTTACATAGTATTCAAAAGACTATATTTTGATAAAATTTTCGGGTTTGATTTTTTCGGTCATCGAATCTTCAATGCCTTATTCACCCCCTATACCCGATGATACAACCGAATTTTTACATCGAAGAGCTGATACAAAACACTACGTCACGTGCGAGGATGGACTGGGGTAAGTTGACGATGTTTTGATGTTTACAGGTAATACCAGGAGGAGTTGTGAGCCGAGACTTTGCGGAGAAATAAAGTGTACCTACCTCTATTTTTCGCCATAAGTAGTCTTTTATAAAGTGTCCCCTTGCGATAGATATTCTGTATTTATCGACAGAATTTTCCACCACAGACACGAAAATTGATTACACTCGCTAATTTCTCGAATACTTCTTCACCAATTGCCCGTCCAAAAAGTTCTGGATAAACCAGAAGCATTCTTTGTTAAATATCAGCAGAAAAAATAATGAAATCCAACCGCATTCTACAAAAAATGGTTCTAAACACACACATGGTTGTTTGATTGGGATACTTTCTACATCGATGAGTCTATGTTCGTGATACAACACACTTCGAAGAGGTATTTTTGAAAATCGAAGAGTTCGATCAAAAATGATATTTGTTACTTCGGATACTTCTGAATATTAAAAAGCATATGGAATAGCGAGCAAAAACGAGTCAGACCAGATTTTTTGGCATTTGTCCACGGACTCATGAAGTTTGACTCAATGTGAGCTTAAATTGGAAACAATTCCGTCACACGCTCAGGTTACAGTATGGATGCATTTCCATTAGAGAATGCATAGATAATCAGACGCCCTGCCAGAATATATTAACGTTGGACTGACGAAAACAACCGTTATTTATTCTAGACAAGGATGGCACGTTTGGCATATTACCTTAAAATGACCAGATTTAAGAGAAATTTACTAGAAGAGTCTGATTTGGGTCCACGCTGTTTGATTAAGAGACGTTATAAATGGTTCTACATGTATGTTTGTTGCAAAACTCGAGCACGTGAATATACATGCATCTTAAATGACATCTATTGAACATGTTAAAGTCGGCTGTTACGTCAATGGCTAATTTTAGCAGACAGACACACATTAATGACCCAGATCAGACTGCTCTAAGAGGAGAAAGTTTAGGCCGAAATGGGCCCGGCCAAGTTTCTCTTTTAAACAAGGTTCCTTTCAACAGGTTTTCGAATACCAGTGTAAACCAACAACAGCTTGACAATATGTACCAACCAGCATGGGAGTGGTTAAATGTCCAAAGATTGCAGAATTAAAAAATTGGCTGGGCCGACAAAAAATACGATAGTTTCATTTTTGTGTTGCTCGGAAAATTTGGAGGGATCAAACATGCTTTCCACTCATTAACGTCTGCTGGGTAAATAAGCCATATAAGCATATTT
This sequence comes from Loripinus fragilis, assembly GCA_964019695.1. Classification (NCBI taxonomy): domain Eukaryota; kingdom Metazoa; phylum Mollusca; class Bivalvia; order Lucinida; family Lucinidae; genus Loripinus; species Loripinus fragilis. Next base: position 14,476,885 of record OZ026525.1, read on the forward strand.
TAGATGCATTTTCCTTGGATATCGTCCATTCCATTCCTAAGAGCAGTCAGATATGGGTATCTGTATGACGAAATTAGAAATTGACATAGTAGTAGACGACCTTTCGTATTGGTGTCCATTTTAAATGTCTTTGTTGTAAACAATTTGGACCCAGATCAGACTGCTCTTCTAGTAGCAATCTGATCAGGCTCCACACTTTTTGTCTCTTTGCTATAATTAGCCTTTGACATTAGTATTTACATGTAGCAGACGACTTCAGCAGACGTCATTTTAGAATTTATAATTTGTTTGTCCATTTAAAACGTCTTTGTGTAAATAGTGTGGACCCAGACCAGACAGCTCCTCTTAGAGCAGTCTGACCCGGGTCATTAATGTGTGTCTGTCTGCTAAAATTAGCCATTGACGTAACAGCCGACTTACACATGTTCAATAGATGTCATTTAAGACGTATGTATATTCACGTGCACGAGTTTTGCAACAAACATACATGTAGAACCATTTATAACGTCTCTTTTAGGGGGCGGCAACCCTGATGATTATTATGTTCTATATGAAAGATCTTAATAAACCATGCATTTTAATATCAGTTTCATCTAAATCGGTTGAAAAACGTAGAAGTTGTGGGCTTTTGAATATTTGCAAATGGACTGTAATAGAAGCGGCCATATTGTAGGCTTAGTGACGTCACACAGCCTAATTAAATATGCGTAATCAAAATAAAAGACAAACCAATTGATTACTTGCAATAATCTTGACTTAAACATTTTCCTTGTGTATAAAGCTGCATATCTGCTGAAACACAGATGCTGTGATAGAATTGATAACTAAAAATTAAGCAGTTGAAAAAAATTCTGAAAACTAATTACATATTCAAATTGGCGGCTAAATGTTGGCCTTTATTGAATTCTTTAAATGCCCATAACTTCCCCATTTTCCAACCGATTTTGATGATAATTGTATCAAAATTTATGGTTCATACAGCTCTCTCTGATAAAACGTACTTATCATTAGGGTTGCTGTCTGCGTGGATCCAGATCAGACTCTTCTAGTAAATTTCACTTAAATCTGGTCATTTTAAGGTAATATGCTAAACGTGCCATCCTTGTCTACAATAAATAACGGTTGTTTTCGTCCGTCAATTCTCTAATGGAAATGCATCCAGACTGTAGCCTGAGCGTGTGACGGAATTGTTTCCAATTTAAGCTCACATTGAGTCAAACTTCAAGAGTCGGTGGACAAATGCCAAAAATATCTGGTCTGACTCGTTTTTGCTCGCTATTCCATATGCTTTTTAATATTCAGAAGTATCCGAAGTAACAAATATCATTTTTGATCGAACTCTTCGATGTATGTTGTACCATTTTTCAAAAATACCTCCTCGAAGTGTGTTGTATCACGGACATAGACTCGTCGATGTAGAAAGTATCCCAGTCAAACAACCCTGTGTGTGTTTAGAACCATTTTTTGTAGAATGCGGTTGGATTTCATTATTTTCTTCTGCTGATATTTAACAAAGAATGCTTCTGGTGTATCCAGAACTTTTTGGACGGGCAATTGGTGAAGAAGTATTCGAGAAATTAGCGAGTGTAATCAATTTTCGTGTCTGTGGTGGAAAATTCTGTCGATAAATACAGAATATCTATCGCAAGGGGACACTATAAAAGACTACTTATGGCGAAAAATAGAGGTAGGTACACTGTCTCGGCTCACAACTCCTCCTGGTATTACCTGTAAACATATAAACATCGTCAACTTACCCCAGTCCATCCTCGCACGTGACGTAGTGTTTTGTATCAGCTCTTCGATGTAAAAATTCGGTTGTATCATCGGGTATAGGGGGTGTTATTGATGTCTCGGAAAAAAAATTACTGGATGAAAATCAGAAATTGCATAATTTTTATGAATAATTCAGTTGAGAGGGGTCAAAACAGCTATTCAAAGAATTAAAGTGTAAAGTTTTCATTTTAGGCTCGTGTAGTTTTGACTGTGCCACCGTACTAACATATAATACCTGATCCAGGCCTTTATCATTAACAAAATTTTACAGGTGAGTAATTTTATCTTCGGCTTTTATCGAATGCATGTGGTATACATTATGTATATGTTATTCAATGTTTTGTGTTGGTTATGGAATATATGTACGAGGGAGCGGAGCTACCGAGTGTATATTTCATAACGAACACAAAACATTGTATAACCTATTTATACCATCCTTACCAACTTAAGCACGAAATATCGTGTAATGTGCAAGGTCTACACTGGTGTAGGTGGTATAAAATAGTTATACAATGGGTTGTCCGCCTGTACGTAAGATAATCCACTCGCTAAAGCTCGTGGATTATCTCCAAGTACAGGCGGACAACCCATTGTATAACTATTGCTTAGCCCTGACCCAGCTGTTTCCTGTGTTGCTGACACACAGGCTTCACATCGTGAAATGTACATATTATGTCGTATTTTGCTGCATTTCATTTAAGGGTATGTCATTTCGTTTTCAGCTATGGACGCGTTCAGATGGGACAAATGGATTTTATTAGCAGCATTTTATTAAAAAAAAATTGCAAAATAATCTTGGAAATATTTCACTGATCACACGTTGCAAATGTATATGATGATCAGTCCCCACTGTTTGTGCTTTCTACTCTTATACACAAACAGTGGAGACTCACTCCGATCAGCGTATACTTCCTTTTGTTTTCAGCCAATCAGTCGCAAGAAAAGGATCATATCAAGCGTGATATATTTTCCATAACCAAGACCCATTTCCATAACCTGACGAGAGGAAATTGCTGTCTGAAACGTTAATTTCACCAAATTTATTTTTATTTTTAGAACCCAAATAAAACTGTGATAAAAATATTGACAAAAAAATGATGTAAATTTAAGCTGTTTCACTGAAAGTTGTGACTGCAGAAAACGCTGACCAGGCTGTACATGTTTATGGCAGCCTGGTCAGAAATTAAACTGCTTAGTCCCAAAATGCTATTAAAGACAGCATGATCAAACGGCACATGAATACACACTAAGGATGAACTCAGGGACCTGACAATGGGAATATACCAACTTAAACAGGCCAAATCCTACACAGATGAACACTTTGACGAAAAGGGATCATATGAGATAATGGAACACAAAGAAGATGACGGTGTTCTCAAAGCACAGATACGTTCTCGTCACACATCAAATAAAACATATAACTTGTGGGTTGAATGCACTCCAGGGCTGAACCTAATCACTGGATGTTATTGTGGGTGCAGAAGTGGTGCTTGCACCTAGGATATTACGGCAACGAAACAGAAAACAGAGAAGCCGAACCGAGCTAGGTGCACATTGATTATGTAAAAGATGCTGCTCTTGACACATGGATCATGTCTGGCAATTCTGAAGAAGATGAATAATAACCAGCGTAAAAACAATAATGGGCCATAAGGACATTAATTTAAGCATTTAGCATGAGTTTAATGAGGTTGCAAAAACTAAGCAAACCCTGCTTGTAAGTCATTGGCAATATGTTAGTTTTCCAAATGCGAGGTATCCTTTTGAAAAATACATAAAATATGACATCATCGCATTCAAAAGTAACTCCAATGCCTACAAAAATCAACAAATATTTGCATCAAACGGTGTTATTAACTTCCAAATGGAGTTTGGAGTACTATGGAATGACAAATGCATGCTGACATTGAAAACAGACAAAATCAAATTTCGTGGGGGGGGGGATAACTCTCATATTAATGATTATAAAATAATTCTGACATATGCCTGCAATGACTATTATATTATATCAACACAATAATAGCAAAAGATCTTTAAAAAAATCTTGAAAACTGTGAACGTGTTGTGGTTTTTCGTAAAATCGTAGAACAAAAAATAGTGAAATTGGTGTACATCTTACAAGCCAATAAAAACTCTATTCTGGTATGCATTTCAGAACAGAATTATCATTATCTTTTAAGTCTAGAAGTGTACTTTTCCTATTGCAACCACCATTTTGAAGCATGAACTTGGAATAGAAAAATAGCATTTTTGTAACTATACTTTTAATTTGGTGGAATTACCCCACCCACTTAAATCGTGCAAACAGCAAAAACCAGTAAACCAAACAATCTGGTTTTGCATCATAAGACAGTCAATACATATCAGTTAAAGTATACAAAGTTTAAAGAAAATCGGTTTTAGCCCTGAAAATAGCCTTATAGAGACGGATCCTTTGGTGCGATGATGCATCTTGGTAGCAAAGTGTCGTGTACCATAATTGGGTCACTGTGTCCTTGAACTTGACCTCTGACCTGGTTTCTAGAAACTGGATTGAGTCTGGCGCATATCTCCTATATTATTTGATGTAGGAATCCCAAAGGGGTACGTGCATTAAGAGGCTATTTTGGCCCCCTATTAGGTCAAAAATTAAAAGTTGATCTTCACAAGTTTCTTCTTATTAGTTTATTAGAACAATAGCCAAAATGTAAAGGTCTGGTATTGATTCGACTTTTACGGTTGCTATGGTAACAAAAATGGCCGCCAAAATAGGCCGCTAATAGGAAAATGACCATTTTAGAGCAAATTTGAGACATGTAACAGAGGAATTAATATAGAGCACAAGCAAATACCCAAAAAATATTTTAACAGAATCTGATGATGAGAAATATCATCGCACACAATATACTAAAAGGTCTTTTTGGTATTTGCTTGTGCAGATATCTAATCCGTAAAAAATCGGTCTCCAAAAGCGTCAAATTTGACCTAGACTGGCAATTTCTCTATTTTAAGCCTATTTTGGTTACCATAGCCACCAGCAAAAGTAAAATAAATAACATAATTTTACTCTTGGGCTATTCTTCCAACAAACCAATAAGATGAAATTGGTGAAAAGCAACTTTTAGTTTTTGGCTCTAAAGGGGGCCAAAATAGCCCCTTAATGCACGTACCCCTTTGGGGTGTTGATTCCTCTTGGGATGGCAGAGTGGTGCCTACAATTTTGGGTCACTTTGACCTTGACATTGACTTCTGGCCTCATTTCTAGGTTTTTCTTGTCTCAAGCATATCTCCTATATTACAGCTAACTTTCCTTAAATGTGTCTTATGCCAGACAAATTCTTTTTGGGGCATTCGTCACATGTTTGTGACATTTCTTATTAAGACATATATATAAACAAGAGGGCCCTTGGGCCCTGGGTCACTCACCTGAGAATGACTAATCAGTGGAGTGGAACCATTTTGGAAATTTCGGTAGAGTGCATCATGAGGAACAATTCTGTGATCTTTTTTTTGAATTTGGGTCAGTGGTTCAGATGTCGTTAAAAGGTTTCTTATCTGGAGATTTGGCAGTCCTCCTGTTTGGTGCAGCAGAACCATTTATGCAATTTTGAAAGATGACATCATGGGGAATATTCATGTGAAGTTATATGGAATTTGGACAAGTGGTTCAAAAGCAGATGTTGATTAAAGACATTTCTTATCTAGAGCTCTGACTGCTCCTTTGTTCAGCAGATCCGAACCATTTGTGTAAATTTGGTAGCAGGTATCATGACGAACAATTCTGTGAAATTATTTTGAATTTGGACAAGTGGTTCAGGAGGAATTGCCGCTCAAAGGCATTTCTTATCTGGATATCTGGAAACCCTTTGTTCAGCAGAGTGTAAGCATTGTGCAATTTTGTTAGAGGGTATTACGAGGAACAATTCTGTGAAATTATTTTGAATTTGGGTTAGTGGTTCAGGAACAGATGTTGTTTAAAACATTTCTTATCTGGAGCTCTGGCAACCCTCCTGTTCGGTGGAGCGGAACCATTTATGCAATTTTGAAAGATGGCAAACATTCATGTGAAGTTATGTGAAATTTGGACCAGTGGTTCAGGAAGAGATGTCCTTTAAAGACATTTCTTATCTGGAGCTCTGTCGGCCCTTCTGTTATGCGGAGTGGAACCATTTGTGCAGTTTTGGTGGAGGGTATCAAGAGGAACAATTTTGTGAAATTATTTTGAATTTGGAATAGGGTTTCAGGAGGAGATGGCTTTTAAAGATATTTCTTATCTGGAGCTCTGGTTTCCCTTATTTTCAGTGAAGCGGAACCATTTGTGCAATTTTGGTAAAAGGCATCATGTGGAACAATTCTGTGAAATAATTTTGAATTTGGACCAGTGGTTCAGGAGGAGAAGTTGTTTTAAGATATTTCTTATCTGGAGCTCTGGCAGCCCTTTTGCTCAGCGGAGCGGAACCATTTGTGCAATTTTGGTAGAGGGTATCATGAGGAACAATCCAGTGAAATTATTTTAAATTTAGATAAGTGGTTTAGGATGAGATGCTTTTTTGATATTTCTTATCTGGAGCTTTGGCAACCATTTTGTTCAGTCGAGCGGAACCATTTGTGCAATTTTGGTAGAAGGCATCATGAGAAACAATTCTGTGAAATAATTTTGAATTTAAACCAGTGGTTCAAGAGGAGATTTCATTTAGATATATTACTTATCTGGAGCTCTGGCAGCCCTTTTGTTCAGCGGAGCAAAACCATTGTTGCAATTTTGGTATAAGGCATTATGAGGAACAGCTCTGTGAAATTATGAATTTGGGCCAGTGGTTCAGGAGATGTCGTTTCGTTCTTATCTGGAGCTCTGGCGGCCCTGCTGTTCTGTGGAGCGGACCCATTTATGCAATTTTGAAAGAGGGCATCATGGGGAATATTCATGTGAAGTTATATGAAATAAGGACCAGTGGTTCAGGAGGAGATGTCGTTTAAAAAAACGTTAATGGACGGACGGACGACGGACGAAGACCCAACACAATAGCTCACCTTGAGCCTTTGGCTCAGATGAGCTAAAAAAGCTTAGGGATGCTGGCAATACGATCGTCTACACTGATGAAACATATATTCATTCTTCGCATGCTGTGCATGGCACTGCGTTTGTGGGGGTATAATTATAACAGTGTCTTTGAAACAAGTAGCCCAATGGGCAACGATAGCTCACCATGGAGCTAGCATAATGTTTTGAGACACCATAATTTAGGATACCCAAAGGCAGGTAACTCTGAACTTGTAACAGTGACCAGAAATTAATTCAAAAATATAAGATATCATGCCAGTTCTAGTTATCTGCAAGTATTAAAAAGATCTGAATAAAAATTTCAGAGGAAACCTGGTGAAAGTGTAGTTATCAGATGCTCAAGGGCAGCTAACTCCGTAGTCAGTGATGGGATCTGACTGAAATTCAAACCCATCAATACTTTTATGTATGTGCTGGTAACCAACAAGGATGAAGAAAATCAAATGAAAAAAATGGAGGCGCTAGAGTGGTCACAACATTAAACAGTTATATTTTAGACGCTCAAGGGCTGCTAACTCTGTAGCTGGTGGATGGGTATGGCGGAAAATCAAACTCATTCAAACTTTTATGGAAGTCCTTGTTACCTGCAAGAATGAGGAAGATCCATTTGAAAATGAATGTGCTAGAGTGGTCACAACAGATCTCCCATTGTAAGTCTATGCAGATTTTTTAAGATGCTCAAGGGAAGTTAACTCAACAGTCTAAAGTTGGTTCTACTTTGAATTAAACTCATCCAAGCTTTTATGGTTGTCCTTGTTACCTGAAAGAATGAATATAGTCTATTCAAAAATGAAAGAACTAGAGTGGTCACAACGATTCTCCCATTATACGTCTATGGGGATTTTTTAAGATGCTCAAGGGCAGCTAACTCCCCTGTTCAAATTCTGATCTAGCCAAATTTCGAACCCATCTAAGCTTTTATAGTTGACCTTGTTACCTGCAAGAATGAAGAAGATCCAATCAAAAATGACGCACTAGAGTGGTCACAACATTATCCATCAATTTTTAAGATGCTCAAGGGCAGCTAACTCCATAATAGGTGATGGGATCTTAAAGAAAAACAAACTCATTCAAGCTTTTTTAGTTGTCCTTCTTATCTGCTAGAATGAAGTAGATCAATTCAAAATTGAAAGTACTAGAGTGATCACAACAGATCTCCCATTATAAGTCTCTGGGGATTTTTCCAGACGCTCAAGGGCAGCTAACTCCACAGTCCAAGGTCTGATCTGGCCAAATTTCGAAAACATCCGAGATTTTATGGTTGTCCTTGTTACCTGCAAGAATGAAGAAGATCCAATCAAAAATGAAGGCGCTAGAGTGGTCACAACATTATGAATCAATTTTTAAGATTCTCAAGGGCAGATAACTCCATAATAGGCCATGGGATCTGTAGGAAATTCAAACTCATCCAAGCTTTTATAGTTGTCCTCCTTATCTGCAAGTTTGAAGAAGATCCATTTACAATTGAAAGCACTAGAGAGGTCCCATTATAAGTCTATGGAGATTTTTTCAGACGCTAAAGGGTAGGTAACTCATTACAGCGCTTGCACTAGTGGACGTTTTGGGCGTTTTTACGTCTGAAATTGGCTTTCGTACGCCGAAAATCCAAAGATCAGACGTACTTTGACTTCCCCATAAAATCTTGTATGCCCGTCGGCAATAGCCGTGACGTATATATCAGTATCGAGGATTCGGCCGTTTGATCTCGCCGCCGACTTCAGAAAGTCAAGTGTGTGTAACGGCAGTAACACTTGATAAAGAAGTCATTCAGTAATTGACCAATGGGCGCTCAGGACAACATAAGACAGCCCACTGCCTGCTGTGCAGATTTAGTTGACAGGTGTTAAATGATGTATGCAACGACCACACTCGGACCACATGAGTAATATTTTAGAAAAAAATAGATCTGTGTCGGGAAACCCATGTTCCGCTTTTTTTCTTTCAAAAATTTCGTTGCATTTCCCTCCAAACATTATTCCAATATCTGTTTGATTTTTGTTTGAAAAACGAGAGAACAAAGTTTTTGTACAAAAGTTTATATTTCTGCAGTAGACATGATGTATTTCTATCGGAATCAAATGCAAAAATCTGAGAAAAATTAGAAACTATCAATCTCCGTACTTACCCCACCCACTAGGCCCGCATTACGAAGAAAATAAAGAGACAGTTGCATTTAGGAACCTGAGTTTTAAATGGCATAACCAAGATAACTTTAAGCAATAAAGGTAAGGTCTTTTAACATCATAAAGAGCTACCAAATTTAGCTTAAATATTTTTGTGAGTTATTAAAATTTGCAGATTTTTTAAACAAGTTGAGCTTTTAAAAGAACTATGCAAAAGCCAATAGGCATTGAGTAAAGGCAGGTATTTTGAGTTGTATTAAAATAAATTCTGTCAATATTACAGCGCAAGAAAGATTTCTTTAGATCATAAGGGAAATCTCGCCAAACTTGCCTGTTCTCTCTGTTTTACCCAACACTTTTTACAGGACCCCTCCCCCTCCCCCACCCCCCCCCCCCCAAAAAAAAAACAACAACAAAATAAAACAGTCTGAAAGAGCTTTGGCAAGGAGAACCTATGCTGAAATTTTCAGAAACCAATGGACAGCCCAACCCTTATGGAGATGTTTTGTCACATTTGCAATAGAATTTGTAAGACTGTCAGCTATTTTTGTCCAGGACCCCAAAATTGTGGGCCCATATCAGACTTCTATAGAATAAACTGATCAGTGTTCACAATCTTGAGGCATTGGATAATAGACAAATTGCTGAAACACTTACCTTTGAACAAGAAAACTCAACACATTGCTTAGGAATAGTCAATAAATGACCCTTATCCTTTAGGGGCAGTCTGATATGGGTCCACAATGTTTTTGTTCATACCTGTTTGCAAACTTTGGATCATTGAATAGATATCAGAATGACACAATAAAATATATTTCATCAGTTTCAACTTTAACATTGTTTAACAGAGTTGAACATAAACATGTTTAAAAATACACACAAAAAAACCTGTGTACATGAAACTAAGCATTGCATTTAAAAAAAGAGTAGCATTTTTGGCACCGCACGAGGCACACACAATTTGACTCATATAAATTAGGCCTGTGACTTCCAAATCTCAAAGGGTGGAAGTCATGACTTCCTGTTTCAAAAAGTTAGTGCAAGCACTGCTCATTAGTCCCTAATCGGATCCTGTCCAATTTCGAACCCATACCAGATTTTATGGGCGTCCTTGTTACCTGCAAGAATGAAGAAGATTCAACCAAAAAAGAAGGAGCTAGAGTGGTCACAACATTATTCATTGATTTTTCAGACGCTCAAGGGCGGTTAACTCCGAAGCCAGTGGTGGAATCTTGCCGAAATTCAAACCCATCCAAGCTTTTATTGTTGCCCTTGTTACCTGCAAAAATGAAGAAGATCCATTGGAAAATGAAGGTATTAGAGTGGTCACAACATTTCTCCCATTATAAGTCTATGGGGATTTTTCCAAACGCTCAAGGGCAGCTAACTCATAAGTCCTTCGTCTGATACTGCCCAATTTCGAACCCATCCAAAATTTTCGAGGTGTCCTTGTTGCCTGCAAGAATGAAGAAGATTCAACCAAAAATGAAGGAGCTATAGTGGTCACAACATTATTCATTGATTTTTCAGACGCTCAAGGGCAGCTAACTCCGAAGTCAATGATGGAATCTTGCTGAATTCAAACCCATCCAAGCTTTTATGGTTGACCTTGTTACCTGCAAGAATGAAGAAGATCCATTGGAAAATGAAGGTACTAGAGTGGTCACAACGTTTCTCCCATTATAAGTCTATGGGGATTTTTCCAAACCCTCAAGGGCAGCTAACTCATAAGTCCTTCGTCCGATACTGCCCAATTTCGAACCCATCCAACATTTTATATTTGTCCTCATTACCTGCAAGAATAAAGAAGAACCAATCAAAAAGGAAGGAGCTAGAGTGGTCACAAGGTTGTCCCCATTATAACCCTTTGGGAGCTATCTGTTGCCATGGAAACCAAAGTTCTAATCCTATCTAGCCCAAAACATAATGCAGCCAATCCCCCACCCAATGATGCTTCTGATGAAATTTGATTACGATTGGCCAGCTGGTCGCAGAGATATTCATGTTTGAAAGTGTGCACGCATGGACGGACGCTGGCTCGAGTCCAATACTATAAGCTCACCCTGAGCCTTTGGCTCTGGTGAGCTAATAAAATGCGCTAGTCAAATGATGTTCAGCTGTGAGAAAATTGGTTGACTTCAAGGACTCCGATTCCAGAATAATTTTCTTATTTCTCAACCAAAACATATGTTGTGAGTGCTCAAAAGAACCACTCATTGAGTATTTGGTACAAATGTTTGACATGATGGATAAGAAAATATTCACAATTTTATGCCAAAATTGTTTGTTTACTGTCAATTCCAAAATTTTCGCGAGAATTTTGTTTTCGTGAATAGCATTAAAAGACACAGTTGTGACATTAAAAATTTGTGACTAGGGCATGATTTGCCTATATTAGTAAATGACAGAGAGATTTCGCCATTTTGCGAGGGTTTTATTTTCACAAAATTTCGCATGTGCGAAGTTTCGCGAATATAAAGTCCTTGCGAAAATTTCCAAATTTACAGTATCTGAAAATACTTTGGACCTAAAATTAGTTTTAAGAAAAGAATCAAACACCGTCCAAAAATGTTCGTATACTTCAGTACTCTACCCAGAAATGCTTAGCCTTTATAACTTTATACACCCAAGCCTAATCAGAGTGTCAAAAAAATATGCACATCAATGGAAGGCCTCTGTAACAAGCAGCATGCGTGGATCCAGAAAGTTTTACAGAGGGGGTCCAACTTCGAGAACGTTTTTATGAGTGGAACCACATACCACTAAAATCTGGCCATCATCATCCAGTCAGCGAAATGCCATTTAAATGGTTTTTCCTGGCAGGCCGATGATGGCCCAACATCGAATGCTGGCTTGGTAGCTTTGTGATTTTTCAGGGGATCTGGACTAGTATTGCTAAGAAACCCTTTATTTTTGTGATTTTTCAGGGGGAGGGGAGTCTGAGCTCCCTGTCCCCCACTCTGGATCCGCACATGAGCAGCGACAATTGTGTCCCTTTTCAAAGTGGGGACTAATTCATTTCATTAAGAGCAGTCCCTTGTAGTATGGAAGACCACTGTTTCAGCATTAGATGATTTCTATTGAATGCAAACATTTTTCATTATGCACATGCGTTACTGCGTAATGGGAACTAGGCCTATATCAGAGGGCCAGTTAGGCAAAAAAAAAAATCAGCGTAAAATTGTGATTATTTTCTTATCCATAATTCCAAACGTGTTTTGGGTGCTCAAATGAGTTGTGGTCATTGAGACATTTTTTTGAGTACCCACAACATGTTTCGATTGAGAAATAAGAAAATTATTTTCAGCTACCTTCTCTAATCTGTAGGCCTGCCTATATAGTAAGTCAAATGACCAGTGATGAAGCTCCAAGTTTAGGGCCTCCAGTTAAGTGAGTGTAATTAAAAATAGTTTTCTGAATCATGCTAATATCAAGCAAAAAATATATGTAGGTACTAAAAAGAACTATCTCAATGAGACAGCTCTTTAAAGAAGCCCAAAACACAGGTTTCACCTGATAGTGCAGGCCTCCAGATAAGAGTGTGTATTGGAAAATTATTTTCTTTATTACTCATCCAAATTATATGTTGTGGGTACTCTATAGAACCGTCTCAATGAGACGGTTCTTTTCAGCACCCAAAACACATTTTTAAATCAATGGGTAAGAAAATAATTAAAATTTTACGCAAATAAATTTTCCTTATCTGGATCTATGTAGTGTATAACTAACCAATGCAACGACGCCTTAGCATGTGACATCGTCCACAAACAAAATCACAAGTGTTCAATCTCCCACAAATAATCCGAGGTTTACCTTACAGTTAGTGGATTTAACTCTTTGCAGTTTGCAAGCTGGGTAATTTTACATGCCTTTTGTCATCTGCTGATTTCAATCCCGGCCCGGTCCCATACTTTTGTGGAGATTGATCATGAAATAATTTCTACATCCATTCTCCTCCTTCTGCTGATTCAAGAAGGGTTGTTGTCAGTTACGAGCAAAAGAATGCGCATGAAGCACTGGCTACCCGCTTAGTCAAGCCTGCACAGGAAAAAGTGTGGTTAGATGAACTGACCGTCCCAACATGACCATAGCTGTTGATTGGACGTAAAGCATCAAACCCCCAAAAAAAAATTCTGCTGATTTTTTTTTCAAAATTATCTTTTTTGAAATTTTTTTTCAGCAAAACCTTCAAGGTGTCAAACAGTTTGGATCCAGATCGGGCCCGACACTTTGTCGGGTCCAAACTGTTTGCAAAGGTTATCAGCAGACGACACTAGTAAACAAAGAGTTAAAGTAGGGGTCGATTTCCAAAGGTAAATTGTTCACAAGACTCCAGATTAAGGGTGTGTGATTACTTTTTTTCTTATTTCTTAACAAAACATATGTTGAGCATGTGCGGACCAAGAGGGGGAGGACAGGGGTCCGGACCCCCCCTGGAAAATCACAAAAATATAGGGTTTCTTAGCAATACTGGTCCAAATCCCCTGAAAACCAAGCCAGCGTTCAATGTTGGGCCATTATCAGCGTGCTAGCGAAACGCCACTTAAATGGCGTTCCGCTGGTGGGCTGATAATGGCCCCCTTTTAGTGGTATTTTGATCCTCCCCTCATCAACTAGAAAAAAAAACAATGTCAGAGTTGGACCACCTCTGACAAAACTTTCTCAATCTGCACATGTTGAGGGTATTGAAAAGAACCGTCTCAGAGATCACAGCTCTTTGAGCACTCAAAAACACATGTTTAAACTGATGGGTAAGGAAATAATCACAATAGAATGCTCAAAAATATTTTGCTTTTCTATATGGTTTCTTATAAAAAATAATTCAACCAAAACATCTCAATGAGACGATTGTTTTGAGCATCCGAAACTTGTTTAAATTGATTGCCAATGGTAAGAAAATAATTACAATGTTATGCTAAAAAAATAACTAGATGCACTTTAAAATTTTATCTAACAACACATTTCCGTGTTAAATTCTTTTTTGAATATTCATCTGCTTTTTTCTGTCTCCAGTCACATATTGATGTGAAATCACACATCTGACATTTCCAGGCATCTTCAATATCCACCCCCTTAACCTCCCTCCCACCCCTCCAAAACCCATAAAATTCCTTCACCAAACACTCAAGTTCTGAGTCTGAGTATGTTACTGATTGATGACAGATTGTCTCCCTTGAATCTTGGTGCACATATTCCATGCCTATCTGACTAACACATGTCATACATTGCATTTTCTGAAACAGTACATCCATGAGAGAACTGAGATTCCTACAAGTTAACATTTTACCATCTACCTGTTTTAAAATGTCTTCACCAAACTCTTTATTTAGATTCAATCTTAGATGCTTAGCAACAGTTTCCTTGGTAACCTGACCTTTGACAAGGTCATCAAACAGTTTCTTATACAACATGACCTGAAGCCTGTGTTGGCTCTGCTGTGACCTTGAGGGTGGAGATTTGTGCTTCCTTGTTTTCAGTTCTTGTAGATCTATGGTGTAGATATCGGGGTCAAATCTCAATTCATCAATTAGACCTACAATGAAAATATCTTCGCCAAATGGTGACCCAAATATTGGTACTTCCCTTGCTATGGTAGTATTACAGAGAAACCCTTGGACAGAAGATATGAGATTTAAGACTTTGATAGCCCATATATCCTCACTGGACTCAACCTTGACCGGCACCACGTCATGAACAGCCAGCTCTGGAAAACAGGAAAAATATCATAATAAACATTTGAGATTTTGGTACTTGTGGAATTGTTGAACAACAAAGGCTCAGGTGAGCCTGCACAAATGCCCAGATTCACCATAGCTTATTTGCTTATATACACTTATATACACTACATGCATGGATCCAGGATTATCTGGTGGGGCTAGAAGCCTTAGAACTAATTTTTGTCTGAGCCTCCCTGGCTACTGTACATGCACCACCTTTCTAGTTTATGTGCGCACGGACACAACAATGGATCCGAGGTGTGTGCAAGCAGCGAATATCCTGGTGAGACTGCCCAGACTTGTCTGAGTTGTTGATATTTGCATGTATTTCAGATAGTTTTGGTTATTTCATGCCTGAAGATGAGCCTAATATAGCTCGTTATCAAAGTATATTTTACACTAATTAAAGTGAAAAAAATACGGAAGACTTATAAAATGTATATGAAAACATCAATTTATATATTATTTCTAGATAAGAAATCTCATTCTAGCATTTAAAGGCCAAATAATCGACTTATTAAGCACCATTATGTGTTTTGACAATGTAACTAATATCTGCCCCTTCATTTTCAAAAACGACTTTACTGATTTTTCAATTGAAGAGTGATTGCTAAGGGAGATAACAATGTGGAAGGGGTCTATTAGGAAGGGGCCGATGTTCATGCCTAGGTAAATCCCTGCAATTATAAATAAAAAGATATTCTTATCTGGATCTGTGGCTTAGACCAGCTTGCACATAAGGACAAAAAAGTCACATTCTGGCAAGAGCCTATAATTTCCTGCTCAAAAAAACACGGTATGGAAGCAAATAAAGACATAGGTCGAATTAAGCGAAGTTTTTGATTGTAAAAATGTTATTGTTTTCTCAGCTTTCAGTTTATACACGCGCTTTGGGTGCTCAAAAGAACCGTCTCATCGAGACGGTTCTTTTGAGTACCCATAACATATGTTTTGGTACTAATTTTCAATTAAGCACTCTTATCTGGAGACCTGAAAGGTCCTGTAAAATTCCCACTGCATAGGTGGATATGACATTTAAATGACGACTTTGGCCAAATTGATCAGGGTCTGTTACGTACTTTACATTGAGCTTTAAGATCATTTTAAAAGCATACAGCGAGTACTCTGTTCGGACTGCCCGGGTGCCCTGGTTGATCAGGGCCTTTGTTGGGCACTGTTTTTGTCACATGCTGGCTCATTTAATATTGAACCACTTTGCAGTATATATATTTGGGTTTGCTCTTTATAAATAGTTCAGTTAATTTAAGTTGTGTATTTTATTTGCTGCGCTTCATCACGTTAAGTTTTCACAAACAAACATATTGTAACTTGTTTTTTTTTTTATAAATGGAGTCTATTTTCTGAAAAGACTAAAGTCTAAACATCACACAATCTGTGTTTGTCCTATTTTCTGAATCAACCCTTTGTATTCTGATGAATTTTCCCATACATATAAATACAACAAGGATGGGATTGTCAATTGTATTTTTTTAGAGTCAGGTAGAAATTTCCAAATAATTATGTACTTCAGGCCATGAAGATTGCATAAATTTATCTTAGCAAACAGTGCAGGTCCTGATAAAATGCCATGTTTTGCCGCATTTCATCTGGGTCTTCACTGTTTGCCAAAGTGCCCCTCAAGGGGCTTCCAGTATACAAAGGTTTAATTGATGTACATGTATATATACATCAGGCCAAGAAAAAAATATGCGCGGTTCAGGTTACCTGACCTACCCTAAATTTTTACACACTACCCTAAACTATTTTCTCCAAATTCTGAAAATAATTTTGTTCTGCTATTCTCTTCAAACTTCAGAATTTACATATCAAAATGAACATCTGAAATGGAAATCTAAATTTCTATGCATTCAGTCTTTGGTATTGGAAGTAAAATGATTAAAACAAGTTTATATCTTCAAAAATAGACCAGTTTATATCAGTATAGTCTTATTATCCCCACGCTTTTTTAAAAAAGCGTAGGGGATATTGCAATCGCCTCCGTCCGTCCGTCCGTCCGTCCGTCCGTCCGTCTGTCCGTCCGTCTGTCCGTCCGTCACGCTATCTCCTCCTAAACCATTGGACGAAATCCAACCAAATTTGGTGTGTGTGTTGCTCACATGAATGGGGCGTGCAACGGCACATTTTTTTTTGGCCCCGCCCCCTGGGGCCCTGGAGAGGGGCCAAAAGGTCAAATGTCATATAATATCATTAAATTTCAATTACTAAGTCAATTTCAAAGATTTTTAACCCAAACTTTGTGTGTCTTCTCACAAATGAAAGATATAAAACATATCAGACGGGATTTTCATTTGGCCGCCTGGGTCATGCCCCAGGGGTGGGACTTGGGGGTACCGTGGGGGGTTTTGTGGTCAAAAATTTTTTTTTTCCGAAATTCAACCAGATTTGGTGTGTGAGTTACTTACATGAATGGCATATGCAACGGCACCATTTTTTGGGTCCCTGCCCCCTGGGGCCCTGGGGAGGGGCCAAAAGGTCAAATATCATTAAATCTGAATTACAAAGTCAATTTCAAAGATTTTTAAACCAATCTTTGTGTATCTTCTCACATATGTAAGATATATATCAGACGGGATTTTCATTCGGGCGCCTGGGTCATGCCCAGGGGTGGGACTTTGGGGTACCGTGGGGGTTGGGGAGCCAAAAAAATTTTTTTTCCGAAATTCAACCAGATTTGGTGTGTTAGTTAATTACATGAATTGCACATGCAGCGGCACAATTTTTTGGGTCCCCTGCCCCTGGGGCCTTGGGGAGGGGTCAAAAATATAATTTTCTGAACATGGTCATGTGGCATATCAAATTAAAGGGAATTTGCAGTAGACCAGGATACACTGAAATATTTTAACCTACGATCAAACTGGTGACCTTGGGATGGGGTCAAAGGGTCAATTACCATTAGATTTCTTCGAGAGCGTGGGGATTTGCGATGGCGCGCCATCGAATTTGTTCTAGTTTCATTTCCAAGCAGGTCTGAATATTCTAAGAAAAAAGTTAAAAAAAACAAACATATTATCCTACCTAACTACCCTAATTTTTTTCAGGGTGTAAACTGAACCACACATATTTTTTGATTTGGCCATAGTACAATAATCGTATGGTCTGGTCAATTTAAACCTACCACGAGCCAGATGAAGACTTGAACCTTCTGTCATGACTGGATTCTCTTCTACAATTCCAGGGACTGTGAAACTATACCATAGCTGCTGTTCACACCAATGTTGGCGTGTCAGGTCTGAGACCCATAAATACCCTGGTCTAAATCTCTCTAGGGGTGTTCTGGTATCAGTGTATTTGTCAGTACAGTCCTCTAAAGAATCAGCATCATTTTTCTCCTTGGATCCATTCTTTTCACCTGGTAACACAGAAACAACCATATATCAGTACCCATAGGTTTAGATAAACAAAATATTTTAAGCGTAAAATTATAAATTTTTCATACCTATCATTTTAGCATATGTTTTGGATGCTCATTGAGACTGTTCTTTCGAGTACCCATAACATATGTTTTGGTTGAGAAATAAGAAAATTATTTTTTAGTTACATATTATGATATAGCCCACTCTTACTAAAGACTTAACTACCCTTAACTCAATAACCCAGCCACAAAATTTTAAATCAGCAATTTTTTTAATTACATTTAAACCATGAATTGGTCAGATTTGACATGGTACGTTCCCTCACAGTAAAAAAACTGTTTAAAAAGCAAAAGCTTACTTTTGCATAACTGTTGGTTTAATTCCATTCATGAGTAATTACAAATGAAATTGTCTACCTTACCTGTCTCACTTCTCCCTATTTCCAACTGATGGAGAAGTTTTGAGTCTGATTACTGTATGTACCTGTAGCTGAATTCGAAAATTTGGACCATAACTGCTAAAGTTTTCCCTCTCTGAAAGCTCTAGCTTGAGACTGCAAACCATGAATCCATGTTAATCTCTTTTAGCCCTTTGTATATTCAGGGGTAACAACCTACGTCATAGCGTGGGTGTTGTAAACACGTAGTATGACGCCATCTTTGATTTGCAAGGTTAGTTTTTCCCTTCGTAAATGTCGTACAAATTAGTGTCTGTCAAAACTAAGCAGTGCAGGCGGTGCCTAACATCACATTTGAACAGAATATACAATGGTCACGTCCAGAAATGCCGTTGCCTTTGTAAACATTCACCCACAAAAATCGAAGTGGGTGACTGCTAAAATTATCCTCGTGTCTCCCGCTTCGATTCTTGTGGGTGAATGATTACAAAGGCAACGGCATATCGGGGCGTGGCCGTTATATATTCTGTTCAAGTGTGATGTTAGGCACCGCCTGCACTGCTTTGTTTGTACAGACACTCATTTGTTTAATTTTACGAAGGGGGAAACTGACCTTGTAAATCAAAGATGGCGCCGCACTACGTGTTTAAAACATCAATGTTATGACGTAGGTTGTTACCCTTGTATATTGGAAACCCCTAAATGGGTAATGTGGCATTTCATCAGGGCGTTCACTGTTTGTTAAGGTAAAAAAGATCTTCAGATAAAAAAAATACAATATTTTTTTTTAAATTATAACCTGACACCCCTGGACATGTACATTGGACTATCCCAACTTCCCGAGTTTATTGTATCAAACCAGAAAGAAGAATCCATAAGTATACAAAGGGTAAGATAGGAGCCAGCAAGTTGTCATATCATTTTTTTAGTTTCCTATTTATGTTACTCAAAATATTTAAATATAAACCTCAATAACTAATAAACAACATGCGCGGATCCAGGAATTTTCGTCAGGGGGGTGGGGGGGGGGTCCAGGTCAGTCTGACAAAAAAAAGCTCTAACAAAGTTTTTTTTTAGTCCTCAGCCTCAGCTTATTTTACAGAAGTCAAATGTCAAATGGTCAATTTCAGAGAAATCTATCATTTTTCAAGGTTCCAGAGGGGTCCAACATTTTCCAGGGGGGTCCAACTGTTTCCAGGGGGGGGGGGGGGGTCCAATTGCTTATTCCCTATAGAAACCCATATAACTTGTGATTTTCCAGGGGGGGTCCGGACCCCCTGCCCCCCCCCCCCCTCTGGATCCGCGCTTGAACAATTACCAAGAGGGTATAATTCCCCTATGGATAGTATGTGGTTTTAGGTTATTCAGTGGAGTGCCCCAGGGGTCTGTCCTAGGTAAGAACAGCCATCAAAATACCTTGGGTGGATCTACAGTCCAACCTATCATAGAAAAATCATATAAGCCGGATAACTATAAAAAGTCCAACAATATAATAGGTTTCTTGAGATGCCATCTATGACAGGCAAGGGAAGAGAATCAAGGCACAGGCTTACTTCACCATGATACGATCCAACCTGGACTACTGTTCTACAATATGGAGTCCATACCAACATGACCAGAAACACCAGGTTGAAATGGTCCAGAAAAGATCTGCATGATTTGTCACAGATACAGAAACACCAGCAGGGTCATGGACATGCTTGACTATCTTGGTTGGGAGTCGCATGAAACAAGAAGAAGCAAACTGCAGCTGATTGTTCGCTACAAAATTGTGCACAGACTGATTGATATAGCAACCACAGACTACCTGACACAGACTAATTCCAGGACTAGATCAGCACACAAGTACAAGCAGTACTCTACATCTACAGATTGTTTCAAGTACAGCCTTTTCCCTGAGGACAATCCCACTCTGGAACAGACTACCACCAGCAGCAACAGCTGATCGAGGCACCCTCCTTGGTATCCTTCAGACCTAACCTTCTAATGGGATTTATCTCCCAGCCATGAATGTACACCCAAATGAGGAGTGGTGACTTGTGCCGTCGGGTCTTGTGCCCAGGTACCCCCAGGGAAGGCAGACTGGTCTCACTCTGAATCTGATGGGCGAAAAATGGCTGGGAACAACTTTTCTTTTATCTTCTCATCTCTTAGCACTGAATTCAGGGCGATATGATGGATTTTTATTTTATGTTATCATATAGCCCTGATTTTTTAAGCCTCTATCTTTTCCCTTACTGTTATCGTGGACGTAAACCAAGTTGAAAACACATTTCCAAACAGTGTCTTCCTCTAACACTACTCCATTTTGTATGTATATAGGTTTATCTATATTTTGCTATTTAGTTTGCCGCTGATGCATACCCGATTAGTTCTAAAAAGATAAAATACTCCTGTCCACACAGAATGTTTACACTATTTGTTTTCAAAACATGGCATCATTTTTGTTTTCTGAGCTGAAGAGCATGCTTTTTCTGTGGGTACTAAAGTCACGCACGAATTTGTTTTGGTATTTAATGTACCGACAATGACCCGTTTACTTTCCGTTTTCTACACAGATGTTTTAACAACATTAAATACCAAAATCAGACTTATATAATGTTTTCTTTTACCTTCCTTATTATCATAATTGGCCTAAAAATGATCATATCATAATTGGCCTAAAAATGATCATACCTGGTCTGTTGAGATTAAAAGAATCCAATACCGTCTCACCATACATTTGTTACATGAAGATATTTGCAAAAAAAGATGACCAATTACCGATCTAACTGGGGCCGCCTTTTACCAATTTGTTGCCATCGAGAACTACCCAGTTGGATATGTACAAACTGTGTCCGAGGAGTTCTTAATGGCAATGGATGGGATCCTTTTTTGTGCATACAGGTTGATTTTTATGGTGACCTCACTCACCATTTGTAATAGGTTTTCTTTTAATATATTGATGAATGTCAACGAATAAAGGTCAATCTTCAACCTAGTATGCAAATTTTTTCACCCTGGTTCTGTATTCCGACGGATGTCACTGGATTGAAAATTGACTATTTTCAGATAAGGAACTCCCCCACTTCCGCTAACAGGAAATACATAGAAAAAAATCCAAATGGTTTTGCATATTCAAACAATGACACCATTATACAATTCTAATCATAAACCATTGCGCACATGTTCAAAAAGAAGGTCAAAACACCCAATGTCTCTATATAAGATTCACGTGGCGCCTTAAAAACGATGGGTACCAACTATGTATTGACTGATAGCCTATTTGAACATAAGCGTGTGATAGTAAAGCTATTCAGCGTGCAGCAAGGTTAGCCATGAAATAAAAAATATTTTCTTTCACTAATTTCTTACTGATCACTGTGCAAAAGTAATTTGATTCTGATCTTTCCAATCTATCGCTTCTTGTCGTAAACAAGCTGACCCTCTCTCGGTTCAGAGGTCAATGTACTCTTGCGTTAGCTTGCTACTTTTGGCGGGAAACTTGTCACGTGAGCACATGATCAGAATAACAATTGTCCGCCTTGTTGGAAAAGTCCATTTTCGGTCTGATTATGACATTTTGGGACATGACAAAGCTTCCTTTCCAAAAATTAGATTTATACGGGTGGGGTATGTGATTGTTAAGGATTTCTGTCAAGTAAGTATCTCATTTTCTTTGGCATGCTATATTAAATTGAAATCAAACCATTCTTGGAAATCGACTTTCATTTTCTGAAATAGGTCATTACTCGTTATAATTTAATAGAGAATAGGGGGCGCTACAATGCACAAGAAACTGATTCTGCTAAATACTTGGGGGTCAATATCTCACGTGATTTGTCGTGGGCGAAGCACATCAACCAAATCACAATGAAAACCAATAACTCACTAAAATTCATTAAACGCAACATCCAGACCAATAACCCTAAACTAAAAGAGTCAGCATACAAGACATACGTCCGTCCCTTAGTTGAATATGCGGCCTCTGTATGGGACCCCTGGCAGAAAAAATACATAAACAAAATTGAAATGATTCAACACAGGGCCATAAGATACATATTCAATGATTATAGCTTCACTAGTAGTGTAAGTAATATGTTATCTAAGCTTAACCTTCCAACACTTGAGAAACGCAGACAAATTTCATCTCTCACTATGTTTTATAAAATCAAGCATCACTTAGTTAATATTCCATTTCCAGACAATATTCAGCCATCCATGAGATCTAGATATACATTTCCTCGATCTAGGATAAACATTCATAGATACTCATTTTTTCCCAGAACTGCTAAACTTTGGAACAATCTCCCGCCTGACCTTTGTAATAGTCCTGACCTCGGATCATTCCGAGCAGGGCTCCTCAAAACTCTTTAAAAAACTGATAAAAACTCATCATCCTCATATTCATCAATTTCAACCTCATTAAACATTTTCATTACCCATTATATAAACACCATTCATGATGCCTTCCTCTTGTTTTTCTACACAGTCATGTTGATTTCTCAGCTCAAAAACCAGAAAATAACAAAATTCTAAAAACTTGTGAATAAAAATTGTTTTTGATTTTATTTCTTTTTTTCGAAACCGTCATTTGCGCACGCTGCGCACTCCATGTAATACTCACTAGAGGTGTTTGGAGTACCTGGCAGATTCAGATAATACAGAAACGTGACTGCTGCGAGCGTACCAACATTGAGTAAGTTAACAGAATCAATAGCTTTAACAATTTTGCCCTGATTTTCAAAATTCAAACACCTACTTGTTTCTTATAATGTCCAAAATCCACTGTTAATCTTATTATAATAATGTACTGAGTTTTTGAAAAAGCGCTGACATACCTTACCTAGTCATGGGGAGTATAACCAGTACCGGGTTTTATTATATTTCTCAACGTTTTATTAAGTTCGTCTCATCAATTCAACATCCGAATTTTATTGCAAAAACGTAATCACCCCTAGCTCGTGAAAAGCATGCAAAATGGCTGCGATGAGCCGAAAAACAACAACAAGAACATGATATTACAGATTGCATTGATCGTGTCATAATAACGAAGTCAATGGTAACATTTTTATAACTTTGGTTGTGTATGTAAAACACATGAAGAAGTGTAAATGGTTGGATTGTCAAGGAAACGAGTTTTTCCCAAAACAAAAGGGGACTCCATCACTGGTCAAGATAGAGCACAAAAACCGGTCAGTCTTAATACCCCAGGACACCCTAGGACACCCCAAGATGTCCAAATTTGCATTATTAACATGCTCTTTTGGTAAAACTATGTATGTTTATACCAAAAAAATATTATTGACCCCAAAAATTATTTGAATTACCATTTATATAATATTATTGAAGTTGAATCAAGCAGTATATGTGGTGTGTATACTGCTGAAAAGACACCCCAGGCCCAACCCCAGGACTCTCTCAAATTTGCTTCCTGATACCTAAATTGAGATTAAAACTTTCAGATATAAGCATATAATCATCAAACATTTGATAAACAAGTAAATCATTATATAATATGGAGCTCTTGGGGGTACTGAAGTATCTAGGTATATAATGAGGTGTCCTGATGGGAACCGTCTGGGCTATCCATACTGGGACAAAGTCATACTCAATTTTTTGAATGGTAGAAATCAATTGCATGATGTGTTTAATAAGCATAAATCTTAGATTGATCAAATTATACTTAAATATACAAATAAAGTTATAAATTGAGTTATCTTTGAGGTATCCTGTTTGTCCTATGGTATGTTGAGGTGTCCAGGGTAATCTCTTGGCTTTTCATATAGTTGAGAAAAAACATACTAAACATTGATATTTTATTACACATTCAATGAAAAAACACCTAATTTGATTTAAAAACAGTAAAAATGATCAAATAAAGGTATCTTTATGTGTCCTGGCGTGTCTTGGGGTATCCTGGCGTGTCCTGGGGTAATAAGACTGACCCCACAAAAACACTGCGACTTTAGATTCAGCCAGATCGAAAAAAAAATCTAAAGTCGCAGTTCTGCAACTACTCATCTCTCTTTTACTTAAGTTTACATTCTTACGTCGTCTTATCTAATGCTTCTGTCTTTAACTTTTTTCTCTTTTATTTTCTCTCTTGCGCACCACTAAAGAAATGTCAAGTGTGAAAGCCTAGTGTAATAATGTAGATGTCCGATCCCTCTTGACCTAGCCACTGTCTTTTATAAAAGCTATACTTGCTATTAATTTGGTGGTTAATCAGTCCAATTCTTAAGATTTTCGACTGCTTATTATTCAGTTGCTAAAATAAGATAACTATTACACTCTGTAGCAAAGATCAACATGCTATCTTCATCGCAATCACTCCAATCTGTATCAGCAATTTCGCCGGTAACGGGCGCCGCCATTTCCCTCTGTTTATCTAGCAGCATGACTGTCGTGTGGGAATCGAGACAGAATCGAAGACAGTTCACCGACAAAGAGTATAAACAGAGACCCAGCTAGCAATCTATATGGGACCCAAACTTATGACATGAGATTGCTGTTGCACTTCGTATTTTTATTAATAACACTAGATAGGGTATGAAACCCCCTACCCCGAACCCCGATCTCTGCACCCCCAAACCCCTCACGGAAATTACCGAATAGTTTAACACAACAACAAAATTTAATTATTGTTTGTTCAAACGATGTGGTGTATTAAATTGAATTATTGTTTGTTCAAACGATGTATATAACGCCAAAATGACTAGCATGGGTATGGCATTTTCAATTTGCTTTCCTGATATATTATCACGTTTGTGCTGACAAAGTTTCATGTCACATTTAATGGGTCATTGCATGAAACATTGATATAACTGAACTAAGGGTGAGGTTGGTGCACCGTTAAACCGTTTTAAGCCCTCCAGTAGAATATTTTTTCTGACCTTTCCAAGGCAGTGCTTCTTTTGTTGATCATTTATGTTATTTCTGTCTTGTGTTGCTATGCTTTCATGCACGTCTGTTTGTTGATGCCTTGTGGTCACCTGCTGAGAAAGGGCTAACCTTTTGGCTCTCGTTTGTGATATCTAATTGTGATGTTGTCACTTTCCCATTGTTATCCTAGGTCAGGTGTGGTGCATGATTGTATCGATTCCTGATCTTTGCCCTCTTTTACTTTATCAAACTGACAAATGAAGAAGGTTAAGTCGAGCCATTACACAGCACAGACTCGCCAGAGTCTTCGCTGCCCGCAGACACATTGGCAAAATTTGGATGTACTAGTGGCTAAGGACTCAGACCTAAACTCAGAAACAACCCTCTTCTGATTACGTTTTTTTGAGGTGAATGCGCATATGCGACGTATAACTACATATTCTGTGCTAGCCCTATCGACGATATTTGTGTATATATATTATATGGAGATATTGTGAAAAGTCTTTGTGCAATTTTACACAAAATATATCATTAATACATTATATTTGCGTCATTATGCGAGTGTGAGAGTAGAATACAACAATTAAAAATACATTTTTTTTAAGAAAATAATTTCTCTAAACCTTTTAAGAAATTAAGATTTTTTCGTTAATATTGCTATCAGCTTAATCTAGAAAGAATTGGATATGTGCATCTCTATTTCCACTGTACAATTACACGCGACACTAATCTGACAGTAATTCGCAAGAGGTTTGGGGGGTTCAGCGAGATTGTGCAGATGTGCAGGCTCGCCATAGCGGCATCAATTTGCTGCTCGCCTCCCAGCGGGGGGGGGGGGGGGGGGGGGGGTACTCGGTTTTTCAGCGTACGTAGGCTCGGACCAAGCATCTACCGTCCATCCCCCAAAGAAATATCAGGAATTTCAAGCACCCCAAAAAATATTTGAAATTTTAGTAACCCCCAAAAATATTCCAATTCTGTACCTAAACCTTAAAAAAAGACCCTAAATTACATAGAAATGACCCTCAAACCAGCCCAATTTTGTGATGACCCCCTAAAAATATCCACAAAATCTTCATACCCCAAAAATATATTCATTTTTCTGAAAACCCCAAAAAATATTGAAATTCAGAATTTTGAACCCCCCAAAATAGCCCGAGCCTACGTATGTGTGAAAATATCAGAGTACCCCCCCTTGGGGCTCGCCTATGGGGTAAGTACCAAAAGTGCTGGCTTGAATAAATGTATCTGTAAATCATCTATGAAAGATCATCTGTGATACCATTTATTGCCTTTGCGTTTCATATCTATACAGTATTCTTATAAAGTCACTTGCAGTAGGGGTTTCATACCCATACGATATAATAATTATTATTTTTTTTCAAAGCCACAAATTCATTTTTTACAAAACTTTGAGGATATTTAGTTATGATTATCATGCTTCTTTTGAAAGCAAATTGAATCATTTTCATGCTCAAGTTGTTGCAAAAGATTATTCGGCAATTTCCGTGAGGGGTTCAGGGGTGCGGGGTTTGGGGAAGGGGGCTTCATACCCCATCATCACACTAGCTAGTACAAGGACTTATGTCCTGTTTTTAGGTGCCGTGGGATTTTTTTTAAGAAAGCAAACAACTATTATATTTTGCTTTTGGGATGTATGGTGAGGAGGAAAATTGTTGTTGGCAGCCCAGGAATCATGGCAGAAACCAGTTATGACGTCATCAATATGCCAACAGCTTAATTTGAGGAAGATTCATCATTATTGTAAGCATAGGATAGTTTGTTGTCGGTTCTATGTCAGTCAAAAAGTTGATATTTCATAAAAGATGCAAAAGAACAGCACAGAGTACATAAATGATACATCTGCGTACGTTTAATGCATTTTAATTGAAATAACCTAGGCATTTGTCTCGTAAACGTTTGGCTAGGAGTGCTGCAAATCAAAGGTGGACAGTGCCATTCTTGGGAACAAAATTTGAGCGAATAAAAGCTAGATATAGCTGATTTCACAGGCCTTCCGTACTTTTCCGGAATTCTTTTGGGACTCAAGTCACATGGACTTGTATCACATGACTACATCAGCCAATCAACATAACTCCCGTTACCACGAGGCCGAGTAGCCATGTGCTCGAGGCGTGCATCAAAATACAAAAGTAAATTCTGTTTTTGTGAGCAAATAGGCTTGTATAAATTGTATGCGAAGTGAAGATTTGTTGTAAGGGGCACTTAGCGCCGTTTTGTACTTTTTTTCTTACCTGGAAAACCAATTTTAATGATTTTTTTCAAACAGTGCTGTTGTGTTTACAATCCGTAGATTGGTTCCCCTCGTTGATAAAGCTCCACTTCCGCTACGCATATAACGGCTGGTAACAGCTATTTCATTACAAGTAGAAAATCCTACTCATGCGACTACGAAAGCTCCAGAAAAGATTTTTCAACACAAACTTCAGTATTTTTTTCAGTTGCTATAATTTGATAATTAAGTAAAAGAAAAATATATAAACTCCCAGAACAAAATAAACTTAATAAAACGGCTTGTTTAAAAAACGCACTTTATGTCAAGGGTATTTCCCAACATACGTCACTCATGACGTCAGTGTACTTTATGTCAAGGGTATTTCCCAACATACGTCACTCATGACGTCAGTGTGTATGCTATACGTAGGCGCAATGGCGGGTAGTAGTTACCTGTCTTAATATGCTGACAAGCTATTAAAGGGAGAGAACCAGTCTATACAATCCGAGGTCAGTATTGAGAACATCACAGGACCGATGACACGTGACTGAGACGGTGCTCATGTAAACATTTCACCGTTTGAAGAATGACTCAAAATCTCCCCAAAAACATCATTGACAATGTAACATCGATCTATCAAGCCAATCTAGTGATAGAAATTCCTAATATAACCGAAAATTACGTAAATTCGTACCTTTTCACTTGTCGACATTGGGTAGCTGCATGCTTATTTAAATATACGTCACGTTGTTGGGAAGTTTTTTTGATTGGCCATATATTTTTCTACTCGGAAGGGCTCAGAGCTAAACGGAATGCGTCGGGAAAACTCGGTATGAAATTAGCTATATTTAACTTTGTAAGTAGTCATTTTTATCCAAGAGGAAACTATGATAGGTTTGTTCATCTGTGAGCTGAGCATTATAAAAATTAATAGAGGCGTAATCAAAGCACTGATACAACTAAGTCACTAACACACAAACACGTTTTTTCAATTGGAAATTGCCATTATTATAATGCTGTAAAATGTATAATGAGAAAGAATGAGAAACACAATAACAATCATTTTTTGTCAGAAAGTAGGGGTTAGTTTTGCAGTTGCAAATATACTTACAGTGAAAATACAACGTACGAAAGTGCCTGTCGCTATAGACGAGCGCAATGGTCCTTGATAGTACTCAGTATTATTTTTGTGGTACCTCGCATGTATAATATGGGCCTCCCGCAACAAAACGCGTAGACCAGCCTGCGTATCCGCGCAGACTGATCAGAGCCTTTGTTATTCCCTGATTGGAAAGTGTCATATCTAGACTTGCTTCGAGCGAGCGAAATTTCAATTTTCTAGCTAGTCTCTGTAGCTGAGCAGGTTGGTTTGAATCTCACTTTGTCAGATACCCCGAATACAGGTTTTGTCGCGACAAGGCCCATATTACATTTGCAACAAGGAAGAGCAAGGCTAATGTCCCATTTTGTTTCCTATCGTTCCTATAGTAAAAGGATCATTGACGGTTTGGGCCTTATAAGCCTATTTTTCTGATTCCCAGAACGCTGCTTTTGAGCTTCTAGTGCGGTACATGTAGTATCAGTGCAATAGGTGAATCTAATGGCAAGAGACAGCTAGCAAAATATTTTCAAAATTCCTACGCATTCGAGAGTTATGGCGGGTAGAAAGGGGAGGGGGTCTGAAATTTTATGAAAATAAAAAGTGCTTTAAAAAGTGATTTCTGCACGTTTTCTTAATTTATTTGGTAGGCATGGTGATATCTTTTGAAATTAACATATGCAGAGTATTAGCGAATTACGATAATTGATGAAAGTGTTTTAAAAAAAAAATGTTTTGTAATAAAGTGATTTTGGGGAGATAATTTAGAAGTTAGCTGTTACCCCGGCATCCAATTTAGGTTACCTTGCACCCCCCAGGACAATTTTTCATGGGTGCCAAATTGTTTATTGGGACCCCCTGGATGGGAAACGAAGGTGTCCTCAAAAAAATTTTGGTTTGGGCTATGTGAAATTGCATGGTTTCTATGCCAACCCATAGCAAATTTGAGAAGGGGGGTCTGCCTATAAGATTACTCATATCTCAGCTGTTACTTATCCTAGACTACTAAACTTAATACCAAATCAAAGCTTAGACATATGCCTATTATCCCTTTGTTGCATATGGAAATTATCTAATTTGCATATTCATAAATATTTATGAAAACATTAAAAATGTGTTTCACGAATGGGGGTATACGTACAAGATCAATAATATCTCATCTGCTGTTAGTCGTAGAGTACTAAAATTTGTACTAAAATAAAGCTAAGACATAGGCCTTTCATTCCATGGTCAGAAATACAACGTACCTTATTTGCATAGTTTGCATATTCATGAATATTAATAAAAACGCTAAAAAATAAGGGAAAATCATTACAAATATGAATAGGCTGATTTCATTCCAATATTGTCATTGTTGCATGTTTTAATATAATCAATGTTACAATTTGACAGGTCCAATCATCCAGTGGTCCTATATGAATATTAACTCATTTGAATATTCATGAAAATGCATGAAAACTTAAAAAAAATGAGGGAAAATCACGTAAAAACTATAAGCCTAGGGGAGGGGTTAAGGTACGATCTATCCTGCACTCCTAGGGACTTTTAAATTCATGCCAAATTGTTCAGTGGGACCCTCAGAATGTGAAGTGAAGTTCTCCTCACCAGAAATTAGTAAGGGCTACGTGAAAATGCATGGTTTCCATGGCAACCGCTTATATGATTCTCAAGATTGGGGGGTAGGCCTACAAATTCAATCATATCTAGGGTTCTACTTATCCTAGAGCACTAAAATTGGTGTCAAATCAAAGCTTAGACACATGTCTTGTGGTAAGATTTGTAAATATAATAATTTGCATATATATGAAAATTAATGAAAACCTACAAAAATGAAGTAAAATCATAAAAAAACAACATAAATGAACATATTTCAGCACAAAAACATCATCAAACCACCATTGTTGCCAGTTTTTTTATATCCTCAGTGATTCAATTTGACAAGTTCTTTCATCCAGTGGTCCTATATGAAAATTATCTCATTTGCATATTCATGAATATTAATGAAAAGTTTTGTAATTAAAGAAAAAATCTTAGAAAAATTAAGGAATGTACATATAAAATGACAAATATTTCACCTACCATGTGTTCCAGTGTATCAAACCTAGTGCCAATTTAATGCTTAGACATTGTACTTTTACCATAAGGTATAATATGAAAAATATTTATCATGAATATTCGTGAATTTTAATGTAAACAGAAGAAATGAAAGAAAAATTGAGGAAAAATCAAGGGGGTGCACCTCCAAAATTACTCATATCTCAGTAGTTAAGGGCCCAATAGTGCCAAACCTGATTTTAAGTCCATGCGTAGACACAACATGTTTACCAAAATGATCTAATTTATAACACATCAAATTTAAATTCTCATGAATATTGATGAAAACATGAGAAATTAAGAGAAAATACAGGAAAATTAAGGGGGTATAGCTACAAAGTGATTCATATCTTGGTTTCCAATTGCCCAATAGTAACAAGCTTGGTACCATTTCAAACAGCATAATCCTCAGTAAAATTGAGTAAAAGAAAAAAGTATAAAATTTATAACAGCTGAGATATGAGTAATTTTGTAAGTACACTGCTATCAATTTGTATACATTTTTTACTTGTATTTTTAAAGTTTTTATTAATATTGATATTAAACAAATTAGTTAATTCTTATATCTTCCCACTAGGTAAAACTGCTATGCATAGACTTAAATTAAGTATATTGTTTGCTACTCTAGGGCAATTAGCAGCTTAGATATTGGTTATTTTGTAGGCATACCCCACTCATTTTGGCGTTTTTATTTTATTTATTCTAATGTTAATATTAATTTTCATGAATATGTAAATGCAACAACTGGCAAATATTACCATTGAGATAAAGGGCTGTATCATAGCAATAAGTTAGCACCTTGTTTGCTACGTAAGGGCTATAAGCTGCTGAGATATGAGTAATTTTGTAGGTATATCCCCTTTATTTTCAAATATTAATCTCAAAATGCTCATGGTTTCATCAATATTCATGAATATTATAATATGACCGTTTTGAAATTTGATAATTTGTTAAACATACTATTAACTTAGCATTAGTTTAAAACCAATTTTGGTACTCTAGGACACTTAGTAATTGAGATATTATTAGATTTGTAAGTAAACCCCCTTGATTTTTCCGCGATTTTTCATTTGTTTCTTCTTTTTTAATTAAAATTCGTAAATATTTATGATAACTATTTTTCAAAGCTGAACTTAAGGTAAAAGAATTATGTCTAAGCATTGACTTGGCACCAAGTTTGATACATTCGGACGCATAGCTGCTGAGATATTGGTAATTTTATACATACACCCCTTAATTTTTTCTGAGATTGTATCTCTCATTTCTAAAGTTTTCATTAATATTCATGAATATGGATATAAGATAATTTGCATATCTAACTACCAAATTAAACTGCTATGTCCAGGGATTAGTTTGGTACCATGTTTAGTAATCTAGGATGAGATGTTGTTAAGATATGAGTATTTTTTGTAGGTATACCCCCAATCTTTACAGTCGGCATAATGGGTTGCCATGGAAACCATGAAATTTCAAAAACCCAAATAACATTTACTTTTAAGGACAATATTTTTTTTACATTTAAGTGGTCCTATTGGACAAATTTATGCACATAATAAAATGTCTGATGTGTTCAATTAAGGTCCGATTACCCCCGTTGCATACTATAGTTTAACCATGCTTTTTTCCATCATTTTAAGATTTCATTAATATTCATGAATATGCAAATGAGATAATTTTCATATAGGACCATGAGATAATTTTCATATAGGACCACTGGATGAAAGAACTTATCAAATTGAATCACTGATGATTAAAAACTGGCAAAAAT
This sequence comes from Loripinus fragilis, assembly GCA_964019695.1. Taxonomy (NCBI): domain Eukaryota; kingdom Metazoa; phylum Mollusca; class Bivalvia; order Lucinida; family Lucinidae; genus Loripinus; species Loripinus fragilis. The sequence continues at coordinate 14,509,374 of OZ026525.1, forward strand.
GGTGGTTTGATGATGTTTTTGTGCTGAAATATGTTCATTTATGTTGTTTTTTATGATTTTACTTCATTTTTGTAGGTTTTCATTAATTTTCATAAATATGCAAATTAGATGATTTACAAATCTGACCACATGAAGAAAGACATGTGTCTAAGCTTTAATTTGACACCAATTTTAGTGTTCTAGGATAAGTAGAACCCTAGATATGATTGAATTTGTAGGCCTACACCCAATCTCGAGAATCATATAAGTGGTTGCCATGGAAACCATGCATTTTCACGCAGCCCATACCTAATTTCTTGTGAGGAGAACTTCGTTTCACATTCTGAGGACCCCACTGAACAATTTGACATGAATTTAAAAGTCCCTAGGAGTGCAGGATAGATCGTACCTTAACCCCTCCCCTAGGCTTATAGTTTTTACGTGATTTTCCCTCATTTTTTTTAAGTTTTCATGCATTTTCATGAATATTCAAATGAGATAATATTCATATAGGACCACTGGATGATTGGACCTGTCAAATTGTAACATTGTTTATATTAAAACATGCAACAATGACAATATTGGGATGAAATCAGCCTATTTATATTTGTAATGATTTTCCCTTATTTTTTAGCGTTTTTATTAATATTCATGAATATGCAAATTATGCAAATAAGGTACGTTGCATATTAGACCATGAAATAAAAGGCCTATGTCTTAGCTTTATTTTATATGTCTTAGCTTTATTTTAGTACAAATTTTAGTACTCTACGACTAAAAGTAGCTGAGATATTATTGATCTTGTACGTATACCCCCATTCGTGAAACACGTTTTTAATGTTTTCATAAATATTTATGAATATGCAAGTTAGATAATTTCCATATGCAACAAAGGGATAATAGGCATATGTCTAAGCTTTGATTTGGTATTAAGTTTAGTAGTCTAGGATAAGTAACAGCTGAGATATGAGTAATTTTATAGGCAGACCCCCCTTCTCAAATTCGCTATGGGTTGGCATAGAAACCATGCAATTTCACATAGCCCAAACCAAAATGTTTTTGAGGACACCTTCGTTTCTCATCCAGGGGGTCCCAATGAACAATTTGGCACCCATGAAAAATTGTCCTGGGGGGAGCAAGGTAACCTAAATTGGATGCCGGGGTATGTACATTTTTGACTACATGTACCGTAAATAATACAAAACTGAAAGCTCAACAAAAGAAATAAATATTTTTGAAGGAACGAAAGTGTCCCATTGAGCATTGAAAAGTAAAACTGATTCTAACTAGATCCTTTGAATATTACTTTTGCTTTGTTTAAAGGGCATAGCATGTTGAATGTATTTAAAGTGTCCGAATATTTATGGTATACATATGCATGTATATCCCTATATATGACAATATATTGAACACTAAAGTATTTACCTATTATAACTCTTTGCATGCCAGTGGATAACTTTGTCGTCTGCCAATAGCATTTGCATACAATTTGAACCCAGATGAAGACCAACAGAATGTCGGTCTTGATCTGGATCCAAACTGTTTGACACTCTGATGGTGGTCCTAGGTGGTTTATTTTTTAAAAAAAACTTAACTTTGAAGAAAGTCAGCAAACGAAAATAAAACATGAACAATTCCCTAGCATGCAAATAGATAAGTACAGGACGTTTGCAAAATAATGTGTCATTTAATAACAGTGCGAATTTTTCTTATGAAAAAATGCATAAAACCTTGCTTATTCTACTTTTAATCAAAAAACTAGCACAGAATACAAAGCAATTTAGGAGGTTGTTTCTAGAGAACTTCATTCCTGTCATTAATTTCTTATTTGGTAAAAAAGGCATTTTATGGGCTTAGGCCCTGGGATTTTGGGCTGCTGAACATCTCCCCCCCCCTTGTGCCAGCAAGCCACTTCCATACAATGTGTAAAATATGGTAACACATATACATGCAAAAGCTTTTGCTGGCACACGGGGGGGGGGGGGGGGATGATATTTTTAAAAATGTTTGAAGCATTTAATATCGAAAACGGATTTCACAGCCATAAAGTACTCAGGTCAGGGTAGCTTCAAGGTAAAGAAAGGGACGATTGACAAACATTTATTTTTACTGAAAACCATAGGCATTTACCCATAGCAAGTGTCAATGATCCTTGGTAAAAAATATGGGTATTCTTGGAAAATTAAGCATGTGTAAAAAAAAAACAATCAATATTTTCAATTCAAACTTAAATTTAGTTAATTGTTAAATACAACATTGGTTTAAAAACTCTTCTGCAACAAGGCATATCAGAACTTATATTTTATGGTGATTTAGTCTATAAATTCAAACGAATTGTTGTAATTTTAATGATCAATTCAAATAGATAGTAAAACGTTATATAAGGGTTGGATATAATTAGGATATCATGCGACAGTCTGCATGCCTAGTTTTAAACCCAATCACGGTTTATAGCTATGGTTTCCTCTTTAATTGCACGACGGTGGGTCAGGCCTCAGACTCTATGACGGCTCTGACGTAAAGCATTAATCGGTGGGTTGGTGCCTGATGCTTATCTGTAGCTGGACCCACCGTGGCTCAACTTGAGGTTTTCTTTAGCTCTGACTATCTGTGAGTCATGAGCCCTTTTCTTTGTTTCATCATGGAGTGTGAATTTGATTAGAGTGTTTTCCATGATGATACATTGCATTAGTTAGATGGCCTCCATGCGAGCTGAACATTTCTTGTACTTCAACAACAGCAGAATCTAGGGCGAAGATTTGGTACCAGTAAAATGCATTTAAGCCCCCCGGTGGCTTAGGCTGCTGTCCGTTCTAAGGCGGTGGTTCGGTTGTTGTTGACTTTTTGTTTATTGTTACTCCCATTGTGGGAGTCTGTTATTGTTCTATGTTTTGTTGTACGTTACTTTATGTCCATTCTAGTATTGCAATCATCTTGATGGGGAAGAGAGAGCTGATTGCTTTGCTTAATTTGTCTTCCTGGTGTCTTGTGATGGTTGAGCGGCTCTTCCTCGCGGTACCACGGGGTTGTCTGCAGTTTGTGATTGTGGTATTTCCTGATCATACTCACTTACTATTTTTGTGTAATTACACCTAATAGGATATTGTTGTCTAGCTTGATTTGAGTTAGAGTTTTCAATAATTGTTTTAGATTTTTTTGGAAATAAACAACTAAACTTCAGGAATTTAACATTATGTCTATGGAAAAAACTGACATGGGGCTTAACTTATTTTGACCAGTTTATTTTTAGGATGTCTTCATTACATGCGACATACCACAACATTTGTGCTGCTTATGTCGTTTAAAGTCCTCATCTTGAATCGCATGCGATACTTGAGAAGATGAAGGTATTTTAGTCAAATCTCCAAGTGAAACCTATGCATAAAGCGATCAAGCAGTATATGCGTATGGTTAGAGCTATGTGTTCGTATATTCGAGGTGTACGGACTGGCAAATGGGCATTGCATCTCTCTGCTTTAGAGAAATTTGTCAAGTATTTTTTTCGCACTAGACAAGCCCAGTTATGCCAGGATGATTCCCATTTATCTAGCAGAGATGTCACAGCTTAAAAGAACATTATCCAGAAATATGGTCAGAATTCAGCAATGGAAATTTGGTTGTAAATTGTGTTATAGGACCAGATCACGCTTTGGAACAAATCAACATATGGATCAAAGTGACAGGGGGCCTTATTGGCATAACACTGAATGAAAATTCAAGAAGTCGATTCTTCATGATCTCAGTCGATCTTGTACGGTTAACAGAAGCCAAGGAAATGACTAGAGATTCAGAGGCAGCGAAAAACGCCAGCATGAGCTGTCACAGGCTATCCTGAAAAAGCAAACAAAGAATACTCAAAAGCTTATCAGCACCATAGGATTCATAAATCCATTTAGCTATCAAAATGATAGATTAAATCTGGTTGCAAAAGCTGTAATGCTAGAGAAAATCCAACAGGATATATGCCGTATTGAGGAAGTTGGGGTTGCAAAGACGGAAACCTTCATTCAAACACGTATCAAATTGAACAGGGGAAAATCTGGGTAACAATGCAAAATATTCAGCTTCAAATTTAGTCTGCCTCAAGCTCTTTGAAAATGCACATGTAGCAACATCAAACAAAGTTTTAGAATAAAAAGAAGACAGAGGATTATTTGCGAGAATTGCCGCAAACTCTCGCCCTGGTATGCATCTTCAGGAGTGCTTAAGTAATTATGAGCTGTTCATAGTGCCAGGATTGCTGTTTGCTGCAGACGACACAATACTGCACTGCTCTGCCAAGAGTAAATTAAAAGACATGTTAGAAAAGATGTCTAGTGCAGAAACTTCTGATGTTGCACCTCATGATATACTGCAACCAAACAAATGTGTTGCGATACTTGATACTATGGCTGACGTTCAGTGAATGGACAAACCTAGCTGGATTAAGACGTGCAAAAATCTGTCAGCTCATTTCATTCCATGTATACATAGAAAATATGATGGATTACATATTGTGTTTGACAAATAAGACATTTCTAAATTACTTAAGTCAGCAATAAGGCATGCTTCTAGGGTGAAGGTTTGGCGCCTGTAAAATGTAATTAAGCCGGTGTTCGTTATAAGAGGCGGTGGTTCTGTTGTTGTTGATCTATTGTTAAATGTACTTCTCATAGTTTGTGGGAGTTCTGTGTTTGTCTGTTTTGTTATACATTACTTTGTGTCCATTCTAGTTTTGCAATCATCTTGAAGAGGAAGAAAAAGCTGGTTGCTTTGCTATTATTGTCTTCCAGATGTATTGTTACTGTAAATGTTCTGTGGCTCTTTCTCACGGCGCCGTGGGTTGGTCTGCAGTGTGTGATTGTGGTATTTCTTTATCATTATACTTACCTATTTGTTGAAAATATTCAAATGTTCCAGTGAAGAAACTGTTAACCCACACAGCAACAAAGAATGAGCTTACAGTATTTTTGTCGAAAGAATTGCTGGAATTCTCAAAAGAGAAAAACAAGCTGTATGGCAAAATAAAGCAGAGGCATCACATAGGGATGGGATGTAAACCATCTCAGCAGAAGTAAAGAAGCTGATATTCCATGCCATTGATGAAAGTCAAAATTATGTAACAGAATGATTATCTTGCCTCCTCAACAGGAAGAACCAGACAATCCCACTCTAAGAAGTACAGACAGATATCTACATGCACAGGCTCATATAAATTTAGCTTGTCCCCCCGCACCATCCCAGTTTGGATTTCCCTCCCAGCATCAGTTGCTGAGGCCCCTTCTTTGGTATCTTTCAAGAAGGGGTTATCCCCCCTATCCTTCTAAGCAGTGTTAAGGACCCGGTTGCTTATTAACTCACCAGGTGGGGAGCTGTGCTGTCGGGGACGTAAGGGCCCTGGTACCGCCACGGAACGCAGAGTGGTCTTTATCTGGTGAGCCAAAGGCAACTGGGAATACTTTCCTCCTTCTATCTTTTTATTTATTAGTCTTTTTATCCTATAGAATTCTTCTTTGTTTTTTTCTTTTATCATATTAGACCTGTTTACTCTTTTAATTCTGTATATTACTTCTAACTGCCTATATTCTCTAGTGTTTTCATCCTTTCTAGTGCTACCATAATGAAGTCAACTGTTGAATAATAATTGTCAAAGATGACGGATCAACATACGATGTAGATTTAGATGTAGAATGGATTTTTTTACTGGACACAGATGTATTTGTTGTTTGCCTAAAAAGATATCCAGAATTACAGAGGGAGACTATTCTCGTGACAGGCACCAGGAACAGACGGAGAATTCAATTTAGGCCAATCTATTTAGCTCTTGGGGACTTGAACACCCAGTCTCTCTCTGGTCTTCATTCATTTTCTGGTGCTGATATCACTGGTACAGTAGCATATAAAGAAAATTTGTCTTTTTTTGGAAAGTATTTAAGGATTATGATATAGGAATTAAGCAGGTTTTGCTGATCATGGCAAGCAGGCAGTTCTTGAAGATAACATTGTAAGTCAACTTTTGCCCCCTAAACCTAAATCTTCTTTTTGTCATCTTAAAGGAGGTATCCAGGATTTTCATATGAACTATGTTTTGTTCCAGCAGATAAAGATGCTAACAATGTTGTAGTTGTCTGACGATTGTATTATATTAATATCTTAAGCGTGAGCTGGTTGACACTTATGCCTATAAACTGCAGCCTTCTTTGAGTGAGAGGGTGATTGTTGATGGGCATGGTTGTCATACAGCCCTACATTTTAGTGTCAAAGCTAAAGAAAATCAAGACAAAGTTCCTACGTTGTACTGGTAACCTAAACTCCATAAAAACCCTATAAAGCAAGATTTATTGCTAATTCTAGTTCTTGTACGACAACAGAACTTTCTAAATTGTTAACCTCGTGTCTTACAGCTGTTAAAAACATGTTATCAAATATTGTGAAAAGGTATATGAGAGATCTGGTAAAAACCTATTTTGGTCTATTAAAAATTCAGGTGAAATTTTAGATAAACTTAAAGCTAGAGATTTCAATGCGACCAGTTTGTCTACTTATGATTTTCTACTCTTTACGCTACTTTACCTCATAAATTAATTAAAGATAAACTTATTGATCTTATTGAAAAAACCTTCCAGAGAGAAGGCTCTCTTTACCTTGCATGTAATGACAGAAATGCATTTTTACTTCAGAAAACCCTAAAAAATATCATGCATGGTCGTGTCAAAATGTATGTGATGCGCTGACCTTTTTGTTGGATAACATTTTTATTCGATTTGGCACCAAGCCCTATAGACAAGTAGTTGGGATTCCTATGGGCACTAATTGTGCTCCCCTGGTTGCAGATTTATTCCTGTTTTGTTATGAGAGCGACTTTATGATGTCTCTTTCTGATGATAAGCAGGCTGATGTTATTGATGCGTTTAACACTACTTCCAGATATTTGGACGATATTTTAAATATTAATAATGTTTATTTTGACAATATAGTTAGTCAAATATACCCTTCAGAGCTCCAACTGAATAAAGCAAATGCCTCTGATACCAAAGCCGCATTTATAGACTTGCATTTGTCAATTTCAGATGATATTGTTTCTACCAAAATCTATGATAAACGTGACGACTTTGATTTTGAAATTGTCAATTTCAAATTTTAGATGGTGATGTTCCTCGTTCTACATCCTATGGAGTCTATATCTCTCAACTCATTCGTTTTGCTAGAGTATCTAGCTATGTTGCTGACTTCAACACTCGCAATAAATTGTTAACTCAGAAACTTCTTAAACAAGGCTATCGGTATCATGAACTTCGCAAAACATTTTCAAAATTTTATAGACGATACTATGATTTGATTTCTAAATTCCAAGTTGGACTTAAATCTCTCTTGCGTCAAGGACTTTCGGAACCTGATTTCTATGGTGACTTGGTGTATAAATTGAAGAAGATTGTTGGCTCTAATAAATTTTCAGCGCAGTTCATTAAAATAATTTACCATTATAAAAAGATTGGCTATAACATTAATGTATTGCATCAGACTGCATGCTTGGTAGTCAACCCAATTGCGGCTGGCAACTTTGCCTTCCTCTTTAATTGCACGCCGGTGGGTCGGACTTCAGACTCTATGAGGGTTCGGACTTAAAGACTTATCTATTGATGAGATCAGAGATGGGGTAATCGTAATCTGTAATCATGATTACTTGTAATTGATTACTTTTTTCAAGTAATCTGTAATCATGGATTTTTATGATTACAAGTAACCATAATGTAATCGATGACATTGCAAAATAGCCTGTAATCATGATTACTTTATGATTACATTATGATTACTATTGCTTTTTTACAAAAATAAATACAATTTTTTTTAAAATTGAGTACCAGCAACAGTTATAGATTAAAGAGAATAATTACTGTTAAAAACAAGAAATGTGAATTTGCTACCAACAATAGATCAAAGATATTAAAGTTTGTTTCAAATTAAAGTAGCTTTTCATGAAAATAATTGTCAGATGGAAGAATAACTCAATAGCTGTAAATGAATGATTGATCTAGAAGACAAACATTATAGATTCTGATCAGATGTTGCATGGTGCAGTTACTGATTATGGCTGGCACAGTGGCACTGTTTGTAATGTCTTGAAATATAAAATAAAGCATATAATAATTTTAAGATCTAGGTTTATATTAATTATTTCTTGGTAGCATTTTATGGGATTCACTAAGACAAATTAATTGAATAGCCCACCTTTCTTCATGATATGTAGTTACCCAAATTATTTGGATATCTTATAAACTACCTTGACCCTTTCCATACTAAGAGTTTAGGAAAAAATATATAAGGCAAGAAAAGGTCCCTTGAATGGTAAAATAGGTGGATAGTATAGAGTTAAGCTAAGAAAAGACATTATCTAGTAAGATACATTTTTAAGTTGAAGCCTTTTCTTTCCAATTGAACCTTTCTTCTGTTATGACACATGAAGTAAGCCTAAGGTCCATTTTCTTTAGTTTCTGTTTAATCCTCAAGACACTTTTATGACAGTATTGTTTTAACACCTTTTGGCAAGCAAACCATGACCATTTTCCTGCTGAATATGATCTCATTTTCAGTTTTGGTTTGATCAGAAGACCAGGATCTACTTTAGTTTGTCAACACAAATTTCTTCCATTTATCAGATGAATATTAATTAAATCATATAAAAGAAGTCCAAATGTTAGTTAATACACATGTAATTATAATGCAAGTTGGACTTATTAGCATTTCAGGTGGATATGTTTTAATGTGATAAAATAAGGGTTAAGTCCAAATTTCTTAAGAAAGTATAAAATCAGTATGCAGTGCTCAGGATAAGAAAAATAAATCATTTCTTTTATTAACCAAATTCAATTTTATTGTCCTGCATAGCATTTCTTGAAAATTTCTTTCAAGGGCCCACAGAATTGATGTTTAGAACAAAACAGGTGTTATCTGGTACCTTTTAGAAGTGCTCTACATTTTTCATTTTCATACACTGTTATAATTATTATTATTATTATTATTATTATTATTATTATTATTATTATTATTATTATTATTGGGCTGGAAAGGACACTGATATTCTCAACATGAAAACAGCTATATGCATTTTATTGTTTCATTACTGGAAAGATATTTTCAAACAGTGGTCAAATCTTTTACCTTGAACTTTACTGAACTTAAAACAGCCAACTGTAAGGGGGATATCTTACAAACATATATAAGATAACTGAGATGCACAAATTCGTATCCATGTTTATATGTAGAATAACATGGGACTTTAGAATACTATTGTTTTATTCTAAATGCCAGCCTTGTACATGTAGCTTACTAATATCTGAAGGTAGAAATGAGAAACATTGCTAAGTTTTCCTTTCTTCAGGATAACATTCTAATGATAAGTCTTCAAATAAAATAAAATTCATTTAAAAGTAATCATAAAGTAATCATGATTACTTTGCAATGTAATCTGTAATTATAATCGATTACATTAAGAAAAAAAGTAATTGTAATTGTAATCAGTAATCATAAAATTCCAAAGTAATTGTAATTGTAATCAATTACATTTGCATGTAATCGACCCCATGTCTGGATGAGATGGTAGGGCCCCGATGCTTTGGCTGTTTGTCGGGCTTTACCTGTTGGATTTCTATTGCTCCGGTATTCAGTTTTATTAGCTGTTGAGTCCTTATCTTTGCTTTATCTCCTTGTTAAATCTTGATTTATATGTTTTAGGAGATGATGCATTGATAAGTTTGGGGTCTTTCATGCAAACCAAATATCTATGCGTCTTTATCCACATGTGAATTAAGGGTGAGGTTGGCACCGTTAAACCGGTTTAAGCCCTCCAGTAAAATATTTTACTGACCGTTCCAAGGCGGTACTTCTTTTGTGGATCTTTTATGTTTTTGTTCTGTCTTGTGTTTGCTATGTCTTTGTGCGCGTCTGTTTATATGTGCTTTGTGGTCACCTGCTGGGAAAGGGCTGACCTCTTGGCTCTCGTTTGTGGTGTCTACTATGAGTTTGTCACTTTCCCATTGGTATCCTGGGTCAGGTGTGGTAGTTGATTGTATCGATTCCGTACTTTGCACCCTTACTTACTTTGAACACTATGTCCGTCTGGTTTATCAGACAGAGACGACCTTAGCTACTTACGATTTAAAAAAAAAAAAAAAAAAAAAAAAAATCTGGCTGAATTATTTATTTAAATGAGTGCCCTAAACTCCTCTGTGGTCTCAGCTGCGACCACAGCTGGAGCCAAACTATTCCAATGGGGAATAGTCATTGGGGAAAAAGTACTTCATGGCATCACTATAAGTCTAGGGCCTAATGTTACATGAAGCTAAACTACTTTTGTTTTCTTTTCAACTCGGACCAATCCAGTATATACAGATAATGTAATGATCTCTCTATATGCATTATGCATCAGGCATAGATATGTCAAATGAAAGATCAAAGCGCCACAGAAATCATTCAACGTCAATAATTTTAAATTAGTCATGTGTTAAATAGTATCCCAAATGATAGTGAAATATGTGACATTCATTATAAATACAATATTGAATTTCTCGGTGAACTGTCTTCAATTCTGTCTGTCGGTGAACTGTCTTCAATTCTGTCGGTTAACTGTCTTCAAATGTGTTTCTGTGACCTGTGTCGTAGGTGAACTGTCTCGATTCCGTCCAGGTAGACACGGTTAATGTGTAAATAGAGGACATTTTACCAAGGAGACGAATTATTCATACGCTGAATACGAGAAAAAATAATAGACACAAACAATTGTATTTGATAAGATAAGAAAGCTGAATGTTCTTCTTATAAAATTAAGAGTTAAGGGAAATACCATATATAACATTTATTAGGTATCTTTATTCAACCCAATGTTTCGATATTGCGGACTCTTTAACACAGCTTCGCGGATATATCTGACTGTTATGCGGTGTAAACAATATGGTGGATAGACGGATGTGAACCGAAAAATACCAGAAAAATTAAAACCGTCTTTCAACATGGATAAAAATAACAGTGCGAAACAAAGTGCAAAGAAATCATCAACTACTGTTGATAAGAACCGAAAATCAAGCAATAAGAAGAAAAAGAAAATTAAGAAACCATTATCAGCAAAGAGCGACCAAAGTCCAGATTTAGAAGTGGAAGGTGTCCGAGCACTTGATCAGAACGGTAGGGTACAACTGGTATTTAATGTGCTGAAACACAACTTAAGCGGTCTTGAAATTTCACTTGCATTCTTTGATGGACTCACAGCCTCACACACCCTGCTGAACTGGTTTCGGGTCGTTTCAGCCGAGAGTTTGGGACACGAGTTGAATCGTTGAGATGTTTTGGCAGTGGGTCGTTTGGACGGTCATTTTGGCATGATTTTAGGGTGGGTTGTTTCGGCATATTTTGGTGGGTCGTTTCTGCCCGATATACCCAGATCCCCCACCCCTTTTATTTTACAATATTGAAGTAATTCCAAGCGGAAAATATTTTGGGTCAGTCAGGATTCGAACGCAGAACTCCTGAGTGACAGTCGACCACTCTAACCATGTCGCTAAAGATTTAACCCAACAGCGAGGCCATTTGGAATGGCACAGTCACTACACTCTTCCCCCTTTTATTTCCGAAGAGCCAGGCATCAACCACAACTGTCACTGTGTATAACCCACTACTGCTCCCAGAGGCGGACTCGGGACCTACCAAACTACTGCTGCCACCAGTGAAGTAATTCTAAAGGGAAAATATTTTGGGTCCGTTAGAATTCGAACCCAGAACTCCTGCGTGACAGGCGACCACTCTAACCATGTCGCTAAAGAGTTAACCCAACAGCGAGGCTGTTAGGAATGGCACTGTCACTACAATATAAATGAGACAGCTCATAATGATAAGTTCTCTTTACTAGCATGTGTATAGCGCTGCAGTCTAAAAGAATCCTACGCAGTTGAAAAAAGATGATGATACATACCCAAACCCTTTGCTGCTTTTAAGTACAACAGTAGGTAAACGGACCAAACTTTATGGGTCTCAGGGATTTTTTTTGCAATTTTGGGAAGGGGCCCGAGGGCCTTTCAGATTGGGAAAATTAGCGCGGTAAACCACTATTTTGGGAAATTTTCTAAACAAACAAGAACAGCATTTTTGGTCAGTTTAAAAACAAAATTAGCTATTACACATACTATTGCCATTAAATTGAAGGAAAATAGGATGCAATTCTAGTAGATTGTCATCATGTAGCTTGTGTGTGTGTGTGTGGTGACAAAGTAGGGACTTGGAATAACATGTGGGCTGAAATCTAGGCATCTGGTCCCACTTAGATGGATGCCTCTGGATGTTAATATGATTATACCATACATGTGTGATAAACAACATGTGATTGCCCAAATTATAAATTGTTGGGGGGAGGGGGCATTTTGGGGTTCAAAATTTTGAAATTCAATTTTTGTGGTTTTCAGAAAAATTATTTTTTGGGGTATTTAGAAAATGTGGATTTTTTTTTGGTCATTACATTATTGGACTGATTTTTTTTTTTTTTGGGAGGGGGGGGGTCATTTCTATACATTTTACCCACAGCCGAAATGACTCATGGCCGAACCAACCCACCAAATCTCACCCAAAAATTTGGCCTAAACGACCTGGATTCTGCTGAACTATTCAGATCATAGCTTTTAAGTCTAGATAAGAGTAAAATTCTTGTTGCTCTTCACTGTTTCAACTAAACTTTCACTAAAGGCCTGAATAATGAATTTGCAGCAAGAAGTTTTGTAAAATCATTTTTCTGCCATTATCACTATTAGTCAATTTCAGTGAGTTTTTGGCAGAAATATGTTCAAATCTCTCAAAATTTCACCCAACAATAACATATCTGTTGGACTAAACTTTCCAGTGCACCTAGTGTAAACTCAGGGCACAGTTTATGACTATGAGTGAATAAAGGACATTTAAGGGGGCATTTAAGACTAATGCTTAATGTTCTTTTAACACAAAGATGTATGGTGTAACAGAACATTTGGTTTAAGCCACACAAGTTTCTTTCTTTCTTTCTCTATATACTCAGGGATGAGAATCTTCCTCTTTTTATGAGGATTTCCTCTTTTTTGACCAAAATTTGCTGAAATAAATTGTTTCAGGTTTGACCCAATATGTTCAAATCTGTTGCATTTTGAAGGGGGAATAGGGGATCTCCTTTTTTTGACAGGAATTCCTCTTTTTTGAAAAAATCCTGTTCTCATCCCTGTATGCTGCCTGGCACTCGCTTTGGAGCATTATCGACAGATGTACATTTTACACTCCAGGTTGCAGGATGAAAGCCTACAAGTAACCATATCTAAATTACCGTAGGGTTCTTTGACCTGCACAAGGGGTGACCTTCCCTGCTCAGGGGACATCCAGTTAATGTCACGATCCGAAGGACAATGCACTTATCTAGTGTCGTCCCTGCAAATGGCACTAGAGAAAGCGTGTTCCGATTCCGAAATTTTCCTCGTGGCGAGTGGGGATTGAACCTGGGACCTCTAGCACCAGGGGAAAGTGCGCTAACCACTGATCTACCACGTCTCTATTCTACACTGAATATGAATGTTCTCCACTCTTTGTATTCGTCATAGGTCTTGATATCCAAAAGTAGGTTTTTAAAAGTCTGAATTTAATAGTGATACCACAGTGCAAGCATCCCCTTTAGCTTTTAGGCTATTCCTACTAGTCCCACTGTCATGCATTTTTTTTATTTTTATTTTTTTATCAAAATTTCAAAATTAGCACTCCCTGGTGAAATTCTTAAGTACGAGCGAGGCCAGTACAGAAAGAAAGAGAGGATGAGCAGATGGCAAGATATCCACCATTAGACCACAACTTGGGCCAAACTACTGGGAACTGCAGTACCTGGTGGATTTTATGTCAAATACATTGTACCTATACCCAATTTTTTGCCGATTAAATAAAATTAACATCTCTGATTTTCCATCACACTCAGTTTCCAGACATTTATAACTACTTAAAATAAACAGCCAGGTATGTGGAAATACCATGCCTGATTTGTCCAACCTGGTCCCATTTCATACAGGACCAGGGAATAAGCTAGGGGCGACTAGGGCAAAATAGTTGCCCTAGGGGCCAAAATTTCACACTAAATGGGACTCAAAGAGAGTGGGAGTCTCCCTAATTTTTTTTTCTTTTAAGAGAGACTCTTTTTCATTCTGTCACCACAAAAACCCAAGCTGTGGTGACAATCTACTACCACTGCATCGTGTTTCTCCTTCCATGGAATGGCATTAGTATGTGTTATGGCTAATTTGTTTAAAATTGACAGAAAATGCTGTAATTTTGCGCTATGACTTCTCCCTACCTGATTGTCACTTCTCCCTAATTTTCCTGCAGGGACAAGTCACTTCAACCTGGAGAAGTCACTTTTCCTTACTGTCAGGGTCCAGCTTGAACCCTGCAGGACAGGTTAAATTTTTTTATTTTACTTGTCCTGGGACAAGTATAAACAATGTTTAATGCAAAATTTTCTGTATTTCATTTTTAATTAACTATTATGACCTCACAATGCCATGTGTTGTACGGTAAACACTGTGGATCCTGAAGAAACCAGCTGATCTGGATCTACGGTGTTTTCAATTGAGTTCATATCCGGTTTCATACTGTTTTTAAAGAGTTTATGCATGGTATAAATTCGCAAAGTAAGGCCAAGTTCTTTGTGCACTAACTGTTCTTTGGGACAAGTAAAATTTTCATTGGACAAGTACATTTATGCCATTTACTTGTCCCTGGGCAAGCATAAAATTGCTGTTTCCACACACCTGTAACAGCTGAAATAATAACAAATACATGCAGAATAATCTGTAGTTTTTACTACATGTAAATATGTGTTTTGATTCAAAACTTGATGTCAACATGTCTGCAAACAGAAAACAGCTTGTTTAAGTTTGGTTTTGCAACTTTATGTCTGTTTAGAACTTGCTGGGTTTTAGCAGATATATTGACTGCAACCCTTGTCTAGCTAAACCAGGATTTATCCTTATCTGAAAACACATACAGTTTGTACATCCAGATCAGCTTGTTTCTGATGAAGCCATCTGATCAGTATCCACATTCTTTTCAACATTGATTGAAATTTATGCTTAGCCTTACAACTGGAATGCTGTACAGGTTAACAGTGTTAACAGTGTTGGTACCAGTAAAATGCATTTAAGCCCCCCGGTGGCTTAGGCTGCTGTCCGTTCTAAGGCGGTGGTTCTGTTGTTGTTGACTTTTTGTTTATTGTTACTCCCATTGTGGGAGTCTGTAATTGTTCTATGTTTTGTTGTACATTACTTTATGTCCATTTTAGTATTGCAATCATCTTGATGGGGAAGAGAGAGCTGATTGCTTTGCTTAATATGTCTTCCTGGTGTCTTGTGATGGTTGAGCGGCTCTTCCTCGCGGTGCCACGGGGTTGTCTGCAGTTTGTGATTGTGGTATTTCCTGATCATACTTATTTACTATTTTTAAATTGGGTTAGGAGGAGTATAATACATAATAATATTCAGCATGTCAAGGGTTAAACTCTCTGTATAACCCTTACCCCCTAAGCTGCTTTTTGGACAAACAGTGAATGTCAAGATGAAATTCCACAGAATGAGGCTTTCATCGGAGTATCTCTTCACAGATTTGCTAAGACAAAATTGATCTTCAGAGAAAGAAATAATTTTGTTTTAAATTATAACCTGTGACCCCTCAGTACATAGTTAATTTATTACATTATGGACCATCCCGACTTAATCGCAACAACTTTTAAGTAAAAGTTCAAAGGTCTATGAAAGACTGTTAAATTAATGTCTTTTGGTCAACTGCATTTCCAGCTTTACAGTTGCTGCATGGATATAAATTTTCTTTTTCAGTCAAGTTTCAATAGAAAGTTCTGTAAGCATTTGAAACTGCAAAGAATAAATGGGGTCGCGGTGTGTCGCATTGTGATTTGTCACATACTGTTTCCAGTTCACTGTTACCTTGACCTCTGATCTCAGTTCCTAAGCATATCTCCTATATTATTTGAGGTAGGAATTCCAAATTTGGTGTCTGCATTCAAAGTCAATCAGTCAGTTTTCTGGCTCTTTTCCTCAGCAAAATGACTGCAAAACTACATGTATATAATATATATTTGGGGCAGCAGTGACGCATAGTGTTTCAGGGTGACTGTGACCTTGACCTCTGGCATCCATTCTAGAAAAATCTTGTTCGGTGCATATCTGCTATACTACATTTTGAGGTAGGAATCCCAAACTTGTTGTGTGGATACATCTTGGGGTTAAGGAGTTCCGTATATTGTTTCCGGATCACTGTGACCTTGACCTCTGGTCCCAGTTCTATTAAAAATGTGTATCTGCTAGGAATTCAAATTTTGGTGTGTGGATACATCTTTGGGGTCGCTTTAAGTACTGTGTCTGTGTCACTGTGACCTTAATATCTGGCATCAGTTCTTAAAAATCGAGTCCTGTACATGTTCTATGGGTACATTTGTCACATTCTGACAATTTTCTTGTTTTCTTGTCTTTTACAGACTGCATAAAGTATATTTTTTGCAGGGATGCTAATGTCATTTTGGAATCAGTTCTCATCGATTGGCCTTTATACTTTAAGATTTGAGTCAAGTTGGCATAGTACTTATAGCATATGCATGAAATAAAGGGCATAGATCCAGATAAGGAAATATTATTAGCGTAACATTGTAAATATATATGTTTTGGATCGGAAATAAAGAAAATAGTTTTCCAATACGCACTCTGAGCTGGGGGCCTGTAAAGGTTTCACTAATCTCCGGTCTGATCTTCATCTATTTTACAATCTTTGTGTATGAGCTAAATCTGCGTCTTCGCTGCTCGCCTATACGATACGTACCAAACCTCGCATGCTTTGTATATTTACTATAAAATAGTTATTTCCACTCGTTGTCTGAACTGCTAATACATTTGCTCAAGCTTTGACTAAGTTTGACTAAAACAAGTAGTGTAAGTCTTCCATTTGATCAATTGAAGAAAAAAGCTAGATTCTAATTTCACTTTACCTTTCCTGTTGACTATATAATAGTTATACCATGGGTTGTCCGCCTGTATGTGGATATAATCCATTAGCTTACGTACAGGTGGACAATCATGGTATAACTATTTTATACCACCTACATCAGTGTAGACCTTGCACGTCACGAGATATTTCGTGCTAAAGTTGGTAAGGCCTAAGGGTGGTATAAACATGGTTTGACAAAAGTGAGATCTTGCCATTTACAAGACCTCGCTTTTAATTAAAATTATACTCCTGAAAAATTTGGCGTTGGGAGTGAGGGTCAGCATATAACCCCATTAGGTGAATTCAAGTCAAACAAGTACTTTTACGTCGTCTTTCTCACGGTGTAGCATCGACTCCGGAACTTGGTACCAGGTGAATCGAATGTCAACACAGACAAGGCATGAAGTAGGGTGAGTTAAACGTTTTTTTTATTGGTTTGTAATGAGCGCCTGCCTTCGAAATGAATAGAATTCATCTTTAGAGAAGTCGAACACTTGTCCGTGCCCGCCAAAATGATCGATTCTTGCTGTATGTCACAAAACATCGTGAAACACTGCCAGCTGGTACCGCTAAAAACAGCATGTCCCATCGAAAAATGTTCGTTTCTGCACTGTTAAAAACCGTTTTCCATCACATTTTCAATGCCAAAATAATGAGCATATTGGAAATCACGTTCGGTATAAGTTTTATTTGTAATGATCTTGATTTGACTGATATATTATCAAAAACAGAAAACGCTTTGGGTACGGCAATTTACCAGTCCGAAGTACGGCAACTTGAAAAAAACATTAAATTTACAGTACGGAAATTTGCATCGACATGCTTGTCTGTGAAAAACTCCCCAAACCACCCAAATCACCCTAAACGAACACCAAAACCAGCCTCTCCAGCTTCAAACAACCTCATGTCCCCATACACACCACACCAGACACCTCAGAACCAGATATGGGCCAGCACACGACACTTTGGTACTTATCGCATATTCACAAAAGTTTTAGGCCTTGAGCTGGCTATAGACCCCCCTCCCCCCCCAGGGGGAATTTTGTACACTATGATTTTCTGAAACTACATTATATAAGACACAAAATAAAAGATGTTAGCCCTCTGAGAGTGGCAGCGTTAACGTGTAACAGCACGTTATATACGTTACCCCCCAAAATAGCATTAAACATCCCTGATAATGTCTCAACCATGACATGTAAGTCGTATTTGCATGCTGTCACAGGTTTATGAACTTCCTATAACACAGTTACATATTTTATTATTAATTTAATAATTGTCTTGAGTAATTACCGTTGTACACGTTACTTAGTGTTTCCTGCGTTATTTGCGAGTATCAGTATGGTATTTATTGACTATACGTGTATTACATCTGTCACAGAATACAGTAAATCGATAAGGCTGCTACTTAATCGATTTAAAGTTCTTTATTATGGTCTCTTACACTATTTTGCAGGTCCATGTAATGTATGTTACCTTCAAAATAGCATTAAACATTTAAGTTAATGTCTCTAACAAGCCCTGTTTATACTTATTTGCATGCTTGCACAAGTTTATGTACTTCTTTTAGCAAGGTTTACCTATTTTAAGTATTCATTTAATAAATGCCTTGAGCTTTAACTGTTATGTATGTTGCCAAATGATACATAAGATATTCTGAGTTTCTGTATAGAAGTTGTTGACTATACGTGTATAAAGTCTGTCAGAGAATTTAGAAATTTATAAGGCTGAAATAAATTGAAGTTCCTTATTAATTTATGGTGACTTAAACTAATAATATAATGTGATCTATCAACCTTCGCTGTTTGCTCACACAAACAGTATAGATACCCATGCATTCAAATCGGAAGTTCTGAAAGACAGTCACTGTGAAACAGCTCAGTTCTGGGCAAGGTATATGGATATGATTCAGATGGTGTTGACACTGATTAGGGCTACAAGGAAAACAACTTTGAATTGCATGTAATCTCTATCTGTATGCCTTGTTCCCAATGTTCATTGCAAACGATCACAACAACTATGCACAATATGTACCTGTGTAACTGATTACACTCATAGATTTGATGCACATCGCAGATACAAAGGATTTCTCGAACAAAATGAGTTAAGTGTGTCACAACCATTGGTTCTTTGCTTGAGAAATGCTTTTGACATGACTCTCAGGCAAACAATAAAGAGGTTTGATATGCTTCAGAGACTAGAATTACGCTTCGTTCTACAGACGGAATGGTGTATTACTCATAACATCAGAGCTCAATATATTGAAACAACTCTTCAATGCACTGAAATGAAATATTCAATCTGCTCAGATGCAAAGTAGAATGAGTAATAGAGGCAGTTGCAGGCTTCACCAATCCTTTTAGTTCTAGTTTTGAAGACAATGAACTGTACTTTTTGTCTTTCGGTGTGCCTGCTAAGCGTGGCATAGCTAAGGATCTTATTGAGGCTGATGACATTGGCAGGAAGGCTGTTGCAGACTTATTTGACTCACTTTTAGCTAAAAAAATTCTGTCTTTCACATCCCCCATAAAATGCTGCAAGCTAATAATGTTTTGATGCTTGTGAGGTCAAGCAAGAAGAAATTGCCCAATTTACAAAATGTAAACAGCCAGATGAGAGCTTAAAGGAGCGTCTTTGGTAAGCATGACCTACTTTCTATTGGACATAATGTTGACCTTGAGTTGACACTGCCGTTCCTTCTGGGACCTGTACCATGATCACTGTCAACTCCTGATAGAATTTCCACCAAAATTGACAAGTCCAAACTTCAGCATGGCTTGCAATCACACATTGAACCAACATTAGATTGGCCATGTAGTGTTGCACATAACGTTGATGTTAATGCCGTAACTACAGAGCATAATAGCTTTTCCTGTCACCTTCATGGATCTGATGGCACCAATATTCAACCAGGCACTAAAGGCAGGGCATGTTGGTTTTGTCACTGATAGATATATATAATGTAAAAGCAGCAGTCTATAAAGTCTTACAAACATTCTCGCAGAGGATAACCTAGGTGTTTTGTTCCACAATGGTGTATGCAACAAAAGGTGCACCTTCTGAATGTCAACAGCATTGGCCAGAATATGGGGGAAGAGATCTACAGTAATACACTGTTTAACAGATAGTGACACTACCAATGTGCCGATGTGTTAGTACCATGCAAAGGTTATTCCTATCAAACTAATAGAGAACCCCTCCCCCACTAGTTCATCAACATTCTAAGAAGGGTAGGAAAACAAATAAAGAATTGCTCTAGGCACTCATCAGTGATATGAAGCCTTAACATGTGCTATTTATGTAATTGTGAATAAGCTGCAGTACGACATGTATCAGAAAAAAGTACCAAAGCCATTCTTATATACTGACTATTTCAAATGGCATGAACATGAGCTTACCTCCACCCTGCTTTTCAGTCCATAAGATGTACATACAAAGATTGAACTATCAAGTCTTTCCCATGAAAACAAGTCAGGCTTTCCAGACATCGACAAAATGTGTGGAAAATAAATGGGAAGGAAATCGAGCACCTCTGGGTGAAAGAAATCTTGATTGTACCTTAACAGAAGAGCCACAGAATTATATTTCACATTTTAAGTGATATGGGGTTACCAACAAACTCAACAACTCAAACCTTATAAAAGATAGAAACATAATATTTGCAGTTTCCAAAAGGTACATAAACATTCTTTAATACAAAATGAGTTAGTAAGCACATTCACATGAAAAAAATATCAAACTGTATTAGTTTCATAAATCATTTATATAGGAATAATGAAAAAAAGTAACATACGTATCACTTTGGGGTGCATATTTGTTTTCAAAGGTCCATATCTGTGATGCAAAAATAGCTTACTTGGATGATATAGCCAATTTGGAAATCTTACCTTATGGTTTGCACTTTTCAGAAGTAATGTCATTTACTAAAATTATCAAAGATGTTGTTGGGTAATATATATAATTGGCTGTTGGTACAGGGTAATGGTGCCATTACCAGAGTGCTAGCATATTGCAAAATCCTTGCAAGATAAATCTGATAGAGGAGTTATAAGTTGTATAGGAAAATTCTTTAAAACCCTTGGATAATATATGAAGATTTGCTCTAGAACTTCTACCTGATGGGTTTTCATTGATCTTTTTAGTTGTTACTCACACATTGCACTGAAGGTTACAAACTTTCCATGAGTATTATGTCAACTATATTTGATGTTTCTATAAAAGAAAAGAGGGTTTATGTAGTTTATGTTTTGAGTTACTTCCTCAGCAAATGAGCCAGAGTAAAAAGAAGTACATGGACCTGTTCCAGCAAGCAAATAAGTACAAGCAGGTCGTGTTGGAGACCATGTCTTGAATGTTTGATGGTATTCAGAGAGTAACGTATGTAACCTGGGCTGTAAAATAGTGTAAAACACCATAATAAGGAACTTTAATTCATTTGAATAGCAGCCTTATGGATTTACTATACTCACTGACGGATGTAATACATGTAAAGTCAATAACTGCCATATTGATACTTGGAAATAACATTTGAAACACTAAGTAACATATACAACGGCAAAAACTCAAGACATTTATAAAATAAATGCTAAAATTATGTAACTGTGCTATACGAAGTTCTTAAATCCGTGCCAGACTTCAAAAAAGGTGTAAATATGTCATGTTGGAGACATTATCAGGAAAATTTGATGTTATTTTGCGGGTAACATATGTAACATGATGTTACCCGCTAATGCTGCCACTCTCGGAAGGCTAACATATTTCATTTTGTGGCTTATATAGTGTAGTATTTGGAAATCATAGTGAACGAAATTCCCCCTGGGGGGAAGTGGGGTCTATAGCCAGCACGAGGCCTGGAGAATTACATTTTACATTTTTCTGTGATATGGGGGTACCATGTTCATCATCTAATAATTCAAAAAGTATATAAGATAGAAACATAATCTTTGCAGTTTTGAAAAGGTAAATAAAAAATCTTTAATGTAATACCAAATTAATGAACATAAACTGGTTTCAATAAATTTTAAGACAAACTATATTAGATGCATTTATCATTTAAAAGGGGGTCCAATGAAAAAATGTAACATACGCTACATCGGGGGTGACTATATTTGTTTTCAAATATCATAATCTGTGGCCCAGTAATAGCTCATTTAGAAAATATAACCAATTTGGAAATCTTACCTTATCTTTTGCACTTTTCTGAAGTCTTAAAAAGAATTTTAATTATCAAATATTTTGTAGGGTAACATATGTAACAGGCCGTTACAGCTTAACGCTGCCATTGTCAGAGGGCTAACATGTTGCAAAATCCTTGCAAGACATTGGGCTTCAAGAAAAATATGGTCTACAAAATTCCCCCTGGGGGGGGGAGGTAAACCATATCCAGCCAGTGGCCTATTTTATTTAATATGCTCACGCTGACGTAGAGATTATGGAGACTTACTTCTATACCTCCTCCATCCATTTGCATTGTGTATGAGAGCAGCAAAGGCCCTGGCGAGACTGCGCGGATGCACAGGCTAGTCTGAGCGTTTGGCTGCTCGTAGTGCCCAATCCTATGTACATGCGTAAGGGTGTAAATGGGCATTACTCATCAGCGAATTATGGCCGTAAAATTAAGCGATTAGCGAATATTGGCCCTAAAAGTTAACGATTAGCGATTTTAGGGTAAATTTGACCGAAAAGCGGAATGAGAAGTGCTAGTGATTAGCAAATTTCGGCATAAAATTTAACGATTAGCGTTTGGGCGAAAAAATACCAAAAAAAAATCGAAATGACGCGTTTTCGATGGAAAAAAGTTATTCCAATTCGTTTTTACAATAAACCGTTACTGATAACCGATTTTGGGGGCAATTTTTTTTACAAATACTAAATTTTGGGTCTTAATTTTTCTGATTACTAATTTTTAGGTTTAAATTTTACTGATCAGGTGATTTTGGGGTGTAAATTTTACTGTTTAGCGATTTTTGGGTCTAAATTTTACTGATAAGCGATTTTTGAGCCCAAATTTTACTGATTAGCGACTGTCGTACAAAGCAAAGAGTGACAGTGACCTTATATTTTGTTTACAATTGCTAATTATATAGTACAATGCTAGTACAATGTTAAACATTAACTTGTATAGTACACCTAACGTCATCTTCACCAGCGAAGGTTTCGTCGTGTCTACCTTAGATTTGACAATCGCAACCCTTGGTTGGACAAGATGACCTAACGTAAGAAGATGCCGTTTTAATCCTATCCTGAAGGTTGCTCTCATTGTCTATCTTAGCTGGCAGGACAGTAAATTCTATTTGGAAAGGCTGGTTTAATGTGGTGGTTTGGTTAATTTCTTCAGCCATGGGTGGATATTTGAACATAATATTTCCACTCCTCTTGACAAAGACACTCTCAACCTTTAACCCTTAAAGGGAAAATTCACATATTTTTCAAATGCATTATTTAAGAGCTTCCAGTATGGCAGGAATAATCCCTCATTAAATGTTTGTGCATGCTCTGCTATTAGCCTGTAATTAATAACGTTTGCTTGTTTATGGGGGTCTGGTCATTTCCAGGGCAATGAGCTCTACACAGGAAAACTGGAAGCACTACCACCTGCTTACATGCTAGTCGGCAATCCGAATCCAAAAAAGATGCATATTTTTGGTTTTGTTGGCATTTTAGAGTACATTTGTTAGACCACTTTTAACATAATATTTAGCATGTGTACAAAGCCATAGGGGTGGATGCCAAGTCTGAAATTGCATATGAAGGCCAAAAATTAGGTCAAAGGTCATTGAGTGCAAAAATGAGAAAATATGTACTACTGTAAAACAACTTTATCTTTTTATATGAAAACATATTTCATTTCAAGCCAAATTTTGTATGCTTATAGTTATAAGTCTGAAAAACATTGAGAAAATGTTTTTTATAACTAAATGTTCATATGTCGACTTTAAAATGGGGTCAAAGGTCATCAAGTGCAATAATCGGAGCATTCTTACAAACTGTGTTTATTTTTTTCTCTGGTCCAACAACAAGATGCTTTTTAAACTCTAAAAAGGGTAGAAGTCTTTCAGAAGGCTTATAGTAACATGTTTATCATTAAAGAAACCCCTTTTGAAGCATCCTTTTATGGATTTTATAAAGACAAACATCGTAAGTTTTGTGCAATTCTGACGGAATTTCTCCCTCAATTGAGCTAAACTGAGATATGTGAGCTACTTTGAGAGTTTGCTGCACCTCTCAGAAACAGTAAAACTATTTTCAGTTTGCGATATGTCTTGGGGCCTTAGAAACCCATAAGAACTTTTCTGATGTCATTTTTCTATAAATCACCTGTAATCAACGTTACCCTACTGGTATTGAAAATAACAATACAAACAGTACAAGGCTAATGTTGATTTATTTTAATAGTATTAGTGAAACAGTTTAAGCATTAAATGTTTAAACTAGACATAAAAATCAATTGCATACATCTGTGATATGTATTTCTGCTCGTCAGCGATGCGTATGTTACATTTTATACTAAATTGCAGATAATGACTTTACAAATTACATGTATTAGAATAAACCATGATACCTGACCTGAAATATACATGATATTGATCTATATTCTATTTGAAAATGTTCATTTTCATATATTTGAAGTTGTTTATAACTTTTAACTTGCAATGAAGTGAAATCAAATAAATATTTAAATATGCTAATTAGTAGCATGTAACGCATAGCTGCTTACAGATTCATTTTTCTATTGTTTACATTGCATTGGGATTGGCAAAATATCTTTCATAATGAAATCAAATTATAACTATATTAACAATAATGGATCTTAAATTGCTGCACATATATTAATGAGGTAACGTAGGTAACAAAGGGTGCCTTAAATAAATGGATAAAGATAGTAAATTGTTGTTAGGCTTATATAAAATTTGGGTCTGCTCTCCACAATTCGGTTACATATACTACACACATTTTATTATATATAAGACTTAATTTAAAAGAGTGCTATGGGTTGGTCTGCAATATGTAAATGAGGCATTTCCTGGTCTTACTCAATTACTTTTTGTAATTTGCTTGGTTCTTTTACATTCATATTGCAGTTTTCAGATTTCTACCAATGGTACATAACGATAAACATGCATCCTACATCATGATTTAAATATTGACTTAATATCAATAATATACTTAAAATAGCATAGCATTATTTCATACATCTAGTGGCAAGGCGGGAATTAAGGCAGGGGTAGTGCTGAGTGTCCTCTATAGCAGGTATAGGTTTTTGAAGATTGCAAATAAAACATCTTAGTAGAGAGCCAGAATGGTTTATGTCCAAATATAGGATGTTACATAGATCTAGTATTAAAGATTTTCCTCATAAGCTGAATTCTTTTAATTTCACTTTTCACTGTTGACAATTACATTATAAAATTTATTTTGATATCTGTCCCCATTAAAATCTTCTATGTTTTGTTGAACTAGATTTCATATCATATTGTAATGATGATTATCTTATTATATTCTGCAGTAATTCTGATAGAAACTATTCTGCTTGTTAATTATCTTAGACTAAGGTTGGTTGAGGTAAGGTTACCTGAGCCATGCATGTAGCAGTCTTGTAAACCATCTGAACGTATTTCATGGTAACATAAACAACAAATCATTCGAATGTTAGTGATACTTTATTTTAAAGATCAGTTAACTGTTTTATTCTTAAGCATAAAACAAAAACATGGCTCCCAAAATTCACTAGTGTGGTTTGCATCTCTTAAACTGAATGTTGAAAAAGTAGTGTCACACGCAGCTGATTTCTTTGCTTTTCTTATTCACAAGGTAGTTTGTTTTTAGTTTTGTTGATGAGCTATTTGATTTTGTTGAGCTATTTGTAATCCTAGCACATGTTTTATATATGTCCTATGAAAAGTGAGTTATGGTCTGTTTGTTGGTTTTAAAAGGTTTACTAAATTAGGCTTACTAAATTAAACTTGGTTTTCTTTAGCCCGACTATCTGTGAGTCATGAGCCCTTTTCTTTGTTTCATCATGGTGCAGTAATTTGATTAGAGTGTTTCTCCATGATGATACATTGCATTAGTTAGATGGCCTCCATGCGAGCTGAGCATTTCTTGTACTTCAACAACAGCGGAATCTAGGACGAAGATTTGGTACCAGTAAAATGCATTTAAGCCCCCCCCCCCCCAGTGGCTTAGGCTGCCGTCCATTCTAAGGCCGTGGTTCTGTTGTTGTTGACTTCTATTATAGTTTCAACACGCCTGATGTTTTATGAAAGGAGGCTTGGTCTTTGTGTTTTCATGAAGCTATGCTTAGTATATGCAATTAGCAGGTAGTGGCCTTGTAAAAAGTGTTTTACAATTACTCATAGATGGGAACAAACACAACAAATGTGTGCAATGAGAAAAGAAATATATTTTTGTCCTATAAGCATGAGATCATGGCCAAGTCCTTCATGAAAGCTGTAGCTAGGAACATATACCTTTGAGAAATGACTCGATCTCAGATGGTTAAATGTAACGTAAGTCACAACTTAAACACATCTTATGTATAAAAGGATAGATAATTGCATAAGATGACATATTCATACAAAGCATTAAGCAAAAAAAATATTTCTGTAAAATGAAATGGTTATTCTTAGTTGTATTACATTTTAATTGATTTTATACAGTAACGTACTTTACATGCCTATTATGAATATTTGACCGCGGTAAACTTGGTAAATCATTGCTTTCCAAACATGATATACACACACCTAGCAGGATAGCAATAAAAAAATTCTTCCATTAGGATAGAAGGGAACTTAAAATTTGAATTTTGCCCCTATATAAAAAATATATTGCTACAATTTTCACCGATTTTGCACTTAAATGACCTTTGATCCAAACACACATCATGCCTTGATGATGTTGTTTGTTTATATAGCATGGCTGTAGCATCCAAAAGAGATTTTGCATTACTTTGAATCAAAATTTTGGATAGCTAATTGATAAAAACGCTAAAATCTGACGTATATACAAGAATTTGCACTCAGTTGACCTTTGACCTAATTCTGGGACTTTGGGGGCATTTCCAGACTTGGCATCCACCCCTATCTTTCTTAAAACACATCAAGATACACTTTGAGCATGGATGCCAAAATGTACTCAAAAATGCCAACAGATTTTTTTTTTTCAGGCTCTGGATGGCCAACTATGCAGCGCTTCATGTGCTTATTAAAATTGCACTTGTCAATTGTGGCATAGCCACAGTCACATAATGACTTTTGCCCACTGTGTTAATACTTTCTTCTAATGGAGTTGTCTCAAATGACGCATCAAGGTCCAACGTCTAAAAACATACAAAACTACATCTAAAATTATTTTTTACTATCTACGCGCCAGCGCGTAGACAAAGATTTGATTTGATCGTCACATGGGGCAATCTAACGATCCCAAAAGACATCAAAGGACGATCAGTATTGTAAATAATTATTACAAATTGTTAAATTAACCTGTACTCTCGATTTCGACTTGAATTGTATTGTTAGTGCATCGAGATTAGACCCCCAGTCAGGGTCTGAAATATGAATTGTTCAGCGTAGACCAAGCTTTTTTGTAAAAGTTTAAACTTGTGTTAGTAGTAAGGGAAACAATTAAGTGATAATACGAGCCGAAGCCCACAACCACAAAGCTAATTGATCTAAAACTTAAATCGAGTACAAACGGCTCTGGTTACACCAAGACGAAAACCACATATATAGGCGTAGCTAGGAAGCTTTGGGAGAGGGGGTGTTAAGCCTCAATACTTGTGGGGGGGGGGGCATGATGTTTTGGCAGAGGGGTCCAACTTTTACTTTTTTGATATGGGACACTGTTAGCGTGACGACATCGGGCCACCAGCGAAACGCCATTGAATTTGCTGGCAAACCGATGATGGCCCAACATCGAATGCTAAGTTGGCAACTTTGTGATTCTTCACTGGGCCAGCATTGCAAGGGAATACTATATTTCTGCGATTTCAGGGGGATCCAGAGACCCCTGCCCCCTCCCCGGATACACGCATGAATACATGCAACATTTTCAGTACAATACAAGAGGGTCCGTGGAAGCAGCCCCAAACCTCCACAAAACCATATCGGACCAGGCTCAACCGCAAACTAACCAGCACGTATTCCATACAATCTCACGACCAGGATAACCACAGCCTTTAAAGCAGACTTTTGCGCATCATGCGTGGGCCTCTCACATGGCGATTAATACAAGTACTATAGTTTTCCGTTAGAAAAAATGAAACTGGTAAGGGACTTTAGCATATGGGCCCCTCTGTGAAATAAGCAGACGAAAAAAGTGAAAATCTTGATCCGCGCATGCGCAAATGCGATGAGCACCAAACCCTGGTGCACTAAGACGTACATGTATGCCCAGTGTTTGTGTGTGTGTAGGGGGGAGGTACTCATATTTTTATATATATATATATATATATACATGAAAATCCCAAAAAAGATTGAAATTAAAAGATTTTGAACCCCCAAAAATGATCACATATGTGTGAAAATATCAGAGTCCCCTCCCCCGGCAAGTATGTTAGTACACGAGGCAACGGTCTGTCGAAGTGTTTCATTTATCTGGGCAAGTAAAGGGTTTGTTCTTGAGTTGGTGTGCTGGAGTGTGTGATGGGAAAGGGAAAATTGAAGTCAGATTTGGTGGTGGTTTAGTGTTTTAATGCTGACCCATAAATAACATTTCCGATTTTATCAAAAATAATGTCATATGACGTCACCTTTTAACGTCACGCTCAGTATAGTAAAACCCGGGAACAACTGATTAAATACTTTCACAAATTTGTACTATGTATAAATAATAGACCATACTGGCCCTCTTGAATCATTACGGACATTGGTTGGTTCCTAACGACAGCTTCTTCGAGTAGAATTCTATCATTTTCAAAATAAGTCGCCGTACTGTTTACTAGCAAGACGCCGTCCTGTGGTTCTGTGTTGTGTCGCAAATTGCCGTACTCAAGTCGTCGGAAATATCTCTTGATTATATCCAGCTCCGTTAGTTTTTGGAGAAAACTTTTGCTTCAATATATACACTAGTGATGTAAATACATGTGCATAATAGCGGATTGAATTGGCATCCTCCACTTACAAGATTACAAGGCAAGTTTTGAAGCTGACATGATTTTTCGCGGTACCAGGCAGCTACAATTACAGTAAAAACGTCAACTAAGAATCACTTTCATATCATTGTTGGGTGCATATTTCAAAGATAAATATTTTCAGATAAAAATATATCCATCTTAACGCATAACGCCGTGATAAAACAGTATAATAACAACTTTTTCTTACCGTCGTCATGCCTGCCATTTGTTTATAATCGATAAAGTTGGTAGCAAGTTCCGGAGTCGATGCTACACGGTGTTTCTGTTATTAATCTATTTCGAGTCCGAGGGCGTTAAGAGTTTGGATTAACCTCAGCAAAGATTAGAGTGTGATTGGGTCATGCTAGGATTTAATGTGTTTAAAGATTTGTGATCCTTAAAGTGCCAATCATTGCTGATTTTATCATATTTTTCTAAAATATCCCATGAAAATGAAATAATTTGATCTCACTGAGACCAAATTATGTCATTTTCATAGGATATTTAAAAACGGGGGTCGGGGAGGGGGGTTCGAGCGAACCCCCTCTGGAACGGCCACTGAACAGCGGAGGTTATGTCAGAACTTCGCTTGAGCTGGCTCAAATAACTTGTGAAAGAAACGGGTGTTTTCGTTATTTTTGAGATTTACATGGTCCTTCATTTCAATTTCAAATTGGTAGGTAATTACTTTTGAAAATAGACACAGCCTGACATATTTTGGGTAGGGACACTTTCACTGCCTGTGCTGATTTAAATCGTGTCAGTTGGAACAGATTATGTCTGCCGTCGTTGGGTCAAGCCATTTATACTTTGTGGTCATTTATACTTTTGTGGCTAGACTAAAGTCTTTACAAGGAACGTGTTCATAATGTGTATTTACTGTTTGGGATAACATGTGACGTATATTTCAAAAGCTGTGAGGTACATATGTTACTTTATTATATGTAAGAATACGAAGAATGTCAAATATTCATGTAAAATTAATATTAATTCATTTATATTATTTAGAGATATCATACTTATGGCGAAAGTTACGTAGCCTACACAATTCAAACGATCACGGATATTGAACAGCAGGTTGTACACCATAGCTTATGGACTCAGTCAAATGAGCTATTTACCCCGCTCTTGACACCTGTATACATGTACATTCATTTGTGTTCTCCATAAGCTTAATATTTACCATCTTGTCATACCTAGGGTTGCGATTCGCTATCTAAATCATCTTGTCATACCAAGGGTTGCGATTCGCTATGTTTGTCGAAAGGTAGATACGACGAAACCTTCGCTGGTGAAGATGAATATTTACATATTACGGTAGCTTGTGCTGGTATCGTATGCTTTTCCGGTTGCCCTTTTTATTGCATTGTGTGCTCTACCACACTGCTTTCCACAGCCTATTCATCGGATGATTCTGTTGTTGGAGCTTTGCATGGTTACACTTTATATAGCCATAATGTGCTCCTTACTCAATGCGCTCCCTTAAGCATATTTTATTTGAATTATTAGCACAATTAATGTTCAGTGACGTACAATGTAAGTAAGCAAACATACAAATTGGGATTTGAATGAAAGCTATTAGATTATCGAGTTGATCTCCCTGAGAGCATATTTGGTACCATATATGTACATTTACCTACATACTATGCTACTCTGGAGCACTTTGTGGCCTTTTTTCACATTTGAGCAATGACATGTGCTTTCCAACAATGTGGTATTTTAACAAGTGTAGACTCAGGCGAGCCCGTGCAGCCTCCTTTTAAGCTTAGAAACTCCGAATGATGTTCGGTCAGTAGCTTAACACTCATAGAAAATTCAAGCGACTAGCAAAGGCTCTGATCAGACTGCGCATATGCGCAGGCTGATCTGAGGCTTTGTTGGTCGCACCTACGACATTGTTGGAAATCTCATGTCGTGGCTCATTTATTGTTTTCTTTAACAGAAACTGGCATGACTGGGTACATGTACAAATATCACATCCTGGTTAAAGCATTTCTTGATATATTATTTTGTTATTTAATCAATCATCCAGAGGTCGGGACAGGGAGTCCAGACCCCTCCTGAAAAAAATCACAAAATATAGGGTTTCTTAACCATTCTTGTCTAGATCCCCTGAAAACATCACAAAACTACCAAGTCAGCATTCAATGTTGGGCCAATGACCATCATCAGCACATCAGCGAAACGCTATTTAAACTTAGTGGCGTTTCGCTGGCAGGCCGATGGTGGCCCGCTCATAATGGTATTTGGATCATCCGTCCCCTCATCAACTAAATAAAAACCCTGTCAAAGTTGGACCCTCTCTGACAAAAGTTTCTGGATCCGCGCACGATTTAGAAAGAGTTATATCTAGCCACGTTTTGTCAAATTGAAATAGCAAGCAGTAAAATTGACTGAAAAAGTCTAAGCCATCAGCCCGGCGTTTCGTTGCCAATTTCAGCGACCCATTTTAATATTTTCGGACCGGAACGTAAGACAGTACATCCCTTTAGAAGTGCATTAAAGCAGCGCGGGCATATTTCTTTCACCTAGGCTTCCTGTTGAAAAAAACTTGTTACTCGGGAAATTCTACCGTTTGGTCTAGTACTAAGTTTAAAACGAATCTCTTCCTATAGTTTATGTTGCTTATAAAGACGCTACTTGATAGTCAATAAGACTAATCAAGCCGTGTAAATTCGCACATGCCGTGCGCATTTACACGATTTGATCAGTCTCTACATTTGTATTAAAACAGTTTTTTTGTGGGTCTGTTTTGAATATTTCACAGTTTGATGCGTGTGAAATACGGACTGAAATTTTAAACAATTAAGACAATGTATTGGGTATCAATTTAGAAATACGTGTTAATGATCAAATTGCCAAAGCGGAATTTTATATTTCATTCACGTAAATCTTCTTGTCCAATTTTTGTCCGTTAAAATAATATATGGTTCGTATTTTCTTTTACCTATCAAAACTTTCTATGATTTGTAGCGGAAACACAATGGGATTTATTACCCGGAGTGAATGATTAGTTTGTGCTAGGCGCGGGAAAGCGGCGCTCAAAATATAAGTTGAAGTTGACCAATATTAAGGGTACTGAGGCCCCAGACCAGACACGAATCTGGGCTGCACCGTTTGACACGACACACAATGAATAAATGTGTATATATTAAATCCCAAATTGCAACTGAGAAACACAAATGCGACACAAGATAACCGGATGGTGATAGACCCACACGGACCCATATCTTTCATATAGATACACTTAGATTGAAATCTGATTACATGTATCTGTTTAAGACCGTTCCAAATAGCTCAAGATTAACTCTGGCTATATCTCTGGGGTGCTACTTGCTTTGTTTTTGCTGTCAACATTCTATATCAGCGGCGAGCCAGTGAGATAATGGTGCTTATCACATTTGCGCAAATTCATACTTAAAACGCACATGCTATCCTGTCTGTCATGTCTATTGCGGCTAAAGACCTAAGGTCGAGTTTGAGCCGTTTGCTGCATGTACTGCCATACTGGGTTATGTATACAGTAAAACTTGTGTAAAACGGTCACTCTCAAAACGACCGAAAATCGGGTTTCAAGGCCAAGCAGGCCAAAAATATTGCAGAATGCTCCAAGAATTCTGCAACACTTTCGACCTTCATTAAACTACCATTTGTAATTATTAAAGATCTTTGTTTTTGCCTATTTTGAGTGGCCGTTTTACACAGGTTTTACTGTACAGTGAATGCTTTGTCGACACTGCAAGCCGTCCCTACGCGATGAGTAAATGGCTTATCTATTTCTGCTTTTGCACGGCTGTTGTTGATATCCCATTTAAACTTAAGTTAACGTCTGAATAGCGCACATCACATCACGTGCGCTTTACAGCGATTGGCGTTAGCTTTTATCATATGACGTCGCGTCTAGGAGTGAAATAACGCCATGCAATAAAATCGATAAACTACTGATTTATAGATTTACGGGAAACGTTATGACGTCCATAATAACGTTGCATATATAATGACAAAATTATAACGTTTATATGGCAAAAATGAGATTTCAAAGTAATCTTAATGTCATATAATAAATAGAATCTAACTCTCGTGCTCTTGTATTATTGAATTTATTAAACTCGCTGCGAAAAAGAGATAAAATGCTCGGCAAGCCTGGCATTTTATCTTTTTTCCCCAACTCGTTTAATAAATTCAATAAAACACGAGCACTCATGTAAGATCCTCTATGTAAAATATCCTACATTTGAATCATGCAAGAGTTAACTTCTGTTTTGTTTTTTCGTTCCAGAAATAGAATCTGATTCCTCCAGCATTCGTCAGAATCTCAGCACTCCACAAGACAACCGCAGAATCTCAGTTCCTTCAGATGTCGACTCTGACATCAACCGCCCCAGTATCGTACCATACAACAAAAGAGATGTACCCGAAGCTAATACTAACACCATAAGGCCTATTAGATCTAGCAACAGTATAACTAATGATATAGAGAATAGTAAGCGACCCTCAGTGACATTCTCAAACTTCGATGAAACTATAGCACCGCCATCCAATATGAAACAGAAGGGATCTTCAAAAAGTTCTAAATCTAAAAATAGTGCTTCAAGGGGAGGCAATGGTGCTAAAGGAACTCGATCTAAAACAGACGTCAACAAAAGTAGTTCACTGACAAAGACTAACAATGCGAATAGTGATGCGGCAAGAGTGAAAAGTGAACAGAGTTTAAGATGGGAGTTAACTCTCGCGGATGACGAGAAAGAAGAAGAGAGAATAGAGTTATATAAAATGAACCGCCGTAAAAGATATCTAGCTGCTGCTCAAGAGAAAGGGCTTGGGTGGGTTG
Source organism: Loripinus fragilis (assembly GCA_964019695.1). NCBI lineage: Eukaryota > Metazoa > Mollusca > Bivalvia > Lucinida > Lucinidae > Loripinus > Loripinus fragilis. The sequence goes on from OZ026525.1 coordinate 14,543,312, forward strand.
TGAACTATGGGTCTAACGGTTCGCCAGTTTCGGAAGATTCTGGCTTAGATATACCAGAGAAAGAAATTCAACATGCCAGTGTGAATGATTTTAGTACAGTTCATTCTATAATGCCTAGTCAAAGTGGTACTCCACTGAGCCTGCCAGGGGAATTAGCTTGTTAAATGGGATTTTTAGCATTAGCTTTTTCATCTATCTGTGATATACATCATAATTCATGACTCCAGATAAGAGTGCTGTTTGAAAATTATTATTCTTATTTCTCAACCAAAACATAAGTTGTGGGTACTCAAAAGAACCATCTCAATGAGACGGTTCTTTTGAGCACCCAAAACATATGTTTAAATTGATGGGTAAGAAAATAATTACAATTTTACGCTGGAAAATCTTGCTTAACTGGACCTATGTATGGGTACTGTGCAGTCCCTTTATAACACACCTTGTTATAACATGGATTCGGATGTAATGCATTCATCTTGTGGCTCACAATTATTTTGCCAATGAAGTTTTACGAAGGAAATGACCATTTGAAATCATTTTCCAATTATTCTTTTGTATAATTGTCCCTAAACTTTTTGTCTACTAGTGCAGTCTGATGATGATATTCTCAAACAGTTTGTACCCAGACCAGGCCAGACAAAATGTCGGGCTTGATCTGGATCCAAACTGTTTGGCACTCTGATGGTATTCCTGAAAGAATTTTTAGAAAAAGTTGAATTTGAAACAAAATCAGCAGACAACACAAAGTATTCAAAACTACCCAGTGGGCAAAGAATTGATAACTCAATTCACAACAGTGACCTATAATGTGGTCCATTGGACCCAAACATAGCATTGTAAAGGAACTGCACTGCATATGTGTGAATCTCAACATTAGAACCACCAAAGGAAAGATGTGCCCAGCAAAAACCTAAATGAGCCTTAGAATCTGCCCAGTTTGTTTAGCTTTTCAATTTTTTTTTCATGGAACCAAATTATTAGCTACGGAACGTCTCATCAAGGCCCATATTGTTTGCAACATAGGCTGTCAAAGTACATGTGCAGATCCAAAGTGGCTGGGACAGTGGGTCCGGATCCCCCCCCCCCCTGAAAATCACAAAAAAAGGGTCTCTTAGCCAAACTGGTCCGTATCCCATGAAAAATCACAAAGATACCAGGCCAGCCTTAATTGTTTTGCCATTACCGGCCCGCCAGCGAAACCCCATTTAAATGGCCTTTTGCTGGCGGCTGATGATGGCCCGTTTTTAGTTGTATTTGGATCCTATCTCTCCCCTCATCAACTAAAAAACAACAACATAAAACAACCCTTAAAAGAGTTGGACCCCTTCTGACAAAACTTTCTGGATCCACGCATTAAGTACATGAGCAGATGAGGGAGCAGACGACATCTGTTGTTAATGTGGGAAAATGGGAAAACTGTAGTAAAGGGTCAAATTTTAAAGCTGTCTTCATGTGGACAGCAATGGTTGGTCAGACTGGGCTATTTCTGAGACTGATTGGGGTCCTTGCTAGATGCACAGGGCATTTGGTAGGTTCTTTCATGCAGTGAGCCAAATTAATTTATGAAGATTGGCTACAGTTGAATCTTCAAATCAGATCTGTATGTCAATCAAGTTGGTAAAGCTACTACAACTTAACCCATTTAAGCTGAATCAAATTTCCCGTTCTTATATCAATAAGATCAGTCCATTTCCATTTTAAGGGATGTTGGGTGGCATTTTTCATCTTTATTTAAATTTTAATAGAACATTCTGTAAGCAAACAGTGGAGACCCTGATCAGATGTCGCATTCTGCCGCGTCTGATCTGCGTCTGCACTGTGTCTGCACTGTGTGCCTATGTCCCACAAAAAGGACGCTAGGTTTATATGGGTTAATCATGTAGCTTTATTTAGAGAGAGCATTTGGATCAGCCCACCAGAGAATATATTGTTTATAAGTTATGCTGCAGCCTGACACAATATTTGGGCCTCGAAGCTAGAAAACCTGCCTTCCGGTTTGCAAGCAGCAAAGGCACAGACCAGCCTGTGCATCTGCTTAGTCTGATCAAAACCTTTGTTATTCACTTATTGGAAAGTATCATATCTAGACTTGCTACGAGCGGCATTTCAATTTTCTAGATAGTCTCTGTAGCTGAGCAGGCTGGTTTGAATCTCACTTTGTTGGAAACACCAAAGACAGGTTTTCTTGTGTCATGGCCCATTTTTTAGTTCATGTATTCATGTTGTGTTTGAAAGAGAAAGAATGAATGTTGATAATATTACAGTATACATGTATATTTTATTTCTGTTTTTTTTTAAAAACAAAAACCTATCTATCTACTTCATATTTGAGCTACATCATAATTCATGAGAAAATCTGTGGGTGTCATATATGCATATATATGCATTTTTGCATTTTATAACCTTGGGGACAGGTGCAGTCAAAAGTTAATATCCAGACACAATATTCATGTGCACTTATCAATTTGAATGTAATATGTTATTCAAGGCTGTTGAAATACCATGCCCGACATTTCGGACCTGGTTCCATTTCATTCATTTCTATTTACTTGTCCTGGGACAAGTTTAAGTAAAGTAAATACAATTCTGTATTTCATATTTTGATAATTACATGTATGATGAACTCACATGCTGTGAGGGTAACAGTGTGGATCCTGATCAGCTGGCTCTTAGAAGTCACTGATCTTCACTGTTTTCAATAGAGTCTATATCTGGTTTCATACTGTTTTTAAATGAGTCTATACAGGTTTATTGTTTAACCATATTTAGGGCTAAGCTAAATTCTTCATGCATTATCTGTTCTTTTGGACAAGTAAAACTTCATTGGACAAGTATCTTATGACAGTTTACTTGTCCCTGAACAAGTATCAACTTTTGCTATTACCACACCCCTGAATGTTATATACATTTATCACATGATGTCGCCTCTGTGAGTGATATAATGCCATGTAATAAAATCGATAAATCACTAGTGGTTTACAGATTTTCGGGAAACGTTATGAAATGACACTTTTAACGTCACGCATATGACAAAATCCGAATGTTTTCACGCCAAGAAAAAAGATTTCAAAATAAATTTTTAATGTAACATTCCTGCTCTTGTATAATTGAGTTTATTAAACTCATTGTGAAAAAGCGAAAAAATGCTCGTCAATCCTCACATTTTATCCATTTTCCCCAACTTGTTTAATAAATTCAATAAAACATTAGCACTCATGTAAGATCCTCTATGTAGCACATGATAGAACCATTTAAATAAAATAATGATATGAGCAACCATTTGAGATTTTGGTACTCAAAAGCATTGTAGAGCAAAGAGAGTTCAGGCGAGTCTGCAAAAATTTGAGACTCGCCAGAGTCTTCCCTGCTCTCATGCAAAATGTATGGATTTAGATGAAGACTCAGACCAAAATTTAGACTTCTGCAAGCCCCACTCAATATTTGAACATAGATTTAGATAAACAAAATTTTTCAACTTAAAATTGTAAATATTTTCTTACCTATAACTTTTAGCATATGTTTTGGGTGCTCAAAAGAACTGTCTCATTGAGACGGTTCTTTTGAGTACCCACAACATATGTTTTTGCTGAGGAACAAGATTTTTTTCTGGTACGCACTTATGATTAAAGGCATGTGTGAGTCTGTGCATCGATAAGTATCAAAATCTCATAAGCTGACCCGTAGTCTGAGTCAGTGGGTTTAAATCATTGATAACTATTTGCATGCTGGCATTGGCGGATCCAGAGGGGGTTCAGGGGGTTCGCTGGAACCCCCTCCCTGCCCTCGTTTTTAAATATCCTATAAAAATGAAATAATTTGGTCTCAGTGAGACCAAAATTATTTCATTTTCATGGGATATTTAAGACAAATGAGATAAAATCAGCAAATTGAACCACCATACCTTTATACATACCAACCCCCTTTTCAAAAATCCTGGATCCGGTTTTGATCCAGGATAGGATGGCACGTTGGTCCTGATCTGGGTTCATACTGAATGCAAAGGTTATCAGCAGACAACAAAAGTCGCTGCTACCAAGAAAAAGAGTCACAAGTCATACCATTTTGTTCAATGCATGTGTTCTGTTCAAAATGTCATAGTGTTCTTTGTGTCTTTATGTACAACCGGTAGAGATTTCTATTTACATTTTCAAAATTCATGATCATAAACAACTAGTGGTTACACTAGATGCATAGGGCAAGTTAAGCACAATCTTTTAGAGTAAAATTGAGATTATTTTCTTATCAATCTGTTTAAACATGTGTTTTGGGTGCTCGAAAGAACCGTCTCAACGAGACGGTTCTTTTGAGTACCCACAACATATGTTTTGGATGAGACATAAGAAAATAATTTTCAGTTACACACTCTTATCTGGGGGCCTGTAGATGGTGGCCATTTACCATCCATTAATCAATCTGACTGGCTTTCTGTTAGTGTGTCTGGCTGTTGTTTTTTTACCAAGATTCTTGATTAAGTATGCTAGGTTTTACTTGAGAAAAAATCTTGATGTTTATCGATGTATAACAACATATGGTCGCATGCAAAAAAGTGAACTCCAAAGGATTTATGTTAGCATAACTAGAAGATCTATAGTTGGTATACACATAAGCTATAAGGAAATTATGTGCTTGACGATAGGATTGAACCCATTACTTCATAGGCTATATTTAGATTAAGACATCATTTTCGATTTTTAGACAACATTGAAAAAATTCAAGAAAATTTTAAGTTAAGTTTTGAATACTTTAGAAAATATGGAAAATGGAGCATTTGCTCCAAAGAGGAAATGCTCCATTTTCCATAATATTTTCAAATACATGATATTTCTAAGCCAGCATCAAAAGGTGTTTCTATGGGGTAAAGGGTTAACTAACTTCAAAGGGAATTTTTCTGAATAAAAATGATGATTTATTATTTAATGAAGTTAAACAAATTCCAGTACATCGTGCAGCATTTCTGCTTCAAACCATTTAATTTTCAACAAAATTAATTGTTTTTTTAAATTTTCCAAATAATTATGCAGAAAGTTTGTATGAGCACCAGAGCTGGTGGTACGTATTGCGATACAATAGATGAACATTCCAAGCTACAATGATGTTAAAAGTTTAGACTGTGTGATTCAGCATGTTGTGGTAAAGAGGAAATAGTAATTCAATGGTTTTATTAGGTAAAATTTGTCATTAATGATAAATTTTGAATGTACATTTTGTCTGTGAGTCAATATGACACTGGCCTACAATAGTTTTGAACATATGACAGACCTTTAGTTAAAGTGTGTACCAGAAAAATAATTTTCTTATTTAAACACCAAAACATATGTTGTGGGTATTCAAAAGAACTGTCTCGATGAGACAGTTCTTTTGAGCACCCAAAACATATGCCAAAAATTATGGGTAAGAAAATATTTACAATTTTACGCTGAAAAGTTTTGGCTATCTTAACCTGTGATATGATAAAGATTCCTATGACAAGAGCCATCTCATTTGAAATGGTACTTATCATGTTTCATAATTTGTGACCATCACTTGCCTATCTGCATAGTATCTTAGTGTCACAGGAACCAGGGGCGTAGTCAGAGACATTATTATGTTGAAGCCCAACACTCTGATCTGAGCCCAAACTGTTTGCAAAGGTTATCAGCCGATGACAAAATTTGCTTCTTGCAGGCAAGGAAATACATTTGAGCCAGTGCATGAGATTTCCAAAAATATGGTATGTGCGACCAGCAAAGCCTAAGATCAGCCCGCGCATACGTGCAGTCTGACCAGAGCCTTTGCTAGTCGCTTGAGTATTCTATGATTGTTAAGCTACTGACTGAACACCATTTGGAGTTTCTAAGCTTGAAAGGAGGCTGCAGAGGCTTGTCTTAGTCTACACTTGTCAAAATGCCACATTGGTGGAAATCACATGTCACAGTTCATTTGGTAATTCCAACCTGTGACCCTTTGAATCTGTAATCATGCTACTGGATCCTCGTAACATTACGGTATGATCAGAATAGATGAAGTTTATAAGTATCAACATTTTAAAGGGTCACAAATTGCTGAGATGCTTTTACACATTTTGTGGTCTTGTTATATTCATACTGCCCCCTGAATTCTGTGTTTTATAGAGAATGAAGGGGTGTTTATTTCATGGTCATCATAATTTGTCCTCGATGTGAGAAAATCTGTCTTAGGGTTTGTGATCCTTTTTTCCAGATTATTTTGTGACCATGAATGGCTTAAACAAATTAAGCCATGCGTAGTCACAGGGACTAGCTAGAATATTGATATTTTGCATGTACAGGAAGCGTGGCTATTTATAATTTCCTGCAAGTGAAAGCCAAAACACAATGATCAGTCTTAGTGGATGCTCAGGCCAGAACTTTTTGTTAAGCTAGTTTGAGACTCACCGCTGGAGGAGTCACTGTGTTGTATCCTTGAGCAGGACATTTTATCCGCTGCTAAGTGAGGGTACAACCCAGGTAGACAAGAAATCGTCCCAACATGACTGACATATTGTTGACAGGGACGTAAAGCATCAAATCAAACAAAACCAATCAAAATCAGGTTTTCTGAGGACGAGGTGAACCATTTAATCCATCAGTTGCAATCATTGAGCTTTCTCTGCCATTTTATTTGAGCTGGGATCCAGCATAAGGTACAAGTTGGCCTGTGCATACAAAGATTCAAATTAGTCTGCACATCCTAACAATCCGATCAGAGTCTTAGTTTTCCATCATCTGAAGTTTGCCCACTCTTGGCTACCCATAGAGGGCCCATCGAAGACTCTGATCAGACTGTGCTTTTGCACAGTCTGATCTGAGTCTTTGATGGGCGCAGATGCCAACTTGTACATTTTTCTGGACTCCAACTTATCTGTTCTCTTTTGTGTATTGAAGATATTGTTACATACTGTCTTGCCAGCCAAGAGTGATAGTGACGTCATGTTTTGTTTGCACCATTATCAGGGACTTATTATCGATAGATCACTTGCGTATTAATCCTATCCTGAGGATAGGATTAATACACAAGTGATCTATTGATTCTCGCCAGATAAAGTGGAGTGTACAAGGTATTGTTTTTACTTGGCAAATTTAAACATAATATTACCTCACTGTCACTCTTGGCTGGTGGGACAGTAGTTCTATATGTTTATTTATTCTTTTATTGTTTATGGAAGCTAGAAAAATAAATGAAAGAAAAACAGTACTTTATCTTGTTTTTATGCCCCCAAAGGAACTTTGGGAGGCATATAGTAATTGCACTGTCCGTCCGTCTGTCAGTCCGTCTGTCCGTCCCGCTTTGTGTCCGGTGCATATCTCCTATATTCTTTGAGGTAGGAATTCCAAATTTGGTGTGTGGATACATCTTGGGATGGCGGAGTGTCGCATACCATCTTCAAGTCACTGTGACCTTGACATTGACCTCTGACCTAGTTTTTAATATAATCGAGTCTGAAGCATATCTCTTATATTGTTTGAGGTAGGAATCTCAAAATTTGTTTGTGGATGCATCTTGGGATGACAAAGTGTCGCATATCATTATTGGGTCACTGTGACCTTGAACTTGACCTCTGACCTAGTTTCTAGAAAATGCATTGAGTCTGGTGCATATCTCCTATATTCTTTGAGAGAGGAATTCAAAATTTTGTCTGTAAATGCATCTTGGGATGACAGAGTGTCACATACCATTTTCGGGTCACTATGACCTTGACCTCTGACCTAGTTTTAAGAATTATTGTGTCCGGAGCCTATCTCTTACATTCTTTGAGGTAAGAATTCCAAATTTGGTGTGTGGATGCATCTTGGGATGGAGGAGTGTTGCATACCATTTTCGGGTCACTGTGATCTTGACCTCTGACCTAGTTTTTATGATAATCGTGTCCAGAGCATATCTTTCATATTATTTGAGGTAGGATTCTCAAATTTGGTGTGTGGATGCAACTTGGGATGACGAAGAGTTGCATACCATAATTTAGTCACTCTGACCTTGAACTTGACCTCTGACCTTGTTTCTAGAAACTGCATTGAGTCTGGTGCATATCTCCTATATTCTTTGAAATAGGAATTCCAAATTTGGTGTGTAAATGCATCTTGCGATGACGGAGTGTCACATACCATTTTGGGTCACTATGACCTTGACCTATGACCTAGTTTTTAGAATAATCGTGTCAGGTGCATATCTCATATATTAATTGAGGTAGGAACCTCAAATTTGGTGTATTAATGCATCTTGCTATGACAAAGTGTCGCCTACCATAATTGGGCCACTGTGACTTGAATTTGACCTCTGACCTAGTTTCTAGAAACTGCATTGAGTCTGGTGCATATCTCTTATTTTCTTTGGGATATAAATTTCAAATTTGGTATGTAAATGCATCTTAGGATGACGAAGTGTCACATACCATTTTCGGGTCACTGTGACCTTTACATCTGACCTAGTTTTAAGAATAATTGTGTCCGGAGCATATCTCTCAAATTCTTTCAGGTATGAATTCAAATTTGGTGTGTGGGTGCATCTTGGGATAGCGGAGTGTCATATACCATTTTCAGGTCACTGTGACTTGACCTCTGACCTAGTTTTCAGAATTTATGTATCCAGAGCATATTGATTATATTCTTTGAGGTAGGAATTCCAAATTTGGCGTGTATATGCATCTTGGGATGGCGGAATGTCACATATCATTTTCGGGTCACTGTGACCTTGACCTCCGACCTAGTTTTAGTAATTATTTTGTCCGGAGCATATCTCTTTTATCATTTGAGATAGGAATCCCAAATTTGTGTGTTGATGCATCTTAGGATGATGGAGTGTCATGTACCATTTACTGGTCATTGTGACCTCGACCTCTGGCCTAGCTTTTAGAATAATCATGTTTGGAGCATTTTTTCTTTATTATTTGATCTAGGAATCCCAAATTTGGTGTGTGGTTGCATCTTGGGATGACAGAGTGTAATGTATCAGTTTTGTGACATTGACCTAATTTCTACAATAATTGTGTCAGGAGCATATCTCATATATTATTTGAGGGAAGAATCCCAAATTTGCTGTATGGATACATCTTTGGATGCTGATGTGTCGCATATTATTTTAGGTCACTGTAAATTTGACCTATGACCTTGTTTCTAGAATAATTGTGTCTGGAGCATATCTCCTATATTATTTGATGTAGGAATCCCAAATTTGGGTGTTGATTCCTCTTGGGATGGCAGAGTGGTGCATACCATTTTGGGTCACTTTGACCTTGACATTGACTTCTGGCCTCATTTCTAGGTTTTTCGTGTCTGGAGCATATCTCCTATATTACAGCTTACTTTCCTCAAATGTGTCTTATGCTAGACCAATTCCTTTGGGGGCATTCGTAACGTGTTTGTGACATTTCTTGTTTATCTATTCTTAATCGAATTATCCTAACTGATAAATAATATGTATAAGGAGCACTGTGGCTCAGTGGTACAGTGCTTGACTCCGAGACCAAGAGGCCGTGGGTTCAAGCCGCACAGGCTTTACTGTGTTGTGTCCTTGAGCAAGACACATTTATCCTTGCTAAGTATTGGTTCAACCCAGCAAGACCCGTCCCGACATAACTGAAAAATTGTTGGCTGGGACGTAAAGAATCAAACAAAAACAATCCGTATGCTTGTTTCTTCTGTTGCTTTTATTCATTACATGCTTGGTAATTTTGCATTCTTTTTTTGTTGTCTGTGGATTTTTTTCCTCAAAATCAACGTTTTTGAAAAATTCTTTCAGGAATAACATCAGTGTGTCAAATAATTTTGATCCAAATCAGGCAAGACATGTATTTGGGTCTTATCTTGTTCAAAACTGTTTGCAAGCAGACAAAGAAGGAGTTGCATGTCAGGCCACGCTAACACAGTTCAGTTTAGTCTACACCGGGCGATCATTCTTCTTTATTTAGTATATATCTGACTGTCATTCTCTTCCACGATAGACATTAACTGACCTATGGAATTTTCCATAAATTTGTATACAGTTAAAGCCCTAAATTCTTACAAAATAAAAGTGGTACCACTGCCTGAGGGCTCTTCCAGTCAGATCAAAGGCTAATCTTTATGAGGTGATTATGGCTTCCTTACAGGGGGCAATAAAGTGAAGGGTTTAGGTACTTCCTGGTAAACTATTGATATTTATCTTAGTGAAAGAAATTGTGTGGTATACAGGTAAGTCCCCTCTTGAGGCACCTTTAATCCCGTGAGATACTGAAACTGTCCCTTATCAATTAATCCTTTAATGATCTCTTTTGGACAGGAATATAGGTCTTTTAGTGCTTGTAATAGTGGTAGAACTTGGATCATTTCCTCTTGAGTTCCAGGCCCTGATATTTTTTCACTTGAACATGAAATATGTGATCGTCATAGGCTTCAAATGTCGAAAACAAACCAATCATGCATTTTTCGTGTTCATTTCACTGGACGATGACATTTGTTCAGGTCATAAGTTTTAAAATGCCAACACCTGTTGGCATTTTAAGATTTATGACCGGAACAAATTTAATGTGTATGTGAGTTGAGCATGAAAAAAAGTCTTATAACCTCTAGGCCTGGTTATTTGGGTTCCCACAAGCTATGGAAATCCTGGAAATCACATAACAGTTCCATGAATGAAAAAAATCACGGATTTTGAAAAAAAACCTGAATAACCCTGGAAAAATCATGGAATTTTGTAAAATAGTTAAAACTTGAAACCACCATTAGCAAGAAAACTTGCTGACAGACACACAAAACTTGTGTGTTTGCCAGCAAGTTTTCTGGCTACAAGTTTTAACTATTTCAAAATGCATGCAGGATCTATAAGCATGCTTATTACTACATTACTGTTAATGCATTCCGCATTTATGCTTAGTGCGATGAAGATGCAGCTAAAAGGGGGGGGGGGAGGATTGAGGATCATGCATTAAATGGTCATGGATATTACATTCATTTGTTGATCATGGAAAAATCATGAAATTGATTTGAATTTCTCTGGAAACCCTGAATTATATATTCTGGAACTATTCTCAATGCAACTTGCTATATAGTGTTCGTCCTAACCACTCAAAGATCTAGCGGCATCTACAAATCTCAACAGCTTGTTGCATATTCTTAATTTTCCGACGCTCTTTGGAATCATCAAGCTTGCCCTGCTCAACTTCGCACTTCGTCTAATTAGCAACTATTAGCGTTTTCACGCTGGGAATTTTTTCAGAAACTAACATTTACAAAAAAGTTTTCAGGAAAGCCATCAGAGCGTCAAACAGCCTTTTAACCCGGAATAGTCAAACTATCTGTGGAACGTGCAGACTGTATCTCTCAATTTGAAAACTCTGCAAATCTCCAGAGCCAAATTGATTTCCGAAAGAAATGCCAATTTTAGGTAAGTGTCATGCCGAGGACTAATGGGTCTATAATCTATAAAAGATGAAAGAAGACTTGATCCTTTATCTAGTTTTTAATAGTTTTTCCAAGTGAACAGTTTCGTGGTCAATAACGATATATTTTACTACTCCATGTCTGCAGTTGCACGTATAGAATACTTTTTAAGTAGGCGGTAAGATAACACGCCCGAAGAGTATTTAAATCATTACTGATATATACATGATATCCTATAATTGCAGTTGCAGACATAGAATCATTTTGATTTACTGGCATAGAGTGTCTTTTAAAGTAATGTTAATCAATAGAGGGCCACATATTACTTAAAGTCTTATAATTGTGATGCCATTGTACAAATGCAGTTGTAGATATCGATTCGTCTCTATCCACAGGTGCAGATCTACAACCATCCTCAAAGTTTGTCTGAGAAGAACCCAATCATCAATCATATATGATAGAAGCAACCACCTACTTGCATGTGTAGGAAAAGAAGCAACATATACGTATGGACTCATATATAAAGTAAATAAAGTTCGACTTTAAGATAGGATGCCTCATATTATTTTGAATTAGCCAATAGAAATAACCTTACATCTGTGGCTGTAGGCATACGGTCACCTTAATCTACAGTTACAGATATATGATTGTCCTTAATGCTCTATGCCATTTACCTATTTAATAAAATCATTTAAGACCCCAATGAATAGTCACATGTTTATATCGTCATCTGCAATGTCTATGTTAACATTTAACTGAGACTTGTCAGGAACACCTTTGGGTTGCAGTTGTCAATAGTGTTGCCTGGCACTGCCTAACTCACATCCAAAACACCTTGATTACAGTTGCAGTTATTACCAATGATACGTGCTTACTTCAGTTGCAGGATGAAAATGCCCTTCATTGCAGTTGAAGATATATAACATTGCGACCCACTCACATAATACAGAATAAAATAATGAAAATAAAGGTTCTCTGAATTAGATTTGCAAATATACAAAGGCCAGCTTAATGTTACAACAAAAATAGATGGGTACATGTAGTTGACGAAGTTAATTACGCGTGTATGTATGTGCGTGCGTATGTGTGTGCGTGTTTTGTTTCCGACCAGTCGATAATCACGGTTTTGCTGACTTAATATCGACGTCATATTTCTAACAGGTATACCATGAGGGCGTAGACTACGTCTACAATTAGTTGTCTGGTCAAAATCGCCATATGAGACATTTCATCGATGTGCATGTATGTGTGGATGTGCGCATGCGTGTGTTTTCATTTACCAATGATTAGAATGTTTTTTTTTAATGTTTACAATGTCATAGTGATACGAAGTGCGATCTTTGTCTATCTCTCAGTATTTCTATATAGACTATGCTTAGGGCGTAGACTATGCTTTCAATAGATTTCCATTTTGCCAACTGTCCAGAAGTTCACATATCCCGCCGTCGACGTGATATGTGACTTATGACTCATTTGTTTACTTTTCCGTACTAACGGAATCACATTATGCTAAACATCAGTGTCACTGAGAATACAAGAGAATGAAATATCTCACTCTGTTTTATCGAAAGTCAATACTTGTACCTTATGATTCGTCATTGCAAATTAGGTCTAGACCCTGATTTGTGAAAATTATTCAATTTCGTTTCCTTGCTTATCGTTTGTTTAGATTGTTAAACTATCAAACTTTTGTTTCTTCATCCCCCATACGTGTAAATGCGTGTTATTGTCCAAAAAGTTGTCCAAACGACCCATATCTATTTCAAATGTTTTAGTAGAAATTCCCCTTCAAATAGTGTCAATGCTCTGGTAGACATATCCAATTTACGTTTATGTAATACATTTATACATTTAACATAATCACAAACATTAAACTACTATGAATTTAACCGTTGAAAACACTTCATATGAGCAGCATAAATATTCAGCTGATCTTAAAGATAAAACGTGTAAACATCGTAGACCTTGACCAGCGGGCGTGTTCAACGACCATACTATTTACTCAAATCAGATCATAATCACATTTTCATTTCTTCGTGACGCTCACAAACCGAACGAAATTGCATTCAGTGCCAGCTATGAGCGTTTTACAGTATTAAAACTCTGCATATGAAAATACAAAACTTAGACAAATATTATTATTTATTTACAAAACTTTTATAAATTGAAGGAGGCAGACTTAGGTGGAACTCCCTTATTTCTAGATTATGCGCGATTGCTTGACTTATTTCTGAAGCTAGCCACTTAAGTTACTACTTCCATACTGCTATCATAATAAGCCGATGCTAGGCTCAATAAAACCGAGTCCACTGTTTGCCATTTTCGTAGGTTCTCTTCAATTCTGAGGGACCGTTCTCATGTTCGCGAATTTATTGCAAAAGTTCATATTTTACTAGAATATCATTCTCTTCTTACTTTTATTACTTTTTCTAATAATTAAACATTTGCAAGATTGTTAATTCATTCACTTCTCCTTAAAGCATTTTTCCGAAAACAAGTTTAACCTCAGACAAGCGGCATAAAGTTTCCTATTCGATCAAAAACCCAATACCTTAGTGCCAAGCATGTTTCAAGGACTCCTGAATATTGAGGGTATATGGGTTCAACACAGAGTATCTCCAGAACCATTCAACATATCACTGTGAAACTTCAACATAATGTTGCTAATATATAAAACTTTTATTTGAATTAATAATAAAAAAGATAGTCACGTGACCTTTGGCGGCCATTTTGGAAGCCATATTGAAAATATGAAAAATGCCTATAAACAATTATTTCATGCAAAAATAGATAAAACATCCATCTACACCAAAGTATCAAAAATCAGGATTTATTCTGATATATTGTTTCATCAGAAATAAGTCAAAATATAGCAGTTGAAGGGTTAATGCGTTCTGTATGTCATCCCCATGAACATGTTTCGATATTTTTGATTACCGCGAAATCTAATGACATTACAAACATTTTTGTAAAGTCCATTCTTGTACAGAAAATTGCGTCGACCTTCATATACGATATTATTATGTCCCATGAACATTTAAAATTAAAAAAAAATATATGCTTCACCTATAACGGTTAAAAGTAGACAGCTATCAACTGTGCCTTTAAATTTCGACTGTAGTCGCGTTTGGCAACGGACGGTAAATTCGACTACAGTCGTGTTTGGCAGCGAAAGTGTTAAACATTTATTTTTATAAACATCACCAGAAAATACAGATAACTTTTAACTTACCTATAAAAGATATAATTACACATGATCCTTTATCTAGGTTTTAATAGTTTTTCCAAGTGAACGGTTTCGTGGTGAATAACGAAGAACTACCCTGAAAGGACCAGTCGATGGAGCGTGCATGCGTGAAATGCTCCAGCCAATGAAATCGTTCGTTACAACCGAAGGGCTGTTAAAAGTTGTGGCCCCGAAAAATTGTAGGATTTAGTGGGCGGAGTTATTATTGGCTGTAAACCGGCTCATTGCGCATGCTCAAACTTGTTTCATCTGACCAGTATGAAAGAAAACAAAACTATAAACATTTAATCCAAGATGGCGTCTTTCAAGTATTTTAGAAAAAAATGCTCTGTTTCCAATTTATATAATCGTCATGATATTTCTGTGCCCGTTTTTTTTCTCTATCTGATTTTATTTTGATCTTAATAAAAATGGGGTGGGGACCATGGACAAAAGGGGTGCTCTTCTTAACTGGCAACGGAGACAGGGACAAAGGATCCAGGATCCTAGGAAAACCAGATATTGCACTGTTCTTGTCCACCTGATAACACAATATCGGGTAAATGGGACACCATGCTGAAATGGGACACCAGACCGTGATTAGTGGGACACAATACTCGAACAGAGGGGGGGGGGGGGGGGGTTGGGGTTGGGATATCCCCAGTTTCTACACATATGCAGATAAGCGGATCTTTGTCAGTCTATTTGAGAGGGGCATATGGGACACCTTGTACAAAATAGGGAACAAATGGGACACAGGGATGGAAATAATGGGACGCATCTGGGAGTAACGGGGCACGAGATATCGTACATGTATATGTAAACGGACGCGCGTTATTGGACTATGCAGCCCAAGGTCCAATGCAGAACACAGGCCAATGGGACATCATGTCCAAAATGGGACGTCCAACAGAAAATTTCGGACATTGTGTCATTAAATATGCTATAAGATACATTATTATATAACTAAGTAAAGAGACCGATTTTCATTGGCTTAGAGCGCTCACGTGGCCAGTCCATATATTGTCATATTCACTGGCTGGCGCGCGCTTGCCGGTGAATATTAGTTACTAAAATTAGACTCCTTGTTTTTTTTTTCCCATTCCGGTTCTGCTTTTCTAAAACGTCGCTAATAATCCTATCGTAGTTGCCGAGAGCGCAACAAATCACGCCCTGGAGCTGATCTATTTCGATTTTATTGCACAATAAAGGGCGAAAATAAATTTGAAGTCTTCAGCATCTTGTAACTTTCCGCCTTTGCACTGAAGAACTCCCGCCAATACTTAGACCACGTCGCATACGTTTACATGTATTTGTAACGTCTTTCAAGCGTAAAAACGACGTTACACCGTCTAACGCCATGGATGACGTCATTTTCTAGTAACAAATGACGTCAGCTATCACACATTTTCCCCGCGCTTTCAAAGCTGTAATTTATTGTTTGATATATGACACTATTTTAACATTGGCCCTACAGGCGAGGCGTGTAAGAATTCTTGTTAGTAAATGTTGAATGATGACTCTCATGCACAACATATATTAAATAGTAAACGGGTGGTCTTATCTAGGTCTGCACTGTTTCTGCTAAATGTTTGACTATCCCAAAACTTGTGTATAAGTTCAGTGTTATTCCATGTGCAATGATACTTGTACATCTTTCTCTAAATGTTATATAATAAAACAGTTATTGACTAATGAGGCATTGGATATGATGTGATATCGACCAGAGAATACAATATTGACCTCGGCTTCGCCTCGGTCAATATTGGTATTCTCTGGTCGATATCACATCATATCCAATGCCTCATTAGTCAATAATTGTATAATGGAATACTATATGGAATAAAAAGGATATCGGAATCGAGAAATTGATATTATTTTATTATTTTATATAATGAAATAGACAGATCTTGCATTTCTTTCTCAAATGCGTCATATTTTAACTATGTCACCGAAATTGATTATATTTATGGATTCTGCATAATGCAGAGTTAAAGCTTATAAAGCTTATCTATCCACAGATATTCTTTTACAATCATAGCTGATCACAAAGCTTTAACTTGTTTAAATTCCCGGACAATTTCTCAGAATGGAAGGCTAGTTAGATGGGCATTATTTTTAAAAGGTTTCAGATACAAAGTAGTTTATAGGAAGGGTGAACAAAATGCTGCTGATGCACTTTCTAGACTCACAAAAGAAGCACAACAAAATATGGACTTGCAAAATGAAAAGAAAAGTTTAGCGTCTGCTCTATTTGAAAATCAAACACAAGCACAAACAGTAGAACCTAATAGCCCTGATAGACTTCCAAGCAACAGCATCCCTATCACTGTTCCTTCATGTCAAAACCCATATGTTATGAATGTAAATGAAACCCAATTATTTTTTGATGACAATAGGGTGAACAACAAATCATTAATTACAGAGAAAGTAGAATCAAAGCAAGAGCAGTTATTGGAAGTAACATTTGAATATGACAACCAAGCAAAAGTATTCTCAATAGACTCACAGCAAAATGATAATATTACCCCTGACTCTGCAAACAAATGAAAATTCACTTGACATTAGTGCGCTGCAAAAACAATGCCCAGACTTTAAACATATTTATAATTATTTGGCAGAAAATGAACTCTCAGAAGATGAAAAACTAAAACGCACTGTTCTTGTAGAAAAGGAATATTATAACTTAGTAGATAGTATTCTTATTCACAGGTTCCAACCTAGAAGCAAAAAGAAACCAATTGAGGAAAAAATTATTTTCCAAACTGCACTTCCCAAAGCATTAAGACTTAAGGTATCACAGGAATTCCATGATGGCAATGGACATTTTGCTTTAAGAAGACATATGCGGCAATTCATGCTAAGTATTATTGGCCTCATATGTTCTAAGAAATCACTGACTTTGTAAAGTCATGTGACAGGTGCCAGCGTGCTAAACGGGAGGCTCATCCCATCACAACTCCTTTAAACCCACTTCCTGTGGCTAAGGCCTTTGAACGAATCACATTGATCTCGTTGGACCTCTGCCAAAAACTACTGCAGGACATGAACACATATTGGTCTGTGTGGATAGTTTCTCTGGATAGGTAGACGCTTTTCCCTTACATGATCAGTCAGCCATAAGTATTGCCAGAATCTTACATGATGAAATCTTTTGTCTATTTGGAGCACCTGTCAGCATAGTAACTGATCGTGGTAGGAACTTTTTGTCAAAATTAGTCAATGCAGTTTGTGAAATATACCGAGTATCAAGACATATGACAGCTAGTTATAATCCTAGGGCCAATGGCTGTGTAGAACGCCAAAATGCTAGCATAGCACAAACCATACGTATGTATATAAGCAAAGATCAAAACAATTGGCACTTGTTACTTCCAACAGCTCTCTTGGCAATAAGATCAGCACCAAATACTGAAAGCTCAGGGTACAGTCCATTTCAAATGCTTTTGTGTGGGGAAATGAGACTTCCATTTGATACAACATAGTAAGTGAGTATGATCAGAAAATACCACAATCACAAACAGCAGACAACCCCGTGGCACCGCGAGGAAGAGCAAAGCTTATTCCTAGGAAAATTTTAGGACCAGAAGCTAAAACTCATGTCAAAAAATTAATAAATAGGTTAAATTGATCCATAAACAGGCAACATAAAACACAGAATGAACCCAAGCTGAAGGTAAACAAAAACATGACACAAACGCAAAACCTTCCATTTTTTTGTTAGGATAGCAGGTACTTTGGAAAATAAACAATCATTGTTAGGGCCATTCAAAGAAATTTGAGGACAAATGTATAGGTCCATATTACATAAGGGGAAAAGGTCCGTTTGATACGTTCAAAATTGCAGACTGTGAAACGAACAATTTAGTTAAACATTCTGTTAATGCAAAATACCTAAAAAGGTACTATGACCCTCAAAACTATAGAATAGAGCCCACACAGCAGAAAGGTATGGACACTGAAACTGATGATGACACAATCATTTATGACCCAAAATGACAATGAGTCACAAACAAACAACAAGGGCAATGAAAATAGAGTCCCGAATTCAGGTCCAATTATTGATGATCAACAACAAATAATCAATGATATCACTGAACAGCAAGTGAATCACCAAAACAGAAATCTCCCACAACAGCAAAATAAGGAAGTGTGGTACAGTGTTAATAAAATACTAAAACAAAGGAAAGTAGGTAATAGTAAACAGTACTTAATAGAATGGTCAAATAGTAAGGCAAAACCATCTTGGCAAGATGAAAACGATATATCTGAGGAACTGAAGCGACATTTCTTTATTAAACACACACGGTCAGGCAAACGAAGAAAAATACCATACAGGTACTTTGACAAGGAAAAATTTTATAATGACTGTATGAAATGGGGTCAGGTCGTACACTTATAAATGCTGTTTTTTGCTAGAATTTGACATTTCTATCTGTAGTTTCTGAAAATTTCAATCTGAATTGGTATGAATGTTAGGCATAATGGTTTCACTCTTAAGCTAGATCTAAATTAAACACTTTCAATGTAGGTGGAATTCATTTAATGTAGGAAAGCCAAAATCTTAAGAAGTTTTATAAAAAAATCTGATAATAGTGCAAGAATTAGTTGTGAGGCCTCCTACTAATTCACCAGACGAACTACGTCCTTTTTCCCCTTTTATTTCTGGTGGTATGGAGTGGATCCTCGTTGACCTTCATCATCCCACTGATTTTCTGTACTACAGTGGTGTCAAGTACCCTATCGCCCGAATTACAGAGACTGAATTATGGTGTGTTATTAAGGTATTAACACCAATTACTCATACATCCTGTATTCTGGCACTCTTCAAAAATGATAAAAACCCGGTAAAACAACATTGCGATTTTCGGGTCTGCAGTTTGTGATTGTGGTATTTCCTGATCATACTCAATTACTATTTTTCATTAAATCACAAAAGGGCATTGTCTACTTATCTCATACATCTATTTTGGTATATGGAATAAACCTTCTTGAATTGGACTGTAAAGATGGCAAAAGAATGATACAAGGCTGCAAATTTGCATAATTGAAATACCATGTGAATGTTCAGTTTCCACAACCGAAATTTATTTACTACATTAATACAACCAGTAAGGTGCATCCTGTAAACCTTGCATTATTACAAAAATTCTTTAATGACTCATCCCTGCAAAGTATCGAAAGTAATTCTCTGTTTGAAACACCATTGTAGTCCAGTACCCCTAACTTTCAAGTATATAAACACAATATGCATGATGTTATTGCTGATGACAGGAAAGGTCATCTCAGTTTAGTGAAAATGTTGGAGGCTACAAGGAATGAGTATGTTATATTTAGGTCACTGACAGCACCCCTTCTTTCAGGAGATATTTCTATTGATCAGTCGTGGCCAACCACCGATAACATAAAATTATATGTTACGACTACAGTAGCCATATTTTCACTCATTGCCTTTATTGTTACATTCTTGAAGCTAAGGAAAGTACTTGTGATATTAACTGTTCTACAGAATGTTTAAATTAATAAGGCCAATGCATCTACCTTAAGGCCCTGTCACACTATAACAATTTAGCCAACGTATGCCGACGTATGAAAAATATATCCAGTACGCTGGCATACGCTGAAATCGAATTAAAAAATCAGAGAAAGCCTCTCTCTGAACTTATACAAAGTGTATGCTAAACGAACATAGAACGTGTGTCTAACGTATGAGTAACGTATTCATAACTTATTCCTGGCGCAACATAACTTATACTTGTACTAGTGTGTAACAACGTATGCCCAGCGCATCACTAGCACTCTTGACTTATGAGAAACTTATGCATAACGATCGAATAACTTATGCTGAATTGTGCATATAACGTTCTTTAACGTATGCATAACTTACATGTAGCGTACATTTAACGTATGTCTAACTTATGTCCAACGTATAAGAATGTACAAAATTGTGGGACCTCTTCGCCGTATGACAACGTATACCACCGTACTGTAGCGTGTTCGTAACGTATTGAAAACTTATCTCTAACTTATTCAGCGTACACCAACGTACTTGCTGACTTTCGCATACGTTGGTGCTAACGTACCTCAACGTATGCATAACTTACCTGTTGCATACATCTAACTTATGCCTAACGTATAAACAGTACGTCGGCATACGCTGTCGATTTTTTATGCAGCACAAAAGTTTTGGATCTCTTTGCCTTATGACAACATATACCAGCGTACTGTAGCGTGTTCGTAACGTGTTTAAAACTTATGTCCAACGTGTTCAGCGTATATCAACGTGCTTGCTGAGTTTCTCATACGTCCGCATACGTTGGTGCTAACGTACCTTAACGTATGCATAACTTACCCGTTGCGTACATCTAACTTATGTCGAACGTATAGAAGCAATACGTTCACATACGCTGGCGATTTTTATCCAAGCACAAACTTTTGGTCCTCTTTTTCGTATGTCAACGTATACCAACGTATTATAGCGTGTTCGTAACGTGTTTAAAACTTATGTCTAACGTATTCAGCGTACATCAACGTACTTGCTTAATTTCGCATACGTCGGCATACGTTGGTGCGTATACACTACCGCCCGCGTATTTGTCCTGCGAATTCGCGTTTTATGTGCGTTTCCAACGCATTGTACGTGCGTTGAGTTTAAATTGCGTATGAAACGCGAATCAACGTATTTCGAAACTCATGAATATTCATTAGCAGCCCCAACGCGTTTCAACGATAAAATATGCGTTTCTCGCTTTAGCC